>JASBNA010000021.1:0-625890 GCA_038087015.1 Cerrena zonata
GAACTTTCTTCTGAATAGGTTCGTTCTATCTGAGCAAGGCGTTGTTTTACCACTGAGCGTTGGTCCAGGTTCCGAATAGAAGGGCTCTGATTACGAGCAGGAGATGGCGTTTGTAACGTCGAGTGAGGAGAATTGGTGCGGGACACAGGAGCATCGTACAGAGAGATCCGCACTGGAGAAACAAGTGCCGGAAGAGCAGGAAGGTCTCTCCGTACAGAGACCGTCTGTACTGTAGGCTGACTGCTGGGAGGTGTATAGAATTCAGCTGGAGCGGGAGGGAGGGATTTCGGTTCCTCAGGTGTAAATATAGGTGCCGGTTTATCATCTGTAGCTGACGAGAAGTAACTCTTGCGTTCTTGGGCTTGTAATATCGCATCCCTACATTATTTGAGCGAGTCAGTCAATTATCCTGCTTAGAGTATGATGAACTTACCAGATGGCATTAACCCAAGCTGCACGCTCCTTGACAGAATTCGCTGCAAACTTCTCTCTGGCTCGACCTTCAAACTGAAGTTCAAATGTTTTGAGCTCTGTTATGGTGGCATCCGAGGGCAAGAGGCTCCGTTCGGTATCCTCGAGATCCGTTAAGGCCAGAGATTTAACGTCTGTGCAGTGAGCTAGAGTGACCATAGACGTAGATGGATTTCCATGAGAAGAGTGCCAAGTGACAAGGATATGGGAAGGATGAAGAACAGCAGTACAACTAGTCCAGACGGGAAATGAACCTGGTGTTGCGTCTCGACAAAGATACAAGAGTGCGCCAGAATGTAGAGAATTCGGGGTATTGCATATTACAGCAGTCGTTGGAATGATGTCGGCAGTAGAGGAATTTGCCCGAGCAGTATCTATTGGTGATACCTGGCGAAGTAGTGCAGGTTGAACGTTTGTGAAGTTACGAGATGTAGTAGGATTAGTATGGGTATAGTAATCTTCTCTGACAGGAGCTTTCGGCTTCTTTCCAAAGACTGATAGTAGGTTCCGAAAAGATTGTCGAATAGGTGATTTGCCTTTGCGAGGCTTCTGTGCAGGGCTTTCAAGACGAGTGGGAGTAGCTCTGCTGCTTGCTAGAGATGACCGTCTACTTGATGCACGGGAAGAATCCATCGTTTCATAGCGGGTGATTAGGTCCTTTGTGGTTCGTTTACGAGACAAGGGAGTCTGCTCTGCCGTTGGGTCTTTAGGCAAGGAGAAGTAAGGTCCGAGGGGGTTTATCTCGATTTCCGAATCCAGAGTTTCTTGCGCATATCCAGTTCTCTTCGTGCTCGGAGGACGAGAGTCTGACCTGTACATGTCATTGTCATCCCCTCTCTGATAGGTTTCATGACGGTAGGAGTTCGACTCTTTCTGGTGGGACCGAGGAGCCTGAGAGTACCCGAAAGCGTCGCGTGGTGTAAGAACTTGGTCTGACTCTTGTGCTGTACTAGCTCTTGTCATAGGCTGGACGGCGTGTACCGAACCATAAGAGTTCATGGTGGCATGAGGAAGGAAGATAGAAAAGAGCTATAAGAACGGAGGGATAGTCAACCACAGCGTTCGTCAGTGCTTCCGACCAACCATCGCGGATATGTGGCTGACTATTTCAATTCGGACTGGAACATAGCAAACATATCCCGTGATGACACAATAGACCTACTCTTATTTCGATTAGGTATACTCAAATCAATATTATTAATTATGCCAATTATTGTAAGAAAGAGACATTATCAACATGAACATGTTGGGAAGCAGTTAGAAATTCGTGGTACTGAATCTTCCCACTACATGATTAGTTTTCGGAAATAAAGCACCTTGAGATTCAGAGTTACGTGTGACTCGGAATGGCAGTATTACATTTATCGCATCTTCGCGCTGTTTCTTGGAAGCTTTGTCGGATATCAAGTAGAACTCGCAAGCCGGAAACGTTGCAGACTCGTGAACACAGAAGTCGCGCTTCTCGATGGCTTGTTTAACGCCATGCCTATCGGGTTTTGATATTAGGGCCATGTTGTCTTGCTTTGTTGAAAGTTACTTACCGTTCTTGCATATGTACGGAGATATCGTCCCTAGTACACCACATATTCTCAGGGCAATGCGTACAATATTTGAGGACCCTCCAACTGATGCGTTTCGCTGCTCTGGCTTCGATCTCCAAATGTCTGACTTGTCCGGCCTCTTTATCGTCCGCTTTGGTAAGTAATTTTCTGAGATTTCTCTTGGATGTGATAACGTTGGGATGTCTCTCGATGAAATGTCGAAGCTTTGTGAGGAAGGAAACTCTTTAGTCAAGGCCACAGAGAAACAAACGACACGTACTGCTGCTCTCCATGTCAGAATTACGTGAGTGGTTTTACTATCACACTCAGGTGATTTGCAACATAATCTGGTATCCTTGTTGTCCATGGCAGCGGCAGTGGCATCGGCAGGATCTTCTCCGTAACAATGGATAATATGTGTTATCAGCTCAACACAGATGTCATGGTGTAAAGTCGACCAAGGGCGGCTATGCAGGATGGAGGTAACCACATCATCGTACATGGTTCTGTGTTCGTCGTCATTGTTCTCCGGTGTATATCGATTGAAGTTGTTGTACAAGTGATCATTGGCCGAACCTGACACGTCGAAAAAAAAGAAATTCGTTTCATGAGTGGACTGGAGCGCAGCCGTGATTGCAAGATCGAAGATGTCAATATCGTCCCGAATACTCATGCTCATCTTCTTTTGGAGGAAAGCGCGTAAAACAGATTTTTTGTCTCCTCTAAATCGCGAGACAAGGTCAACCAGGTTTTTTTGAAGAGCAAGAAAACTGGCGAGTGACACATCGACATCCTTAGGAGCATCGATAATGGCTCGAAATTCTGGAAAGGAAGCAATGTCGCGCTCTGGTGGGCACATTCCACCCAGGTCGGTCTGAAAGGTTCGTACGGCTTGTTTCAAAACCATTAGACGAGGATACAAGAGATCACGCCGTTCAGCAAGCAATCTTTTGGCTTTATAGCTTTGCATGAAAGAGATGACTTCATCTCTCATGCCCAACCAGACTAAAGATATCGTTGGTCAATTGGGTAGGTTGTGACCACAAATCTATTTACCTCTTTCTGTGAGTTTCCGTGGTTGCTTTACCGGCTTCAGAGTGAGTAGTGGATGTGAATACTGCAGATTCATGTGCTGAAGCTCCTCATTCCACCCCTCCTCTCTCAGCTTCGCAATGATCCTACGAGCATGTTAGTTCCCGCAAGCTACATCGACATTGTTGAGATCACATACGCAGAAAGCCTTGCTTCTTTGGTCTGAGCAATAAGGTCCTTACGTGCTGCCTGAAAAATCTCGTACCAGTTTCGACAAGTGCGCGCCCACTACCATGTATATGTCAATATAAGCAAATCAAATGAAGGAGAACATTGACTCACCTCATCAACGTCCTTGCACCAGTTCTTTCGTTCCTCGAGCCAGGTCGCCCGTTGACTGATGTCAAGTTTCTCGAACGCCATCTTTGTGTCTTGAAGTTCAGGTATACGGTAGATAGAACAGAGCATGCCAAATCGCCTAATAAAACACACTGTAACGGAATATATTCAATGTGTCGACACAGTGATACTAAATGGAGTATTCTCACCTTCCCGTACAGCAGGAGCTCCGATGTAGATATCGCCATAGTCACGATGAAACTCCGCAAACTCATATCGACTGTTAATCAATAACCTATGGATCATGTTCCGGAATCAAGTGAGGACCAAATAATTGTTTGAGCTGTAGTACTAACATATCCTGGCATTTCTTACAGTAACGCACACGAAGGCTCCACAGCACAGTTTGCACACCTCCTGTCAAGCAGTTCTAAGATGTGACACAGTCCATGTGAGGGGTGTTCATATGACAACAGGCGTGAAACGTACGTGACAAGATGTTTGGAAACACAAGTTTGCATAGGCTGGCTCACTGAGAAAGGGAGGACAATCAGGTAGACCCTCAACGTTCTTTCTAGCAGCCTTCCAAAACGGACTTGCATTTCGAGACATGAGCAGGTCTCGAAACTCTTTCGTTGTCCTCGCAAGATTAAGCAGATCATTAGGGAGTAAATATACAAGCACCTGGGGATAAAAAATCAGAATATGACTATAACGAATATATTATATGCTCCCTAAATGGTTGAAGTACCTCATAGATGATGTCCAGAGGCATCTTAGGAAGATCCTGTAAAGATCCTTTCTTTCGGAGACGACGGGGAGGAGTTTCATGTTGTTCTTTCTTTTTGGCCCGCTTGACTACAGGCAATGTCTCATGTATCGAGTGCTCTACATTCTTGCGTTTGCGTAAATTGTAACTCATATTGAGATAGTGAGGAGAAGGAGATTGAGTCCAAATTTGTGGAGGACTGCGTGTCGTACTGACAGAATGTACTAGAGACACGGTCACGTGTGCCCCTGAGAATTACGACAGGACGCGACGCGTTATATATTCAGCCTCGTTACCGTTATCTTTTTTCCTTGATGTATGCTATGTATGCTGGACTGATACCACCAGTCTAAGACATAGGCTATTAGGATTGGTGTAGATAAAAATAAAGCAATCTTAATCAATGGGATATAATAATGGTAATAATGGCTGCGTAATTCGTTGGTCTCAAGATAATAGCATTCATAAGCAATGGTCTTGCTTTATTTGCTACAAGGAAATGTTGGATACCTAAACGCATCTACGTCGTGTTAACTGTTCCGCACCTTGTCCACACCTCAGTGAAGAGACTCGGAAAAGACCGAGCGGAGATACAAACGCCTTGCAGCAAATTAAAGACTCAGGTTCTCGTATTGCTGTCAGTACTTCAGTCTTCAGTGCAACATGTCAGTACTTCTAAATGGTGTACAGGTCCACTATGTCTCGCAACGCGACGATCTACCTCCTCATATACAGCGGCTGAGACAACACTTCTATTGTCCTTTACCGCCTACACCACCATTCTCTTTATTTTCTTCTACCATCCAAGCTAATCTGATACAGCTTGGAAGTAACGAATCAAGTTTCACGGAGGTTTACACATGCAATGGAGACGCCTCTTCACATTGTATGCCAATAAACCAGATTTTCGACTCCGTCTTGACAATTTCCGACATCTTTTCGAATCTCCCTCCTGAGGAATGTACACCTCTTTACACGTCTCCATTGATTCGTCAACTTATCAATGTTCTTGTATCGACTATGGAGTTCAATAATAAGCTACGTATTCTGTAAGCGTGATTTGTATAGCGTCGCTCTCATGGGAACTAACTCTCGTGCAGCACGAATGGACGTTTCAATATGCCCCGAGTTCAAAGTTTTAATAGCGCACAATCTCACGCAGCCTCCGGTCTATCTGATCTTCTCTTATCTTACGTGATATTTGGCGAACAGAACAAGCCCTGCGAGAGTGATGCCTCCGATGAAAGTTTATTGCAACCTCTCGGCTTACCTACAGATGCGTACCTACTCAGTGGCACGAGCCAGAGTGACAAGGACAAGACTATAGCATACCTCCCATTGCTAGTGATCGGTAATGCGAACGATATTATTTCTCTTATCACCAGTACCTTATTCCAGAGGTGTGTTTGGAATGTCACGGACCTTCCGGTCGTCGGGATATCGGTTTCTGGTACAAACGTTGAAGTCCTCCTGGGCTGGATTGATATGAAAAATAAGCTTGAGGATAACGAGGACGTGGTTGAGGTAAATTTCCCAGAAAATGCCTGTCCCACACTAATACTTCCAACGTCAGCTCGTTCCGCATATTGCTAGGTCTCACCCTGGTCTTCCGTCACAACCATGCAGGAGTTACTATGATCTGAAAAATGCCAGATCTATCTGTGCATTCTCACAGTTCCTCCTCAGTCTTAAGCGTCATTTCGACGATGTGATAAAGAAGGCTTCTGAACTTTTGTTCTACGAGGACATCTGTTGGAGAACCGATCACGGCAATCGTTGTCCTGACCGAGGTACTACTTATCAAGATATTGAAGCTCGAATTGTTTCTTGGAGAGACGACATCCCAAGCTCATCGTAAGCATCCTCAGTCTATTATCCCAACAATTCTATAACCAGTCTAAATAGCCAAGATGTCCCCGGAGAAACCGCCAGCATCACAATTGCATCCACGTCCAGCGATGATTCAGATACAGAAACGCGTAGTCCTAGCACCCACTCAACGATGAGCACGCTGGAGGAAGATCTGCCTAGCTCCTCACATCGCTCGTCAAGCCCTATTAATCATTCGGCATCTACTGACTATCAGGCAAATTGGATGATAGACAGATTGGCTTTCAGTCTCCCAAGGACCGCGGGTCTGAAAGACGATCACAAAGCGCTTAGATTTGTCACAGAAATGACCGGCCAATACAACAAGATCACTGGTCGAATTGCGATACCAAATGATTGGTGCGCTGCAATTCCAGTAGTACCAATCTTATTTGAACACATCTTTATCAGAGTCTAATGATGTCGCCGTCTAGGATCGGGGATACGAGGACCGCTTCAAGAATTTTATGACGAAAGTAAGACAAGGATGGCCCGAAGTCAAGCCTCAGAATGACATTGAAGTTGTGGACGGCAAAATATGCGAAATACTAACTTGGATTGAACAATATCCTTCCTCTATTGTCTCCGTTTTCGAGGATATCGCTAGAATGGCAAACGATGACCTAATGTATGATCGAGCTGTGTATGAAGCTGAATCTCGCAATCTATGGGATGCGCTGATCCTACAGTTCTACGCTTATGGAGACCGAACGGGACGTAGAAGAATGCTGTACGTTTATCAGTCCTTTGGTATCTTCATCGTAAATGTTAACAGGCTGATAGACTGGAGCATAAAATAAACTTCCCAAGAAACATTGCCCTAGATGCTTCAGTGAAATACAAGAACCAATCGCCTAAGCCCTTCTTAGAAGCAATCAGGTATTACTTCAACATTATGAGTGCCTTGGTGTTCCAGAATTCCTATCTCGATGACGATGTAGACCTCCCCGAATCTGTGACAACCCTTGTCTGTCACGCGTCTGCAGCTCTTAAAACGACATCAGGTATCATTAGGAAAGCATCCAATACATCGGACTTCACAGAGATCGCAGTCTGGAGAACCAAACTAGAGCCAAGAAGTGGAATTTGTGATACAATTTGCGTTGTGCCGGCCTACCCTATCAAGAAGTTAGTGGACGCTCTTAACACAGGGGGAAAACTGGGCCGGGAAAAAGCTGAGGAGCTAGCCCGGAAATCCTGTCTAATCCAGACCTCGGACGAACACCGACAGTCTGTTGTTTCTTCAATAGAAATCCCCACCCCAGCTGAAGATGAGACATCATCGGACGAAATTGCAAAGGCAAAAGCACGGGTCCGAATGGCAGTCCACAATGATCACATTCTTGTCTCTTTCTTTGTGACAGAGCACAAACGACCGGGGGCTGTTCAAATCCAATCGTTAGACCGATGTCGCCAATATCTTGTCTCACTAGTAGAGTTCCTTGAAACCCTCGGAGTGAAAACAGAAAATTATCCCGTATTTGGTCTGCATGTTACGGGTTGGACAGGGCAGCTGATCATGGCTCGGTCGTACAATGACCCAACAGGGAAACGATCTCGTGTGAGTTCTTATACTAATGTGTGGATAGTCCTCACTGATTGTGTCACAGTCTACATACATCTTGGATCATGAAATAGAAACATTTGATATCACCAAGGAATCTGACGTATTTCACCTCATAACTGTTCTTGTACGTTTGAGGATGCAGGAGGATGAGTTCTTCCGGGAGAACAATTTCGGAGATTTGCCCGACGATGTCCTCGACACACTCACGAAGTGGAACGTCACAAGCCAAATTGAGGCTTTCGCTGATGAACAAGCTGTGGACTCGAGCGATCGAGACCGGCTTGGAGATGCACTGCGGCTCGATAAAGCAGCTACAAATGCTGAGATCGCCACAAAAGCCACTCAAACTTGAGGAGAGGATCTGGACCGACGAGAAGGAAGAGGGCCCTGTCAGTATAGATAGATAAAAGATGGTCACTGAAAAAGACATTCGTATCTGATACTGTCCCGTAAATCATCTCATGTGCTATATTATCTACGCGGTATGACAGTGTAGAGTCGAACATCATACCTTCCTTATTTGGATTGACACCGTCGTCTGACGGCGGGCCATTCTTTCTTCGCAACTTACGGTCACTGGGTTGCGTCCATGCAGGTCAGAAGTCAATTCATAGTCATCTGCTAGACATCTGCCACACCTTATGCATATATATCCTACCTTCTTACATCATTGTCCTTGTCACGATCAGTCTCACCACAAGGGAGCTTTCCTCTTCAGCTCTTCAGCGTTTCATTGAGGAATATATGGAGAATCTCACTCACTACTTCTCGTGCCATAACATGGAGCTAATACAGTAAGTCTTGCTTCTTGTCGTAAGTATTCCATGCTGCGTGACCAACAAGCCTCACTTGCGGCCCGTTAACAATGTTGATCCTCGTATTGCTCTGCCTCCCGCTCGAATCAGCATCTACGGCCCCCTCGGTGTTGTAAATCAGTAATACTAAAACTCCTCGTCGTTCTTGCCTATAAAAAGACTCAGGTAAGCCACGACTGCCCCTCAAACTTCAGGTGGTTGCAATCCAAGCAACTCTGTACACAAGAATGCTTCTACTTACTTCTATATTTGTCACGGTTCTTTTACCGTATGTCAACTCAGATCCTAGTACCTCTACCAGTACCGCCGTGCCGGCACCTACCGTGGGTCCAACGAAGGAGGTTGGAAAGCTCCCAGCACTAGGGTATGTCCTAACCATCGAAACTCAACTCAATAAACTATTGACCAGCCAATTCCGCAGATGGAACACGTGGAACGCCTATGCGTGTAGTGAGTAAATTAGGCAGCATCGTTTGATTCTTATCAATCCCATATCTGTACAGGTATCGATGAATCCAAGGTGCTCGCGGCTGCAAACCAGTTTGTATCCTTGGGCTTGAAGGACGCGGGTTACGAATATGTCAATATTGATGTGAGTACAGTTTCTTCATTCTTACGTTCTTCACGATGTTTACATTTGATAGGATTGCTGGTCTGTCATGTCTGGCCGTGATAATACGACCGGTCGTATTGTTCCGGACCCAACCAAATTTCCAGATGGAATTAGTGGCCTAGCAAGCAAAATTCACGACCTTGGACTCAAGATCGGCATCTATAGGTATGTGGAGGCTTGTTTATCAGAATGCAGTACTGTGACTGAAGAATGACACACAGCGACGCTGGAACTAAGACATGTGCCGGATATCCTGGTTCTCTAGGTAATGAAGCGATCGATGCCAAGACCTTCACTGAATGGGGAATCGATTGTACGTCCTATTATTCTCTCATATGTATACACATCGTTTGACGGGTTTACTAGATTTGAAATATGGTATAAAGCATACTTTTCATACTATAATTTCCTATTAAGCCAAACAATCAGATAATTGCAACGTCCCCGCGAACTGGAGTGACGCCGCTGTAAGTACATCCTCTAGATATGTACTTCCCGAGTTAAAATACTATTTCTCTCGCAGACGCCCCCAGATGATGATTGGTAGTAAGTCTTTGTTTCTAAGATTATGTATTGACGATATCACTAAACGATTTCATAGCAATTCGAATTCGGCCATCCGCTATCGTCGAATGACGTACGTTCACTATCCCATAAATCGACACGATTATTGATCATGGCATGTAGCGCAGCACTCGACGCTCAATCTCGTCCGGTCCAATTCAACCTCTGCATCTGGGGTACAGCTAACGTATGGGACTGGGGTGCTCGTGTTGTACGTACTAAGATAACACCATTCCAGAAACACGCTAAGACTGTAATCCTTCAGGGACATTCTTGGAGAATGTCAGGCGATGCATCTGCCTCTTGGAGTTATATCGTCTCTATCATCAATACCAATGCGCAACACTTGGATTCTATCAATTTCTGGTCTCACAATGACATGTAGGGGGTCGTGATCACTCAAATTGCTGCAATCATTTAGTATTATATTCACAGGGACATGATGGAGATCGGAAACGGTGATTTGACTATTGAAGAGCAGCGCACCCATTTTGCAACATGGGTATTGTTCAAGAGCCCGATCTTACTTGGTACTGACGTGAGGAATCATGTTCAGTTACAGTCATTCCACAGCTTATTATGTTCCTATTTACAGTTGGGCAAGCTTTCTGACGATCAACTCACTATCATCAAGAACAAGGAGCTCCTCGAGTTCCACCAAGATCCTGTCGTCGGGACTCCGGCAGCTCCATTTACGCCCACACCTTCTGCCCCGACGACTAGCACACCGGAATACTTCGTCGGGCGTTCACTCAAGGGAACTCACGTCTTCGTTGTCAATACTGCAGCAAATACTACAATGAAAACTTTCAACTTCGCTAATGTCAAAGGCTTGGCTCGAGGCGGGAGAGGCTCGTTCAAAGTGCATGATATGTGGACTGGGAAAGATATTGGGAAATTCACTGGCAATTATACGTTCAGCTTGGCTGCCCATGATACGGCTGCATTCTTTGTTTCTCCTCTCTAGCTACTGTACGACAATTGATTCCATGTCTTACAACAGCAAACCCCAATATTTAGGTGTCTTACGACTATCACTGTCGTCATGACGCACTGTTTCTCTACAGTATCCTCTTTCCCATGCGACTCAAATTGCGCCTTGATTTTCACCGCTCCAATTCAGAGTTTACCTAGTTGACCAATTCCTTGTCAAGATAGGTTGCCGAGGCTGTTTTCGCATAACGCCCATTCATTTCATGTTTCCTCCCAAGGGGTAAGAACCGCCCGATACCGTCGTGACCTGGCGCTGCTACCACCAGCGATGAGGCTATCCTACGCGGTGAGATACACGTTGACGGACAATTGTCACTACTATATCACTACTTCTAAAATTAACCCTCAGCTTGGACATAATGGTGAGTACATCGGCCCCAACCTTTTGTGGCGGGACAGTCACGACCGTTTTCAAAAAAACCTTCCGACTTGTCGTTCTTTTCTGCTATTAGACTCAGTGTTTGCAAACTTCAAGAGCTATCTGAAGTTGTCATCTTACCCAACCTTCTTTCCTTCTAAATGTGTATGGTGAGGTAATCTATAGTATGTCGATATACATAAGTATAGGGAGCCGCAAATATGAGTCAGGACCTCGGAGTGTTATGTGTGGCGTTACATAAAATAACGCATTGCCGCTATATATGTAATATTACGTAGTCTACTACTCATGTCGTATATCGCATAACACAGCTCATCTTCTACCTCACAATCATGCATTTTGTTCACTGTTGGGATACACAGATATCTGGTGTCTTCGAGAATAGCAGCCACTACGGCGCAGCCTCAGTTCGTTGTATTTCAGATTATCACCAACAACTACAATACAGGGAAGAAGGAACTCGAGACCACAGCTATCGCATCGACGACCTCCAACAATGTCTGATCACCAAACTCGAGGTGTTCAAGTATAATAGCTTACATGATCATGAGCACGAACTCGTCCTTGCTCATATCGAGTATAACAACGGCGAAAAAACCCAACGGCAATACTTCCGTCTCGAACGCGACTCGAATCCGGCGTCATTTCGCAGGCGGACAAGATCACCACACGTTCAAGTTGGCTTACACCGAGAAAGTGGTGACACTGATACTCGGCGTGGTGGTGTTAAAAATGATTGGATCATCCTTCACGCCGACCTCGGAAAACCAGAACCAGACTTGAAGCTCAAAGGGAACAGTCACCTTTGTTACACCGTCTCATTCTCTGGACCCGATTATCCCACTATTCTCGATCTCAGCTCTGCTGCCCGTATGCTCTCCGACGTCGCACCCCATTACATCGCCTTCGACCATATGTGTTATTGGTTCTCGCACAACCTTTGCCGTGTTCTTTCGCTAGGACGCCGGTACCAAATCAAGATGAAGGCGCAGGATGCTGGCCACTGGAAAGGAGTGCCAGTGATCAACGGCTTTGGTCAGCTTATACTAGCCGCCTTCATGCCAGCAGCAAGCGATGCTCGAGATCTTGAGGAGGCACGACAGAATACTACTGTTGTCGACGGTGATTCCTCTCTCGAAAGCATATCTCCGATCTTCTCCAAAGGATGCTTCACACACTCTGAACAGATTATCGAGATGTGGAAGAGGTACCGAGGTGTCTTCGAGCAGATGGTGAATAATATCCAGGCTGGGGATAATTGTAGACTGGACAAGCGACGGCGTCTCATGATTGAAGAAACCGCAATATATCATGCTAAAGCCGACTTGAATATAGAAGCTGTAGGAATGTCCGGGCAGGAAAAGGAGTTATACGGACAGATACAGGTTCTGGTAAATAAACTGCAAGCTAATCCTGATATCGCAGAGTCGAGGGAACTGCTTGAGGCTTGGGATATGTGCAAGCAGAGATTCAGGGAGCTGGAAGGGCAGAGAGCGGAGAATAGGTATCAGTTAACCAGGGCTAAACTCGCAATTGAAGCGGTGCAACAGAGACAGAAGGAGGCCAGGATGTTTTGAGAACTTTGTAGGATATGGTATCGTGATAAACGATTATGGGTAGTTATGTCTTTATGGGATACTAATAATGATTAAGCTCGGAATCAGTGAAGACCAAGGAGCCCCTTCATTCTCCACAATGTATCCATCTTTTCGAGCTATTCATGGTCAATAGGAGATATTTGTAGAAATGTTCTGAATCTCACCAATTCAGTAAATCCATCCTCGCGAACAACTTGAGCGACTAGTATTTCGAGATCCTTTGCTGGGAGATCATACAGAGTAGGGATGTTGCGAAGAGAGCTCAGAAGCGCGGAGGGATTCTCGGGTGCAGCTGTGTTTGCCGCTGTGAGTGTCGTCTTAACAGAACTAGAGGGGATGAGAGATATAGCAGGAGTAGGTGGTAAGGGTTGAAGTTCAGTAAGACTATTCAGGAAATCGGGGTTGGGTGTATTGATCGAAAGCGTCGTAGTTTTCTCGTAGGGTTGAGCTGAAGGTTGGACAGATGTTGAATTCAAAGGACTAGCTCCAGCACGTCTGACGGGCAACGAGAAACTTTCGCTAGATTCATGAGAGCGTGGTGTATCAAACGGCGATGCGGCTGGAATAGAGACTCTTCGCTCAGGAGCAGTATCAGATCTATCAGTGGATTCGTTGAGGACAGTAGAGAAATATGCGGATTGCTCCGTAGTCATAGTTGAAGCTCTAGCTGGCAGGCAGGACCGGGCCCGCGAAATGTCGGATACATGAGAGGGTTCGTTCCTCGAAGTAGGCAGATACGGGACTGGTGGTGGAGGCATCTCCGGGTGCAAAGTCGCCTGAGAGTCCTGATGTTGAACCATCGTTGAGGCACGCGCTCGTGTCGGTCCAGGATTTTCCTTGCATGGGCAGACCTGCCGAATAGCATCAACGAAAGCGGACGCATCGGTCGCGGCTTTGAAGTTGACCTGGATCCTGCGATAGGTCTAGGTTTCCGAGTCAATGTAATGGGCTGACTTCAGATATCTTGCCCTGCGGGCTCACCGGGTTCTGGTTCTGTGGGTCATGTAATGGGTGCAAGTATCGAAACCCCACTACGCAGTCCCGATACACGGCCTTGAGGGGGGGACCAGCATCACCGATGATACTGTTGGCCCTCCCATGTTGCATACTGTCGATGTTTGAGAACGACAGGAGATCAACATCTTCCTGCCAGACGATTTCGGTCAGCATTTCAGACGGGCAAAGCGCATATACCCACAAAAATGACTTCGCGATGGTCGACATCCATCATGTTCGGCTCGGAGTCGATGGACCAGACTACACGCATTCGGTAAGACTCGAGATCTCCGGAATAGGTCTTTCGAATGTCAAGCAGAAGTCGTATGGTCGGATTTGTGAAATGTTGCCAGTCATTATCGGTTGAGGCAGGACGCGAATTGGTTGGAGGATAGGAACGTGAGTATTTTGTCAGTATGTATGCAGCTGAGGTGACGGTAGATAATGACATATTTATGATACTGTGAAGATGATGATTCAAATTGCCTTGGTAGAGTTCTTACCAACACTGGTGGGCGATATTTGTAGTCACTGAAGTCGACCGGCATTTCCCGGTTGGACACTTGAAGCTTGAACGTTTGAACGTTGAACATCGACCGCCAGGAAAGTGTAAAGACATTCGATTAGTCCAGTTACTGCGAATATAATTATTAAAGAATAGCATGACTAGGAGGGTCGACGTAGTTCGGTCAGCGTGCTTGTCAGGCATGCATGCATGGTACGTGAGACACAGAAATGGTATGCTTTGACAACGTAAACAGCCGTCGTGGTCTGTGCAGAGATCAAGAAATTATTACAAAAGATATACTTGAGAACCTCATAGCGACAATGATGATCTCAGTCATATCCATCAGCGACTCTGAAAGAGACTGCACCTCATAGATCATATCTAGAGGTATGGTAGAGATCTGTAGATAGCTTGTCTTCGAGGAACTGCAGGCAGAGATATGTTCGTCTTGGCCCCTGTTGGGTATGGGCGGGGTCTCAGCCTGAGCAAGATTCTTGCATTTTCCAATTTGACGGTTGTGAAAGCAAATGTTATGGACAGAAAACAACATATATGGTGTCCGTTGATGCATGAACTTGATAAAGTTCGCGTATTACCGAGACGCGATCACGTGTAGGTTTCACAACGACCGCGTTCACGTCCGTTTCACTTCAGTACTTGGATGGAATGGACTTACCTTCAACATCTCGCAGATGCCCCGAGTGGGCTCCATATCTCCCATATCTCGTTCATAAAGTTCGAACGATCTCGCATAATATAGGACACGGAAACATACAAGATCATGATTCCTCGGCAAGACTAGAATGAGCCAAGTCTCTCAGACTACGGTAAGTCGCGCTGTCCTCAATCGCGACCCCGAGTGATGCAGCATCCTTTCCAAAAGCAAGTACGTCAAGAATCATTTGGGCCCGAATCTTCTCTTCATCTCCCTTTCCGTCATCGTTGTTACCTGATCCGCTGCCGAAAAGCGAGAAGGTGGAGGTTCTGCCTTTCTTGAGACGTCGAAGGGAAACCTCGGTTTTCTTCATCGCGTTGAGGAAGTATATATACCTGCGAGGACGAGATGAACATTATTAGATTGAGGAAATATTCGGAAAAGTAGTGACATACCTCTGTGCGACAGCTTCAAATACTTCTTCAGCGTAACTGATCAACAACTCTTCTTTGAGCACAGTAGCAGGACCATCAACTGAACCAATCCCGAAGAATGCCTTAAGTGGGCGGAAAATGAGCGAAACGAAATGACTAGGTTCAGTCGGTAGTCGTTTGCTTGATGACATAGCTCTGAACTGCGATGGAATAGAACGCATTGGTAATAGGGCGTCGCAACCTCTTCGAGACAGAATGTGGATGATTTGTCCTGACAGGGGTGGGATAATAGAAAGGATGCGAGATAGGGTATGTCGAAGGGCATCTAGAATTCGCATTAACGACTCAATTCCAATTTCGTAATAGGCATTAATTGAAATGGTGCGGACCTTCCAGACCTTCGCTTTCGCCCTCACTAACAGCAGACGTGTCAGGTAACATCATGCTCAGTTCTTCACGCCAGAGCTTCCACATCTGACCTTCCATCGCTTTGAGGTCGGTGATAGAGATCGCAAGTTGGGCAACTAATGCTTCATCTGCTGCTACACTTTCTGGGGGAGCGGCTTCCGTGGGGATAGTGGGTGTTCCCGTACGAGAATTAGCTGAACCTGGACCAGCAGATGCCTATAGACCAATGTTAAGTAATTGACCATGTAGTAATAAGGATATTGTGCACACCTGCCCGCGTCGTTCAATTCCTGTTCCAGTTCCCGCCGAGCGGAAAGAAGCATCGATATTTGGGAGACTATTTTCCATCCATGATCGATATCTGCTGAGTATCTATAAGATAAGTGAATGTTAGACATTTCCTTGATGCAATTTGAGAACTTATAGAAGACTTACTTGGAGGGTAAGTTTCCAGAATCGATGTCCGAGGTCGGGAATAAAGACCTGTGCACTCCAACAAGCATTGATAGCATCCCATGATGCTACACCCTGAGCCGTGGCGAATGGTGCTATTACAATCGATTTAGTACCAAATCCTTCGAAATAAAGTGAGGGAAAGCAAAATACCTTTACCAGACACACGCTCAAGCGTGTTCGATGCCAATGCTTCTTCCAGCTTGGTCACAATTTCTTTCCACCGTAATTGAAAGTATACTGGTAGTTGCCACCTCCTTTCAAATGCACCGTAGATAGGATGGGAACGCATTGCCTCGATAGCTTGTACTGAAGGGGCCAGGAACTCCAGAGAACGTATGAAAGCTTGGGTTGTTTCGTGATGCTAAAATATTATCAGTACGAATTTCCATCTTACATGACAATGAGAAAGAAAAGACTACATACCCTGCGGAACTCGTCAGGTTTCCCAACAGCAAACACAACATGTCCCAGCTCCTCCATGATCGCCTTCCCAAACTCTGCCCAAATCACATTCGCCATGATCTCGAACTTATCTTCCTTCTCGCCACTTGCATGAATCGGGGATTTACCAACGGTGAGTGATCCCAACCCGAGAAGTTGCCCCTTCGAATGACTTTGCCCCAACACTGGTTTCACGCATACTTTCTCTCCTACTTCCATAATCCTCTTCAGATCCCTTTCGGTGAACTTCAGGATTTGGTTGTATAGCCCTGCAAGGGGGTCGTCGGAGTCATCGAGGAGGTGAGCATGAGCAGCAGATACGCCTCCAGCCTCAAAGCCCATCTCGAAAGG
This sequence comes from Cerrena zonata, assembly GCA_038087015.1. NCBI lineage: Eukaryota > Fungi > Basidiomycota > Agaricomycetes > Polyporales > Cerrenaceae > Cerrena > Cerrena zonata. Next base: position 16,800 of record JASBNA010000021.1, read on the forward strand.
ATTCTGTTTGGACGCGAAGGCGGTGTATGGTGTGTATGGAGTTCGAAGCGGGAGGGAGGAAGTGCCCGGTGGTCTAGGCGTAGTGTTGTTACTAGGGTGGCGAGTTGGGGGGAAAGGTGTATGTGGCATGATTGGACTATGGGGGGCAGTTAGGGAGCTCGGATGAATTGTCTAGGGTTGTACACAATTAACAACGCGTAAATGATGATATTAGAATTAAAATACCTTTTTTACGAAATCGTGCACGACATCTCGCCTCAGAACCTCTTCTGCATCTCTCCACAAACCCAACGAATCATACGTTCGTAGACACTCCGATACATCAGTCATCAGTTTCACCTTTTCAGCTTCACTGCTTGGTTTATGATCTTTCCCTCTCGTCAAAGTTTTGAGGGTCACAGAAAACAGATGATCCAAGTCGGAGGATAATGTAGATCTTATTCGGTCGATACGCTGAGACCTAGAGCTAAGAATGAATCCAAGTATAAGAACATAGGGAATCTCACAAACCCATTGGCATTCATCTACGAAGGCGCAGTTATTATTCTTGGCTTTGTTGACATGGTATAACAGTTGGGTATATTCAGCCGCGACTCGTGATAAATGTTTTGCTCGGTTTGTACGTGACCTGAGGGAAATGGGGTTAGTAACGGGATAGAGTGGAAGGATTAAATATACTCGCCTGTCGTCCTCTTCGTGCTGTCCTCCCCGCGAGGAACTCTTGAGATTGCCCACAGAGAAGTCAGTGCCATGCTGTTCATCCTCGGACGGTGCAGCAATCAGCAGTAAAGATTCTAGACGTGTTACAGACTCCGAGATCTTCAGTAACAAGTGCAAGAAGGCCTACAATACGTTGTCTAGGTTAGCATTTCACAAGGGGTACCTTCAAGTGGGATTGACCGACTTTCTCCTCACGAAGCAACGATCGCTTTTGGAGTTTCAGTTGTACCGCATCCTGTATTTGTTGAAGCTCCTTCCTAGAAGTCTACACATACGATTCAAAACACAAGCCAATACATTTATTCATTCACGTTATAAGCACTTAATGACATGAGTACATACTATGACCTCACTGCGTAGTCCTTCCAACGGGAACTTCAGTTTCTCCAACCGCGTCCCTTCCCCTCTGAGATCCGTACTCAGGCTAATGAAAGCCTCGTAGTCGTCGTTAATGAGTTTGACCAGTTCCTCCTTCAACACAGCAAGGTAATCTCGAAGCTCAGTCCTCATATCTGGCAAGGAGGTGTAGGAACGCGAGAGAAGAAACTCTTCAACATTGAATGTTTCAGAAGATAGCAAAGGGTTATTGTGTGCTAGAGGTGTCCATGCTGGAAGAGTATGATCTTGATATTCTTGGGGTGATTGCGCATTGGGTGATCGTAGTTCGCGCTCTTCAAGCTCCTCTGCAAGTCGTTCGAGTTCTAGTGGGTCCCGAGAAGAGCTTGCTTGAGTCGTAGATGGCATTGCATAAGATGTTGGACGTTGACTGTCGAAGCCGTGCGTCACGATGATGGTGGTCAGGAGGTTATTGCACAGCTAACACAATTTAGGTAGCCTCCTTTTACGCGGAGCTTACATAAAATGGAAAATACAGGAGGTATACAACGCGTCACGTATAACACAAGCCTCATTAAGACAGTTGGGATTAGCGTTTTGAAGTAATCGAGGCATGTTTATTTTCTGCTTGCGAGTTTTGTTTCAAGCACCAGGTAATACTACACTGCTCACCTACACCAGTAAAGCCCTGTTTGAATGAGAAGAGTTGCTTCAATACCGAGTGTGACGAATCACACCTCTTGGTTACCTAACAAAGGGATCACGTTCTCCCCCAGGAGTGTAATTATTTTATTTTATTTGGCAAGACAAGAGAGCCGTGCCGGCCGAGTCCAGCTCGCAGGAGGGGAAAGAGAAACGCCCTGGTCTACATTCTCTCCTCGCCCGACTCTGTTGCTCGCAATCTACATCCCCCTCTCACCCCCCGACAAGCCGTCATGGCCAACGTCTCCCCCATGGGGCCTCCGCCGTCCCCAAAAGAGCCTCGTCGGTCTGGCAGACGTTCCCTTCCATCCACCTCCTCTAGCAAGTCCCCTGCAGGTTCACCCACGTCCGACTCTGCACCACCACCAAAGAGCAAGGAGAACAAGGACACCTCTCGTCCTCCCCTTCCTACCTCACATAGCTCGGGGCGTCACAAAAAGCCGAAACACGAAGATGTGGAGGACCAGGAGGAGCTTATAAAGACTAGTACGAATGGCGCGACGAATGGTCGCAACAAGCGCAAGGGTAAAGAAAGAGAAAAGGGCCCGCTGGCTATCGATATCCCTGATGACCAGCTCTCTTCCATCCTTGAACCCATTGACGGGAATGCCGATCCTAATGCTGGGGAGGAAGACGAGGCAGGCATCACTAGATGTATATGTGATGGCGCAGGTGCGAGATAGTTTGGTGTCGGCTTGGGGCACTCAATTTTACACTTTGCTTAGGGGATGACGAGACGATGGTCGAGTGCGACAACTGTCACGAATGGCAACACTGCCAGTGTATGGGATTCACAAACGACACGATCCCTGAAGAGTACTTCTGTGAAAGGTGTAAACCGGAGTTGTACCCCGATCTTGCAAAGTGCGTTGTAGAGTCATGTTTCTCCTTGTGGCTTTTCTCATTAAACACGCTGTTCTCTTCTCCCTATAGAAGGCATGCTAAACGTGCGCGACAATCTTCTGCTGCAATAGCTCCCTCTCGCTCTTCCCGCTCACATTCTCCCTCTCATCTTCCAAAAGCAACCAAGCGTCGGAACACGATGAACAGTCGGGATGCGGCATACGACGAAAGCTTACAAGCCATCATCGAGGCTAGTGCGGCGGAAGCTCGTGCTGCAACCATGAGCCCTGTGGTGGCTGCACACAAGGAAGAGACCAAGTCGAATCACGATGGTGAAGCAGAACCCGAAGCGGACTGGGGCTCGGGCTTGAATGGTCGACGTAAACGCAAACGTTCGGATGACGACGCGTGAGTGGATATTCAAACTTGACAAAATGTCTGTTTATTTATTCTGCGTATCACAGAGCATCTAATAAACGGACGAGATCAGCGTCCATCGTTTCCGATCGCACCCAAGTTGCTCAGCCACGGGCCGAAACACCTGTGAGCAAAGAAGCCACGAGGCCGACCCCTTCCTCTACCACCACAGCTCCCAAGACGACAGCGAGGACGAAACGAGGTGGTGGTCGCAAGTCGCAGGCGGCAGTAGCTGCTACCCAGCAGCAAGAAATAATGTCCCTCGAGGGTGAAGAGACAAACGCTACAGGTATGTTGGCTTGAATTATCGCGTGTGAGAATGACGTCACTCACGTGACGGGTTTCTTGAAAGCCGGCGGCACTGCTTCTAACCGACGCCAGGCAAACGGCCGTTCGAGAGGTGCGTTTAGTTCTGTTGCATACTCCGTCAATTGCACATTGCTCATGCGCACATCCACTCGTAAAACAGCCGCCGCCCACGACAGCAATGGCTCGCGACGATCGCAAGCAAGCACCAATGCTGCTGCTGGCGGGTCATACGTCTCGTCTGCTGCCGCAGCTCGTGCCTACCATCATTCCCATGCTTATGCCGTGTCCCAACAGCCACTTCTGACTTCCTGGGGTCTTCCAGACTACTTAGCACATCTCGCACATATCCTACCTACCGACGTACCGCGCCCGTTAGAAGTGCACGGTTTTACCATTGGCTCGAGTGGTCAGCCGGCCGTAGAAGTCAGCACCGAACGAGGAGTAAAAGTCAAGTGGCCCAGTAAACGGATGGGCGTTGGGGACATGAATAAACGTGTCCGAGCCATGGTAGAGTGGGTAGGACGAGAACAGGCTAGTGCGGCCGAGAGGGCACGTCGGAAGGAGGCTCTGGAAATAGCGTTGAAGGAAATCCAACTGTCGACGAGTGAAGAACATGCCAATCAAGGATCAGAATCCAGGAGAACGGACGCTCCCGTGATCCTAGACGGTGCGACCCTGGCCGAGTCGCCTGATCATGAGAGACGGACGCCCATACTTTCGTCGTCTAATCCAGTGGCGGACGCTTTGCGAACACAGGATGGGTCACTGACGATGAAGATGATGGAGGAGCTTATGGAGGAGTTGATTGACTTCCAGGAGAGGTTTGGGCCTGGAGCCAAGATGAAGGAGAGAGAACGGAGGGCAGTTGCTGCTGCGTCATGATGCATAGATCTTTCGTTCACTTGGTTTTTTTGACACGACTTCTTTCCTCTCACTTTCCGTTTGTATTCTCTCATCATCATTAGGGACTGTTCTCTCTCCTCGGTTTCTCGCTTCTCTCACGTATATCTCTTACCTTACGATGACCCTTTGTTCGTTCTTCGATGCTCTCCACTGTTGTATTCCTGCTCTTTTTCTGCCAACTCATAGCCACTTGTATTAATTCCACCCCTCACTTCTTTGCCGCCCTCGCTCACTCTCGGCCCTTTGGATATGATATTGATAATGATTCAGCGTCTCTTCCATTCCGATAAGATCTCACAGCTTGAATCGAAGCGATGATCGGGAGGAGTCACCGCAAAATATGCATGATCGAGAGCCTCATGTGCAAGTGCCATTTATTAACTTTCCAAGTCCACTATCATTCGCTATCATTCAAAAGTTGACATCCTAGACAAAACCTCTTGAATATAAATAACTCATGGCTGGAGCGTCAGGATCAGCGACCCTAGAGTATGCCTCAAGTGCACCCGAGCCTATAACTTACCCCAGACTCGCACAACACTATCTACTTCCCTCAGGTTCACCAGATTACCTTCGACTCATACTCACTTCAAAGGTCTACGAGATTGTCAAAGAGACACCTCTGATCCTATGTCCTTCGCTAAGCACCCGTCTAGGGAATCAAATCTGGCTGAAACGAGAAGATCTGCAAGATGTCTTCAGCTTCAAGATCAGAGGTGCATACAACTTCATGGCGAGCTTGACGGAGGAAGAGAGATGGAAGGGCGTTATCACTTGCAGCGCGGGTTAGTGTGCGTGGTATCAATGTACTTTATATCTGTCCTTCTCATTGGTGTTGATTATATGCAGGTAACCATGCTCAAGGTGTCGCTCTGTCTGGATCAAAACTTGGTGTACCATGCACTATCGTCATGCCCAAAGGCACTCCGTCCATCAAAGTACGAAATGTCTCTCGACTAGGTGCTAAAGTCGTCCTTCATGGTCTCGACTTTGATGAAGCAAAAGCCGAATGTGCGCGACTTGCTGCCGCCCATGGATTAGCTTTTGTCCCACCATACGATGACCCTCTAGTCGTTGCTGGCCAGGGTACCATAGGCATGGAAATACTCAAGCAGATGCCCGATTCCGATAATATCGATGGCATATTTGCTGCCGTCGGTGGTGGAGGCCTCGTGGCGGGCATTTCGGAGTATGTGAAGCGCATAGGAAGCCCCAAGACGAAGGTTATCGGTGTCGAGACATTGGATGGAGATGCCATGGCGAAGAGTTTAGAAAAGGGCGAGAGGGTAACCCTCAACGAAGTCGGACCATTTAGTGATGGTACGGCGGTGAAAATCGTAGGTGTGGAGCCGTTCAGAATTTGCAAACAACTCTTGGACGGAGTTGTCAAGGCGAACACGGACGAGCTTTGCGCTGCTATCAAAGACGTTTTCGAAGGTATTTATCCTGGTTCCTTTTTGTCAGTGCTAATCCTGACTTATCACTCTTCTAGAGACTAGATCTATAACTGAGCCGGCCGGTGCTTTAGCACTTGCGGGATTGAAGAAATATATCCAAGATAACGATCTCATCGGTGCACAGAAGAAGTTTGTCGCTGTCATCAGTGGTGCCAATATGAATTTCGACCGACTTCGTTTCGTTGCAGAGCGTGCAGAGCTTGGTGAAGGTCGCGAAGCTCTGCTTAGTGTAGAGATTCCCGAACGACCGGGAAGGTAAGTCAATTTACGATATCTTTTCATAAGGAAATACTAACTTTCTAAACTTGACAGCTTCATCCAACTCCATGGAGTAATCCACCCTCGAGCGACGACCGAGTTCATCTACAGATACGGCGACTCTGAAGTTGCCCAGATCTTCATCTCGTTTAAGCTCGAAACTACAAACCGAGCGAAGGAAGTCGACGATGTGCTCAAGACGCTGCAGTCGTTGGATTTCAAGGCGCTGGATATCAGTGACGACGAGATGGCGAAGAGTCATACAAGGTATATGATTGGTGGTCGTAAGAACGTCCCAAATGAGAGGATATTCCGATTTGGTACGTTTTTGATTCTTATATCTGATTCCTGAGGGAAATAATTGAACGTGGGATTTTACAGAATTCCCCGAACGACCTGGAGCCTTACGAAAATTCCTCGAGGGAATTCAGACCGAATGGAACATTTCTCTCTTCCATTACCGAAATCACGGTGCAGGTACGTTACTTCCCATGTCAAAGAAACTTGGATTTCTAAAATCTCTGACGTGTTCCATTTGAAGATCTTGGTAAAGTGCTTGCCGGAATCCAAGTTCCTCCTGAGCAGGCCAAAAAATTCGACGAGTTCCTTGAGAAGCTCGGTTACCCTTATGTAGAAGAGACGGACAATGAAGTATACAAAAGATATCTCAGGAGCTCAGCATAATCCGTAACTCCTCAAGCCAAATGTATCTGAATTTTTACAACTAATTTTGACTTGGGTATAAGATGACGTATTATGCATGTTATGATCCAATGATTGCTCCGAGGGACCTCGAGTGCTCGGCGGAGACTTGTCAAGTCCGTGACATTTGTGTCAATCTCCGTGTGCTTTCGGAGGTTAAAAGACCACCTTACACTTGGACGACTATACATCAAGTTACAAGCTGTGAGCATTCTGTGAAGTTCGTCCAAGTACCTCCGAGTCTACGTGATCATTAAACCTTGAAGAACATCGGAGTAAATATGCAGATAGGTTGAAGCCGGTAACATCACACTGATGTGGAATGGCCGCGGTTTGTAAATCGCTCATTCTCTCACTGTCACCCGAGAAAAACTATGACAGGTGAGTATATTTGATATAGGGGTCTTGAATACACAGGCCGTAAAATGCGCGAGCTAATTCATTAGGTCAATGACTACGCCGTTGTATAGATACAGCCGCCACTCGGCGACCTCTACTGATTTAGCTTGGGGGTCACTTATAGTGACTGCTCTAGACACGGCCTTGAAACCACAGTTATATGCACATTGCATGTCGCGATTCATGTATTGAATATTGATTGCTTCAAGACAATATGTATCTCACGCTTATATCCATTATATTCCATCTTCGCCACTATTGCGGAAACAACACGTTAACATTCGACACGAGTAGGTCTAACGATGGCTTTAACGCTTGGTCTCTCTACAAGAGATAATTATGTTTTGAGAAAGTTGAACCCGGCTCGAAGAGATATTCAACTGACCTAATAGCTCGAACGACTACCTTACAGGAGTACCAGGCGGGAAAGTGGGGATAGGTTCAGCAGTGCAAGCAGAATTTATCGGATGGTTCTGGGTTTCCAATGTCGGGGTTCCTGGGCATGCTCCTCCGGTGTTGGTGAAAATCAATGATCCCAAATTCTATCATGGCGATTAGTCAACGGCCCAACAGCTCAATATTCAGAAACCCTACGGCGTATAAGCAGAACGGATTCAAGCCTCGTATCATAGGTCTATCATCGCTGTGAAGGAATATATTAGTTACGATTGATAGTAAATATAGCGAATCTTCTACTTACTCGCACATTAACGTGTTGGATTCTTCTTCCTTTGCCAAAGTCAGGAATCGAGTTTGGCCCTCAAAGAAAATGGTAGGGGGGCAAACAGCGCAGGTAAGAGCAGTAGACCTTGCAAATGTATTGCCGCTGACTGCAATGACAATCAGGGTGACGATAGTAGCTGAGGAAAACATGTTGAAGAGGTGAAACGATAGTCACGGTCGTTACTTCGCTCCGTGAAAGAACTACGCGGTCAGCTTGAGGTATTTATACCGCTGGTCCAAATAACTTGGATGTCGTTTATTGACATGGGGATCGTCACATGCGCACAGTCACTTGAAAAATAAAAATAGTTTGACAAATTCTTGACAATCGTGTCAACGCCAGACAGGTCCTCAGGAACTGATTCTAGTATTGGGCATACTTTTGGAGGCCTTTGGAGCTTGAACCGGGTCATAGATATCCCTAGATGTTGGGTCAGAGAAGCTAATCAATCGAAACTTCCTTCAAGTTATTGCCCATCAGACCTGCTGAAGCTAGTCCTTTGAACCCAACCTTTGTCTAATATTCGACTCAACCCTACGAGAAAATTACGACGCTCTCAATCAATGCGCACACTCCTGACTTCCTGAACAGTCCAACTGAACCTACGCCCTTACTATCTGCTCCTGCAATGGCTCTCGCTACTCCTAGTCTTGTCAAGACAACGCTTGTAGCAACGGACGCAACTGAACTCGAGAATCCCTCAGCGCTGTTGGGCTCTCTTCACAACATCCCTGCTCTCTATGATCTCTCAACAAGGGATCTCAAAATACTAATCACTCGAGTTGTTCGTGAGGATGGATTTATGATCATATATACTAGGCAATTACTCATACTGTTGATCATGAATAGCTCGAAAAGATGGATACATTGCGGAGACTTAAGGGGCTCCTTGAACTTCACTGATGTAGAGCTCAGTCATCATTGACATCCCATAAAGACATAACTACCCATAATCTTGTGTTGCAATACCATCTCCTACAGAAATTCTTAATAACGCCAGGCTTCCTTCTGTCTCCGAAGTAGTGGTTCAATCGCAAGTTTAGCCCTAGTTAACTGATACCTGGTCTCAGCTAAGTCAGCTTTCAGCTCTGTTATCCTCTGTATCAACATTGTTCCAGTCTTGACCAGTTCCTCCAATTCTACAGAATTAGGATTTGGGTTAGCCTGCCATCTAGCCATTAGACTTGCAATCTGTTCATGTAGATGAACTTCCTGCATTTCCATTCTCATGAATTGGGTCTCCAATTTGAATTCAGCAGTTTCCCTCCTGATCATTTCAATTTCGAGACCACCATCCTTGTCCTGTTCACGAACATCCCAGCCCTGGACATCATCCACCATCTGCTCGAAGACACCTCGGTACCTCTTCCACATCTCGATAATCTGTTCAGAGTGTGTGAAGCATCCTTTGGAGAAAATCGGAGGTATGCTTTCGAGAGAGGAACCATCGTCGACGACAATGGTATTGTGTCGTGCCTCCTCGACATCTGGAGCATCGCTTGCTGCAGGCATGAAGGCAGCTAGCATAAGCTGACCAAAGCCATTGATCACTGGCACTCCTTTCCAATGGCCAGCGTCCTGCGCATCCACCTTAATGCTGTACCGGCGTCCTAGCGAAAGAACACGACAAAGGTTGTGGGAGAACCAATAACACATGTGGTCGAAGGCGATGTAATGGGGTGCGACGTCGGAGAGCATACGGGCAGCAGAGCTGAGATCGAGAATAGTGGGATAATCGGGTCCAGAGAATGAGACGGTGTAACAAAGATGACTCTGTCCTTTGAGCTTCAAGTCTGAGACTGGTTTCTTGGTGACTCGGACGTCGGCGTGACGGATGATCCAATCATTTCGAGCTTCACTGCTACGAGTATCACCAGTGGTCTGTGCTTCATTATCATCCGCCCCTGGTAATGATCTTATTCGCCTGGGAAGTGAGGCCGGATCCGAGTCGCGCTCGAGACGAAAATATTGACGTTGGGGATTTGCATCACCGCAATACTCGATATGAGCAAGGACGATTTCGTGCTCATGATCGTTGTTATACTTGAGAAGCTCGAGTTTGGTGATTAGACATTGTTGGAGGTCGTCCATGTGAGGAATATGCCTATGGGCGAAGCGTTGGGAGGAATTACATGGGCCTTGTAACTGATTGTGATAGTCCGAAATACGGCAAACTGAGGGCTCGGCGTACTTGCTGGCCTCGAAGACATGGGGTATCCTTGTATCCCAACATTGACAGCGTTGGTAATACATGCTTGTAAGGTCGAGAATGGGTGTACAATGACAAGAGGCGCTACTAGTAAGTACAGTACTAGTAGACTACGTAATATCACTGCTCTAGATGCATAGCCCCTTATATGACTAGTATCCCGCAACGTTGCCATCTTGTCGAGGAGCCACGTCCTTTACTCGATAGCTATCGGGTCCTAGCCACAGAAGACGCGTAACCACTCGAAGCAACGGGTAGTCGATGATCTAAAGACTCCGCGTGATCGTGTCTTGATAAAACTACGCGACTTTCAACATGAACTTAAAATTTATGTCCGGCATCTACCTTAACAACAAAACCCAAGATGAGTCGTCAATTAAGGAAACGCAAAGTTGTTGAAGCAGCACCTGCAGAGGCTCCGCCCATATCCAAGAAGATCAAGAAAGATGTACCCCGGCCTGCAGCTCCCCATCGACGTTCTTGGAAAAAGGGATCCGAGACTGTACATAGCCTCTCCAACATGCCTCTGGAAATCATTTATGAGGTGCAGTTTAATTCCAACGCATTGATCACCGAACTGATATCTTCAATGTTGTTCTCAGATTCTCGGATATACGCCCACCGATGGTTTAATAAGTCTGGCTCCGACAACGAAAGGCTTTCGGCTCTTGCTCATGACTCGACGATCCTATTCATTGTGGAAAGAATCACGACAATTTGTTAAAGGACTACCTGACTGCCCCTCGTTCCTGAACGAGATTGCATATGCAAACTTATGTTTTCAAACATTTTGTCATGTATGTGCGTTCCCTTCATTGCGCTTGTTGGTTTTAATTGTTTCGTGATTTCTAGAACTGCCTCTCTCCCAATATTCACGATGTGCTATGGACTCTTAGAGTACGCACGTGTAAAAAATGTCATAATACGTACGTGACCCAGGGTTTGTCCAGTCTCCTTCCGCTTACATGTGCATTTTGCGTTTAGTCTATTAATCGAAAGTGACCATCCGGATTTTGTTCCGTTTTGGAGAGTATTTTATCATGCACCATTTATCTTTAAACCCTGTGAGTATGAGGCCTCGTCATATTACACACTTGCCCCACTCACAACACCTTTTTCGTTGGAACCTCAACAGCCTCAGTCAGATGGGATACCGGAGTGTCACGCATTTTTAATCAGTCGGATCTGCAAACTGCTCCGCTAACCGCGACCGGCACAACCTGGATGAACTGGACCGAGGAACAGAAACGATTGAGCAACGAGATTAAAATGGTTCGTAAATACTATACTGACTACACTCATTGCACTCTAACGCATGCTTATTTCAGTGGGCTGATGCTTGTGAACAATGGCATGCCAGTTATCTCCAATCCTGTAAGGATGAGCTCGACAAGATTAAGAAGGCCAGGCTATTCACGTAAGTATTCTTTGAAGTGATCCTGATGACTACTTATCTAGTGATCTTCTCATAGGGTGATCGAAAAACTACGGGACCTAGGATGGGACGAAGATTTGAAAGATATGGCCAAGGCTTCCGAAGAAGCTGAAACGCCGCATCCGTTACTTGACTTTAAACAGGTGAAACAAACACGGCCGCTCACAGACAAAAGTAGATCTCTCGGCTCATGCGACTGGCTTCATACTCATATCTGATTACAGTTTGGTCCAATATGCAAGATGAAGTCATTACCTTCATGCAAGGCTGGAAGGATAAGAGACTGGTCAAGGCTCGGTACAAATTGCTGGAATCTTGTATTGGATCGTTGCGCGAAGCTGTCAAGCAGTTTGAGGAGGACTTAGGGGGATTCTGCCCAAACATTCGCGATATTGCCTCGTTTCCCGAATTTCGAGAGATCATTGAATCCCCATCTGACGTCACCGTAACTGATCTGACCTTCCATGCACTTAAGGAGAAACTAGTAGATCTTGTGCTACAGCAACGACAGGAACAGAAGGTCCTGATACACCAACTAATCGAGCGCAAGGTGAGACCATCACTTCCAGACGATATCGACATATTTGATCTGGCTATCTGTCAGGCTTTGGTGTGCTCCGACTGCAAGATGATCTTCAAGGATATGTCCGAACAATATGACGATCCTTTGTGTCATTTTGGCTTCAACACCCGGGTGATAATTACAGATCGGACGATTACTCTGGACACTAGCTACGAGGACATGCTCACTCTAATATTGGAACTGGATCCATGGTCGTGCGACACACTGAACGTGCAAGTAGCGTTGATCAAGCATATTATTCAGTTCTATGGTGAGGATTGTACTTCGGTCACTGCAGATGTTTTGGATGCAAACGATATCCGTCTCTGCTGTCGATCACCGCAATGCCATAAAGAACTGGGGACTGCTCGTGTGATATTATCCTGGAGGGCTGCGGTAAGTACTACTAAATATTCTTGGGAAATTCACCTTTTTCCTTATTCCACTTACCATAGATCCGGCACTTCGTCAAGTATCATTCGAAGATATTAGAGTCCAAAGCTGCTCTCAAGCGTGCACTAACCACGGTCGATCCCGTAGAAGCTAAACAGATTGTGCCATTAGAAGTTGCAGCTAAGGAAGAGAAACACTTAAGCGGATTGCTCATGGTAACCTGCATTAAGTGCCCCTCGAATATGTGGTGTGGTACCAAGGACGAGGTCAAGGAACATATGCGAGATCAGTATGTCACTCATTGTACTCTAGGTTGTCGCCAAAACTGACATAAATACCAGCCATGATATAGATAAACCTACTGAAACTGATGTCCACATCAATGAGGCTGACTTGGTTTCTGACTCGACTTTCTACCTGTTATCTGAGTTAGCCTCAAGATACCAACGCTCAGTAGCCACAACAAAAATTAAAAAACGACGCGAGCAAGATCATGGCCCAGACTTGTTTCGTCCTTCGGATGTCTACGTTGCTGGGACATTATGTGCCGACTCCTGATGATCCACGCTTCTCGTTTTACCTGCAAGCACGATACCTGCGCCACGGCATCGTTTCTCGCGCAGAAGCTAGTTTGTGAACGTATTTTGGGTATCCCATAATTGCACCTCCTTATGCGTGCCCGAAGATTATTGTTGTTCGAGACCGAACAGGGCCACCAAACTTCTATAGTATTCTAATGGCATCATGCCTCCATCTTCAAACCAGCTCCCATGTACCGTAACATCTTCAGGCGTTTGTGCCATGTTTTACTGATTAAATTTGCGGCAATTGACCTAATTGATTCAGAATCTCGATACATTCGGGACGCTGTACCATGCCGGGAAATGCCGGTCGAGTTCAGTGACTATAAATGTGATCCGTTAGTTAGGAGAGCATCTATAAGCAAGCTGCCTTCAGAACATTTCAACCCAGACTCATAGCTATGTCATTATCTACCGTCACCTCAGCTGCATACATACTGACAAAATACTCACGTTCCTATCCTCCAACCAATTCGCGTCCTGCCTCAACTGACAACGACTGGCAGCATTTCACAAACCCGACCATACGACTTCTGCTTGACATTCGAAACACCCGCTCCGGAGATCTCGAGTCTTACCGAATGCGTGTAGTCTGGTCCATCGATTCCGAGCCGAACATGATGGATGTCGACCATCGCGAAGTCATTTTTGTGGGTATATGCACCTTGCCCATCTGAAATACTGACCGGAATCGTCTGGCAGGAAGATGTTGACCTCCTGTCGTTCTCAAACATAAACAGTATCCAGCATGGGAGGACCAACAGTACCATCGGTGATGCTGGTCTCCCCCTCAAGGCCGTGTATCGGGACTGCGTAGTGGGGTTTCGATACTTGCACCCATTACATGTCCCACAGAACCAGAACCCGGTGAGCCCGCAGTGCCAGATATCTGAAGTCAGCCCATTACATTGACTCGGAAACCTAGACCTATCGCAGGATCCAGGTCAACTTCAAAGCCGCGACCGATGCGTCCGCTTTCGTTGATGCTATTCGGCAGGTCTGCCCATGCAAGGAAAATCCTGGACCGACACGAGCCCGCGCCTCAACGATGGTTCAACATCAGGACTCTCAGGCGACTTTGCACCCGAAGATGCCTCCGCCACCAGCCCCGTATCTGCCTACTTCGAGAAACGAGCCTCCTCATGTATCCGATATCCCGCGGGCCCGGTCCAGCCTGCCAGCTAGAGCTTCAACTATGACTACGGAGCAATCCGCATATTTCTCTACTGTCCTCAACGAATCCACTGATAGATCTGATACTGCTCCTGAGCGAAGAGTCTCTATTCCAGCCGCATCGCCGTTTGATACACCACGCTCTCATGAATCTAGCGAAAGTTTCTCGTTGCCCGTCAGACGTGCTGGAGCTAGTCCTTTGAATTCAACATCTGTCCAACCTTCAGCTCAACCCTACGAGAAAACTACGACGCTTTCGATCAATACACCCAACCCCGATTTCCTGAATAGTCTTACTGAACTTCAACCCTTACCACCTACTCCTGCTATATCTCTCATCCCCTCTAGTTCTGTTAAGACGACACTCACAGCAGCAAACACAGCTGCACCCGAGAATCCCTCCGCGCTTCTGAGCTCTCTTCGCAATATCCCTACTCTGTATGATCTCCCAGCAAAGGATCTCGAAATACTAGTCGCTCAAGTTGTTCGCGAGGATGGATTTACTGAATTGGTGAGATTCGGAACATTTCTACAAATATCTCCTGTTGACCATGAATAGCTCGAAAAGATGGATACATTGTGGAGAATGAAGGGGCTCCTTGGTCTTCACTGATTCCGAGCTTAATCATTATTAGTATCCCATAAAGACATAACTACCCATAATCGTTTATCACGATACCATATCCTACAAAGTTCTCAAAACATCCTGGCCTCCTTCTGTCTCTGTTGCACCGCTTCAATTGCGAGTTTAGCCCTGGTTAACTGATACCTATTCTCAGCTTTCCGCTCTTTTATCTCCGCGACTGCCCGTACCAACTGTTCCCCCGATTCTACATAATCAAGTTTAGGATTTGGGTTAGCATTCCATCTTGTGACCGCTTTGTGTAAATAATCTTCCTGCGCGACCATTCCCTTGAATTGGATCTCCAAAATGTCTTTAGCAGACCTCCTCGTGATCATTTCAAATCTGAGACGATCACCATCTCTGTCCTCTGAACGATCATCCCAGCCCTGGACATCATCCACCATCTGCTCGAAGACACCTCGGTACCTCTTCCACATCTCAATAATCTGTTCAGAGTGTGTGAAGCATCCTTTGGAGAAAATCGGAGGTATGCTTTCGAGAGAGGAACCATCATCGACAACAGTAGTATTCTGTCGTGCCTCCTCAAAATCTCGAGCATCACTTGCTGCAGGCATGAAGGCAGCTAGCATAAGCTGACCAAAGCCATTGATCACTGGCACTCCTTTCCAATGGCCAGCATCCTGCGCCTTCATCTCGATTTTGTACCGGCGTCCTAGCGAAAGAACACGACAAAGGTTGTGGGAGAACCAATAACACATGTGGTCGAAGGCGATGTAATGGGGTGCGACGTCGGAGAGCATACGGGCAGCAGAGCTGAGATCGAGAATAGTGGGATAATCGGGTCCAGAGAATGAGACGGTGTAACAAAGATGACTCTGTCCTTTGAGCTTCAAGTCTGAGACTGGTTTCTTGGTGACTCGGACGTCGGCGTGACGGATGATCCAATCATTTCGAGCTTCACTGCTACGAGTATCACCAGTGGTCTGTGCTTCATTATCATCCGCCCCTGGTAATGATCTTATTCGCCTGGGAAGTGAGGCCGGATCCGAGTCGCGCTCGAGACGAAAATATTGACGTTGGGGATTTGCATCACCGCAATACTCGATATGAGCAAGGACGATTTCGTGCTCATGATCGTTGTTATACTTGAGAAGCTCGAGTTTGGTGATTAGACATTGTTGGAGGTCGTCCATGCGAGGAATATGCCTATGGGCGTCGCGATGGGAGGAATAAAATGGGCCTTGTAGACGTTCGTGATAGTCCGAAATACGGCAAACACAGGGCTCGGCGTTCTTGCTAGGCCCGAAGACATGGGGTATCGCTGTATCCCAATAAGTTCGAACGCGGTGGTAACCCATGCTTGTAAGGTAGAAATTTAACTGGAAAAGTACAGGTCGAAAATGGATGTACAATGGCAAGAGACGCTAAGTACAGTACTAGTGTTAGTAGTAGACTACGTAATATCACTGTCGAACCTAGACATCTCTCTCTCTCTCTCTCTCTCTCTCTCTCTCTCTCTCTCTCTCTCTCTCTAGATGCATAGCCCCTCATATTATTATTATCCTACTGACGATATAATAGCGACATGATCGTAAGTAAAAGCAACGGAGATCAAGGGCGTGGTGTATAACTAGGTGGAGGCAAAGAGCTTCCTCCGATCACGACGACATTATGTTGCATTGCCTGTCTCAGTGCTTGAACTTCTGCACGTAGTACTTCAATATCGCCATTAGACCCCATAGGTGCCTGTGAGGAAGCTATTTGTGTTTGTGGAGGACTTTCGCTACTCAATTCGGGCACTATGGTGGGAGTAGTAGCTTCGGGCTCTGAACTAGCAGTAGACTCGGGGAGTATTGACCTATCTTCGACTGGCACGTCGGGAATATCGTCGATTTGTCTGCGTTTCTCAGATGCCGAAGTCAGCCCTGGTGAATACTCCCCGTCTCGTGGAACAGATGACACGAATGGGCTTGGAGTGAATGCCGTTCGTGTCGGTTCCTTTTTCGCTATCGGTTTGCGGCTCCGCCGCCTCCACAGCACGACCCCCAAAGCGAGCAACGAGATGATGACAAGTCCACCTACAACACCCCCGGCTACGGGTCCAGCTATTGAGTGCTTTGATCCCGATTCTAGCGTTCCTCCTGAACCAGGTCCTCCGTTTCCAGTGGTCCCTGAGCCACCCCCGAGTCCTCCTGAGCTTCCTGTGATTAAGCTAAACGTAAATAGTCTCAGTGCGATCTTTTTAGTAGCAGAGAAATTCCAAATATTACCTGGATACAAGGGGAGCAAATGCTGCACCCATCGCAGGGCTGTACACTATATGTTAGTCTTGCAAGCATGGGAGAATTGAATTGCATCTGTACATACCTTGCAGATCCACTCGCTAGACGGCTATCGAAACCACTTACAGTGTAGTTTGTCACAAGAGGCCCAGTATTGTTGACTGAAGTTACGAATTCCCAGAGTGGTGAGATTACATTGTCTCGTATAGAGCTGTTCGAGATCGTTGCGGCCGTGAATAATGTCCATGCTTCGGTTTGGTTCAGTCACACAAAAGCAAGCAAGGACAAGAATGTAACACTTACCCATGTTCCCAAAAGTGTTTGTACTGCTTATTGGCAAGCCGTAATCTATTGTATATTAGTCAAAATGAACCGATTTCAAGAAATAATTAGACGTACTTGAATGTGATACCTGAGTCTGGTAGAACGAAGCTTGGGATTGGTATACCTAGACCGATGCTCATTAACACCTAAACGTATCAAGCAGGCGGATATCTTACACTCTTGTCAATCAAATTGGTACCCAGAAGGGTGTCAGCGTATAGATTGTACATTTGCGTCCAGGACGCCACATCATTGGCATTCGGTCTAGGTAAAAAGTGCTCGTTGTTCGACGTCAGGGTAAGTGGGAGCAATTGATTTAAATTGTCAGAGGCGGTTTTCTATAGGAATACTTGTTATTCGATCGCGTGTATATGTGAGCGAAAAGAGTAATGACTGACAGAATAGCGACTGGAATCATCGGTCTGCTTGACCAGACTGCTTATCTCTGACATTGCGTTCAATGCGATGATACCCTTGAGGATCAAGTTGGTGTTCTTTGCCTGTGCTTCTCCGTCTATCGTTATGCTACAAGAGGTTGTCAAGCTAAACTCCCAAGTAGCGAACCAATTGTCACGTACACATCTGGAGGATCCATCGTCGAGTTTACCAAGAATTCAGCCCATCTCCGTAATAACGAGTACTGAAGTTTAGGTTATGAGTTTTGGTTGGTTGCGTGAGAGCGATTTAACTTACATGTCGCGAAATGAGTGTAGAGTCTTGGGAGCCTTTGGCATGAGCGAGCGTCATAATGAGCATACTGCTTGTATCTATCGAAAGTTTCATTTAGTTAAATAAAGATTAGAATACTGGGATGATATACATACGCTCCACTGGTTGCTGATGTTGCATGTTCTCGTTGGAGGCTCTTGGATAGGTGTCACCTTATTCAAATGTCGGTCTAATGACCTAAGACACATAACTAATAAGAATTACCGATATCTCGAGCAGCATAGGCTTGAGTGTTTGAAGATGAATCTTGGAACTCGAGAAGTGGCGATAGCAATTGGCCAGCATAGGTGGTGTTTATTGAAAGGAAGAAAGGGAAGGAGGCATAAATGGCTTCCACGGGACTAGTTCGACTGAAAAAAGAGCGTTAGACGGGACATTTCTTTACAAACAGCTACTCACTTGCTATTCCCGATATTCTTCATGAACATTTTGACATCAGAATTGTTCCAGTTTCCGTCCGATCCTTTGGCTATAGTCAATTCGGTTCCAGCCATTGCCTGGCGAGCTGTCAGAGATACGAAATTTGCATAGATCTCTGATACGTTCGAGGCAGCCTTCCCAATTTGAGCATCCACATTGTCCGCTCGTGCTTGGGCATTCGGATAGTCTGAGAGGAAGGCATCCACCTATGACATTCGCCGATGAGCAAATCAAGCAAATTATAAGAGATATTACTCACGACGTCAGAAACTGAGGTATATTGGGTAGAAAATAACGGCTGTCGGGATTGTGTTTCACCTGTCGACGTGACGAACGACACCGAAACGTTTCTGTAAGCCCCGATAGCAAAAACTACAGGAGATGCAGTGCTGGATATTGTCCCCAGATCTTTAGTTATCGAAAACACGGGATATGGGCTAAAGTATCATTAGTATTTATATGATCACCGGTATGAAGTTATGCATAAAGCAAGTGTAAACGTACAAACCAACTTGAGCGGGCGCTGTGAGAGACGATGAGCCCGTCACCACCCCATTATCACGAAATTGGACACGACAGTCCCGATCAAGCCCCGGGACAAGTGATACATCAGAGCCCTGCAAATATTGATGTTAGCAAGAATAGAAATTATATATGCAGGGAAATGCCTACCGATTTGGTTGCTAGTACTGATATGATATCTTCCGCTCGATCTTGAGTCGTTTCGATCAAAGGTTGCACTGAGTTACGCTGAATCTGATGAAAAGAAGCAGAGCCAACTATATTTGTTGACCAGGTCATCAATTCCAAAGGTGTTGCCGCTAGCCATTCTAGAGAATTGCCGGGTCATTTGAGTATAAGAATTTTTGACGACGATCAAGTTCACGAACCTCCGCTAATGTCCATGTAAACTTGTACATGATGCTGCGCGCCGTCAACAAAGCTGACGTTTAGAGCAATATAAGCAAATGGTATGGACTGCCTGATAGGATCCGAACTCTGATTGAACTATGTCAGACGTTTGATGAGAAACATGCAAGGTGAGCATACCTCAATGGGGGAGAGAAATGTGACATTCAATTGCGCCGGACCAGCGAGGTACGAAAATATCGTACTGGTGGGAGTGATCTGTGTACTAGTGAGATTGGCAGGTTCCGGGTTGGCATCACTAGACCGGCCAAGCCATTGGTAAGTATGGTCGTCGACTCTTATCATGCCCTCCCATCCCAAGTTCTATAACGAATGAAAAGACGTTTAGTATTTCGGGACACAACACGACGAGGTCACCATACATCCTTATTCCAGAACATCGGAAAACTGAAGGTCACATTAGAATTACTTGTCCACGCGTGCAAATAGGGCGATTTGAGCGCGAGGGGAAGTATTGGCGGGAGCACGGTCCCTGATGCGTCTTGTGCATCAACGAAGGAAAAGAGTGTAGTAGCTGCAATGATTCCCCAGAGGTGAACCAACATGATTCATAAGGGAGGAAGTCAAGACGAAGAAGCGGAGAGGTCAACTAATCTAGGAAGTGCGCCATCAGGGCCATCTTCTCTATATTATATGGTCAAGAAAAGCACACGGTCAGCAATGACCAAAAACCCAATCAACATTTTCCTCGGAATTGCATGACATCGTTGACAGATGTTCGCAGGGTTGTCGATGGATCAATCAGCAATTTAGGATCATGGTATGATATTATCAACTCCGAACATCCTCAGGCAAGTGGACGGAACAACGGTTCAACCTTCCATGTGGGGCTACTATATATGTACTCAAGCATTGAAGGCGAATGTCGTAAGTATTACTAGGTCATACTACTGACCTGTGGGGGTGGTCTTGATTGACTTCGAAGTTTGTGCCAAGATAATAGCCCGGTGATGCGGCGTTCCTTGACACTCGATCGATCCCCGTTTGACTGCATAGCCAATTCATACTGGAAGGACAATTACTTGGTGCAATGAATAGACTCTGAACGCGCAACTCGAGAGAGAGGGTTGTTGATAGCGAATGGTGGCTGCACGATGTAGATGTCTCAAATGATAAGGGGGATGAAACGAGCAATCATGTACACAACTGAACTCACAATGTTTGCTTGTGATCATTATGGGTTTCCTGGGAGGTGAGTTAGAGTAAAATGCGATGTTCTAGTCATACGGCTATCTCAAATTCAGGCATCTCGGTGAAAGAGTCATGATTGAAGATAGTTCAGGTTTGAAACATTGGCGATAATATCTGGATTTGTAGATGTAACACGGAGTGCAAGTTTATAACATATAACAAAAATTCTCTGAAACCAAAAATCACGTTACGGTACAAGCGCCCCAGCAAGTCCAGGTATATAGAACGATTCTTCTTCATTCTTCAGGAATCGTAACAAGTCAGCAATCAGGATCACATCAGATTGTATGCGTTGTCAAGAACTCACTAAGTATCACTTATACTCTTCATTACAATCATAACAAATTACTACCTCATAGCAACCGCCATCTTGCCTAAAGGTGCAAAGGACTGTCTGCCTTTCGAAAAGGCAGAGGCAGTAGACCTCTCTCAATGAAGCAAATACGAGAGTCGAAGCGATCTCAGTGTGTAGAATTCCATAGCAGGCGGTCCTAACCTCGGAGTCCATCCGGGTTATGATGAAAGTGGGGTTAAAAGGAGTTCGTCGGTCAGATTTACTATAACCTGTATGTCACACGTGGCAATTGTTTCTTATGGCATATCCCGAAAAGGGTAAGAAGCTTCCTAATAAAGTATGTCTGACTTCGGTGTTCATTTTCTGTTTGCAACATCCATCAAGCATCGCGTCTTCCGGTGTAATTCCTTTTCTCTGCCTCCTCTCAATCATGAATCATCCCATCACACGGTAGAGTGACCTCGCCGTTTTGACTATTGTATCTGCCGCTCGTCGGCGAAGACCTCTGGACACACGGAATAACACTTAAGAACACCCCCGTGTATGTGAAATCATGACAGGAAAGGAGTTGGCGAGATATGTCGGTTTGCTCAACGAACCCTGTACGGACGTATTTGAGCTAGCATTGACACTACCTCATCTGAATCGGATCAAACTATACCACTAAAGGTGTGTACATTGCAAAAATCCTTGTTGATATCCAGGCGACCCTCAGGCCTTTCTATCTATCTGCTGCGCCACCTTTTCCCTAACACCATTCTCCCAATCATCCCAGCAGACAGACAAGGAGACCGTATGTCTTCCCGGCCTACCACCAGCAGGATCATCCTTCCGCACCTCTGGCAGTGCATCTTTTCGTAACGCCTCCGGTAATACCCAATGCCACCTAAGAGTTCCCTCGCAGTAGAATCCCATCCTCCCCGCCAACCGCTTCGAACCTGCGTTATTGTGATGACAATGCCATTGGACTCGCCTCAGTCCTAACCCGGGTGGTGACGCAGTTGGAACCTCCAAGCAATATTTCAAGAGAATGCCAACGGCGTTACTGGCGACATGAGAACGTTGGAAAGCGGGGAAGATCATGACGAATGCGATTTCGGTGTATAGTTGCTCCGCGGATGTATCGTAAAGACCAACAATCCCTGCTAAGGAGCCTTCGAATTCTGGATGGGTGTCATCCGGACGAGTCTTGTCTATGATGGCGAACATGGTGTTCGTTGGGTTCTGACGGACGCCCCGTTCCATATAAGTCAGAAATGTTTCTCGGTTTGGTAAGACGAGGGGGTAAAAGCGGAATAGTTCTTCGTGTTTGGATAGAACCTCCCATGCTGCTTCAAAGTGAACTTTTGGGACGAAAGGTGTCAACCTAACACGCTCCGTCTCCAAACTTTCCGGGTGGATCGGGAATACGAAGTTGGTATCGTATGGCTCTGGGCCGTAGAGGTCATTTTCTGGAAGGGGACCAGGAGCAGCGGGCGGTGTATATAGATTCACGAAGGACATATCGACCGTATAGGTTAAGCGTAAGTCTGGTTTGGTGCAATTGGCAATGCTAGGCAGGTCTTGCCTACCTTTATCCCATAAAGTTGACTCGAGTCGAGTCAGATCGCTGGTCGTTATTTGATCGATCGCGATGACGAAGTTGACGCTCTACTAAAGGCTTGGAAATTGAAAGTTGAAACTGCCATCCATGGCCGTACGCTGAACATAAACATTTTCCCGACTATAATTTGGAGTACCTCGAACCCACTGTATTGTTAGTTAGATGTAGAAATTCACGGAGCTAGATTTTGGAGTGGGCACGGAGAATTGTCTTGACATAACCAACAACGCTCGCAGTGAGTTGAGGTTGGGATGTTGTAATACTAGCCGTAGGAACAAGGGGAAAGGGAGAAAGATGTGTGGTTGATTGACCACCTTCTGGAGACAGTTTGGCACGTATATCATTAATGGAGACAAATCCACCGACGTTCCAATTGAAGTTACTGGCCGCTGAAATAGCTCAACGTTTGGTTCAACGAAATTAGCCTGTCCGATGTCGGAAGCATAGAGATCGCCATCTTGCATCCATAGTCTGTCAAACGTGTATAGGGTTCAGCCACAGTAGGGTGAGAAACCGAGTAACAAACGAGTAAAAGCTTCAAAGAACTGGTTGCATTCGGCGGCGTCAACCCCGGAGCTATAGCCCTTCTAAGATAACCAGATAATATAACAGGCAAAGCCCCGTATATGGTGGTGCAAATACGGTGTGGATACAACTAGGTGACCGTATAGTAATAGCGTTCTGACAACGTTCTGCGTCTATCCTGGACAGACATGAGTGTTTAGAAGCCCCGAATCTTGCGAAATACTCACATAAGTAGAATACAACAAATCACCATTAAACAAGAATCGAAATATATGGTCATGAATGACTAGTATGTGCTCGTTCAGGAGGTCGTATGAGGGGAGTAGTCAGCTCAGCTGTTATCGGGGATGTCGGTGTACGTGCTCTAGGGTCATCTTGGGCTGTAGTCTGCACCTCCGAAGGGGCGGATCTTGTGTGAGGGAAAGTTGATGGTCTTTGCGAATTAGGGGATGATTCTGATGAAGAGGACCCATTCGCTTGTTCCTCTTGCAGTGCCTCTCTCTCCTCTTCCTCAGCATGGGACATAGGGATAGTCGCCGTGTGCTTTATGCCTTCAACACCTTCCTCTCCGTGACCATTCCCACTAGCCTCTCCATGGTGGTGGTGCTTGTGTTTATGCTTCTTGTGCTCGATCACGATTCTCTCCCCTGGTTGAACTTTGCCTTCCACAATTGCGGGATCCGGAGGAATGATGAAGGGTTCGGGCTTCTTGAGAGGGTCCAACATCTCTCGATGGCTCTTGAAACCTAAAGCTCGAGCACGTTTCTCCCGGCGGTGCCGTTTGTAGAAGTAGACTATAAAGCCGATGATCCATGCTGCACCAACAATTGAGCCTGAGATGGAACCCGCGAGAATGGGAGTGAGGGCCTTATGGCTGACGAGGTACAGTCTGTTGTGAGGTATGCAACTGATATTTAATACGAAAGACATACCCAGGTCCGCTGAAGTTTGAAGAAGTCGCAGCGGCTGCTGCTGCGACGATAGGTGTTGGTGGTGCCATTTGTTACAACTGGAGTGTTTCTTGAACTATTCGGAAGTGAACAAAGGAATGCAGTTCAACTCAGAGCTAGAAAGGCGCATTGCGGATGAGTATATGCGACATCGGGGCAAGTGTGTCACGAACCTTCAGTAAGCACTCCAACGTCTAGGCCTCGAGCGTCGCGAAAAGTCGAGTGGCGAAAGCTTCAGCCTTCAGCTCAATGATGCAGTATAGCGAAGGTGCAGCTGCGCTGGTCGCTGCGGGAGACGACGACGAGCAAGGCACGTTCGAGTGCCATGCCAGTGATGGACTCGGACTTCAAAATTGATCGACCCCAAGCAAGCCCCTATGACGCTTTCCTTCAAACGCCCATCATCGTCACCGCGATCTGACCACAATCAATCCTCCGACCGTTCCGACTCGATTATTCAACATCTTAATCATTGTTCGCCTTGTACTCTGCCGCAACGACGCACGCATTCGGCCATTTTCATCGTATGTTGTCAGCATCACTGCTGTTCAATATGATGTACTTTACCCCCGAAATCAAGCGCAGCAAGCTTGACGAAAACACTGCTCCTCAATTTCTACTGTTTAACCTCTTTCGTCTTTGAGTTTTACCACGTGAAGCAAATTCAATGGCGGTCTCGGCCATACGCCCACATGTTGCATGCATGTTTGCCATAGTGGGACACGGCATTCACAGGAGAATAAATCATAATTGAACAAGTCTGCGATCGTCTATTGGCTGTGGGAATTCACCTTGTTCAATAACTTTAATTGAAGAAGGACGCCAAGTTACACAGATGAACACGAACTCGGACTAGGGTCACCGTGTTGGGACATCACTTACCAATAACCCCGAATATTAGTAACCTCGTTGAAGACCCTGCTTCACTATAAATACATTGGTTTGTACCTCACTTCCAGCATCCTGAACTTGCTATCGATCCCTCTGATCACCCAGCTCTCACATAACCATAACCACCATGCCTGTAACCCTCAAGCTCGCCGTTTGTCTTTTCACTCATGTCACGAACTTGGACTATGGAGGACCCTTGGAGCTCCTTGGCTTCCTTCGTCCTGAGGCCGTCGCAGCAGGATATGCCACCGAATTGGACTATATCATCGAACCTACATACCTCCACTACGACCTCACTCCATTCCGTGGAAGTATGGTTGGTCCGTTAATTGTCCCTGACAGGGCTTACGATGATGTCAAGGAAGGAGAACAGTTCGACATTCTTCTCGTTCCTGGAGGTATGTCTTATTTTTCTCATACAAGCCATGGATTCTCATATGTATCGTACAAATCATAGGACATGGTGCTCTTCCGGAGCTTGTCCAGCCATCCATTCTAAACTTCCTCAAGCGTCAGGCTCCTGGTACCAAATATGTTCTTAGCGTCTGTACTGGCTCCTGGATCTTGGCACAGGCCGGTTTACTCGATGGCAAACGTGCCACGACCAACAAAGCTGGTTTCAAATTAATTCAGGTTAGTCCTGACATCCTCGTCGAGTAATTTATTTAGATCTGTAATGTCCACATAGAAAGCAACTGAAACCCAGCCTATCGAATGGGTCGCGAAGGCTCGTTGGGTAGTTGATGGAAAAACATGGACCGCATCTGGCGTTACTGCTGGTAAGCACGTAGTTCTTGGCCAGTTTTGCGAATATCTATCCTGACGGCCTCTTAGGAATTGATATGGCTAATGCATTCCTCACCCACCTCGTTGGAGAGGAGACCGCCAAGAAGATCAGAGGTATTGTTGAAGCAGGTGTCCGCGCAGAGGGCGATGATGAGTATGCTGAATTCTACGGTCTGGTCTGAAATGGTGACCCTCTAAACCAGAGAAACGATTGAAACTTGATATGAAATGACACCACTTTGTTTGTATTTTCAATCAATCGCTTTTACGAGCGACGTGTCCGAAATGTCGATGCTGAAAGGTATTACCATATATGGATATGTAATGTCTAAATCGGGCTGTGACTCCTCCGATTTAGTAACCTCCTTGTGTTCGAAACATATAACAACATGTTCCTGAGGACCCGCGTTCTTTGAACTTACTAATAAAATAAGTACGTAACCGTAACTATAGCTAGCGTCAATGCTTTGGAGGAAGTCAATAAGGGACCTTTGTTGAATGCATTACTGCGGGTGATTGAGTCTCTGCCAGATACATACCCATACGATGAATCAACGACAGTGGTAGAGAAATCGAGATACATCTTTGATCGTCCATAAATAGTTATACAAGATTCAACTGATCTATTGATCGTTGATGGTGCACAAACACATCCCAACAACGAGGCTGGTCAGTCGTGATGATGCAATGAGATTATCTGAGACATTCTATAACCATATACCTTATGCTCGCATTCCATATCCTCAGCGCTTTTGACTTTCCTATCATCATGATGCCTGTGGACTGGGCTCAGTAGGATGGGACTTGACCATTTGACCACACACGGAATCACTAGTCTACTACTGTATGAATATCAAGGAGTAAAGATCGCAACCTCCGACTAGGACTAATAAGCTCTCGTATTAGAAAGCCATATTCTCGCTACGCGCATACTGACGCGTCCAAACGGCTTCACTGTCAAGCGTATGCCAAGCGACTTGCAATATAAAGACCTCGGTGCGTTGTCTACTATCACTATCAACGATCCCCTCGATCATCGATTCTCTCTCAACTCATCATGTCTGTTACCACTCTCAAGGTCGCTGTTTGTCTCTTCACCGATGTGACCAACTTGGACTTCGTCGGTCCTGTCGAGCTCCTCAGCTTCCTTTCTCCCGAACCTATCAAACATGGGTACATCAAGTCCGACCTCATGTTAGAACCGACTTATTTTCACTATGACAGCAAACCATTCCGTGGGAGTCATGTCGGCCCTCTGGTCACACCCGATCGGGCTTATGATGACTTGAAGGATGGGGAGCAGTTTGACATCATCCTCATTCCGGGAGGTATGGTTTTATTATATCGATCCTATAATCCTACAATCCGATTGAATCTTATCATCTCTCAAATCCACAATAGGAGTCGGTGCATTCCCAGACGTAGTCCAACCTTCTATCATCAAATTCCTCCAACGTCAAGTACCTGGAGCGAAGTATGTTCTCACTGTCTGCACCGGATCCTGGATCTTAGCGCAAGCGGGCCTACTTGATGGTAAACGCGCCACGAGTAACAAGGCGTTTTTCAAAATGATCCAAGTAAAAATAGTTGTCTACGTCCGCATTATCTTTTTCTGATATCCCCTTTAGCAAGCAACTGACAGCCAAAATATCGAATGGGTCGCTAAAGCTCGTTGGGTCGTGGATGGGAATGTCTGGACCTCTTCTGGTGTCACTGCTGGTAAATCACCCTGTAATCGACGCTTTCAATACTTCACGGATCACTGATGCCATCTCGATTGGTACAGGTATCGATATGACGCATGCGTTCTTGAACCACCTCGTAGGGGAGGAAGTTACCAAGACTATTCGAGGTATTGTTGAGGCTAGCGTTCGGAAGGCCGACGATGACGAGTTTGCTGATTTCCATGGCTTGTCTTGAGCGATTAACTATCATGTACGTATAAGAGACACCCTATTATGTTGTGTCAAGGTCAAATCGCGGCGTATTACATGTGATTTATATCACCACACTTCGTGCGCAGCCGTTAACTAGGCATGTTGAGCTTATTCAATGATCAAATTTGACCATTTCTCCATTGTCGCGCCGATTCCGCAAGCGGCTCAACATCAAAACCTGGTTATTAACTATGTGACATTGGCAGGAGACTTGCTTAGGATTATCGTTCCCTCTTAGTTATGTGCAGTCGTCTAGCCTTGATGGGTAAGTGTATGAACCGAAGAATGGTCTGCGTCAATCTCTGTCCCGTTCTGCTCGGAGATGCGAAATGGCGCCACAAACACGTTGAGGTGAGCTCTGCCGCTGTTGTGGGTCCCTGTTGCTTCCTTTACTAAATTTGTTCTCTCTACTATCTCGTCAATAATCGTTTACGGCCACAGAGTTTCTTCCCCCCTCCAATTTTTTCTGGCCTGAGTTGCCCCCTTCAGCGTGTTGAGTCTTGAAGACATGAGGCTGACCTGTACTCCACGCTATCTCCTCTATCTGGACACGCGTTGGTGTGCAACCACGATAGGGACGGAGCCCAACCTCCAGGTGCCAATCTGTTGATGATTTTCGAGCAGAAATCTCATGAATTGACGTTATGAGTGGAACTAGCCTTCTGATAACCCTGCTTTTTGAATGACTCTGACTGGTCTCAGACTCCCAACTCTGTACTCCATTGGGCTTGAGCGGGCAGTACGTGCTCTATTGCACTTGCAACCCCTCCGACGTCAATTTCCGATCATCCAATGAAGTTTAGTGGCATCAAAGCTGGATGCACGGACGTGTGCTCCCCTCAGTCACCGCACTTGAACTCGCGCTCTGAAATACTCCATATTATCTAGTCAATGATCCTCTACCCATCTTTGGCATCGTTTTTAGCCATAATACTTTGGATTCAACGATCTGGCTAGAACCTATATGACGTCATCGTTGACGTTCTTATGCTCGATAAACTCCGGTAAGTGTTATCTCTTACCAGATTCACAGAGTTGGCTCACAGCCTCGAACGTTATCTAGACATGATCAACGTTTGGTCTATAACCAATTCATGGTTCCCAATAGTTTTACGTCTCCCAATCCCAATGGTCCACTTCATCTCTCTCACCACTTGCGAAGTGGACAATAGTCATAGTTGTGGCGATTGCTTCTGTCGTCGCCCGACAACACTTGCGTTGAAGTCTCAATGGATAATGTGCCTCTACGCAGCAACTGGAGTATTCAAAATAACGAGCGTTTGCGGTATACTAGACCTGTCTAATTTCGGTCTTCAAATTCCGCAAGTCGACCCCCCCCATCAACGTTCCGGTAACCTTCATTGATCCTCGTTGCCTCAAGAGAGCAGGCATAAGCGTCAAATCTTGCTCCTAGCAATACACGCTCTACAACAGGAACAATGTCGAAGAAGGAACGTGCAAAGAATGGAGAATAAACCTGGAAGCCCAATGTACCTTCTTCCATTCGACAAAAAAAGTTTGATCTTCCGCCCGCCACTATCTCTCATTGTGTATCTGAAATACAGTGAGCTATCCACTAGTAGTTTGATATCCGAAGGTTGGATTAGTCACGTTCCACATAATGGCTTTGCATTCTTTTCCTATTACTTCTTGACATGGTAATAAGGAAGCGTCAAAGTTGGACTTAGATTCAAAGTTAAAGTGAGTTCAATTCCTCAATGACATCTAAATGGCATGCATAGATTGGTAGAGAACATGACGGTGGGTATCCATTGCATAGGTATAAAAGGTTTCCAGATCCAACCACTCACATACCCGGAACTCCTACCTGAAGTACCCAGCGGCGGCTTGGATCCTACATCGCCATGTCCACCAACTCCTCTAGTACGGTGACTAAACATGTCCTCAACGTTGTCCCGAACCATGTGTCGTGGCAATCAGGACCCAACTCGCGTGGAACGTTTGAGATTCTAGCTTTATGCCTTAGCACCATCTTCTTCGCAATCTGGACCGCATATCGACCCGATGTTCCCACTACCATCCTACCCCAGTCACGCAGACACAAACATGCCTCCCTTGAACCTTTGGGCATGGTTGCCTTATTTCTCCTCGCTCCCGAGCTTCTCCCCATTACAGCTGCAATCGAGCTGAGGAAAGCATGGATCCTCTATCATGGTGTTGGATCGATGGCAGCCATCCGAGAATCCAATGTAAGCTTTCCCTCTGGAAACTATTGCTGCGTGTATACTCATGAGCCCTTAGATGCAATGGACACTGTCCCATGCATTTTATGTTCTTATGGGCGGTTTTACCTTTGTCGACATGGCCGGAACGATCCATTTTCTCACTCCGGACGAGTTGATTGAGGTGGTGGAGAAAAGACTATTCTCAGACAAATTCGACTTTATATCCAAGAAAGCAATAAAAAATCGCACACGAAGGGACAATCTTTCCAAAGGCATTACTGTCATCCAAATCACATCGTTCTTTGTGTTACTGGCGTCAAGATGGGCACAAAAATTGCCGTTGAGCATCCTCGAGATCTCGAGTTTCGCATACATAATTTCAGCCGCCATTGCGTATCTTCTATGGTGGTCCAAACCCGATACCGTCCAAAAATCGATCTTCATCGATATCACAACATGCCCCCTACTCGAATTTTGCACCGAAAAGGACACTTGTGCAAAGATGCATTGGAAAAACCCTCCAGACGAGACCTTCTTTCGAAGACTATATCAAGATTTGGAGATCGTGCCATGTTATCTCCGTGTTTTTGTTGGTCTTTCTGGACCAGTCATATACGGGTCGTTGCATTTACTTGCATGGAACACACCTCTACCTTCGGTGACCGAAGTACTACTTTGGAAAAGTGCTGTCATTGGAGTGATTGCTATGGGTCCAGTGATCTTATATCTGCAATTTCTTGGATTCAATATCCTCCATTGGTTCAGGAAGTCAGAACAGGGAGACTCAGATCACCATTTGACCACGGGCAAAATTGTTGATGCTCTCGTTAGGTGGGCTACTCTTATAGCAATAATCGCTTATGTTCTCGCTAGGTTATACATGTTAGAAGAAGCATTCAGACAACTTTTCTACCTCCCACCCGATTCATTCAAAGTTCCCTCTTGGTCTAACTATATCCCACGATTCTCTTGATGCACGGTCTCATTGCTTTTGAATGATCAGTATCAGAAATTATTCTAGAGTATGCCTTGTATTTACTCAGGTCAACTATACATACAGGAGTTCTGGTTCCTCTCCGCATCCAAGCAGACGCACTTGAAGTTCAACTAATGGTCATGCAACATGGTGCTGAGATTGAGAGTAGAGACCAGTGCAGGTGATCCGTTTCACGATTCTTGACAAGTATGTGTGGGACCTGAACAAAATTATATTCCATTATCAAACCTTTCTTTGAGAGTGTAGCGTAGGAGTAGAGGAAGATAACTGTCACTCTATGTACGAATGAGAGATGTATATTGTAAGTATTGGGACAAAAGTCCATGGTCAGGCATAGCGGCCATTTTTCGGGTTCGATTAGTCACAGAGCGTTCGTTCCCAGGATTCAGTCAGGCCAGTTTCCGATTTCAAGGCGTCGGAAGTAGTCCCATAGGAATGAATCCGGATAATCAGGATCATCGGCATGAACATCAGAAAAGGGGGATAGATCTTGGGAGTAATCGTTTGCAACAGAGTATTCTTGATTGTACCCGTTGTGCGTGAGAGGCCGCTCGTTATATGCAGTAGTCCTGGTCCCGAGAAAGCCAACGGCGTCTTCAAAGGCGAACTCTACATTTGGCTGAATAGTTGCAAGGTAGCTGTCGAAGTCATCGAGAGGCTTTAGACCATCATCTTCGAAGGCGACAGGTTGATGGGTGGTGGTGGTACCAGGTCCATCCTGAGTATCTACATAGCCATCACCTGTGCCAACGTCGCGGGGTTCCCCTCTCGAAACAAATGCCTCTGGAGGGTGGTACAGACATCCATGCTGGGCAAATGCATTGATTGTGGAAAAGGGTGCGTTGACATCCGTGAAGTCTGGTGAGATGTATGTCTCACCATACATTCCAACAGACTGGCCGACACCAGACAATCCCATCGGGAGTGGTCCGAGTCGATCCCCCACATCCAAGCCGAGGAGGTTTGCCTGTGGAGGAGCATAGGGGAAATAGGTATCGTGTTCGATCCCACAAGCGAGGTTTGAATTCCCGGAGTTTACGAAAGTAGACATGTCGGGGACGAGAGGTGGGGTGGGGATATGCCCTTGTGTTGCGAATGTATCGGGGCTGCCGTGTGGTATGTCAGGGGACGACATCAAGCTCGCAGTGCCACTGGAATCTGAAGCATATTTGTCTCTCCTGTGAACGTTTAAACCACGATGATACAGCATGAGTAAATATACAATTACAGAGCCAGGAAACAGAAAAACATACCCGGCGTGGTGATTTTTCCTATGGGCTTGGTAATTCGCTCTTTGAATCGAATAGTATTTGCATGGTCTTTCACAGTGGTGGAAACTAACAACACCAGTCAAGACACCAAGAAAAAGACAGTTGGCGCGATACATACAATTCCAACCATCCACCATCAGCTAACTCGGGAAACTCTTCGATGATATGATTTTTTGCTTCTTCGTTCTTTCTGAAATGTCGGTCACACTTGGGGCAAACAAGATCCTTCCCCTTGTGGCAGCGATGCTGTAAAAAGGACCCAGCAGATGATGAGAACCTTGACCTGGACAAATGGGTGACAGTCAGCGTACTGCGATTCCCCTGGGCATATCTGTAAAGACAATGTGGTTTGAGGCGAAGAAGTGTTTTTGGGCGAAGTAAGACTCAGTGGGTCGAGGTGTTTTCAGACTGAATGAAATCACCGTACTTCGGCACCACTATTTTAAATAGTTCAAGAAAAACTTACGGCAGTATTAGGGAATCAGCGGGCGCATACTTCGAAGCCAATCATTGACGTTGAAGCCATGAGCGAGGCGCCCCAAGATGGCTAGGACGTCTAGCAAGCTTCTATCAAACCATACAGACCGAGGCCAACCCGAGCGGAGCTGGTATACGTAAGTGCGAGGCTGGGACAGGTGCGTATACGCATAAGTGGGAAGGTTTTTGGCTTTGGAGTGAGAATCACCTTCAGGAACTCTCTTGAGGAAAGCATGAAAACTATTGCTGCACGACCAAATATTTCCTAACACTGCCCTAGTACTGTAGGTGAAAAAAAATCAAATCTGCAAGTGGCTATGGTTACGTACGATATTTACTGGATCCAGGATTTCGCCGGGAATGTCAACATCATTTCTGTGCCTACAAATGACTCAGTCAGAACCTGATCTAGTCCGAGTCCAACCGTGGCAGAGCATCTTGAGTGCAATAGAGTTCATGCTTGAAGTACACGTGGGGGTGGAGTAAAGATGTTACACGTGGCGATGTCATCTACTAACTATAACCATTACCAGCCATTACCTTGTCTTGGCTTGACTGCGGAGTAAGGGTCAGCCAGGGCCATATCTTTAGGTATGTATGGTCGAACACTGTACGTACACGAGCCGCGTGGCCACTATAGTTCTTGCAGCAAAACGGCAAGAGTACGAACACCCTTCTTGTATTACAGAAGTCGGATTGGAACAGGCGGCAATGGGCGATCACCACGAGTTGTCTTAATCACCTTCCACGCCACAGGTCTTTGGTCTAGCGCAGACAGTTCTTGACGGGAGCTTTAACGCAAACGGATCTGGACAACATGACGGGACAAACAAAAGCGTGAGCGCCAATGAACTACGACACAACAAGTTACAATAATCGCAATCCATAGGTCTCGCTCACTATACAGCCTTGATCGATGCCTCGTTGTAATCGGGATCACTGTAGCCTTCCTGACTCTAACTGATCTCTTCCACGTTCATTAGTCTAGTATCATCGTTTCCCGAATCCCGATCGAGAATATATTTGCTATTAGCTCCGAGTCATAGGGGATATAATAGCTTATATAGCTCTCACTTATAGGAGCTCCATTCAGAAAGGTGGGTATCTAGTATATTACCTCATTTTCTGCTCACTTTTTCTTTTCGATTATTTTTCAGCCTTTTCGGGTAGAGTATATTAATGGGAGGTTCCCATTTTCGCATATCCTCAAAATCCAGACCATGAGAGAAGATCTTTCGTAATATACTTGCAACGTTATGATGCAGCGTGGTTTACACGTTTTGAAGTTAGTTTATGCTATTCTTGTGGGTCCTTATTGAACTACATATCGTTTAACGACTAGGTTCTCGCAGGCATTTTCTTCGGTTCGCTCATGTCGTGTCGGGTGCAGACGGCGAGTGTTACCTCGGGTAATTGATTCACAAAGAGTTCAACGTCCTGAAACAGCTGGGTTAGAACGAACTAGCCCCTTTCCGTCATTAGGTGCCATTAAGACAATTTTATTTCGCTTACATTTATAATTTTGAATAAGTACTGTAATGATGGACGTAGATGTACGAGATATGTATGTATAATGTAAAGAATACACCAATAAAATCCGGATCGGAGGCGTGTGAATTAGAAAGCTCCCGCAGCAAATACTACATCGGTTTTTTTTCAAGTCGGACAGGGAATCACAGGTCAAGGCAAGCCAGGGCCTGATGTAAATTCTGTAGTTCTTGCCACTCGGTTTGGCTCTCGGGAACAGAGTAATAGAACCCCAGGGATTCGTCATCTGTGGTAGAGTACAAGTTCTGGTAGGTGTTCTGTGGGCGGTAGAAGTCAGGGACGGTTCCTGGCAAGTAGAACCTTTGGTATTCCATTCCGTGGAGAGTTGGGACTAGACTTGGCTGAATAGCCGTAGGATAGCCGCCGAGCGAATCGAAGAACCCCGTAGCGTGAGGTGGCAAGACGGGAAGTCGGTGGTGAGTGCTAGTAGCTCCCATAGCGGCGCTCTGACCAAGGTGAGCCTGAGAGTGCTCCCCATAGCCATAGCTCGTGTCGATGTCATGCGGTCCACTGATGGGTTCTGGTGCCTCTGGAACGCTGAACGGGGCGTTGCGCGGAGACATCAAACCATCCTGGGAAACGAAGCCTTCAGCGGAAGGAAGGCGTTCATAGCCTGCAGGGACGTATGTCAAATCATACATCCCACCAGGCTGACCAACGCTGGCCTGTGCTACAGGGAGAGATGATGATACCCCTAGGTTACCCTGCGGTGGAGGTATCCTAGGTGTAGGAGTATCCTCCGTGGCTACGCGGGCAGAGGGATCCGATGCCAGTGGCGCATTGACAAAATATTCTCGAGTGGATGAGAAGATGGTGTCATCCATAAGATCAGCGCTGGGGGTTGGCATTGTCGGACTACCGCCGCAATCCGAAGCGCATTGATCCATAGACCCATGTCCTGCCTCGGATTCCCTGAGAATAATCATAATTAGGAAGATAAGAAGAGGACACAGCTTAATAGAACAGGATACATACTTGAGATGTCTCGTCCGAATATGTGCTAAGTAGTTTGCCTTTTGGATTGAGTAGTAAGGGCAGCGGCCCTTGCAATGATAAAAACTGGTCGCAATACGGATTAGCTGCTGGTACAACACCGTTGAAAGATAGCACGTACTATTTCTTCCATCCACCATCGGCTAAGGTAGGATCTTCCCGTATGAGATGTGCTTTAGCTTCTTTATTCTTCATCAATACCATGTGACATTTTGGACAAACAATGGCTTTCGCCGAGCGGTTGGGACGCTGAGAAACATCGGAAGGGTGATGAGCACAGGAGAAACCTGACTAATCAAGTGATAGAAGACATACCGTAGTTCTCTTGGGTGGCATTTTCACAGATGAACCCATGTGGAGATGAGGGACGAGTGTATGGTTTTTTACAGGCATTTGGGACCATGCTCACCCTTATATCTTGCCATTTGAACGAGTTATGGTCTTAGGGCATTGGGGAGGGAGCTGCGGAGAGTAAAGATAAAGACAGAAAAGAACTAAAGATCATTAGATTGATGGGAGAGACAGAAATGTGCCGAGATGCGATGTATCGAATGGCGATGGCATTACGCTTCCTGGTGACTCGCCTGTCATTGGATGCGTCTAGTATTCTATCAAGTCAATGCAAATGGGACTAGTCACTATGCAGGTGGCCAGGAAGGAGCCTACGATCCAAGACGACGCCAACTTTCGAGGCTACGTCAGGAATATCGCACAGGAAAAATACGGGGGGTACGCCATAACATGGACGGAGAGCTTTGCAGGGGCTCGTATGATTTACTGTAACTGATGCAGTCGTTAGCGAAGCAGACTCGCCATGATCGGGTGCCCCTACTTTTATTCTACCTGGGGTCTGATCACTTTACTCTAATATAGAGGAATGAGGCGGTAAATGTCGTGTGGATGCATATTCGTACGTCTTGATATTGCTATAGGGTACCACAAGGTAGTGTGTATAGCGTACGCCACATGAATGGGTTTTGCGTGAGCGGTGACAGATGTCAAAGACACGGTTTCGGAAAGGACCCCGTACATATTCAAATGATACAGGTCTATATGTCTTGAGGCGCAGCAGCCGGACGTACACGTGGATTTATGGGGGGCCTCACATCTAAGCAGGTCGGGAGGTTGGGGAGTCAAGCCCGGTATGTATCGGCGAGATACTCTCCCAGACGATTCGAAAAGAGAGAATCTTGTCTGCATCAGTTCGCTTATAAATAGGTGGAAGTGGAATACAACTCACTAAGCAAAGTCTTACTTTAGTAATCGATGTTCGTGGTGGCTAGATTTAGTGGCGGCCAAAAAGGACTCAGCAGGAAGAGAGTAAGTTCGAGTCCAACTCGAAATCGAATTCTCGTGTGAGCGTTTATTAAAATGAAACCTCTCTCAGGCTCTCATGATGCAAGATGTCTAGCGGGTTTATCTTGGGGACACAAAACTTGTCTTGTCTTGCATTCTTGATATGGATCTTCTTTTCGTGGATGTCTAGACTAAGACAACTCCATCGTATAGAATATTACTTGCAATTGACAAACTTCGGTGTCGAGGCTTCTAGGTTGCACCATGGCTGCGACTGTGCTACTCTAAGGATCCTATCAATCGTAGCATACAATTGGAATGCCTGTCCTGTTCAACATTGCTGTGTTAGCGGAAGAGTCCTCTCAAGACCAAATTTGAACCAATCTAGCGTCGCTGGAGAGAAACACGACACCATAAGTTACAACACCTGCGCTGGTCTAGCCTTTTTGAATTGCTACCATCAACTCCTCTGATAGAGACAATAACCTGCTGACTTTCTCTACCTTTTCTGCATCCGCTACTGCTCAGGTAACCTCGTTTCCCAACTGAGAATGGACTTACTGACCTATTCGTGTCGATGATGTCATATGGTAGACATGTCAGACGTCACTCACTCCCTTCTATGAATTATGACGATTTGGACTCGAAATGTGAGTATATATAACCCCTCTAGGCTCGATCCAATAATCTCATCTTTACCTCCTACCAATATCATCATGGCATCTACCCACAAAGAACTCGACCCATATACCGCGAAGGCTCAGAATAACCATCTATCCCCTCAGGAAAAGATTCAGGGTCTTCACGAGATCATCAAGACAGTCAAGACAGGCATGCTTACCACCCGTGATTCCACGGGCTGCATGCATTCAAGGGCTATGGCCCCGGCAGGTTGTAAGTTAACACCGAGTCTTCTCTCGGTAAGACATCCACTAACTTACTTCCAGCTCTCTCTCCGACGCAAGCGACTCTAGCCTTTATTGCGAACACAGCTTCGCACAAGTTCGAAGAAATTCAGAACGACTCTCACGTGAACGTTTCATTCTACGACGAAAAGTCGACCAACTGGGCTTCTTATTGCGGAATTGCACGTATTAGTCAAGATAAAGACAAGATTTCCAAATACTGGAGCTCAACGTAAGTTCAGACAACCAATAACACTGTGAATGGATTTTAATCCCATAATTTACGCAGTATATCCGCCTGGTTCGGCGACCTCGGAGATGGGATCCACAAGGGTGACCAAAACGACCCTCGAGTAGCCATCATCGAAGTCGTCCCTGATTCTATACGTTACTGGGTTGCTACGAGTAACAAGGTGGGACGAGCAGTAGACATTGCTGTTGGAGCCGTGACAGGGAAGACCGCTGCTCCCGGCGAACTGAGAACAATTGCAAAAGACGAGGTTCGTCATGATTTTCTTGTGAACTGTTACAATATATGTACTGACATTGTCCTCGATTGGTCCATAGATCCAGCTATTGCAAGGAATCGATAAAAAATCGGCCTAAGTGTGCACGGTATATAGTATAACGAAAGTTTTCGATGTATGTAGCACTTGTTGTATTATATATCATGATCATGTCCTACTATAGTCCCTGGATGTCTATACACTTGCTCACTCCCCTAGTTGGTAAATCAGTATGTACAGATGTTATAATTTAAAAACCTGATATTTCCTCAAAAGAGGACTCCTAAAAGTATCTACGTAGTGACATAGCTCGGTGGGGCCTCTATCCTCTCCTCTTGGAGCTGTTGCATAAATTGCCTCAATATCTCCACTTCACTTCGCAAACCTTGTACTTCCGTTGCAGATACCTGATTCTCAGGATTGGAGCGTGCGCCGATTCCACCGGATGTGCCAATCCGTTCGGACTCTGAGGTATCAGGACTTGCAGATGTGGCGTTGATGACTAGGGATTGGTTTGGAGCCAATACATATCCCGTTTTCTCAGACACACCGGGAGGACGGGGGGATAATGATCCTTCTCCTTGTTCCATTTGTGGAGGTGAAGTAGAACCCTCGGAGGCGAGTGTAAGGTCCTCGTAGGTGATGATCTTTGGCTTTGTCGTGAACGCTTCTACGTAAGGTGCGTCTGTCTGGGCCCGTCTTCTCAGGCAGAAAACTCCTAAAGTAGCCAATAGGAGAAGGGCTATTCCGCCTACGACACCTCCAGCTACGGGACCAGCAATTGAACGATGCTTTTCGGAAATTGTTGGTGTTGGTGTAGGTGGTGTGAAAGGAGGGACTGTGATACTTTGAGCGGGAGTTAAACTAGATAGTTTTCATTATCAGGATATATCATATAAAAAGTCAAGTCGACTGACCTTAGGGCTAGAGGTGCAAATATTGCGCCAACCGCAGGGCTAGATATGAACCAACTTTAGTATAGAGTTCTCCTGCTGGGTTGAAAAGGAGCATATGTACCTGGCATCCCCGTCCCCTTGCATATCGGAACCGTCAATATTGTAATTTACGGGGAAAGGTCGCCTGTCGTTAGCTTGTTGCTTGAAGAATTGATCGTGCACTGAACTGATTAGGTTATTTCGGATGGTGGTGTTGGAGATAGTAGCTGCTGTGAACAACGACCAGGCTATATAGAACATGAGTGCATGGTGAAATCGAGAGATCTGCTATCAGTCGCTTACCTACGCTTGCGACTCCGCTTGTACTATCGAGAGGTAAGCCACCAGCTAGATTTTTGAGAATATCAGTATATGTATATAACATCCAGGAACTCCGACGTACGTGACTGCGAAAGCAGAGACTGATAGAACTGGGCTTGATTCTGGAAAATCTACACAAATATCATAAGTGACGTGTTCTTGGACTGTCCATACCAGAACTGTACCTGTTCATCGATGAGACTCGTGTTCAGAAGTTTATCGGCATAGAGATTGTACATTAGTGCCCAGGATGATGAGTTACCACCCCCTAGGCTAAGAGGTAGATGACCGTCGTTGCTCGACGTTTGCGTAAAGGAAGTCCATTGATCCATGAAAGTGGAGGCAAGTTTCTGAAGAAAAGATGCAATGAGGTTCGCTACACCATTGACTGTGATAGATAATTCTTCATTGGTGACCTACAGAATAATGGTTGGCATCGTCAGTGAGAGATACCGCGTTACTAATCTCCGACATCGCTTTGAGTGCAATGATGCCTTTTATCACAAGGTTAGTCGAGTTCGCGTAGGTGGCACCGTCCACTGTTGAGCTGCAAAGGTCATTTTGGCATGATTCATTAGGAGGGATTGAGACTTACGAATCCGGAGGACTCATTGTTGAGGTAACTAGATACTCGGCCCATTTCCGTAGTAGTAAGTACTAGCGAAATGTCACCATCAGACATGAATTCAAACCGAACATAAAATACTCACATGTCTAGATATTAACGTCCCATCACCAGACATCCTCGCATGCGCATATGTCATTATAAGCATGCTACTCGTATCTAAAGAGCACAGTGAGCGAGCACACCATTTCTACCTATATCCAGGATCACCTACGTTCCACCGGTTGATCATGTTTCACACTTGTACCATTAGCCCGAGGATAATTCTGACCTGTGTTTCCATTTAGCATTCAGTAATATCAATAATCAGCCAACACACACCAAGGTCCCGTGCAGCAAATGCTTGATCGTTCGTCGATACGTCTTGTACTTCCAAAAGAGGAGATAACAATTGACCAGCGTATGTAGAGTTGATGAAGAGGAAAAAAGGAAAAGATGCATAGATCTTCTCCACCGGGTTTACTCGGCTAAAGAAGTTGCTTTAGTGAAGAAATCTAGATCATTAGAACTCAACATACCTAGAGACACCCACATCCTTCATAAACATCTTGATATCTGACATATTCCATTTGCCATCTGTCCCGTTGGCGATTGTCAGCTCTGTGGAGGCCATCGTTTGTCGAGCCGCGAGAGACAAAAGATCCTTGTATGGTTCTGAGATATTTCCAGTCGCATTGAAGATGAGGCTATCCACGTCGTCTGCGCGCAATTTTGCATACCAAAACTCTGGCAGGAAAGCGTCCATCTGTAAAAGTCATTTAGCATTAACGACAGTCAGAAACAACCATTTCAAACTCACCACATCTGAGGTCGAGCCCAGTGATGCAGCGAATAGCGGGGCTCGGATTTGATTTTGAGTTTTACCGGTAGACGTAGTTGTGGTTAACAAGATCGAGGGATTTCGATATACCCCAAGCGCAAACACGATTGGTGATGACGTAGAAGAAATATTTCCTAAATCTTGGACCACTGTGAAAACTGGCCAATAAGGGCTATGTAGTGCATAAGACAGACATAAATAACATGATTAGAGGGAGGTTCCTACGGTCCCATTTGTGCTGGAGGCGTGAACGTCGCAGGTGTTACATTCCCGCTGGTGATAAACTGACCCCGAGAGGTTCTGTCTCCCGCTGCTACTACAGACACATGATCCGTCTAACGGTACTTGTCTCAGTACAGCTCAAGGTGTGATAAGAGGAAGTTCACCAATAGGGCTCCAATAACTGCTGTCATGTCTTGTGCACGATCGCCACCCTGGGCCTCAACGAATGCCTGGGGCATAGTTCGTTGTATCTCATGAAAACTTGAGGAGGATGTCCCAACTGAATGAGTACTCCATGTAATAATATCGCTTGTATCTGGAGTTAACCACTCTGCATAATAAACGTCAAAAAGTAAGCTAAAAATGCAGAATTGTTGTTATAATATCGAGGTGATGTGACGAACCTCCGCTGATATCCATGTACACTTGTACATCATGCTTCAATCCATCAGTGAAATTGAGGTCCAGCATAACATACGTCAGTGGCATGGATTGCTTGATAGGATCCGATCTCTTAGTCGCAATGTCAGCAAAAATTACTCGAGTCCGTGGAAATAGAACAAAATTACCTCAATTGGTGACAAGAACGTGGCAGTCAGTTGTGCAGGTCCTACGATGTAGGTGAAAATAGTTTTGGTAGGAGTGATTTGTCTGTCAGTAAGGTTGGCTGTATCGATAATATCTGGGAATATGTTTGCAGAACCAAGCCATTGGTATGCATGGTTGTCGATTCTGACCATCCCCTCCCATCCTAAAATCTATTTGGACCATATGTCAGCGGACCTATTCGACGAAGAAGAAAGCGATATACTTACACTACCATCCCAGAATCCGGGCCAAGTGGAGCTGACATTGATATTGTAAGTCCATGCATGGAAATATGGGGATTTCAGTGCGAGCGGCAATATAGATGGCATCGGAGTCGACCGAGTACTTTGCGAAGAGACGAATGGAAGCAATAATATGAGGAACAACAATAGTTTCCAGACATGTATGAACATTCTTTAAAGGTGACCAAGGCGAGGGGAGCAGAGAAACGAGTGAGTGACAAGGCAGAGAGAAGAGGGGAATAAGAGCAAACATCTTTGAAATTCCACATCAGCGTCAGTGTACACTGCACAAGACTTTGTTCGCCGATTCCTATTCTGTTAAACGGGTATGTGCACAATGATGGGGTCTCCGATGTCAATCGCATGATAATGTCACGTAATTAGGAGATGGAAGCACACGACTGTCAAACAAGCCGCCATGAAACCTACAGTATGCTGTATCTGTGATGGGAGCCCATTGTTGACTATAATCAAGAAGAGGGGGCGGGTGGAGGGCTGCCACATCGAGCGCAACTGGTTGGTGGACCCGCAGAACGCCCCGTCGCTTAGCCTGATGACAAGAATATATGTATTCACCTATTAGCATTGTGGGATTGCACATATCAGTTAAGACAAGGGCATGACTTCCTGATACTCTAGTGGAGTTCGATATT
Source organism: Cerrena zonata (assembly GCA_038087015.1). NCBI lineage: Eukaryota > Fungi > Basidiomycota > Agaricomycetes > Polyporales > Cerrenaceae > Cerrena > Cerrena zonata. The sequence continues at coordinate 58,957 of JASBNA010000021.1, forward strand.
AGTCCAGCTGCTTCCCGGGCCAGTACATCTGCCTGATTCGACGGCCTTCAAGTTGGAGACGGAATCCACAAGGGTGACCAAAACGACCCTCAGGCCACCAGTAACAAGGCGGGAAGAACAGTAGTGGACATTGCTGTCGGAACTGCTACAAGACCACTGAGTCACTACGAGTCCTAGAAGGCAAGTTACTTGCAGTGTTCAAGTTCTCGCTAGTGGCACTGCAAGTGGAATTTCCCACGCGAACCCAAGTAGTACTCATTCACTTTCTTTCGAATCCACTTGGTCAATGTTCTGCCCTCCATATGTTATAAATATGACTGCTAAGTAACTCTATGGTTCCTAGTCTAGTGTACGAAGAAGGTATTTTGTAAACTATATGTAATAATTCCTACCTTTGAGATGGAATATTCAGAGTTTTCAATGTTGTATTATGGATATTGTATTGTACATCATGATGTCTTGATAATATTGTCTAGTTGGATAACTTGGATTGACCATATATGCAGATAGTAGAATGAAAACAAACTGGTGTTCCTTCAAACGAAGGATCTCAAAAGTATTTACAAAGCATAGCTCGGCGGAGCCTCTATCCTCTCCACTTGGATCTGTTGCATAAATCGTCTCAGGTTCTCCACTTCACTTCGCAAACCTTGCACTTCCGTCGCTGACAGCTGACTCCGATTGGATCGTGAATCGGTCCCACGGGATCTACCCGATCGTCCAGACCTTCCAGTGTTCTGGGAAGACCCCGACACCGCTGAAGGGGTGGTAGGAGGCTCCCTCGAACTACTTGGAGCAGAAACCGAGTTATCAGGTGCCTGTTTCTCAGAAACACCAAGAGGGCGAGAGGGCTCTTCCCTTTGTGTCCTTTGTGGAGGCAAGGTAGGATCTTGGTGGTTGAGAAGTGTAAGACCCTCGTAGGTGACGATATTCGGCCCTGTTGTAAACGCCTCCACGTAAGGGATTTCTGTCCGATTTCGTCGTCTTACACAAAAAGCTCCCAGGGCAACCAACAGGAGAAGGGCTAATCCGCCTACGACACCTCCAGCTACAGGGCCAGCAATTGAACGATGTTTTTCGGAGGTAGTTTGCGTTTGCGTTGGTGGTATGGGAGGAGGAATGGTAATGCTTTCAGCAGGAGTTAAACTATATGGATTCCGTTATCAAGATGAGTGCAATAGACAGTTAAGTCAAGTCAAGTCACCTTAGGGCTAGAGGTGCAAATATCGCACCGACCGCAGGGCTATATATAAACAAACTTAAACATACATTTTTCCTACTAACATAAAATAAACGTACGTACTTAGCATTCTTAGGCTTTAGGGTGCTAGAACCGTCGACATTGTAATTAACAGGGAACGGTTGGGTGTCGTTAGCTTGTTCCTTGAAGAATTGATTATGGGCTGAGCTGATTAGGTTGTTTCGGATAGTGGAATCAGTGATAGTAGCTGCTGTGAAGAACGTCCAGGCTATGTAGAGTGTAAACATATGGCACAATCTCAGGCTCTGATATTATTATCGCTTACCTACGCTTGCAAATGTGCTTGTACTATCGAGAGGCAAGCCACCAGCTAATATATCGAGAATGTAAGTATACTCGATCTCAGTTGATATGATCTGGGAACTCGGACGTACATGATTGTGAAAGGAGAGACTGATAGAACTGGGCTTGGCTCTGAAAGGTCTACACAAGTATTATAAACGACGGATGTTTGGACTGTTCGTACTAGAAACGTACCTGATCGGCAATAATGCTCGTGTTCAGAAGCTTATCAGCATATAGATTGTACATTAGTCCCCAGGATAATGAATCACTACCACCTAGGCTAAGAGGTAGGTGTCCGTTGCCTGTTTGCGTAAGGGAAGTCCATTGATTCATGAAATTGGAAGAGAATTGCTGAAGAAAAGACGGAATGAATTTCGCCATCCCATCGACCGCTATTTGTGACTTACAGAATAACGATTGGCATCGTCAGTGAGAGATACCGCATTGCTTATCTCCGACATCGCCTTCAATGCAATGATGCCTTTAATCACAAGATTCGTCGAGTTGACTAGGATCTCGTCGTCCACCGTTGTCCTGAGAAATTAGTTTAACGTGATTCATTGGGATAGGTCAGAACTTACTTATCCGGAGGACTCATTGTTGAATTCACTAGATACTCGGCCCATTTTTGTAACAGTGAGTACTAGACAGATTCTACCGTCAGATACGAATTGAAATGGGGCATACAATACCCACATGTCTGGATATCAATGTTCCATCACCAGATATCCTCGCATGCGCATATGCCATGATAAGCATGCTACTCGTATCTTGAAACAACACAGTGACTCAGTACGCTATTTATATATTCATTCAAAATCACCTACGTTCTACCTGTTGTTGATGTGCCGTAAATGTACCAAAAGCCTGAGGATAGTTCTGACCTGCTATCTCATTAACTTCTAATAATAATATCAGGAATCAATGAATACACACCGAGGTCCCGTGCGGCAAATGCTTGATCGTTCATTGACGAGTCTTGCGCTTCTAGAAGTGGAGATAACAACTGGCCAGCGTATGTGGAGTTGATGAAGAGGAAGAACGGAAATGATGCGTATATCTTCTCCACCGGATTTATTCGACTAAAAGAGTTGCGTTAGTGAAGAACTGCACATGCAGTCGACAATAATTTAATATACCCAGAGTCACCGACATCCTTCATGAACATCTTGATATCTGACATATTCCATTTGCCATCTGTCCCATTGGCGATCGTCAGCTCTGTTGAGCCCATTGTCTGTCGAGCCGCGAGAGATACAAGGTCCTTGTATGGCTCTGAGATATTCCCAGCAGCATTCAAGATGAGGCTATCCATGTCGTCCGCGCGGGATTTGGCATCTGGAAAGTCGGACAAGAAAGCATCTATCTGTAAGAGTCAGTTAGCAGCAACGACAGTCGGAGATAACCATGATACACTCACTACATCGGAGATCGAGCCCAGTGATGCAGCGAAAAGCGGGGCTCGGGTTTGAGATTGAGTTTTCCCGGTAGACGTGGTTGTGGTTAACAAGATCGAAGGATTTCGATAGATGCCAAGCACAAATACGACGGGGGATGTTGTAGCAGAAATATTCCCTAAACTCTGGACAACCGTGAAAACTGGCCATGGGCTATGAAAGTGGGAACGCATAAGATAAAAAGATATAACAGAAATAAAGAGAGGTACTTACTTTCCCATTTGTACTGGAGGCGTGTTCAGTGTACCCGTTGCAACTCCATTGGTGCTAAAAGTACGTCGAGAACTATCCGCTTCCCCTTCCACTGCTGATACAGAAGGCCCCTGAACGAACGTGTCTTAGTATAGGTCGAAGCACTATATGGAGAAGCTCACCGATTGGGCTCCTAGAACGGCTATCATGTCTTGTGCACGATTGTCATCCTCAACGAGTGCCGTGGGCACGTTTAGTTGTATTTGATGAAACTTTGAAGAGGATGTTCCGGATGTACTAGTACTCCATGTGACAATATCGCTTGTTCTTGTTGCTTTAGTTATGAACTCTGTACAACGATAAACCGTATATTAAGTACAATGTGGGATTCAAGTTGCTGTCAACCTATTGAGGCAACGCGACTGACCTGCACTAATATCCATGTAAAGTTGTACATCGTGCTGCAGCCCGTCAGTGAAATTGATGTCCACTGAGATATATGAAAACGGTATGGATTGTTTGACAGGATCTGATCTCTTAGTCAGGATATCAGCAAAGCTCATAAAAATCCGTGGACATAAGGCGAGATTACCTCGATTGGCGACAAGAACGTTGCAGTCAGTTGTGCAGGTCCGGCAGCGTAAGTGTAGATAGTACGAGTAGGAGTGATCTGTATGTTAGTAACGTTTGCGCTGACTGGGTTTATGCCCGGCGCTTTACCAAGCCATTGGTACGCCTGGTTGTCAACTCGGACCAGACCCTCCCATCCCAGATTCTATTGAGACATATGTAAGCGGACCTGTTTGATGAAGAAGAAGAAAGGGGTTACATCACGGTTCCAGAACATGGGCCAACTGCCATTGAGGTTTGTTTGCTTAGTCCACGCATGGAGCGATGGAGATTTTATCGCGAGTGGCAGCACGAACGGCAATGGAGACGACTGGGTGGCCTGCGAGGATACAAATGGAAGCAACAATAGAAAGACCCAAGATAGTGTCCAGACATGTATGAACATGGTTTTGAGGACGTACAGAACAAAAGGAGCAGAGAACTGAATGAGAGTGGAAGGAATAGAGCGAAGAGGAGAAACGAACTAGGTCTGTCAAGACGACATCTTTGTAATTCCACATCCGAGTACACCGCACGAAGATCGGCTTGCCGAGTCCTATTCTGTTAAACGCGTATGCGCATAGGTATACAATGGCAATGATGAAGCCCCCGATGTCAATCGCATGATCGTGTCATATGAGTGGGAGATGGAAGTACTCAACTATCAAACAAGCCATCAAGAAGCCTGGCGCAGGCTGTATCTGTGATGCATGTGATGGGTAATTACAGTAACAGTAAACGTAATTGAAATTTGCACCAACCCCATAAAGAGATTACCGCCTCGTGAACGTCTAATGAGTACCCGCTGTCAGAGAAATACCTAACGGTCATTGTAATGGACTCAGGTGAGGTTATCCATGAAGTCATCCGAGGCGACTACATAGTAGTTTACGAGAACGACGGTGGGAACGACAACTTCTGCGCAGATTGGGGCGGCTCCAGACCGGTAAGTGCTGTTCATCATCAATGCATAATAATATCATAGCCCTACACGGTTTGAATACACCTTAGTGCCTTGGCTGACGCGGCTATCCCACCTTCAGGGTAAACCACTTTGGAAACAATCAGGGATGTCAATCGTAACAACACATCTTACATATCATGTCAAAACGCTAGCAAGTATACACCCAATCGTAGTAAGTGTAGCAGGAAAGGACAACAACAAAAAACACGGGGAGACATAACTTTCATGCTGGTGAGTAGTGGTATTGGGTAACGCTTCGTGAAACTCATGATACAGGTGAGGGACAAAATCGGGTTTCTAAACTTCTCGCTGAACGAATGGTCGAATAGTTTGGGTATCGCGCGATCTAGGAGAAGGTCTCCCAAACGCCGGATTGCTGCCAACAGAAGTGCAAAAAAGCAAAGAATCAGCGCCTGTCATCAACGAAACTCAACAGCGACTCCGGACCTATTTCACATACTTACTTGGCTGGCAACGAAGTGCTTCTAGCAATAGGTGATCGCGGATCTAATCCAGGGCTGTGAGAGATATTAGGCACACTGAGAGTCGACAATCCCAAAGCTCCTGCAAATTCCATCTGACGATTCAACGGAGAAAGCGGGTTGTGTTGAGAGACTGGGGTCGCAGGTACAGTGTCGCCGCCCACTGTTGACGCGGACTGGGATTGAGATCGAGATGGGGGCTGGGACTGGTGACAATGACAATGACAGGTCGGACAAATGGAGACAGGACCTCGAGTGTCAGACCTGTCAGGGTTGGCTTCAGTTTGACTTTGAGTTTCGGTTTGAGTTTGAATCCCGGTCTCTGAGTAGGTACGTCGAGGAGGAAAGACACGTTTAGGTGATTCATCATAATTAGGATTCGAAATCAGGTGGACCCTATCACTCGACCACCCCTCCATCATCGAACCTCTCAATGAGGAACTAGACGATCCCTCCATAGAATGTAGGATGGCAGGCCCGTCATTCTCGTGGAGATTCATCACTGGTGGAGTTGTTGGTTGCAACTCTGGCGAAGATGGCGCAGTGGCGAATCCATCATCTTCAAACTCTTCAAGTTCTTCACGCTCGTCAATGGAGACACGATGATCAATTGGCTCAGGAGAAGACCCTCCTGATTCGTAATAAGTCACGTCGGTTTTTGGTGACCAATCCGGATCGTCAGTACGTGAACGTGAAGGCGCAGGTGACGGAGTCCTCGCAGAACGGTGCGAACGATGAGCATGGGAAGAATGGGAAGAACGTGAAGTATGAGAAGATTTGGAAGGTTTTGTAGATCCCGGTGTGCCCGCCGTTCCTGTCGTAATAGAAGAATATGTTCTTCTATGGCGACGGTCACGATCTGCAGTAGAATCTGCTTCTACATGTGATCGTGAAGTATGTTTGCTTGATGATGTACGGCTCGAATGTGCCTTTCCGGATGAATCCGTACTACCATCTCTGGCTGAACGAGCTAACGCAGAGGAGAATGGTGTTCCTTTCGAAGTGCCCTCCGTCAGAGAACGCGAGGAGGACTTATGTTTACGCTCGGACTTCGAAGATTTCGATTTCCCACTCCCAGACGACGACGAACCCAGCGCAGGACTCGCATCTGGAGAAGCAACAGAGGAAAGAGAGGACAAATGCCTACTCGACATCATCGTAGACCCAGAGCCAGATTCCACCTGAGTAATCTCCGTAGGCGGAGACGATCGTATCGACCTCGAATAATTCGTCGACCGGCGGCTGGAATGATTAGATGTCCGAGAATACTCGTATCCTTCGTTACTATTAGCATTGACAGTACCATGTCGCCTCCTTTCAGAGGAAACGGACAGATTATCCAATGCATTCTGGACTGTTCCCACTGTAGGAGGCGATGATGCGTCATTTCGGTTTCGATGAGTCTGATTTTGACTTCGGCTGCTGTTGCTACGCTCGGTTTTGGGGACCAGTACACTGGCGACTCTGGTAGCGCTCGTACTGGTAGATTGTGGTTCAATACGAGTGGAAGTGGAAGCGGTGGGTTGGAGTTCACAGGGAGCAGAGCGAGTAGGATAGAGGGTAATGCCAGTCGGACGAGGATTTTCAGGGGTTGCAGTACTGTATCCGCTGCCTCCACTGTTGCTCCCATTACCATTCCCTCCAGAACGACCTCCATTTCCAGTATTAGCATTAGCATTACCACTTCCTCCAGGGCGACTTCCATTCCCAGCATGAGCATTAGCACCAGTAACAGCTCTAGTACCAGCATCAGCTCTAGTACCAGCCTGAGCACCAGCGTTATCACCGCCATTACCGCCACCTCCTCCATGTCCTCCTCCACCTCCCGGAGGACTCGGTGGAGGCGGAGGAGGATGTCGATTGAACCTCGGGTCGTCCAAATCAGCATTAGCACCAGGATCCCTAACGGTAACAGTCTTGACTCGATCATTTAAGTAAGCGTTGCGGTATGCTCTTCTCGCTTCTAGCATTGTTGGGTAGCCTTTGTATACCGACTTTGGGACGCCTACGACTTTCTCGGCGGTTTCTTCCCTGTGGGATGTATTGTTCGTTAGAATGATAAATAGATGCACGCGAGAGCGAAAGAGAAGGAGACAGCAGAAAGAAGTAAATGAGGATTCGGATGAGTTGGACTGACCAATTGTCGTATACACCTGGATTGGTCCCGACGATAACGACATATGCGTTCTTCACTCCCATACTATTGATCTGTCTTCCTCTTCTTCTGATTCGTACAAGCAATAAGCACACAGTTTGGGACAATGACTCGTCAAAAAACACAGCAAAGCAAGCAAATATTGATGTAGCTCAATGACTCCAAGCACCCAGAGATGCTCGCAGATAGCGGGTGTAGTAGGCGTGGTGGGAGCCAGTGAATGCTTTTGAGGAGAACAATGGGGAGAGGTGATATGAGAGGAGGCGAACGTACTATTAGGGATATCTGACTCGTGCATCAGGATAATATGGAACGCCGTGTGAGGGATCGGCTCCGTGCGCAAGTGCATGGCGATCAAACCGTATATGCACTCTATACCCCTAGAAGAACATCAAGAAACTCCGTTACAACAGGGATGGAAGGAGGAATACAATTCAGCGGCGGCTGCATGTCTGCGATATGGTTGTTCTAGGCGGAAAATCAGACGTTTGAAAAGGCGGCATGACGAGATGGTTGTTCACAAGGCTGCTCATGCAAGGAAAGTATACAGCTAGGTTTAAGATATCTCAATGGTAGGGATTGCAGTGCGCAGCGAGCTCAGCAGAAACATGACGAGGCGCAGTGTAATTGACAGAGAAGCTTTCAAAGATAGACGTACCTGTGTGCAGATATCCGAGAATCGATTCTAAAGTAAACTAAGCTCTCATATCGGCTGACATCGATATCCCTTTCGCTGGGATGTAATTACCTCAAAGAGTCAAGCATGAATCCACGAGGGACCCAGGTATCTAACGTGATAAGGTTGGGTATAGAACGTGTAGAAACGTATGGAACTTGAGACCAAGTTAAGAATTAGAATGAGCATATGTGGAGCGAAAAACAAAGAATGCAACAATGTAAACGAAAATCCTCGAAAACTAGTACTGACCGACCAACTAATAATCTAGTCGGACCAATAGACGTATCAGTTGCACTATACTGCGATATATCCTCCCCTACTCGAAGAATGTCTCGGTCGGACTGCAGAGCATAGATGAGAGAGAACATCTTGGAGCATGTAAGGCACTTCTCGCCAGAAGTCACGGTGTCTAAGAGAAGTGTGTGAAATGAGAAGTTAGTCGAAATTCAAAATCTGTTGATAGGAATATAAGGATATGAAGGTGTGATACGTACGGGATCAAGTCTAAACCAGTCGCGCCATACGTCGAATAGTTGTAATACGCTCCAACAGAGAAGTAGGCAATCAAGGCAATGAACAACCTACAAGGAGATACGTCAGAATAGATCAGGAAACCATGATCGCAGTGTATTATAGAGTGGGGTTGTAACTGCGATGTGATGACTTACAGCAGGAAGAAATATCCAATGCCAGACCCCACAGACTCCGACTCTTTCTCATCATTACCACCTTTCTCATCGCCGCCTGAGGGGTCTCCGTCGCTTGGGGGACCGACGAAGTCACAGCCCGCAGGCGCAGACCATTCTACGTTGGCCACTTTACCATCATATGAAATGAATTTGGGGTCCGAGGTCTCGGTCGAACAGAGGAGTTTGAGGCCAAACGATTGCGGGAAGAGATCTGGAGAGGTGGTACTTGGATACGACGGGCCCTTGATGGTCAACTGGAGACCTTTTGGTGCTGTAGAGTTGCATGAACAACATGTAATCAGAGAGTACGTTAAAGTGCACTTACATGACAATGCTGAAGATTCGACAGCACTGAGGGTAGAGTTGGCGAGAGGAATGACAGAAGTTATACGGTGTCCTTCTTGTCCTTTGATATTAGTTATCGTCAGACATGCCCTGCTCCCCGACGGACACTGGCCGGAGCACAAGTCTCAGAATGCGCGATCCCAGGAGCCTATAGCCGTCATGAAACTGAAACGCCTGCTCACCTGGTCTTCTGAAGATACACCGTCCTGAGGTTTGAGATCCTCACATAGGTTAAAGCGTACGCTATCACGGTATTTGGTGGGTGGAGAGTCCCGCTCTCGTGAGGCGGAGTGTTCGCCTCCTATGGAGTGGAGGTCATATTTCTTGTCACCTATACTGAGATAGCAATCGAATGGAGAGTCGTCTTGCGTCAGACCAAACGTCACTAGGAATGATAATAGGAAAGCTAGAGTATGAAGACTATAGTATCGTCGTAGAATCATGATGGACTAGAAGGTGATGAGGGAGTGACTGCAAGAAGGGACTATGTGGCCTTGGACGGTGCCGCGATGATTGTTGCGCTGTGCAGCCTCTCTACTGCACTCGACTCAACGCGTATAGCAGGACCCCGAGCTCAGTCGGCAGAGAGTGCTTACCTAAGACACGCGAGTCGGGGAAGGGACCTCGGACAGTGGTAATAATGCTGACGCGTGCACGACGCGTCACTGGTGTAGCCACAATATTAACCTGACCAGAGCAACCCTATTTGGCCTTTCTCTTCCTCTTACCATTCCACTTCCATTCTTGCCAACTAACCACCACCACAGACTCAGGCGAAACATAATCGAAGTAGAAGATAGCTAGCAAGATGGCTTCCGTACAGGATCTCATACCCTATATATTCCACGAGAGGCAGCAGGAAGGCTCGATGTTGTGTGCCCAGCACGCATTGAACTCGCTTTTGCGTATGTTTCTATCTCTCACGATCGCATCCTATTTCTAACCAGATTCTATCTTCAGAAAATGCCTATGTCAGTGAAAATAAACATCGATCTCGGTGAATAAATATTTATATCTTCTATATTATAGTTCACCGCCCCAGACCTATCCGAGATAGCTCATTCCTTGGATTCATTGGAATCAGGCGTCAGTGATGATGCAGTTGGAGCCAAAAGTGCCAACATGGACGATACAGGTATATCTACCATCCGTACCGGAATAACATAATCTCAAAATCAAATTGTATCGCAGGATTCTTCTCCGTCCAAGTACTTGAAAAGGCCTTGCAAGTCTGGGGTTTAACGTGAGTGATTATTCCCCATATTTATACCAAAACAACGCAAATCCAACATATCTATCATTTTTAGACTCGTACGGTGGCGCAGTGAACAAATGAAGCCTTATCACGATCATCCCCAGTACGCCTCATCTCTGTAACCCACTTATCCCCCCTAACCACCTCATCCTTCAACCTTCGCTATTTTTACTACCAGGAACCAAATGGCCTTCATTCTCAATCAAAGTCAACACTGGTACACTCTCCGCCGATTCGGAGATGTCAACCCCGACCCTTCCATAGACCACGGAGCAGGACACTGGTTCAACCTAAACTCGTCTCTCAACGAACCAGAATGGGTAGGAAAACTCTATCTAGGAATGTTCCTCCATACAGCCGAACAAGAAGGATATTCGATTTTTGCCGTCACTCAGATTGATCCTGATGGTCCTTTGGCGTTGTTGAGAACGGAGGCGGATGAGGTGGCTATGACTGTACCGGAGAATGCGACGAATGCTCCGGGGACGTATGGTGGAGGTGCTTCTTCGTTTGCGAGGAGAGATACGAAGAACTCGCTTGGATTGGAGGGTTTCGATGGGATGGAGGACGAGGATATGGAGTTACAAGCTGCTTTACAGGCTTCCATGATGGGTGCAAGCCCTGGTTCTTCATCTGCTGCGACTTATTACCCACCTACTCGACCTACTCGACAATCCTCAGAACCACGAGCCTCTTCATCCACCTCCCGTTCCTTCAATCTCCCACTCCGATCCTCCACTACCGCAATGGAAGGAAGTCGAACATCCACACGAACCCAATCTCGATTCACACCCGCACAACCTATCTACTCCGAACCAATAGAAGACGACTCAGACGAAGACATCGAAGAACTCCCCGCTACCCACTTCCCCGGCTACTTCGCCCCACCCATACCCATCCCTCACCCTGCCACGCGTTCCCCACAACACGCCGCAGCCCCTCTAGACGCAATCGAAGCCTCCCGTCGTCGCAACCAAGCGATGATGCAGGCTTTCCAACGCCAACAGCAAGCTGCTATGCAGTTCACACATGCGGAGGAACAAGCGAGGATTGATGCTGGGTTTGCGCCTAGGAGGAGGCAGACGAGACAGGAACAGGAGGATGAGGAGTTGATGAAAGCTATTGAGGAGAGTCGGGCTTTGCATGAGGCTAGGAATACTGCTGGGGCTGCTGGGACGAATGAGGAACCTATTGATGTGGACGGAGATGACGAGGAAGACGAGGATTATGTTATCCCTCCTCCGCCGAGACAACAACAACAACAACAACAACAACAACAACAACAGAGGAGTTTCGAGGAACATCGGGTATACGACGATGACGATGCGGAACTCCAAGCAGCACTAAAGGCATCCTTAGAAACCGTCCCAGACGGGTTCAGACTCCCCAGCACACCTCCCCGAGCACCCGTATCCCTCCCCGGTCCCGGATTCATCTCAAACCCAGCATCCACCGCCTCGAGTTCCGATTCAGTCCCAGTAGTACCCCCTCTTACACGATCAGCGTCGGATTCGTCAGAAGCGGATACAGAGGAGTTTGAGACGGAGGCTGAGGAGGAGGTGGATGCGACGCCTGCGCCTGAACCTGCGAAAGCGGTGGATGTGGAGGAGATGAGGAGGATGCGGTTGGCTAGGTTTGGAGCTTGAGTGGTTGTGATAATTTTTCGATGTCATGCACTATCCCCGATCCCCGTCCCGACCTTCTTGCATTTTCTTGTTTTGTTTCTCTTTGCATACGTGACGACTGAGTACTGAGCAATGATACGATATGATACGATACATTGACTATATATATGTGATACTTGCAGAAGCCCAATGGATTTGTAGACTTAGACAAATCGCGCAGGACATGTACAACAGCGTAGACCAACTGGCAATTCCAAGAAGAATAAGTTACGTGTTTTAGTGTCTAAAGAAATGAATGCTATCGTATAGATACAATATAGCCTGGGCATAAACTGTCCCAGTAGGAATGAAGACGAAACTCGTGAGCTAGAAAACGATGGGGGAGGGTTGGAATAAGATAGATGTGTGTGTGGGCAGGCTCTAGCGAGTGGTTGTATGCAATTTACGAATGAGGGGGTAGGTTAAAGAAAAAACATAAGATAACACCGATAGTAACCAAAAAATGCACCGAAAACCAAATTTTACACCAAAGAACCCGAGGTAGTAAAGTAATGGTAAAAGCATCTACGAGCAACCTGTTTCACGCCTCCACCAAAACCCGAACATTATCGTTATCCAAATAAAAATACGACACCGGCGGCGACTGCCAATAATCACCGGCACTTTCGACAACCAAATTCATATCCACATTCGATGTATGCACATAAGAGCAAGAGGGGGGTCCATATAGTCAATGCCTATCACCCTCCACCACCTCTTCCGCAGTCTCAGCAGCCACAATCGCAATATCCCTCTCCAACCACCTCAACACCACCTCCACCTCCGTCTCCTTCGCACCCAAACCACCTCCCACACCAGCACCTCCCACACTATCACCCTTCCTAATCCTCCCAACCTCATCTCTCAAAATCGCCAAAACCCTCTCCCCAACCGCAACCGTACAATCCTCCGCCCTACTAAACCCACTAACACACCCCGCCCTATACACCTTCTCCGTCAACCCCAACATCCCCGCCACGCTCCTCTCCGCCTGCTGTTGCCCGCCCTCAGGCGTCAATTGCGCTGGTAGAGGAGGGAGGACGGGGAATATGTAAGTGCGGAGTAGGATAGGTAGCGCAATGAGTGTGGGTAGGTCGGATGTGAGGATTTCTAGGTCTTTCTCGAGGTCTCGGGGGTCTTTGGGATCGATAGGTGATTTGGAACGTTGGCGCATTTGGATGGTCTCTAGGAGAGAAGTAAGAGAAGCGAGGGCGTCGAATGCGTCCAAGACGGCTTCGTAGGCTAGTTTATTAGTTTCCGAAGGTTTGGGTAGGGACCAGAGCAAATCATAGAACGCTCGTGCATCCCCTGCCGCAGTGGATCCTTTAATAGTTGAGCCCATAGGAGGCGAAGGTGGTCTAGAAGGTGGTAATTTCAAAGTGAACCGACTTGCAGGAGGTGTTGTCGGAGGTGTCACACTTGATCCACGACGTTTCTTGTTCCCACTCCCCAGTATGTTACCTGCACCGAGTGAGGGTGAAGTAGGCGGAGACGGAGGAGGGTTAGGTCGGTTGGCAAGGGCTACGAGACCTCGCCAGATAAGCGGGATGAGCAAGGAGGCCAACACGCTTTCGCTAGCAGACGAGGTCGCATATCGAGTGAGGGCCCTACCGTAAATCGGAAACATGGTTTGCATGAAAGCAATGGAAGGGTGAACAAGTGACTTGGTTGCTGCACCCGACTTGATTGCTCCATTGGCGTTCGAGGGCAACGACAGGGTACTGTTGACCATCTCGAGTGCTTCGACATGTGGTCCGAGTTCGTTCTTGATAGCATTCATAAGCGGCTCCACTACCCGCTTGACGATAGATACGAGGCCTTCTTTGACGACTCTCAATCCATCCCCTCGCGTATCATTCCCTTCCTGGCCCAACCCATTCTGATCGAAGATGTCAACAAGCTCACCAGCAAGGCTTGCAAGACCGAGTGCATGAAGTTGTGTAGGGTTCAATGTGGGGTTCTGCTGCGTGGGTGCGGCGGGCGATAGGAAAGCAGGAGAGGAAATGAGTGGAAGGAGATTGCTTGAGAGATTATTCACCAGGACCGAGAGTGGTCGGTGAAGGGTTCGGATGACGGCTCGACGAAGATGAAGATTTTCGCATGACGCATTAAGTTCACTGAGAACATGGTAAGCGAGATGAAATAGTGAAAAGGGCGAGCAAAAAGTCGTATGCCGTAAAGATAAAGCCGGTGTCGCGGAGCACGAACTTAAAAATGGATGCTGAATTGGTCAGACCTTGAGTCAGACCCTGCAATGAGGGTTGTAACCCGATGTAATAACTCGGTAATCCATGTTTTGGATATGTACTGATCCCTCGACAATTTGTGACCCCATAACAGGGCTACAAATTATCGAGGCTCGAGTTCAACCCTCTTCATCGTGTGTGACCAGTGTCACTTGTTCCGGCTTGCCGTAGAACGATAGAAAGGTCTTCAACCCTGGGGGACCTTGTCGTGTGCGTAGACATGTGTTATACGGAGAGCTTCTGAGATTCTGAGGTCACCGTGGTCCAGCCCATGAGGATGGACCATGCTTGTCCCATCGCTTGGTAACTAGCCGTCAGCTAGCCAGCTCTTTTCACAGGAGCACATTGTATAGAACCAGGAGAGCTGAGTCATAGCAAGGGAATAGTTCGGATTTCCGACACCAAGGCGGCTCTATCATTATGCAAATCGTTGTGAGACTTTTGAAAAGAAAAAGACAACGTACGAGATAATAAGATCACCAAGAGCGCGCCCGCGGCCCAAGGGAATGGGTCGTCGGCCATTAAGCAATTCGTTCACCGGTCCAGGACCAGTAGTAGTTGGATGGGCAAGTGCTTTAGAGACAGCCTCACTCAACTTGAGATTAAGGACGTCCATGTATGAACCATCTTGAACGACGGGCGTGGCAGGCTTTGTCAGCGGGGACGCCGTACGCTTGAGATTGGAGAATGAGAGGATGGAGGAACGTGAGGGGCGGTCAGCCATGGCAGAGTCTGGACGAGGTGCAGGGGAAGTGGGGCGGCTGGAAGGCCGGAGGAAGGAGGGGGTCTTCAATGCGTACATTGTGGAGTGTATGGGGGCGGTGTGCCTGACGACGAGGACGACGAGGACGAAAGCGAGAGGATAGTCTAGTTCCTCGGAGGAGGGGGAGTGGTATTATAGGAAGAGCAGTTCCTAGAGGTGATGAGTTTTTCTTCTTCTAGTATTCGACGACCCAGCTGCAACCTGGGATCCGAGAGTAACAGTGATAATTTATCCCATTCGGAAAGTTAAGAGGAACCGCGTGTGAGGAGAGTTCAGCAGATTCTAAGGGGGGCGGTCTGTGTCAACGAGGAGGAAAGCAAGTGGTCCGCAGAGAATGGTGTCAATCTGGTGTGGGCTGGAGGGTGACTGTCAGCGGCTTGCTGGGAAAGTTAGGGGAGAATATGTGGGAACGCACCAATGTAGCGAGGAGAATATCATAAGTTGTTAGAAAGGCAACTTGGGCAGCGTGTCTGCGATGCAGGCGGGGGGTGCGAGAGGGGAAGGAGGGCCTTGAGGAGGGAGGAGTGAAAAAAAGGTCTTTAATCGATTTATAGCATTTGCCACAAGCCTTGCCGCGGATACACCTCTTCCCACGCTGAGCCCCCTGCGCCTCTCCTTCCGGTCTCCCCATTTCCCCGACGTCCATTGGTTCGCCAGCCTCTGCCACCCAAGGCTTCCCCACTGTGCCACTCACTCTCCGCATGTTCCTCTCCCAGTGCCCCACAACAAGCCTCTTTCGCACTACACTCGCTCTCTTCCCACCCAGCGTTCACCTCCGCGGACGCACACAACTCCGGTCTTCTATGCGGAATCGAGTCACTCTATTGTCTCCCATCTGTCAGCCTAGTCATACTAAACAAGACACCTATCACTGCTTCAATGCACAGTTTCACACCAACAACACTCTGATCGTTCCGTACCATCGTGTCGCAACCGATCCTCTAACCCCCCTTGGTGCATTCCACCACGCGATCATCCATGCTACCCGTCAACTTCTATTCTGATTCATTTGTCTCGGTAACAACCCATCGTTCCTGACACTACCAGATCTTCGTCTGCTCAAATTCGTGCTTGAACGTGCATGAAAAGAAGCGAGTGCTTACTGTCCCCAGGCATTCAATCTCATGCTCATGTCTGTTCATGCGACCTATCCCCGAATCTCTATACACTGCGCCTTTCCTAAGCCTTGCCAGATCGATCGGTTCGGACCAAAACACTATACTAGACTTCGAGTTCTTGCTCCATGGCCCATTAGGTTTCCGAAATGAACTCCCCGTTCAATGTGATTTCGACCTTCCGAGCCAGCAGATCATCGATATCCCTTCTTAGTATACGGCAACTTCAAAACGCTGCAAGTCACCTGCGAAGATCCTTTCCATTAAATAGTCTTGGCCCAGAGAAGCTATCTGAATCCTTCTACCTCTCCTCCACGATTCATACATTCACATATTCATACTTCCGTTCAATGAACTCGCAGTCGACTACTCCGGGATCAGAAGCCCAGTTGGTCACTATGCCCTAACTACCGGGGCAGATCTTCCTCATTTGTCTCGCTATGACACAGTTCTCCGATACCGAATAAAAACTTGATACAAACATCGCCTGAGGCGGACGACTGGCGGTGTTTTGGCGCATCAATAGGCCGTGGCGTATCAGCATCTAACATCCGGGACGCTGTTTTAGAATCGGACCTATTCTCTCGTACGCGTACTAACGGATGTCAAGGATCTACAAATACGTACTCTCTTCATCTTTAGTTCCCGTTGACTCATGCGATTGCTCTTCTTATGACTCCGCATGGAAATGATGGACCAGAGCTATTTCTGCGTCCTACAGTCTCCGAGCGCGATTGACGATCATGTCTGGATTTGGGCCGCTTGACTCCCCTTCTGCATGTCGTCTTGTGATATTCAGCTTAGGCTGCTATCTCGACAAAATGGCTGATCCGAAGCTATCCCACTGGCAGAAACACCTCAGATAAACTGCACATCTTTGGTTTCCAATCCTGCAGGCTCATCCGTATCCCTACTACTTCTATATTATCCAATGATATGACATACAGCCTGCGCTATAATCGCTGAACCCCTAGACCTTGTACATCGTCCTGACAATAACTATAATTCCAGTCACCTTTCACGTCCTATCTTAGGGTGATGCGGCAGTTCTAAGTCTTTGAGAAAAGCCCTCTGGGTCGATGTCTGTGGCGACTACGACGTTAATCATACCGTGAGTAAATGATCTACAAGAAAATCTAATATATTAGGGTCTAATGCCCTTAGCTTGTATTGAACAGTCGCCTCAGAAGATGTCTCCTTTCCGCGAGAACATAGTAACAAGTCATCGGGCCACTGTCTGCAGAATAATAATTGTTCTCCCTGAGAAAGTTGACAAAGACGCGGTTTCTCTCACCCCGTTATACGCATTGACGAACCTCCAGCGAAGACAGGCGAGTAAGCACACCACCTTGATTATACTGTATCCAAATTTAATGCCTTTGCGTTACCCAGCCCCTATCCAGTTTTTTCTTGGTGCTCCAGGAATATTTCTGCTACAATATCATCGGTTGCCTTGATAGAAAATTTTCAATGTCGTTTTATCACATCCAACCCTAGCTGCGAAACACAACTCTACGATCGAACCCCCCTTGCTTTCTGCATTATACTAAACTCAATCTCGGATGCGGCGAGTATATCTGTAGATCAGCCACAACCAACAACTCCACCCTGGTGATGGATCCCGACGGCGTGCTATTTCTCCATTCTGTTGATGGGATGTTCTCGTTTTATCTCTGGCAGCTGAGAGTCTATTTCGAGTTGTTCAACCTATCATTGCCCATTGTCAAATTGTCACCAATCTATCTCGATCTCAGTCCCATTTAACAGTGGGAGGCAACATCGTACCTGCAATTCCAGCCCCTCAGCACAACGTACTTCTCGCGTTTTCCCCGTTAAATTGACAGTATGTGAAATATGCCCCGGGTTTGCTGTTGGTGGCGTGCGCTGATTGTTTCTGCTTTTGTGTTGGCAGTACTCCGGCGTTTGGGGGACTAGATCGCGCGAAATTACATTATTTTATCATTCATGCAGCTAGAAACCCGATTGCGTCTGTTTACGAATTTAATGAGCCGTTATACGTTACCGCGAAAGCTATGTCCTCTCTTTTTTGCTGTTGTATTTTTCTACCATACTTACCGCCACTGGATGTACACTTATCAGTGTTTCGTTACAATCACGGGAAGCGGTACCTTTTGTACTCCATCCGGAGGTAATGTTATCCTTGATTGCATTCACTGCTGATGCCCATCATAGATACAACATGTTCTAGGTTTCGTGGTGGATTGTTCAACAGTTGAGTACTACCATCTACCCCTTATGTGAGATTATCATGCAACTGATGTCCGAGTCGGAGACCCTTGTACCTACAAGTTTAGCACGAATGGAATTGGCAAAACCACCTTCTATGCGGTGTACATGAATCTGGAATTACAAAAATATCCCGTTCACAAACCTGTTCCCTTCCCGCACCTCGCTCTTCGCTCTACCCTCTCTCTCTCTCACTCGGTTCTGTGCTCCCCTCGTTCTAGAATACCTCCAAAGAATGTTTATGCACGTCTGGACACTACCCTGGATTTCCATACTATTGCTTCCAATTGTCTCTTCACAAACTCCCCAGCTGACTCCACTACCGTTCGTACTACCACTCGCGCTAAGATCTCCATATCTCCATGCATGGACTCGCAAACCAAATGTCAGCTTCAGTTGGCCCATGTTCTGGAATCACGATGTATGTATACCCCTTTCTTCTTCGTCACATAGATTCACTCACATATATTTTAATAGAATCTAGGATGGGAGGGAATGATCAGAATCGACGACCATGCGTATCAATGGTTGGGTGTCTCGGGTACACTCCCAGACGTTGCTAATATTACCAACACACAAATAACCCCTACTCGTACTATTTTCACATACATAGCAGGGCCTGCACAACTGACTGCAACGTTCTTGTCACCGATCGAGGTAATCTAGTCTTACACCTATATTAGTTATAAGCTTTGCTGACACTCTGAATAAGAGATCCGATCCTGTCAAGCAATCAATACCGTTCTCATATATTTCGCTGGACGTTAATTTCACCGACGGACTGCAACATCGGGTACAGGTTTATATGGATATCAGTGGTGGTTTGTCACATCACCTCGAAACAATCCCGCATTCCAACTTATTATTCATTGCACAGAATGGGTAACCCCGTCAAGAAGCGACATTATTACTTGGAGTACTAGTACAGTGGGGACATCCTCTTCAAGTTTTCATCAGATACAACGAAACGCGCCCCAGGCACTTGTTGAGGCTGGCGATCGTGCAGAAGACACGACAGCGGTTATTGGAGCCAAATCGGTGAGCTTCTTCCTGTGACACATCAGGTTGTACTGAGACAGGTACGGTCAGGGCCCTTCTGTTTCTGTCGTGGTAGGGGAGGCAGGTAGTTCCCGGCGTGCTTTTAGCACCAGTGGGGTTGCATCGGGTATACCGTCCACCCCTCCAGCAAAGATGGGAAAGTAAGGACCTCTCTTTATTTCTGTTATATCTTTTTATCTTATGCGTTTCCACTTTCATAGCCCATGGCCAGTTTTCACGGTTGTCCAGGATTTGGGGAATATATCTGCTACGACATCACCGGTCGTGTTTGCGATTGGGGTTTATCGAAATCCTTCGATATTGGTAACTTCGACTACGTCTACCGGTAAAACACAATCTCAAAACAGAGCTCCATTATTCGCTGCATCGCTGAGCTCGATCTCAGATGTGGTGAGTTTATAACGATCATTCCCAATTGTCGTTAACGCCAAATGACCTTTACAGGTGGATACTTTCTTGGCAGACTTTCCAAATGCCAAATCGCGTGCAGACGATGTGGACAGCATCATCCTAAATGCGGCTGGAAATATCTCAGAGCCATACAAGGATCTCGTATCTCTCGCTGCTCGACAGACGATGGCTTCCACGGACTTGACGATCGCTAACGGGACAGATGGGAGATGGAATATGTCAGATATCAAGATGTTCATGAAGGACGTTGGTGTCTCTGGGTATGTTCAAATCTAGCCGACCGTGTTCATTTGCTGAACAAATCTTCTAGCCGAGTCAATCCAGTGGAGAAGATATACGCATCATTTCCGTTTTTCCTTTTCATCAACTCAACGTACGCTGGTCAACTGTTATCTCCACTTCTGGAACTCCAAGACTCATCATCAAACGATCAAGCATTTGCCGCACGGGATCTTGGTATGTATTCATTGGTTCCTGATATTATTGAAAGCTAATGAGATTGCAGGTCAGAATTACCCTCAGGCTTCTGGAACGATTATGAAACATGAACAACAGGTGGAACGTAGGTAATCTAGAATAAAGTACAGGTGGTGTGCTCACTTACTGTGTTCTTTAGATACGAGTAGCATGCTTATCATGGCATATGCGCACGCAAAAATATCTGGTGATGGGACATTGATATCTCGACACGTGAGTATTGTATGGCCTACTTGAATTTGTATCTTACAAAATATTTTCTTCAGTACTCACTGCTACGAAAATGGGCCGAGTATCTGATCGATTCAACAATGAGTCCTCCAGACTCGTAAGTTCCTATTCTCCATAATGAATCTCACCAAAATAAATTTCGCAGCTCAACGGTGGACGGCGCAACCTACGCCAACTCGACCAACCTCGTGATAAAAGGCATCATTGCGTTGAAAGCGATGTCGGAGATTAGTAATGCGGTATCTCTCGCAGATGATGCCAATCGTTATTTTGTGGGTCACCAATGAGAATTCATTACACTCAATGGCATAACGAAACTCAATACATCTTTTTTTCAGCAATTCAGTTCCGCTTTCATGACTCAATGGAGCGCCCTTACTCAAACGTCAAGCAGCGACAGTCATCTACCCCTTAGCCTAGGAGGTGGTAGTCCGTCATCCTGGTCACAGATGTACAATCTATATGCCGATAAGCTTCTGAATACGAGTCTCATTGACGAAAAGGTATGTCATCCGCATGGTCAGCCCAAATATGAGTCTATAATACCTGTGCAGATCTTTCAAAATCAAGCCCAGTTCTATCAGTCTGAACTTTCACGAAAATGTACGTCTCAATTCTCAGATTATACACACCTATACTTATATTCTCAATATTGTAGCTGGTGGCTTATCTCTCGATAGTACAAACGTGGTTGCAAGCGTCGGTAAGCGACTGAGAGCTTTTGATTGCACCGTATATTCATGATCTACGTAGCTTGGTCGTTCTTCACAGCAGCTACTATCTCCGACTCTACTATCCGAAACAACCTCATCAGCTCAGTCCACGATCAATTCTTCAAGAAACGAGCTAATGACACCCAGCCTTTCCCCGTCAATTACAACACCGATGGCTCCAACGCGCAAGGGGCTGGGAATGCCAGGTATGTATATTCACTTTTAAATCAGCACGATGAGTATATATTCAAGTTATTTTGTATCTAGTCCTGCGGTTGGCGCGATATTTGCACCTCTAGCCCTAAGGTCAGTCAACTCTACTGTTTATTGCATGCATTGCAATAATGGAATCAATTTAGTTTGTCTCCTGCTCAAAGCATTACTATCCCTCCACCTACACCACCACAGGCTACTTCTGAGAAGCCTCATTCGGTTGCTGGTCCCATAGCCGGAGGTGTCTTAGGCGGATTGGTCCTTCTCCTATTGGTTACTCTAGGAGTGTTCTATCTGAGGAGACGACGGAACCAGACAAAGTTTCCACGTGTGGAGGCGTTCACAGCAGAATCGGGCATTGACTCTTACCAAGATCTTACACACAATTCTTGGGACTCTGCCTCACATTTACATATGGCACCAAGGGAAGAGATCTCTCGTCCTTTCGGTGGGTCCGGGAAAACCGGACAGGTATTGGGGCCAAATCGACCCCCAGCTACCAATGTCGTACCTACAAGTATCTCAATACCTACGGTAGGTAGCTCGATAGAGCCTCCTAGCACTGCCCTTTCAGGGATATCGGGGTTTTCTCGAAACGCTGGTACTGGCTCACGATCTAGTCGGAGTCAGCTGTCTGCGACGGAACTGCGAGGTTTACGAAGTGAAGTCAAGAACTTGAGACAAGTTATGCAACAACTACAGGTGGATAGGCCTGATAGAATACAGATCCCACCGACCTATGCTATTTAAATACAGTAGATTTCCTCATACCATATGTTCAGTAATGTTGTCGGAGACGAACCAACCTTGTGTATTATGAGAAATGTGAGGGAACTTGAGGACGGATCTAGATTAGTATCGATGCAGTCATGACTCAAGAATATCATGATCCTAACATGGACTCAGCATACACATTATTGACATTATTTTGTGTTGGAAAGTACTTTGAGTGGATATTCAGGTATTACCTAGTTTTAAAGTCGTTCCTTTATACTCGGACTTCGCCGAGTCCTCGGCTCATTCGGCTCTGTTTAGCTGCCACCGGCACTTTAACCCACGACAGGTCTTTCTGGTCAATCTTGTTGTCAAGTTTCAACCTCAATCCAGCCTGATTCCAAACTTCCCATCCACGCTCACATCCGTGTTCATTCCAACCTCCGGTATTCAGTATTCGATATTCAGGTGCAAATCTTCGTTAGTGACTTAGCCAAATTCGTGCTTGAACGGAAGCCTTCGAACCTCGTGCTCACTCTCTCACTGCCGTTCAATATTATTGAACCTCATGTTCATGCGAGCTCGTGTGAGCTACCCTCGAATCTCTTTGCTGCAGGCTTCCTTATTTCACTAGACTTCGACTTCAGATCACTCCCTTCTTCGTGTACAGCACCTTCAAACGCTGCAGGTCACCAGCGAAGATCATTCCCATCAAGGTCTTGGTCGAGAGAAGTCTTTGTACCTCTCTTTCACAACTCATACTTCCATCCAATTGATAGGTCATGTTTCTCATCTCAATCGACTATTCTGGACTTGGAGGCTTGACTGACACTATTCCCTGACTACTCGCATAGATATTCCTTGTCTGACAAATCTGACAAACCTCGTCTGAGACGACTTGTTGATCAACAAGCCGTGACGCATCAATATTTAACATCTGAGACACTATTTTAGAATCGGACCTAGTCTCTTGCGGTACTCGTGCCAACGAAAGTAAAAAATCTCATAGATACTTACTCTCTTCGCCGTTCGATCTCTTCTCCGCGTGGAACTGATGAACCAGTGCTCTTTCCACCTCCTACATTCTTCGAACGGGGTGATAAGGTGTGTCTGTATTTGGGCCGGTCGACTCTTCTACTATATCTCCTTCAACTGATCGCTTTGTGATATTCAGCTTGGGCTGTGATCTCGATAAAATAACTGATCTGAAGCTATTCCATGCACTACATGACCGAACTACCCCAAATAAACAGCATATCTTAGGTGTTTCAACCTCGTAGGCTCATTCTTACTATATCCTCTCTATATCTGCTATTCGAGACTAATTTGTGCATCGATATTGCTTCTAAAACTATTCAATGATATAGCATGCAGTCTGCGTTACACTGTATCCAGATGTTCAACAAATGGAATGAAGTTTGTCAGACCCGACAGACTCCCTGATGTCGAGACCTCCGAGAATCTGATCTAAAATGAAATTGTTGTTCTACAGGCTATACGATGGATACCGGTGGCACTAATCGGTTTCCCTCACCGCGCGGTCGAAGGTCTGTGTACTGTCTTCTCATTAACCGCCGTCTCACATCATGTGTCTCTACAGAGTTTGTTAGGGTCGTTATGGTGCCCCGTTTACACTATTACTCCGACGCAAGCAGGGACAAGTGCTAATACAAATTAACACAAATAACTCGGGCATCCACGGTCTCGTAGTGATCTCAGTCTCCATGTTTCGACTTCCTGAATTGACTTCCCTGAAAGTAGGATAATAAGGATCAATGATAAACAGCACTTACCAATCCGCGGAGAACCTCCGTCCCCTTTCGGTCGGGTCGCTCAATTAGCTAGTGGCTCCATCTATAGCCTCGGCTGCCCATGATGTGAATATTTAACAGCAGTCACTTGTACGGCTCTTTAATATACACCTTCAAAGCGTTGTGGCCTTTTCACTGCGTCTGGGGTGTGGAGATAGATGGAATGTGCTGAATTGCGTTCGCCGTTTATTGAACATCACAGATATGGCATATTCCAGGCTTTGTGATACAATGTTGGTCGATTCTATTTTCATCTTCTGCTAAGGTGACACGCTCATGAGATGGGTATCGTAGACCGTACCAATACCTATATGTTTAATTGAATGGGAGTCGACAACTCCAACCGTTGCGCTGTGTGCACAGATACAAAGACGTCTCTGTTGGCGCGTTGACTTTCTCTTCCTACTCTCGTCTGGTTCTCTAGTCTCCCTCACTCTCGATTTTCTACGAGGAATGTCTGTACATGTCTGGGTACTATATTTGGGCCTTATCCTGTTTCCGTTTGTTTCGTCACAAAATACTACCCCAACTCCGCTGCCGTTCATCCTACCGCTCGCACTTAGGTCCCCTTATCTCCATGCGTGGGCCAGCAAACCAAACGTCAACCATAGTTGGCCCATGTTCTGGAATCAAGATGCAAGTATACGTATACCGCTTTCTTCGTCAGATCGGTCTGCTCACATACGTCGTAATAGGTTCTAGGATGGGAGGGAATGATCAGAATCGACGGCCATGCATACCAATGGCTGGGTTTCTCGAGCCAATCACTAGATATAGCAAACATTACTAGCACACAAATCACTCCTACTCGCACTATTTTCACCTATGACGCAGGGCCTGCACAACTGACTGCGACATTCTTGTCACCAATCGAAGTGAGCTTGTCTTATTTCTACGAAGGTTATAAGCTCCGCTAACATCATGGATAATAAGAGATCGGATCCTGTCAAGCAATCCATGCCGTTTTCATATGTTTCACTGGACGTCAAATTCACCGATGGCCTGCAGCATCGTGTACAGATTTATATGGATATTACCGGAGGCTCGTTACAATGCTTCGATAGAACCACAATAATTCGACATCCTGACTTACTGTTTATTACACAGAATGGATAATCGCCTCAACACACACAGATGACATCATTACATGGAGTACTGATACAGTCGGGAGGTCCTTTTCAACCTTTCATCGGATACAGCGAAACGTGCCTCAGGCATTAGTTGAGACTATCGGCGATCGTGCAGAAGACATGATAGCAGTCTTCGGAACCCAATCGGTAAGCTTCTCCCTATAACACCTCGGGTTGTGCTGAGACAAGTTCGGTCAGGGACCTTCCGTGTCCGCGGTGGTAGGGAAGGCAGAGAGTTATCGACGTGCTTTTAACACCAGCGGGATCGCGTCAGGTGCACCGCTCACCCCTCCAGCAAAAATGGGAAAGTAAGGACCTTCCTTAATTCTGTTATATATTTTTATCTTATACGCTATGAAGTCCATACCCAATTTTCGCGATCTTCCAAGATTTAGGAAATATCTCTGCTATGACGTCGCCAGTTGTATTTGTGATTGGCATTTATCGAAATCCTTCGATATTGTTAACCACAACTATGTTTACCGGTGAAACACAATCTCAAAACCGAGCCCCGCTATTCGCTGCATCGCTGAGCTCGATCTCTGATGTAGTGAGTGTATAATGGTTATTCCCAACTGTCGTTGACGCTAAGTGAGCTTCACAGATGGATGCTTTCCTGACGGACTTTCCGAATGCCAAATCGCGTGCAGACGATGTGGACAGCTTCATCTTGAATGCAGCTGGAAACATTTCAGAGCCATATAAGGATCTCGTATCTCTCGCTGCTCGACAGACAATGGCTTCCACAGAGTTGACGATCGCCAATGGGACGGATGGCAGATGGAATATGTCAGACATCAAGATGTTCATGAAGGACGTTGGTGACTCCGGGTATGTCAAACTCCAGCCGACTGTATTTATTCGCTGACGCAAAGCGAATCTTGTAGTCGCATAAATCCGGTGGAGAAGATATACGCATCATTTCCTTTTTTCCTCTTCATCAACTCGACGTACGCTGGTCAACTATTATCTCCACTTCTAGAAGTACAAGACTCATCGACGAACATTCAGACGTTTGCCGCACGGGACCTCGGTGTGTATTGTGTGATTCCTGGTATCTTGAAGGCTAATAGAATTGCAGGTCTGTCTTACCCTCAGGTTTTGCAGGCTGGGAGGCTTATGATGCATCAGCAACAGGTGGAACGTAGGTGATCTGGAATAAATATATAAATAATATACTGATTCATTGTGGGATTCTTCAGATACGAGTAGCATGCTTATCATGGTACTTGCGCATGCTAAGATATCTGGTGATGGGACGTTGATATCTAGGCATGTGAGTGTTGTATGCCTAGTTTGAAACCGCGATTAACAGCGAAATTTATCTAGTACTCACTACTACGAAAATGGGCCGAGTATCTAGTTACCTCGACAATGAATCCTCCAGATTCGTAAGTTTTAGCACCTCGTAATGCATCACGCTAAAAATGACTTCTGTAGCTCAACAGTGGACGGTGGAATCCAAGCGAACTCAACGAACCTTGTGGTGAAAGGTATCATTGCGTTGAAAGCGATGTCAGAGATCAGTAACGCGATATCTCTCACCGATGATGCCAGTCGTTACTCCGTAGGTCACAAATGATCCCCGACTTACCACAACCAATGACTCATTACTACATCTTTTCTTCAGCAACACAGTTCCGCTTTCATGGATCAATGGATGATGCTTACCCAAACGTCGAGTAGCGATAGACATCTTCCCCTTAGCCTAGGAGGTGATGACCCGTCATCCTGGGCACTAATGTACAATCTTTACGCCGATAAGCTTCTGAACACAAGTGTTATTGACGATAAGGTGTGTTTCTAGTGCGAACAACTCAAACACGAGTCGTCCATAATACTTTTGTAGATTTTCCAGAATCAAGCCCATTTCTATCAGTCTCTCCTTTCACAATCATGTATGACATAATTCCTAGATCCGATAGACATAGATCAAAGCTAATCACAATTCTCGAAATATTAGCTGGTGGTTTACCTCTAGATAGCTCAAGCGGAGCTGTCGCAAGTGTAGGTAAGTGGTTGATCAAAGCTCTTTCAATCGCGCTATGTATTTATGCTCTGCGTAGCTTGGTCGTTCTTCATAGCAGCTACTATCTCTGATTCCACCATTCGAAACAGCCTGATCAGTTCAGTCCACGATCACTTCTTTAAGATACAAGCTAACGATACCCGACCTCTTCCTGTCAATTACAACATTGATAGTTCCAATGACCAAGGGGCCGGGAACGCCAAGTATGTGTATCCACTCAAAAACGAACAGAAGAAATATATACTGAACTTTTTTCTTATCTAGTCCTGCGATTGGTGCGATATTTGCACCTTTAGCCCTAGGGTCAGTGGACTTCACTACCAATAGCATTCATTCATCCTGACGACAAAATGCATTTAGTTTAACTCTTACTGGCAGTATAACGATCCCTCCTTTCACACCACCAACACAAACCACTTCTGAAAAGCGTCATTCAATTGCTGGTCCCATAGCTGCAGGTGTCGTAGGCGGATTAGCCCTCCTCCTGGTGGTTGCTGTAGGAGTTTTCTGTTCGAGAAGACAGCGAAATCGGACAGAAATTCCATGCATAGAGGCGTTCACAGCACGGCCAAATATTGTCACCTACGAGGGTCTTACACTCGTCAATCACCGGGATTCTGCTTCGCCGCCACAAATGCCACAAAGGGAAGAGGCCTCCCATACTCTCGATGTGCCCGAGAAAATGGGACAGGCACTTGATAACTCAGTGCCTACGCCAGGTAACTCGGGGGAGCCTGCTACTATTCCTTTAGCCGTGTCAGGATCCTCTCACCCCACTGGAAGGTCTGGACAGTCTGGTAGATCCCATGGAACTGGTCCACGTTCCAATTTGGTTCAGTTATCTACAACGGTGCAAGGTTTGCGAAGTGAAGTTGAAAGCTTGAGGAGATTTATGCAACAGCTTCAGATAGAGAGGGTAGAGGCTCCACCGAGCTATACCACTACGTAAATACTTTTGGGAACCTTTATTTGAATAAATATTAATTAAAATTCTGCCATCTGCAGACACCGATAAATCAACTTGTCATTTGTAGCATCTACTTTAGGGTGAAACATTGTTTTCGTCCTGAGTAGCTATGGATGCCGGCTCAAATGTTCCCGAGGTGAGAACATTTGTACTTTGACTGCGCTTGAACTAGGATACAACCTTTTCGAGATAGTGGGTATTGGTATTCACACCATTGAATCATATGAAAAGTCCGGCAAGCCATGGAATTCTGTAGGATAAGGGACGGTATAGTGAAAGCCAAAGGGATCCTGAAGGATAAGAGCGACCGTATTAGCACCACAGGCTCTGTTGCAGAACAGTCAAAGTAACACACTTAAGCAATGGATGTGACGCACAAATAAATGGGTTAGCTCTGCTCTGTAAGTAAAATTACTCTCAGGATGTATTCCGTACTTATCACGTCCTGAGGAGAATGACGTTGTATGAGCTTTCCGCCCATGTCCAGAACTGTTTAGTAACATGTTCGTTCAGATCGCGAGAAAGACCGTCGTATCGTAGATAGTAGTGATAGGAGCATAAACCGGGGAACTCATCTTCGACACTGAGCTAATGATGTAATACTTAGTATGTCTGATATGTTCTATGTTGAATGAAATTGCACTTCAGGGTACACATCCAGGGCAGGGCGAAGAGAACGCAAATGATGTGCCAGTGTGAAGTGTGAAATACGCCCCATATTAGATGGAGAAGCAACAATGATGTTAGAGGTGTCGCAGTCCACCAAGCCAGCGGATTATCTGTGTGATTTATCGACAGCTGAATGCGCAACTGCTCTATGTGGTTGAAAGTGAATGGGCAGGCCGCAGTGGCGGTGGCAGCGGATACAGTACTGCGACTCCTCGGACACTCCGGGCCGGCGGGGCCCGGATCACCCTCAAGCTTTATTCGAACTTGAAGCCCAACACGGTACACCGGTTCCACTTCTACTCGCATTATTGGACCACAGCTTACTATTACGAGTGCTACTAGGGTCGTCATCACTCAGTACTCAGTCCCCAAGACCAAGTATAACAGCAGCAGTCGAAGTCAAGGTCGGACTCAAGATCGAGCTTTCCGAGGTCTATACAATCATCTCCGCCTATATGGGTCTACGGTAATGTCGCCTGGGGATCTGTCACGGTCCTCTGTTTCCTCTGTTGCTCCTCTGGAAGCGAGCTCTGGTTTGGGTTATGGGGCGCTTTCAAAGTCCGAGCGTGAGCATTAAATAACGTCCCTCACATTCTCTAACGGAGGGCGTTTCAAAGGGACCACCCTCTCCCTTGCATTAGCTCATTCAGTGAGAAATTGTGCGGATTCATCTGGGAAGAAACGATTGGGACATCTATCATCAAGTAAATGTACTTTGCAGTCACATGTGAAACCAGATTCTACCTTAGATTGCAACTGCCGCTGTAGAACACATTCTTCTATTACAATAGGAACGAAGTGATCACCGGGATCAACAAGACCTCCCAAACCTTCTCGTACTTCATGCGCACATTCTGCGGATGCTCAATGATATCTCTATTCTCATTGTGTTATGGGAACTCATTCACTCGCGCCTTCACGTTCACCTACAAACGATATGGACTGGTCACCAGAACCGATGTGACATATTACACATCAGGAGGCTCTTCCCCCGAGCCGATTGATCATTGTATCTCCAATGACGGCCATGAAGAAGCTGAAGACTTTGGAGAAGATAGATTCGCCGCTGCACCGCCTTCGCTCAAGTGACAACCAGAAACTCCCTCGGTGATGGATTCTAATCAACTCGAACTCTAACTATACAGAATTACCTAAAGAGGTTTTTACCGAACACACTATCCAAACCTATAGCATGTCTTCAACGTGTCGGATAGTGGCCCAGACCCTCCTATACATTTCACTAACATAGGTCCGCCTTATGATATTGCAGATACACTGTCGTGATTGTCCTGATGACAATCAGTTAAACTGTACCTGCTCAGAGACCGGGATTCAATCGAACCGCAAAATCAAACTGGATTTCACTCCTCACGATTCATTGAATCATCAGCGCTCAGTTGTCAAGTCGGATCAGAGACCTCATTATTGTGTACCGATGTGCATACACGTCTAGCAAACTAGCTATCGGGAATCTAGTCCTCGTGTAGCGTGCGAAGCTACAAATATGTCTTCTTCATAGCCCTGGCTCCTTTCCCTTCGTCGCTTTGCTCTCACTCTCATTCCGTTCTCTGCTCCTCTCGTTCTGTATATCTTGTAAAAATGTTCGTACATGTCTGGACACTATTCTGGGTCTTTATTTTGTTTCCATGTGTCTCTTCGCAAACCACTCAGTCGACTCCTTTACCATTCATACTACCACTCGCGCTAAGATCTCCATATCTCCATGCATGGACTAGCGGACCAAACGTCAACCACAGTTGGCCCATGTTCTGGAATCAAGATGTAAGTATACCACTCTCTTCGTCAGATCGGTCTGCTCACATACGTCGTAATAGGTTCTAGGATGGGAGGGAATGATCAGAATCGACGACCATGCATACCAATGGCTTGGCTTCTCGAGCCAATCACTAGATATAGCGAACATTACTAGCACACAAATCACTCCTACTCGCACTATTTTCACCTATGACGCAGGGCCTGCACAACTGACTGCGACATTCTTGTCACCAATCGAAGTGAGCTTGTCTTATTTCTACGAAGGTTATAAGCTCCGCTAACATCATGGATAATAAGAGATCGGATCCTGTCAAGCAATCCATGCCGTTTTCATATGTTTCACTGGACATCAAATTCACTGATGGCCTGCAGCATCGTGTACAGGTTTATATGGATATCAGTGGGGGTTAGTCACATCCCCTCGAAACAATCTCGTACTCCAACTCATCATTCATTACACAGAATGGGTAACACCGTCAACAAGCGACATCATTACATGGAGTACCAGTACAGCCGGGACGTCCTCTTCGAGTTTTCATCAGATACAACGAACTGAGTCCCAGGCACTTGTTGAGGCTGGCGATCGTGCAGAAGACACGACAGCAGTTTTTGGAGCCCGATCGGTGAGCTTCTCCATATAAAACATCGGACTGTACTGACACGGGTACGATTAGGGTCCTTCTGTGTCCGTCGTGGTAGCAGAGGGCAGTAGTTCTCGGCATCAGTTTATCACCAATGGAGCTATATCGGGTGGGCTTAC
This sequence comes from Cerrena zonata, assembly GCA_038087015.1. Lineage (NCBI taxonomy): Eukaryota > Fungi > Basidiomycota > Agaricomycetes > Polyporales > Cerrenaceae > Cerrena > Cerrena zonata. Next base: position 90,325 of record JASBNA010000021.1, read on the forward strand.
GCCCCCAGCAAAAATGGGAAAGTAAGGACTACACTTTGATTATACTGTGTAATTGTCTCTTATGCGTCATATAGTCCATACCCGGTTTTCACGGTTGTCCAAGATTTAGGAAATATCTCTGTCACGACATCACCAGTCGTGTTTGCGATTGGGGTTTATCGAAATCCTTCGATATTGTCAACCACAACTATGTCTACCGGTGAAACACAATCTCAAAATCGAGCCCCGCTATTCGCTGCATCACTGAGCTCGATCTCGGATGTAGTGAGTGTATAACAGTTTCCAATCGACATCTACGCTAAATATCATGTACAGATGGATACTTTCTTGTCCGACTTTCCAAATGCCAAATCACGCGCAGACGACACGGATAGTCTCATCTTGAATGCTGCTGGAAATATCTCAGAACCATACAAAGATATTGTATCTCTTGCTGCTCGACAGACAATGGCTTCAACAGAGCTAACGATCGCCAATGGGACAGATGGGAGATGGAATATGTCAGATATTAAGATGTTCATGAAGGACGTTGGTGATTCTAGGTATGCTGAATCTTAGCCGACTGTATCTCCTCACTAAAGCAACACCTTAGCCGAGTAAACCCGGTGGAGAAGATATATGCATCATTTCCATTCTTCCTCTTTATCAACTCCACATACGCTGGTCAACTGTTATCTCCACTTCTGGAACTTCAAGACTCATCATCAAACGATCAAGCATTCGCTGCACGTGACCTTGGTGTGTATTAGTTCATTACTGATACTAGTACAAGCGGCGCCGGGCGCACATATCCGACCCCTAAGTATATGTTGTTCAGCTAAATACTCTCCATTGATTAGTAATACAAAGTAAAAATCGGTATGAAGAAAGAAAAGAAAACCATTTGGATGTTCCTATGACTGTCAAAAAGGGCGAGGTTTGAATTTATGTATGGCTCCTCCGCTTCCGTCTTCAACGGAAGCTTCGTCGCCTTGTAGAGGGTCGGGCTGCTGCTCCTCCGCTTCTGTCTTCGACAGAAGCTCCGTCGCACAGCGTTGGATGGGCCTCGGGGATTGCGGAGAGTTTTAGTCACGTGAGAAGGAAAGATGTAACGCGAAGGAGGCCGGCAAATTGCGGTGGACGTTCGGCAAAGAGCGGTTCAATTTCTGTCACGTGACTTTTGACTTTGCACCATAGATAACCAACCCAAGTGGGTCGGAATTATTGAAGGCTGATGAAATTGCAGGTCTGTCTTATCCTCAGGCTTCTGAGACAGATATGAAACATGAACAACAGGTTGAACGTAGGTGGTCTAGAATAAACTATCAGTTGTGTATTCACTCGATATGTCCTCTAGATACAAGTAGCATGCTTATCATGACATATGCGCACGCAAGGGTGTCTGGTGACGGGACGTTGATATCTAGACATGTGAGTGTTGTATGCTCTACTGAATTTGTATCTTACAGAACATTCTCTCTAGTACTCTCTACTGCGGAAATGGGCCGAGTATTTGATTGGTTTGACAATGAACCCTCCAGATTCGTAAGTTCCAACCCATCCTAATGAATGAATCGCGCTAAGATGAATTTTGCAGGACAACGGTGGAGGGTGCGATCTACACTAATTCGACAAACCTTATAATAAAAGGAATCATTGCGTTGAAAGCGATGTCGGAAATCAGTAATGCGGTATCTCTCACTAACGATGCCAGTCGTTATTCCGTGAGTCACCAATGAAGAATGATTTCTCACATCTAATGGCGTAACGAAACTCATTGCATCTCTCTTATAAGCTCTTCGCTTCCACCTTCATGGATCAGTGGATCGCTCTTATCCAAACGTCAAGCAAGGCGAGTCATCTACCTCCAAGCTTGGGAGGTGGTGTTCCAGTAGTCTAGGCACAGACGTACAACTTCTACGCTGATAAGCTTCTGAACACGAGTGTTATTGATGATATGGTGCGTTTCTAGAATGAATAGTCCAAGCACGAGTTGTTCATAGTATTTGCGTAGACTTATCAGAGTCAAACCCAACTCTATCAGACTACGCTTTCACATTCACGTACGTCGCAGTTCCCGGATCATACATATATACCTAGATCAAGGATACTCACATTCTCGTACTATTAGCCGGTGGCTTACCTATCGACAGTCTAAGCGGGGTTGCAAGCATAGGTAAGTGAATGCCAGTGATAGCAGGTTCTCAGTTTCGCCATGTATTCATTATTTATGCTTCACATAGCTTGGTCGTTCTTCACAGCAGCTACTATCTCCAACTCCACCATTCGAAATAACTTAATCAGTTCAGTTCACGATCAATTCTTCAAACTACAGCCTAACGACACCCGACCTTTCCCTGTCTATTACAATGTCAATGGCTCCAACACCCAAGGGGCCGGGAATGCCAGGTACGTATGTTCACTTCATAACCAGCACGAGAAATGCATCTTTAAGTTTGCCCCTGTCTAGTCCTGCGGTTGGTGCAATATTTGCACCTCTGGCCTTGAGGTCAGTCAGCTTTACCGTTTAGAGCATTCATCTCAATAACGGATTTCATTTAGTTTATCTCCTGCTCAAAGAATCACCATCCCTCCATTCACACCGCCGCCACAGGCTACTTCCGACAAACGTCGTTCGATTGTTGGTCCCGTAGCCGGAGGTGTTGTAGGTGGATTAGCTCTTCTCCTGTTGGTTTCTCTAGGATTCTTCTATTTGAGAAGACGACAAAACGAGGCAAAAAATCCCTACGGGGGTCCTACACTTAACCACCGGGACTCTGCTTCACCTCGACAAATGGCACAAAGGGATTAATCCTCCCGTCCTTTCGGTGTATCTGAAAAAACGGGACAGGTATTGATGTCAAACCGATCTCGAGCTATCAATAATACACCTACAAGTATCTCAGTGCCTACGGTGAGTAGCCTCCTACCATCGCTTTAGTGGTGTCGGGAGCTTCCTAATACACCAGAAGGCCTGGTAGATCCCGTGGACCTGATTAACGATCCAATCGGAGTCAGCTGTTTGCAACGGAAGTGCAAGGTTTACGACGTGAAGTGGAGAACTTGAGACGATTCATGCAACAGCTCCGAGTGGATAGGCAAAATAGAGTAGCGGCTCTACCGGGCCATGCCATGTAAATACGATATTTACGATGATTCTACCTCCGTTTCTCCTAGAACCTCGAACGGAGTATAGCAGAGTTGGGTCCATATATGGGTCGCTCAACACTCTTTCTACTCGCTCCTCCACCATGCGAACACCTGATATTATCTCGGCTTGAGCTGCAACTGCTGCAAGATATCCTACCCGAAGCCCATCACAAACTATCAAGCCGAATAATCTTATATACTTATCCTTGCCTATTTCTCCAAGAATATAGGTTCACAATCTTCTCCATCTCCTTGGTCCGGTTTGACGTCTGGAACCAATTTTCGCCTAGAGAGTGTGGACTCGGCCGTGTACATCTGCGTTATAATTGTTGGAAACTTCTGTTGCACACTAGGCTCAGTTACAGCCTCTGCCCAGGATGGGGACAATCGTTCACCCTGCAGTAGAGCACCGTGATATCATTGGCATTGTGCTGTATTCCACGAAGGGGTACCGCAGCTCAAGCTTCAAGGGCGAGGTAACGTGATTTTTTGGAAAAAGATCGTGCATGACTGATAGATATAGATTGATATAATAAATTAGTATGACCTTCAAAATGGAAAGAGAAGAGATCGGATTCAGAAAAAAAATGAGGCTCCAATACATTCCTCATGTCCTCGTTGACGCTGACTTTTTCTGACCAAAACGTAGAAATGCCACACCAGATCTCTGACAGCTCAGTCCACGTGAGTATCTCAGTACGTCTTTAGCTAGAGAACTACCGAATAGAATATTCATACTCAAATTTCATAGACGTCTCCGCTGACCAGCGTATTCAGTATGCATATTAGAAGGAGTATGACGACAAAGAGGATTAAGCCACTGTCATATCTGCTGTCCGATCTCCAGCCCAGCTATACACTTCGTGTCCCACGCAAGTAGAATATAAAGGAGGTTTCGAGGTCTAATCCGCTATAGCTCAAGTCATTCATCCTCTTGGACGATTGAGACACTCAGATGGAGACACTAACAACCGTTGTCCTTGGACTTTGTGTGCTAACACTTGCATTCCTCTGGCTCAAATGGGTGTATGCCTTTAAACTCCTAGTATTCCCTCCGGGACCGCAGGGTTATCCTATCATAGGCAACGTGTTCGACATACCATCTACCATGCCTTGGATAGCATTCCAAAAGATGGCAAAGGTTCATGGTATGTATCACGCACCAGCTGATTTCAATGTACTAATGAGAATAACTATAGGTGATATCATGTACTTCAAAGTACCTATGCAAGAAGTCGTAGTCCTGGGTTCTGCAGAGGTAGTATTCGACCTGCTTGAGAAACGCTCTGAAATCTACTCGGACAGACCTCAGGTTCTCATGTATAACTTGTAGGTCATTTCATGCCGATAATATGTGCTTTGCTACTGAAATATCTTGCTATCTCGTTCGTTGGATAGGACTTCATTGGAAAAAATCTTCCCCTTGATGGGATATACTCCGGAGTGGCGATACCAACGCCGAGAGTTTCACCAATACTTTCAACAGCACGAGATCTCTAAATATCAGTCCGTCCAACGACGTCAATGTCTTGCTTTCCTTAAACGAACGTTAGATGATCCATCTCAACTTGCACAACATATTCGCCTGTACGTGAATGTTGTGTATTACCTGATGACCGGAGGCACTGACCGACAGCTTTGATAGAGTTAACACAGCGAATATATTGAAGATTGTATACGACATGGAGATCAACAGTTTGCAAGACGAATACATCCAATTAGCTTCCACAATCGTTCAAGCAATCGCTGTCGTTTCGGTTCCTGGAAAGTTCTTGGTTGAATTCTTCCCTCTACTTCGATATATTCCTAGCTGGCTCCCTGGTGCTTACTTCCAGAAATATGCTGAAAGTATCCGCGAGGCAGCGTCGCAAATGCGGAACGCACCTTTTGACACTGTGAAGAAAAAAATGGTTCGTATCAACTCATCTAGAAAGCTGAGAATAACAATCAAACAAATGGACATGACTGCAGGCAGACGGGAAAGCCGGCCCTTCTATGACAGCTGATCTACTTGAGAAGCTAGACAGAGAGGCAGATGACGACATTGACAAGAAGGTCAAGGAAAATCATCTTCGAAATATTACTGCAACTGCATATGTCGGTGAGTGCATTGGACGTCTGATCCTGTCCCTCCTCGACTAAATATCACTATATTATATTCAGGTGCAGCAGATACGGTACGTCACACATATATCTTAGTCCATATACTATGCATTCACAGGTAGTCATTTCAGACTACAGATACCATGCAGACCTTTTTCGTGGCCATGTCCTTGTACCCAGATGTTCAGCAAAAGGCACGAATGGAACTGGATCGCGTCGTCGGACCTGACAGGCTCCCTGAATTTGGCGACTATGAAAATCTAATCTACACCCGGGCTGTCGTCCTCGAGACTATTCGATGGATGCCGGTGGCGCCGATTGGGTTCCCTCGCCGCGTTACACGCGATGATAACTATCGAGGCTTTCATATCCCGAAAGGCGCAACGGTGTTAGCTGTGAGTGTTGGTACATTCTCATAGTCCTCATGCTAAGAATGTTGTTTCAGAACGTTTGGTTAGTTATCCTGCCAAAATACCTGTCGAGACACTGACTCGTAAAACTGTTAACTCATAGGGCAATGTTGCATAACCCTGAAGATTTTCCTCAACCTGGACGTTTCAACCCCGATCGATTCATCAAAGACGGCCGTTTGAATCCGGACGTACGTGATCCGCTCACAATTGCATTTGGCTTTGGTCGAAGGTCTGTGCTGCCAATACTGTTACTACGTCACCGAAACATATCTCATTTAAATGTCACCATCCTCTATCCGTAGAATCTGTCCGGGTCGTTGGTTTGCTAGCACCTCAATCTTTCTCGTGGTTGCCAACGCCTTGCACACCTTGAATATCGATCCCATCCTGGACAAAGAGGGTAAAACGCATGATCCTTTCAGCATCATACTGGACGGATTGAAAATGTACGTGCAAAAGTTGTGGATTGGAGTGTTGATATAAACATGCATATGAATTTAGGCATTACGAACACGTTCCATGTTCTGTGACTCCAAGATCTGCATCGGTTAAGCATCTGGTTTCCGAATTGGTTTCATCTCAGGAGTAACATACAATTTCATACTCTTACCAACGTGTATTACGGAAGAGCTCGGCTTGATGCTGCTACAATAAATAAAATTGGCATAGTTAACCCAAACGGAAAATGTCCTCCACGTTTGTCTCATCGTAAGACGGCTCTGAATAACCGAAAAACTCGACAAGCCATGACATTTTGCAGGACAAGAACCAGTCTAGTGACAACCGACTTGACAACTGAAGGGATCCTAATAAGGGCGGCCATATTAGCACCGCATGTGATGCTACAAAGAAGATGTTCAGTCAAGGTAATTCACTTGGGTTCCGGATGTAACGTACAAGTCATAGCTTTGACATTCGATGGAGGAACAGTGACGATGTTAGAGGTGTCGCAAATGCACCAAACCAACCGGTGATCTGCGTGATTCCTCGACAGTTATTGAATGGTGCGACTACTCTGCGTGAGTGAAAATGAAAGGATTTCATCATTAGAGGGCTTACCTGCAAAGAGAGAATACGAGACGTAAAGTCCACCAGATGTGATTCTAGCAGCAAGTTGCAAACACAAGTCACACTGACAACACCAACTATCCTCACCGTGATAGATAATAGAGCACATCAGGAATACTGAATTTTGTATTCTTGTAAATCCGAGCTTCTTCGATTATGCCTATAAAACTTGAAATATCCCAGAACCAAATCTATATGTCTTTTATAAGTGGTGTAACTTGAAGAAGTCTATGACGAATCTCTTACCTCCAGCCAAGTATTGAGTCGATGCCTCTGGAGGAAGGAAGGCGAAGGGCGTATAAGGATTGGGAACTACAGAGGTTGCATTGTCGACGAGGGAGGACATTAGATGACTCAAGATTCTGCGCTACAAGAACTTTTAAATGTCCTCCAGGCGGCCGTCGATATAGTGAGGATGGGAATAAACTGGAAGATCTTACCCATGACATCAGCATTGTAATTGTACACCGGGGCACGAGTGTCATCAAGGTATTGAATTGAATTGAGAAGATGTGGTTCTCGGAAGTTGCCTTCGTTGCAAGCACAACGGCGATGCCTATCTAGTAATTCCGGGTGTAAATCATAGCGATCGAAAACCACAATGATCACATATCTGTCTGATAGATAGAAAGAAGGTCGAAGTGCCGGCGGTGTAGCATGTTCACACCCAGGTAACCGTATGAATCCTATATATGGTCATTCTTCCACAGGGCAGGATAGGTATGTCAAGACAGAATGAATTCAACAGACAAACTGGTTTCTTTTCATAAGGAGTTGTAGCGGATATGCTGTCAGACGCAGATGGTTTCCGAAAGGAATCTTGGTACAGAAGGTGATATGAATTTCGTCGATGCGGTCTTGGCTTGGGTACCCCCGGGAATTAATAATTGTGAGTACGGCTTGAACGCACTATGGTACTTTGACCTCCATTCGACAACATGATTGGCTTTCATGTAGAAGTTTTGGTTTCTAAGTCGACGGGAATATGTGTGCACACCATCAGAATGGGAGAACTCGCCAGAAGCAGATGTGCATCAGTACACGGGGAGGAACCAGGGCGAGGGGTAACGCCAGTGGAAGGTCAAAATGACAATAGAGATTAAGGCAAGGGAGTTCCCCCGGGGAGATCCTGCGCTATAATAAGGCCTGAAGAGGTAAAGATCCGTATGTCGGAGTTGGGGGAGCGTGAGGAATAATCAACAGCCCTGTATTAAGCGAGTGGCGAGGGAGGGTCAGTAGATATAAAGCCCCATACGTCTCACCGCATATTCCCAACTTTTCCAAACTTTTCTGAACATCTCCACTCGAAGTACTGAGCAATCATACGCCTCCTATTGTCCCTCTTCGACGTAACCAATACCCCCTGTACTTCTCATCATCCCAAATAACCAAGTGCGATGCCGCCATTCATCTTCGGTTCTGAATGGGAGCTGGTAAGTACCCGCTACTCGTGTTCGAAGGCGAGCTCGCCGCTGACGATGGGCCCTACATTCAGAGCCAGGCAAATGATTGTCCCAACTCTCCATCTTCCGCCTCCGACACGTCCGACACGTCCGACGCGATGAAAAGCATTATTGATTCACTCTTTGACATCGTAAGTGATGGTGGTACAAACACAAGCGCATGCTCTTCCAACGACGTATGGGTCGACTCCGTGTTGCATGGGGAATACACTGGGGACTCGGAGGATGAAGATCTCGAGGACTACGACACCGTCTGCTACAACTGCGACGATTGCCACGCCAAACGTCACGCACGCGACGAACGCGTCCAGCGTACACTTGGCTTTCCTTCTCGCACTGACTTCGACGACACGGTGATCCCCGCTCACTACACTGAGCGCAACACATCCCAGTATCCCACCGCAAAACAACCCAATCATCCTGCGCCGATCGGCCAACGGCCTTACAAGCTGTGGCCATTGCCCATCGGCGAGGGACGCCCAAGTAGGAATCCGTTCCAAGGGCAAAGGACCACAACCCATAACGTCATTAAACCGACAACATATCCCATTCGAGGACCAACAGATGAAGACGTCTTCATCCACTTCGAGAAGACCCTGCAGGAGAATTGGGGAGAGTTTTACCAAGCTAGGGATGTACCCAGACTTTGGACCATCCAGAGCCTGCCTGCACAACGCTGAAGACGATGAAGAATATCGAGGGTTGGTGTTGGCCTCGATGATCTATATCCCCAGTAGGGGTTTGATTGTGTCTTGCTTAGCATAATGTTGTACCACCACTTGATACCGACTCACCACTCATACTATCTCTTTTCCTCTTGTACTTTAGATGCCATGACAAACAACATCATCGTTCGTAACTGATTTCTTCTCTTGAATACAAATTGTACTTTTCTTGTGTGTCTCAGAAACCTCTGGTAATCGATGGACGTGTAAGCTTTTGCAATTGATCGTGTGGTAAGAATGAAATGAGCTGTTGACGAAAAAAAGAGTTGAGTCCGTAAAAGTCTTTTTGGTGGTCTCAGGACATATCTAACCTTAGATTCATATCAGATTTGCTAGGGTATCTATAGTGTGTGATACTATCACTATACCGGTAATGATAATGTAATAATGACTGTGACAGTAATGATAATCCTTAGTTTTACTTAGTTCTTCGCAACCGTTTGGGCTCAGAGTTGGCAGGGTTATTAATTAGCACATCCTCATCGGATTTTACATATTTTTAAGCAAAAGTAGCCAGTGAGCAGCAAGAAAGTTGAATAAGAAGGCCAAAATTAGGGTGCTTTGAATCTTATTTTTTGTTTGATGGGCTTCGCTTCAACTCAGTGGAAGAGCAGAGACTTCGGGAAAGTCTGAGGTAGATTCTGAGTATAGTGAACATATTGTACATATTTTTCCGAAGGGTTAGGATGGATGGTTGTGAAGTAAATTCAAAAAGGAGTTCTGAGCGTGACAAAAGAGCTCGGTATGAGATGGATTACATACTCCGCCCTCAAGCGTGTATCACGCTCCTCCCTCATCATGCACCCTCCAGCGCTCGCTTCGACGTTGCCGGAATAATGCCGATGTGACATGCTGTGACATTGGCCTCGGTGAAATTGTCATTACTGTGCTCTCGAAAGATACGACAGTTGTACTGTTAGATCTCTCTCGTTTCAAACACTACGGATATGGTAGATAGCCAAGAAGAATCGCATTCTATTGATACCAATAGCGCCCGATTTCGCCCAGATCAGCATATGAACGACCAGCAAGACCTCAAAATTATCATTACCGGTATAGTGATAGTATTAGAAGTACACTAGTTCGTCACGGTAGTCGTACCGTTCACAGCGTCGTTGCACAGAACTCCGAGCAGGCCTTTACGTCATAAGTATTCGGTGGCGTCACATCGGCCGACAAGTAGCTCAAAAGGTCTGAGGTAACAGGTTCTCTACTCAGTCATTATTTTACTGTACATCATTGTTTAATAGCCAGTCATCCGACAGTGTAGAGTACGGGGCCAGCGACAATATGAGACTCGAGTTGAGAAAGATTGTAAGGTGTAACGTAAGGTTTATCATCTGTCAAGAGCAAGAAACTAGAATGTACGAAAATAATAGTTAGCTGTGTCCGACAAAGTTAACATGTTCAGAACATACATGGTTCCGTTGATGAGAGGTGTGGTATCATTACCCAAAATATCTTGAAACACATTGCCACTTGGCTGGATGGTCAGAGCAGAGTTGCCGCTAAAATTGGTTAAAGGTGTGTAAGTTACGTTCAGTTGGGAGATCCATGCAGCGAACTGTCAAGAGATGATTAGGACCAACGAAGAAAGATGCTAGATAAAGCTATTCTACCTTGGGTTCTCCTGCCATTGACGATGCGTTGTAAGTCGAATTTGGACCGGCCGATAGTCCACTATTATCCCAAGTGAGATTGAGACTTTGGCCTGGCTGGGAAAGAGAGGGGCCAATGGTCGAAATAGCGGGCTCCGGGGTAGAGCCATTGGAGTTGATTATTGTCTAGAAAGTAGTCTCAGTATCTATGTACGAGTTCTCAAATATGAGCAAGCAGCTCACGGTCGCATTCAGCTGAGGGAATATTTGCCAATCAACTACGGGGTTCTCTGAGGGACATGACGCCAAGAAAGGGGCCTGCAAACTCCATGCCATACTTTGTGTGATAGCGGGGATAAACCAGAACTAGAATGTCACGTTAGCCTTTTAGAAAGACAGATCATGACGTTACAAACTCACGGGCATCGGGAAGAGTCCTTGAAATTGCCTAAAAATCATCTGCTGTCTAGACTCTGTAGCAATGGCTTGTCCGAGTATAGCACCCGCCGGGCGAGAGTCCAAGTGCTGAAGAAAGCCAAACACGCCAGACTCGCCGACACGAGTGACACGCTGGCTGACATCTATAAACTGCTGAATAGTGTCGAATGAGAAGGAGTAGTTGCAGGGTTTAGCGGCATTGGCTAAAATGCGTAAAGTTGTTATGTGACCTCGAATGCTATGAATGGGGATACATACGTCAGAGTATATTTGTCAATAATTGCGCATGTCCAACTTCTTGGTCGGCCATGAAACTCAGGAGTTCCTGATCCGCTTGCGAGAACCCAGCACTGGTAAAGTTTTCTTGGCTGAATTGCTCAATACCTTTACGAAATAGGTAAAGCTCGAGCCATTCTTGTTGAAGTGCAAGGTTCTGCCAAATATACTTGAGTAACTGTAATCGATTGACACAGTGATAGAAAAAACGTAAAAGAGATTGGAAGTCAAAATCGCTCAGAGGAACGTACTCCGTAGATCCATTGAGGCCTTGTCCACCGGAAGGCGCTGCAAGGGTAGGACCTGCAATAATGATACCTGCGACTAGAGCGTTGAGTAACATATTGGGTAACATACTTCAGGGTATTAAGGAGGCGAAACCGAGATAGCGAGGATTATATATCCATATTCACCAGTGGATATACGGGCCCACTCGATGTATCCGCTCCGAGTCTGCATGAACGGACATGATGACATTGGGTATGACGAAAGGCGCTTCCGTCAATTCTCCAGAAGAAGGGGCGGAGGCAGACGATTCTTTGCCAGGATCCTCTCTTCGGAAACTTCAGCATCGGCATCATCTGAAGTGGTACATATCTTCGTGTGGGGCTACGGATGTAGGAGTGTGACGACTTTGAAGTATGCGACCGTTGACCGGTATTGACCGGTCGATCACTCAAGGGAGCTGAAGGAAGCAAAGCATGATTGATGTAATGTAGGATGTTAGCGTAATCGCTGTCAATAAATAGTCTCTCGGAGAGCATACAACACAGAAAAAACAAGTAATCACTATATAAACGTCTATCATATAGTCAAAATCAGTCACCAGAAACTAAAACGGTTTAAAAACAGACGAAAGTAAACCAAAAAAAATGACATACAGTATATTGTATATAATCTACACCTTCTAACCTCAAGAATAAAGGGACAAGGATTATGGGAGTCGGACGGATAGATGAGAGGATGGGGTACGCGAATGAACGGGTGGATAGGATAAAGGATACGAGGTGGTACTAAATTATACACGAACAGCGTTGTTAACGTTAACGGCCCGCATAGTCTGGTAAACAATACGCATAACAGTAAGCACGGCCCACATGAAACCAACTAAAAAAAAAGAGGTCAGCTCATGAGATAAACCTATGGTCGGGATTGAATGACTTACCGAAAAGAATAGGAATCCAGAAGAAGAAAAGCATACAATCCTCTACAACACAGACATCATTAGCATCCGTACAGCGACCGACATATATACAAAAGACCACTCACGTTTCTTATGTGTTCTGCGTGCTTGCTTCTTGGCCGGCCTAAATTCATACGCCTTGACCACCTGGTCAGGAACCGCAACGTCCTCATACTCGACTCGTCGTCCCGCACGCTCCACACTCGCCGAGGGCTGGGGAACAGGAGCAGGTGTCGCAGCTTCTGCACTCTTCTCTGGCACCAACTCCGTATCTCTAGGGGTGTACGCAGGAGGTGCATCAACTTCGCCAGAAGGTCTCGCCATAGCTAACCATTTCTCCCACATCGCCCGGAATTCCTGTGCAGAACCAAGACTCAACCACGGTTGTTGCTGCTGTTCTTGTCGTTGGGGGTCTTCTTCCCCATCGGCGTTCTTACCTCCCTGATGTTGATCAGGTCTCGCACCCCAAAGAGCCCAAGATGCAGGGATCGGCAAGTTGGTCATGGGAACGATAACGGGGAACACAGCAGGCATTTGAGGGAGAGTACCCCACGCGGGCATACCAGGAATATGGGGGAATTGAGGTAAAGGTAGAGCGGGAATTTGGGAAATCATGCCTTGAGGATGTTGAAGTTGAGCGAACGTCCTTTGGACCATGTCCATCCAAGATGCAATCGCTTGTTTGTCGTCAACGATCCCTGCTTCAGCAGCCTTCTTGATGTCCGAACTAGGAGGCAAGGGAGGTTCGGGCTCGACTTTCTTGAGTTCAGCTTCAGACGATCTCCGTGAGATACGTTCCTTGCGGTACGAGTTTCCGCGCTCAGGGCGCCGTCTCGCGAGAGGTTGTTTGACATTCTGATCATCCGAGCTAATCTCTTCGTCAGCCCAACCGGCCTCTTCCTCCATCGAGTCATCCATGCTCCAAGCACTGCTACTATCAGGGTACAAGTTATCAAAGAATTCCGCAGGCGCGATCTCTGCAGAAGTCTTCCCAAGCGCATTGACAATCTCGGTATCGGCACGAGCTTCGAGAAGTAGACGAGCGCATTCCGTGTTACGCATGGACGCAGCGAAATGCAATGCCGTGAACCCGTTCTTATCGCGCGCGTCGATATCAACTTCGTGTGAGAGCAGGAACGCCACGACTTGAGAAAAGTTGAGGATCGTGGCAAGGTGAAGGAGGGTTTGACCGCTAGCTGTGGTAAGAGATATGCATGCTTCCAACGAGGCAGTAGATGAGGTCGATATATCGACGTCCATGAGTCCAAGGAAATCCAATATCAGTTTCTGGAAATCTCCACTATCGCTAGCGCGGGCCAGGAGGAGTTGTCGGATATCGAATGAAGAGTTAGACGAGTTGGACAGTTGCATTGCGCCATTGGGATTCATGGTTCCTTGATTGTTATCCGGACTGGGGCCTGTGACGATCCGCATGGCGACATTCCTAGCATCCTCGATCTTGCCAGTCATTTTCATACCAACAACTTGGAGGGCAAGTTCCATTCTAGTAGAAAATCCATGGAGTTAGATTAGAATGCAATGATATGTCGAAGGGAAAACTTACAGCGCTCGATCCGTCTCGTCAGTGTAAGTAAATAAGCAAGGCGAACTACCATCCTCTTCCTTGGTAACACCGTCGAACCAAACAGGAACGACTCCTGCATTTGCAGAAGCGGGCAATAAACAAACTAAAGTGTTATCGCTCCACCTCTGAGTCGAACTCGACGGAGTGTCACCAAACACACAGTTCAACTGCATAGCCGGGTGGAAGTTAGCACCAAGAACGGTAACCTCGATTCCTCCGTAAGTAGGTCCAGAAGAAGGGATTAGCCGATGAATCTTGGGGAGTGGGAGGTTAGTGATAGGTGGTTGTGGGTCGTTGTTAAATAGCATATATGAGATGTTTGGCCCAGAAATAGGAGAAAGGGTATTGGGGTTGGGAAGTGTGAGTGAAGGATCGCTGTTAAGGAATGACGGGTTTGTGAATTCTTCCATACTGAGTACTGAAGGACCCATAGCTAGTTGGGAAACATCTGGCATAATGATGTCGTCCATCGCTTGTACGACATCTTGTGGAAGCGGAGGCATAGACAAGTCAAAGCCATTAGAAAGGAGGACAGCTGCGACCTCTGCACTTGCTTGGTCAACATTCTCAGGAGAGAATTGCTCAGGTTTGACACTATGCAGAGGCGAGCTTCGTTGAAGAGCAAGAGCTTCAGCTGGAGTCGATGCACGGGTAGGAGCCCTTGTCGCAGATGTTGACTGGACGGCCGAGGGTATCGACTGTAAACTGCTGATACTATCCCTCTTGCGTACCTTCCTATTCGTCCCATCGTAAGGCTTTGTCCGCTTCTTGGCTCGCTCAGTGTTACCATCACGCGCATTTTTACGCTTGACGGTCCCGTTGACCGATTCGTCGTCACCCCTAGGCGAGTCAAGAACACTAGCAGGAGTCTGAGAACCACTCGCAACTTTGCTGACACCAGTGCTTTTGTGGTCATCGGTGATCATAATCGGGCGTGTCATACCCGAGCCCACAACCCGGCCAGTGTGGTCCCACATTGTGAAGTGAACATTGAATCCGACCTTTTCGCGGTGATGTCGACAGTAACAAGTGATTCGGAGTGGCAAGATCACAGAACCCGAAGAAAAATCAAGTACTTCAGGGCAGTTGTATTGCACCAGGTTAGAGTTGTCTTCATGCTTCCCGCGTCCTGGTATGATGATCGCATCGTCCAATCCCTCATTATCTGAGCGCGCAGGGCGTACTCGAGCGGCCAATTTGCGTGCGACTCGCTTGGCCTATAAACGTCGAGATATGATGAGTATGCAATGGAAGCACATTGACATGAAACGGAATATACCTCACGGCCCTGACAGCTTGAACAACATGTTACCCGTGTATGAGGAGGCGATGCACAAGTTACTTCTGTGGTCAGATGCAGGGTATCTTCGGAAGGAGCGTCTGGGAGCAATAGAAAGTATGAACGGCCGAACTGTCACGGAAATAGAGTTTTACACACCAATCTTTGCTTCCTTCCGCGATCGTCGCTTGGTACTGGTCCCCTTGGGTAGCCGTAGCCATTTCCAACTGCCTACTCTGTCGTATCTCAAGGGCTCGCCAGATGAGGCACTTGCGTGAGCGAGGTCAACAGTTAGGCGAACTTGAGTTTCAACCCGAGACTTTGTTCCGCCTTCGGGGATTGAAGGGATCATGATTGGCAGGCTGCAATAATATGAGCATCCCACGGGTATCGAAATCTGCAATTCACATACTTGTAGCATGTTTCCTTGGGAGGATACACAACACACTGTGAGCCTGATGTTGATTCTGGTCGTATTTGAGCAAGAGGAGGAGGGACGGGCTTTGTTGATGATATCGAGGTATGGGGTGTAACAATGAGGTCTGCGACATCAATGCCCATGGACGGTACATTTGAAGGCGACCTTCTTGAGAGGTATGCCGACGGTGATTCTGCACCAGATTGTGAAGACCTATAAAGAAAGATAAAGCGTTAAGGGTTGGTAGCCGAGGTTGAAGAAATGACTGCGGTGGGGCAAATTGCAGAAATGGGACGTACTCTGCCATAACGTCCTCCTGTATAATATCTTCCAGCTCTAGTGGATGTCCCTCGCTTTGCTTTGTGTGCTCGACGAAGGGTGATTCGTTGCCAATGAGAAAGTCGTTTGGAGAAAGAGAATGGAGCCAAGGCACGAGGTCTTCCTGTGTAGCTACGGGTTCAAGGGTGTCGGATGATTCTGGGGTGGCGGGGGTTGCTGGGGACGGCGACCGCGAGCAAGCGGTGGTCGACGAGGAGGACATTGTTGACGGTGAGGGGAGAGGGGAGGAAGCGGACTCTGCTATCAGACTCTGCAACTTTGGACTGGCGTCAAGAACGTGGACGATGGCAATTTAGTCACTTCCGATTTGTCCTCTTTTGGGCTTTTCGGTCCAATCCAAACCGGCCGTCGGACAACTCGCGGTGGAGGTCTGAGACTCCTGTGGCTGCAACTCACTCCTCTCCAAGCCTCTATTAGACCTTATCTGTACCTCACTGATGTCCTGATGCCCAAGAAAGCTCAAGCTCAAGCTTAAAGTAACAACGTTCAAAGCGCGACTCAGGGTTTCGCTTTGATCCACCGGCGACCTGGATCGAATCGCGTGGTGAAATGATCTGGAAACTGCCGAGCCGCCTCGCGTTGTGTGCCACTGCAAGTACAATGATCATTGCAAAGTCGCGTTCACCGTGACATTTATCTCGACTCCACTCTCATTACATCCACCATGAAACGCGGCGCGGAGAGACAGCTAGCAAAGGACGATGCGGAGGAAGAATTTGACGTATGTGTCCTATTTGAATTGACTCAATACATTCTGATTTCAACGTTGAACGCGAATTACAGAATGGTGAAGATCCCGGCAGAGGCTTCGTGAAAGCAGAAGACAGAGTTCTTGCCGGCAGAACGTATGTTTAACTCAAATATCCAGTGTTGCCATAGTCTCAGCAAAATTTCTCTAGAATCCGTGCCCTACCCAAACGTGCTACAGGTGGGTCTGCAGCCCCCGCACCCAGTCTACCTACTTTGGCAGCTCCTACTCTCGCACCACCAGCAGTACGTGTCACAATTTGTACTTTGTATTTATATGTTTTTATCTCATGTGCTATTGTAGCCGCCACCTTCGACGACTGCGCCGAAGTTTGCTGGGTTCGCCGGCTTTGGTTCGTCAGGGGGGACGTCGGCATTCACATTCAACACCCCCGCTCCTGCAGCTGCTCCTCCAGCACCCAAACCTGCAGCGGCCACGCTTCCAACCTCTGCTTTTACTTTCGGTGCTCCCTCTGTTGCACCTACTGCATCGAATGCAACCAAGACCTTTGCTTCATTCTTCAGTGCACCACCGCCACAACCAACCCCAGCCGTGGAGAAGCCCAAACCTGACCCTGTGTCTGTGGGGGAGGACGAAGAACTGAAAGTAGAGACAAAATATCTCACCGCTTTGCGCGGTCTGAACACCTCTCTGTTGGCTGCTGTCTCGAAAGCTGTGGAATCAGACCCATTTTCAGATGTTGCCAGTCTTCTTGAGCGATACAAAACTCTACGTGTCACCGTTCAGTCGGAATATGACGACAACTTGAAGAAACTGAAAACTACACCAAAAGCACCTCCTGTCCCACCGTCTTCGGGGTTCACCTTTGGTGGTTTCTCCGCTGCTCCCCCTTCCTCATCCACATCGACCTCGACCGGTGGCGGCTTCACACCGACGGTGGAAACCAAGCTGGACGCAACGCTGCCTGGGATCGAGGAGTACCGCAACATTTTCTCCGCACCCACACGTGGTGAAGGCTCATCGGCACCTGGGTTCAAGTTTGGTACAAGCGAACCCCCACCGGCGCCGACAACTTCGATATTCACCTTTGGTTCGTCAAGTGCTGCAGACTCGACACCCAACCCATTCGCTCCTACATCGACTACATCCACAACGACTCCCTCTGTCTTTACGAGTAACCTCTTTGGAAAAGCCAAGGAGCCAGAAGAGAAGACGGAACAAGAAAAGCCTGATACTGGAATCGGGAAAAGCCTTCCCTCGTCCTTCAACGCAGGTATAACCGCGTCGAGCACACCTGAGAAACCTGCCGGCAGCAGTGTATTCACATTCTCTGCCCCCTCTGCATTCAGTGCCCCGAAATCAGGAGGCAGCATAGGCAATCCATTCGGGTTCGGATTTGGCTCATCGAAAAAGACAGAAGGCGAAGCGAGTGGGTCGAGTGCACCTTCGACTGGGTTCAGTTTCACGCCATTTGCCGCTCCAGCACCTGCTCCAGCACCTGCGCAAACGGAAGCTGGAAGTGAGGAGACTGAGAGCGAAGAGAGTCCTGCGGCTGAGCTAGCGAAACAGGGATTATCGAGAAATTCTTCTGTTCACGATTTGCCTGGTGAGGGGGAAGAGAATGAGGACACTATACATGAAGCAAGGGTGAAGATGTACAAGATGGGGAAGAATAAGGAAGGTGTTCCGGACTGGCTTGATCAGGGTGTTGGTAAGTTGTCGCTGCTGATACACGCGAAGAAGAATGCTCATGACAGTATTTAGGTATCGTTCGTCTGAAGAAACATAAAGAGACCAGCGCCCGACGTTTACTCATGCGGAATTCTCACTCGGGAAAGATTGTTCTGGTAGGTTCTTGTCAAGTAATGTGTTGAGACCGATGCTTAACCACGTCCGCAGAACTTCAACCTGTATTCAGGTCTAACACCGACCCAAGCCAAGAATGTCATTTCACTTGTCGGACACGACAATAGTGACTCTGCAGAGACATCAGGTGCTGCAACACCCATGAGATTCCGTATCAAAACAGAGCAAGATGCAGCTGCTTTGAAATCGGCACTTGAACGAGAGGTTGAACTCATGAAGGACAAGTCGGATTGAGTGTCACCTCCCTTTTCCCGGTTTATCAGACACGATTAGTATTCACTTGCTCTACTCACCGGTGCACACATAGGTACTTTCTGACATCGCATACTTACTGATACTTTTTGCATTGTGCACGCACATCGATATTGCGGAATAAAAAACCATTAAATCATCTTGTTTTTGCTTTCCGTGTTGTACACAAATTAAAATAAGTCCAGACCTCAGACTGACCGCCGCCAAAACCAATAATACACCATCTACGTCTTCGTTCACTTGCCAAAATGGCTTTGAGCATTATGCCAGGTGGAATAATGAACAAACGCTTCACTAAGGAGTAGCTCGATGTCATAGTCGGTCCAATTCTGAGTCGGGAGTGATTGAAGGAACATGATGATCCCCTACAAACACCGAGCAAGAAATTAACGTCAGGTGGACGGTACTATTGCCAACGTTAATGAAACTTACCTGAAAATCCATTTCCTGGAGCTTTTTACTCCACTTCACAAGGAACGCGGAGCAGACGTATAAATGGAACTGTGAGAATGCATCCGTGCCTTCCGCCTAGAATCTGTCGTGAGGTTTGGATCTGGACCTCCGAAGAAAAGCCACGCTTACCAGGTATGTATCCCACATGCGAATAGTGTTCTCGACGCTGATTTCACGCATCAAGAGGCAGTTCATCCACCGGAAGGCGAATTGCATGAACTCGACATTCTCCGAGTCTAGATGGGCCGCTAATGGAGCTACATTCAAGGTCCAATCATCAATCAAGTGTCGACCAAGCAAAGGAGTCAAGGAAAAGCCGCATACGATCAATACGAGCAACGAGCTCTGCCATCCTCTTGACACTTCTGTGAATACCGGGCTGTGTGGCGATGTAGTTGTCCTGAATACCATCTAACAGTCGTGATAGGCACCAAAAGGAGTCGGCCTCTATTGCGTCGAGGACCGACTTGGGAAGCAACTCGGGGTCAAACTCTTCCGGGTCCGAGTCTGAGGCCAGACCAGATAAATTACCATCTGTAAAGGGGGAAAGATAGGAGTTCTCACCGATGTAAGCGGAAAGGAAAACTTGGAAGAATGGTGTGACAAGGTCGTTGATGCCTTGGACATATCCACTGGCAGGATGTCGAATTGCCCATACATACAAAATACGTTCTAGACTCTGCGAACGATTAGTTATAACACATCGTTCCTTACCTCTTTCCAAATTAAAACTTACCCGCTGCGTGGAACCATGCATCCACAACTTGACACCTGGTCTTGTTCTTGGGACATCAATCTCAATCTGATGCCAAATCTGTTGATCCAGTCCTTCACGATTCCGCGCAAAGGCGAATTCGACCAGGGAAAGATACTCTTGGCGTTTCCTCGCTAACGTTGCTGCACGAGACGATGCAGGCAAGGGCAAGTAACCCTGCAAAAGCAGGTTACATCGAGACGTCTGTGACCTACACCTGTTCCAAAAGACGTACAAGAAGTAAAGGCCATGACACTGGGCGTAAATCCTCAGGTACGCCGTTCCATGCTAGTTTCCGTAGTTGTGCTTGAGGAAAGGTTTATGATTTAAACGGCGTTCTCGGCTTTGAGATCACAGGGAATGGATGGACATACCCATGTTGACATCGTTTGCTGTTATGCATTGAATAAATTTGTCTCTCCGATTTGACTTGATAGAGAGTTCTCGTTTCAGTTTCTCTGTGTCGCCATGTTCGGGCGGGCCTTCAGGAAGTTTGCCAGGCCGTTGCCGTTTCGCAGATTTGCGTCTAGCAAGGTGTAGAGGATCTCGAAAGGGGCTAAGATGAGAGGTTATTAGACGTAGAAGTGTGGAGCATAGCTACCGTTGATAATTTCGTCGATATCCCTTCGTATCGAACTTTTATCTGCCCTTATTTTCCCTGCCGTGACTGGTGCTGTAACGTTATGGTCTGGAACATCAGGATCCATTTCACCGACCACCATGTCACCTTCCACTTCTACGTCCGCACTTTCTTCACGAATACTTTCCCTATCATGGTGGACTTCGGAATTCCGACGTTCCGCGCTTTGCTTACTGACCATAGTCCAGCCATTCTTGGGGGGTTGCACCTCGGTCTTTTGGTTATAAGAACCAGGATTGGGTGCATGTATGTGGGTATAGGAAGATGCTAACGTTGACGAAGACGAGTTATTCTGTGCTGTACGGGGGACGGGTTTCGGGGGCGTAGAGCTCGAGGCAGATGCCTGTCGTGACCATGGGTTCTTGGTCGGCGATTCAGAGTCTGAGCCACTGTCCCAGGCATCGTCATCTACCCAATCTGTAAATGAATATGAAGTGAAACGATTAACGGGGTTGAGGCCAACGTGAGGCCGTGCTGGTGGTGGACGAGCAGCCATGTCTATTTGATCAAGATCATTCAGCTCGTCCAATATTGCTCAAGCGCCAGCACAGCTCCCAGGAGTCTTGGGTTGTAAGGGCGGCGACTCGGACATCGTACTTGCACACTACATACACGTATACCTCACAAGCCCATCTATAAGTCTAGTATTTTTATACGAGTAATTTCACTAAGAGATACAAAAGATAACATGCAATGCCTGAGTTGTGAGATAGATATGTTGCGAAACAGCAGGCTTGTCTGACAGAATATTGGTCCACCGCTCATCAGCTCGAAGAGTTCCTCCCGATTCTAACAACGTATGAGACTGCAGAGCGCAAAGAACGACCCAGCCTCAGCATCCTTGTAGCTGTCTTCGACCTCGGAGATGGAGGTTTGCTATAGGGGAAGTGCTGTAAAGGCTTGCTTCGTTTGGTTGTTCCAAGAGCCAGATAGCCAGAGAATGAGCGACCTGTTATTATATTTTGTTTAGTGACCGACCGTTTTAGGTGATGTCCGTTAAACTTACCTGTAAAGGCTTCCGAGATCTCGACGAGACAACCGTCACTGTTAGCAGTGACTGCGTCGTGACTAGCAAAGCTATAGATCATTGCATCTCTGAAAAGCTCGTAATCTATACTAGAGTTTCCTTTGTGTTGGTTATATGTGAAACAAGTCTTTTCACTAGAGTTAGAGTCTTCACATATCCCAGATGAATCGGACACAGTTCGGAATGTCCGCCTAAAAGTATTCTTGTCGCTGTCTAGAATTCCTGCAGAGTGCCACTGAGGATTGCTATGGTCGACTTCTTCTTCCAGATTCCATAAAGAGTTAAGGTCCCTCCCAGTGAAAGCCTTCGAGTTCTGTACACAGAAAATAGTATCAGCAACATCATCCAAGGACAGCACGTACTACTGACCTCGTTTAGGTAATACCACATGTCATCAGGTGCTGCACTTCCCCAGATTGTCCGAGGAGGGAAGACGCCAGCTTTCCAGTTCTCAACATAAAGTTTCATGCTCTGAGGTAGAGCTGCTGCATCGAGCCAGTCGTTATATTCGGGTGACATTGTGAGATCTTCCATTTCAACCGTCCATGTTGCACCTCCGAGGTCTTGGAAGACGCTTTGAAGTATTCTTGAAGGTCCACGCAGATCTAATCGTAGCACAGTCGAGTGAGCTTGTATTTCAGCTGCAAAAATAGCAATAACGTACAGAAAGATTGCCAACGGCATCCCATAAAGCCTGAGAGACCGTGGCTTTCTCAGTTTCGGTCGCTTCAGCCATAGCTTCGCCCAAAAGACGAGTGACGAAACACATAGGAAGCTGTGAATTTGGAAGACAAAGCTCAATGATGAGATAATCCAAAAGAGAGTTTCCAACTGCCTCGAGCTGTTGGCAATTGAACAGATATTGTGGCTCGTCCGTTTCACCATCAATCCTAGAGAAATATTTTCGGAAATGCGCTGTAGAAAAGATCGTGAGAACAGGGCTTCAGTGAGTCTTGAGATACCATGAAGATAACTTACATGAACTCGTTGCAAGTAGGGCTAGTTTGTTTTGGGTGACAAGAGTCAACACATTGACGATGTCACACAAGATGAGATATCTTGTTCGCAGTTCTTTCGAGTCATCTTCCGCTAGTTGGGTATCTATCGGGACAAAATGATCCCCAACGATATTGCGAAGAGCATTGAGCTCATGCGAGACTATTTTCCAACCTGAGGCAAGAAGATAAGAGTTGTGGATCCTGTTTTTGAATAACGTTTGTCAAAATTGATTGATGCCAGCTTCGCGTAACAAATTGACACGCGATACTCACATGGCAGCGATATTTTGGGAACAGTTGGTTCGGTAGTCATCTTCGTTGCCTAAATTCCTCCTGGTTTTGATCTCTTCTCTTACTTTGACCAAGAAGTATTCCGGCTCCTTGACTTCACATATTTGGCTCACATATACTGCTTTATATGAGTAACTTTCATCGTGCGGATTGGTACTGTACTCACAGTCAAACTGAGATATAGCGATCTTATTACATTCGTCCAAGTCGACGGTGGTATAAAGACCTGAAGGCGCAAAGGATTTCTCTGGAAGACATAGATTGCCTCAGTCGTGCGCTATGGGAAATAATGATACTGTGCGTACCTGCCAACATGTCGCGCATCTCTCGTCCCTGCAGCCCGCTCGCTGGAATTGCGTTGTCGGCTCCTTGGACCCTCGGTTGATCGTTATGCAACTCTGCGAATGGATGATTCATATATTAGGTGCTCTCGTGGCCACAACTGAGATGCTACCTACTATTAGATAAAGACTCACTGGGTTCTGGACTCTGACGTTCATACTGGGAGGGGATGGGAGGTGCCATAGTAAGAGGCAATGAATGTAGGGTGGTGTCTCTTGGAGAGAACATATATATATAGCTCTGGCACAAGGCCACGGAGCCATCGATACTCGCGTCATCACCTCTTGAATGGAGAATCCTGTCAAATACACGAGGTATCAATGATTGTCGCGTAGGTTTGAATGAATGAACCCGGGCCATTGTCAGGACTTCTGAATGAGGCACTTCTAAGCCACACGGCGGGATCATCACTGACTCTGACTAGATATGACTCTGCATGTAGCACTTGTCATGGGAGAAGGACCCCTAGTCATAGAAGGCCCTCGGAACGCCACCACAATGTACGTATGTTACTATGAAACCGGGACGCGATTGTCAACCAAGGAGTTTGTCCAACCTTAGTACGTGGTGTCCTTCGTGACAACTCTCGCCTCATTCCCGTCATCATATTAGATTTACCATTGACCTATTCCCAGGCTCTTTCCATTATCTGTCATTTCGAAGAGATAATGTTGACGTGAGTTGCAGAAGCATCTGAGATTCCTCATTCCCAACAAGTGCCTGTGATATCGTAAGGGTTTCGGAATTTGATTGGCACAACATGTTTCCAACATGTGCATGAAGAGCATTGTCGAGCATCGGCGTTGTGCATTACCCCACAAACTATGTTTGATGAGACAATAGTGAGGAGATTTGTGAGATCTTACAATCCGGTACTACGCAAATTTGAATACCGTTATTGTATCATTGTCCAAAGATACTTATAGTCATAGTACAAAAAACAGAATTTATGATGCTGAAACGTAGCTGCAAGCCAGCTCTAAAATGATGCAAAAAGTACCGGTATGGGACGGTCGATAACATGAAACTAAGCCTCAGAATGAGAGAACTAAAATAGTATACGCGTTATTCAGATACATACAATGGTCAACGTTAACAAGAAAAAGTACAGAACCCACATAAAGTGGGCTGCAAGAAACATTCGACATGTTTAAACATGTGTGATAATCGTACACTGGGTTGCAATCATTATCTTCACCCATTCGGTGTCAGGCTGCATCAGCTGCCCCAAGACGACTTGAACGTGTAAATACGTTCACGAAAGTCGCCGGTAGAAATCCTCTTCGGACCAACCGTAAGTTCGCTTAAGTCTCTTGCCGAATTGCTTCAGAATAAGGGGTTGTAACGTGGGGTCTGGGTGGGCTATATGGCAGGGTCAACGTTGAAATCTGGGATGAGTTGCACGAGATACATACGTTTGTGGAACGTGATTGGCTATAGGTAGCGATTCAATCGGTCAACAAGACACTTGCCACAGGATGAACGATTGTGTACGTACATGATCTTTATCACCAGGAGGATCGAATCGGACACTGGAGCCTGCAGTGCTAGGATCGTACTTGAAACCCATCTCCCGCATTACCTGTCACATTCGAGCCGTCGTAAATTTAGTAAAAGATTATGATAACACAAGACAGCGCAAGTGTACCTTCAAGAAATTCTCCCACTTCATGGGTGCAAGGCCCTTCTTCTCGTCCTCAGATGTATTCATCAACTGATGCATGTACGACTTGGTCTTCTTGGACAAAGTACTGAAGAAACTATGCTTATCACCCTTTGGCACTTGTTCCTCCTCCTTGTCTTTCCGCAGCTTAGAGAAGAATCCCTTCTTCTCTGAAATAGGCGCAAGGTTGCCGAAATCGGGACGAGACTTGAGCTTAGACTTCTCTTCGATTCCTTCCTCCTGCATGTACTTGCGGGCAGACTGAGCGACGGTCGGTACAGCAAGGGAAGTAGTCGAACCGCCAAATGGCATTGCATTGATGCTTGAGGCAATAGAAGGGGGCCGCGCTGCAGGTTTGGGCTTGGGTTTAGGTGTCTCTTTCTTCGCCGGTACGGACGAAGAGGCTCCAGGAGTAGTAGCGCCAGGAGTAGTAGGTTGAGTTGTGGAAGGCGTAGCTGCAGCATCACCTTCGGCAACCTCAGCACCCTCTGTGGGTTTCTTTTTCTTCTTCTTAGGTTTCTTCTTCTTTTTCTTCTTGGATGCGGAAGGAAGGCCTCCTTCCTCTTCATCCTCGACCTCTTCTACAGTGGCTTTCTGGCTCTTAGCTGGACGGAAGCCGTGTATAAGATATAAATGGACGAGACGATAATACATAACATACCAGAGGGTTTGGTGGCAGGCCGGGGTGGCGCCTTACCGGCAGGTGGAGGTGTGCCACCAGGAAATGCACGAGTAGGCTGGGCTCGCTTGCCAGACTTGAGAGTCGGGTCACCAGAGAACATACGACCTGCGACGGAGTATTAATGGCTAATCGGACCAAGTTATACAAGAACGCATTACCTCGAAGCGCACCGAGCAACTTGATGAAAGGATTATTCTTGCGATCTTCAGCGAGCTCGTCGAATTCAGAAGCAGGTGCGTTCGGATTGTAAAAGTCAGGATCAGTACTAGCTGCATCCATAGCTTCACGCTCCATCTCTCTCAGCATATCTTCATCTTCCTCGTCGTAATTCTCATCTTCGTCATACTCGACGTCGTCCTCATCGCTGTCATCGTCATCACTATCGTAATCTGTCTCTGCCTCAGAGGAATCCGAAACAGTCTGCAAGGATGGCATAGAGCCATCGCTATCGTCTCCGTCATCCCCATTAGTGAGAGCAAGTTTACCTCCGGGGCCCTTTTGGTTTTTGCCGGCTTTCTTCCCTTTGAACGGGACGAGTGCAGGTGGTTCATCAGTGCCAAGTTTTGCGCCCGTTGCGTCTACTTTGAAAGCGTGCCACTGAGGAGTACGTTGGTGTACTTCTTCCACGTGCCACAATGCATCAATATCCTTGCCCGTAAATGCTTCGTAATTCTGCATAAAGGTGAAGATGAGCAAAACCCACGCGCAAAGAATAAAGTCACAAACCAGATTGATATAGCGCCACATGTCGTCGAGAACGTTACGACTGCGTGTTCTCTCAAGAGGGAAAATCATATCCTTCCAATTGGCAACATAAAGTTTCATGTTCGGAGGCAGAGCTTGTGCATCGAGCCAATCATCATATTCAGCGGGTAGTTGGAGATGTCCGATTTCTTGCTTCCACTTCTCGCCTTGAGGACCAAGAAGGATACTCTCAAGCATTTCCTGAAGTTGAACCGCAACCTACAGCGTCGTTATGTATATCAAGTTGTTCAGGAATGTGATTTATTAAGTCGATGCGACCAAACATGCAAGCGGTAGAACTTACAGAGAGATCGCCGACAGCATCCCATAATGCCTGAGGGAAGAAATCTTTCGTTTTCTTAGACGCTTCATCTATGGCATCACGAAGAAGGAGGTACAAGATATTTTTCGGGTACCGAGAACGAGGCAAACATAGCTCAATAACAATCGAGTCCAGGAATGACTTCTGGACCGACTTGAGCCGTTCCCAATTGAAGACATATTCCGGCTCGTCTTTCTCATAGTTATTTCTGGTGAAGTAGCCTTGAAAATGCGCTGTACAATGGTTTGTGAGTACAAGATGTACCATTATGATGGGAGGAGTTGATGCTCAAAATACCGACTCACGAGATGATGTTGCAAGAAGAGATAGCCTGCTCTGACTGAGTGTTGTCAAAATGTTGACGACGTCGTACATGACGAGATACTTAGTTCGCAGTTCCTCATTGTCTTTCATTTGAGCCTGAATGGAACTATCCTCGACACCGGCGCGTCGAATTTGGCGTAGGTACTGGTAGACAATCTTCCAGCCCGAGGCAAGTATGTAGCTGTTATGAATCCTATAATATGATGCTGTTCATTAGAATCAACTGGTCGCCGATCGTGAGGTACTATGGCGTACATGGCTGCAATGGTCTCGGCAACTTTGGTCGGGTTCTTGTACGGGTCTTCTTTCGCGTGCTTTCTCGCTTCAATCTCAGACCTTGCAATTTCCAGAAAGAGATCAGGGTCCTGAAGGTCATTTATGTCATCCATGCCCGCTAGAAGGATTGTTCAAGTTTAAATCTTCTTTCGTATCAAGTTTACTTGATCTTACCGTAGAATTGAGACCCTGCAATCTTTTCACACTTCTCCAAGTCAATTCTGACCCCTAAAGCTTGCGCAGTCTTTTGCATAAGGTCCTCTATGTATTATTCAGTGTTACAGCCACTCCGGGTTATATTCATGAAAGATCGGACATACCAGCCAAAAGCTCGAGCTTCTCTCTTCCTTGCATTTTATTGAACATAATAACTTCTCCGGTACCCTGTACGCCGTGTTTCCCATTTCGTAGGACGAGAGCACGTTCGGTCGACGGCTTTATTCCACCCAGTTTACGAGATGAACCCTGACCGCGATCGTGCCACAGGTGTTTGGGTCCGGTGGGAACAACCGCGGAGGATTTAGCCCCGCGCGGTTTGGGGGCCATGATAAGGTTGTTGTGAAAGAACGATTCAAAGAAAGGTAGAACGACTGTCTTTCGAATACAAGAGGCTGAATGCGACAAGGCTCATTGTTAGGAGTTTCCCGATTTCACACCCTGCGTGATCTACGCGATACGTAATTATTTAACCCAGTACTCCCACCATGTTGATATCCTACTAATTTTCTGTCAAATAACATGGTCCTTATTGTCTATCTGTTTTGTTATTTTGCTGGTACTAACGTTTTTTTTTTGTGGTTCTCCCTTAGCCAAACACCAGAATGACATATCCCCTTTTCTCGCCTTGACGCAACCAAGCTAACTTGAACGTTATTTCCCATATTGCAGTTTCGAAGAGGTACTGCTCAAACGATAGGTTAGCATCAGACTGCTCAAGTGAAGGAATAATGTTGCGCTAACTCTACCGTTCTAAGGCATGGTTAGCCTGTACATAAATTATGATCAAAGTTATTCTGGACAAATATCAAGCCCTAGAAAACGGTGGCAGGAATACTATGCGGAGAGAAGCACCGGTCATTTTTCGACTCTGCTAAAATGTGTATAGAGGATTTCATGCAGCATACCGCGCAAGCTTCAGGGGTGAGAATTGACTTGCAGAGGTGGGAAAAGATGGCGAGATCTACGGTATGGATGTTCTCGAACGTGATATCAGGAAAACTCTTAACATGCGAATGATGCCTATAGCGAGTATGAATGACATAAACAACCTCCATGACCCTGATCTGTTCCTGGACATGACGAGGTCTGGGATTGAAACACCGGAGAAGACCAATACAAACCCTGACTAAAGTTGCCGAGACCATCGCAGGCATGTACGCTATATCCTTCACGATCGGTAATTTGTTGGACCTAGTAACCACTAGCAGTGACTAACGAAGCATCTTGTTCTACAGGATATCGCGACTCGTTTAAAGTCACTTTACCAGAGCAAATTGTCTCCACCTTAGCCCTTCACGCCACCTTCCGGTATATTATCTAGGTGTTGCTCTCGCCCGCTTTAATCTTACTTGCGGAGTATATAGCTTCAAGTCAGAAGGCTACTGTACAAGAGGGAAGGTAGGGAGCGTTTCTCCCCATCTAAGCAGGAAAAGAAGAACGCAAGAAAGAATGAAACCCACAGAGACTTCTGACGGTGTCGAATGCGATATCGCAGCCAATCCTTTCACTGATCTTGAATATGTTGCTCCTGTAGCCTCTTCGTCCGAGCCAGCAAAAAAGGATACGCCATGCTAGGCTCAGTTCTCACCCTCTAAATCGAGAAGACAGTCGTTCTCTAATGCCATGCGACCAAAGCCCAAGCCTAAGCCTGACCCTCTCCTACTGCTTGTAACTCTAGTGCTATGCTATTGGCGGCTACCTCTCTTCCTGTCCGCACGTCCCTCAGTCTGCTGGCAAGTACATATGGCATGAGAACGGTATCGAAATCAAAACGAAGACCAAGCTCACTGTCTCGACCTGATCCTGCAAAGGACCGTGATTATATCGGGGGAGAAGGGCGTCTTCTTCGAATTACGTAAGGACAAAGAGAACGAGCAAGAGCCAACTCGGAAAAAGTTGAAAGGGCGATAAACATATTCTCTTCAACTCCCAGTCATGTCAGCCATGAGTACTTTGTTCACAAGGGCCAAGACATACATGCAGGAGTTATTGAATACGTCTGAAGACGTACCTAAGAAGGACCTTTCACCCATGAAGTGGGGGGATTTCCTAAAGGTATGGCGGCTCGTCTTGCTTAGGTTAATCGCGCTTGAACACTAACATGATGTGATAGGTAATGCAGGAAATGGGTTTCGAGTACGATCCTAGCACTGCAGGCTCCAGTGTCCGATTCGATCCTCCTGGTGATAGAGATCATGTACGTACACAATCGTTCATCCTGTGTCAAGTGTCTTGTTGACCAATTAAATCACTACCTATAGCCAATCACGCTCCACAAACGTATGTATCTCGTACAACTCATCCCAGATTCCAGCGTTGACTCTGCCACATAGCTCACCCAGACCCTACGTTATCTCCCGTTATGCTTAGGCAAATCGCAAAGAGACTTAAGCGAACTTACGGTTGGTCCGAAGAGGATTTCTACCGGCGACTTTCATAAATGCATCCACAAAGTGCAGTTTCTTAGACTCGCGTATATCGCTCGGATGCGATTTATGCTGTTGATGTGAGAGACAGATTGGATTGACTCAATGAAGTCAAGGCGGAGGTGTGATGAAGTCAGGCCACTGTGGTTGGCAGACTTCGTCCGAAATTTGTTCATCCTTATATGCATGTGTGGGATAAAATCGAGTACAATTAGATGAAAATGAACGTATATGCTGGCGAAACGGCGAGGCAACAAGAAAGCACGTTGCGATTTTCTCATCTGAACGCCGAACTTCAGTACATAGGACGTACCACAGCTCAGCTCGAATGCCCAAAATAAGAACGACTCGGACTCAGTGCTTATTTGTCAGCCGCTAGTAAGTACTAATTGAATTTGGGGGCTTCCTGTACTTGACCATACACACGAACACCGCAAACTGGCTCTATTCCCCGGAAAAGCCAAGCGTCTTCAATGTTGTCGTCTTGGCTCGAGTACATATCATGACTCTTATTTGGTGTGTGTCTAAACCCGTTATGCATGGCACGAAACCGCCAATGATTGGACCTTTTCCATCGGCTCCATTTGATGCATCCAAAAAAATGTTAAATCCCTTGTAAGTCCATACGAAATACTCATACCTTAAAATGCTCCCTTTACATGGCAGTTGTATACAAAAAAGGTACGTCCAATGCTTCTGATATCGAAACTAACCGTTCAAATGTCAAAATGTAAGAATGCAACTCAATCCCATCCGCCATTTCGCCCATCAAAGAAAAGCATAATGATGTGAAGCGCCCCCTCATGAAACCCGTACTTTATCGCTCGGAGGCTGTGAACGCAGCCTGACCAGATTCTTCCGGGTGATGATGCATAACGGACCCGTAACTACATAAAGAGTTGTTACCCTGATGCCGTGCGCTTCCCTTTGCCTTGTCCCGTCCTCCACGACTTATAACGACCGTTCCCCTTCGTGTTTCTCCGCTGGGCGGAGCTGGTCTCTTTCTTTCTTTTTTCTATTTTTTGTTTTTCGTTCACACTCCTTTTTGGGTTTAAACTTTTTTTATCTCTTTATTTTTGATTTTCGGGTTTGTGGTCTAGATGGCTGCATTTAACGTCTCGCGTAAGTCCCCTCAATCCGAAACAATGTGAAACATGCTCTAATTTACGAAATGACATTCTTACAGTGGACGATAGTTCTCCTTTAATTTCATACTCTCCCTCAGGAGCATGGATCGACACGCCTAGTAATGACACGATTGTAAAATCGTACGCGGCTCAATCACTGCACACCACTTCCCAACAGGGTGCTTCAGCCACATTCAAATTCAACGGTACTGCCGTCTGGCTCTTTGGTGGCATGAGATTCAACTACGGGACTTACTCCCTCCAAGTCGATGGCAAGGCGGTAACGAGCGGATCGGCATCGTCGAGTGATGCGAAAGTTGGTCAGTTGTTGGCTTCGGCGACGGATTTGACGATGGGAGAACATACGGCGGTTTTGACGGCGACAGAGGGATCTCCTATTGATTTGGATTCGGTTGTGTTTGAGACGAAGATTGGTTCATATCCGTACGTCTGAACAGTTGTTTTGGTGTTCGAGTGTCGATGTGGTGCTAATATGAAGGACAGTGGATCAATTAAACAAGTCACGATCGAAGATAGCTCAAGCAATATTACATACACCCCTTCTTCTGACTGGGATGTGAGTAGCAACCAATTCTTCTCGGAAGGTTCCGTTCAGTACGTGGATTCTGTCAACTGGTGATTATTAATATTTTGACCTTGAATTTGAAATAGCTTCGCAAAGAAGGATGCTGCTCAAGCAGCATTTTCATTCACCGGTGATGCTCTTGCGCTTTATGGTGGAGTCTCGTTCGATCACGGAGATTACGAAGTCAAGATTGACGGAGTGTCACATCAACTAAATGGTGGAAGCAATGGTAGTTCTCGGGTTTACCATCCCCAGGTGAGTTCCCGATTACTATTCTTACCAAGGTCAGATGCTAACATTAATTCAAAGTCATTACTAGTAAGCTTTCGATCACAGCGAGATAGTCAACATACTAACAATCATTTAGTTCTTTGCTACAAACCTCGGATTGAACCCCCATAACGTCACTGTTACTTCACGAGGGGGTGACAAGACCCCCTTCTTCGATCTTGACTCAGTCACAGTCTACAAGAGCTCGAATGGTACCGGCTCAGGTGATGGCAGCGGTGGAATCCAGTTTGGTACTGGTATGCTGAACCCTCAGATAAACCAGGCCTCGGCCTCTGGGTATGTACAATACTCTAATTGCTGACTGAACTTTACTGCTAACTTTGACCCAGTTCTGCGGGTAACAACAGCGGTTTGTCGAAAGGGTGCTCTAGTCGGTATCATCGTTCCCGTCGTGCTTGGCGTAATAGCTCTGCTGGCCTTCATCGTATTCATCGTCATGCGTCGTCGCCAGCACAAACTCAAGAAGAAGCTAGCAAAGAACGGCGGAAGCAACAGATCCCCGGTATTTCCGCTCCAGAACCCGGATCTCGAAGCTGGATATTACGAAGAGAAGAAGGTGCCTATGCCTATGCCCGAGCCTGCCCCAGCAAGAGAGCGAATCCCATCAAGCGTTCAGCGGTACCAACTGCAAGATGGTGGTCACCGACAGTCAGGACCAGGTCTTCCAAGTCATCCAGATGTATATCTCGGAGACGCTCTGCAGAAAAGCCAATTGGACCGTAGCGACACGACGAACACAAGATGGTCGCAGGCGTCGACAGACACCACGCTGACAGACTACTACCGAGGTGATCCCTACAAATCACAGGAGAGTCTTACTGTTCCGGCCATGCCTCCGATGCCTAGTACTGCGCCACTGAATGTCCAAAGTCGAGCAAGAGACACGACGTTCACTCAGCTGTCAGCGTCGACACACTCGAGCATGGGTGACTTTGCTGACTACTATCGCGAGTCGACTGCAACTGTGATGGTGCCATTGCCCCAGCCTGAGCTTCCACGGGTAAGTGGTTATCACGATATGTTGTGTCTGTGTGTTGCGGCTGATGATCGAGTGATGGACAGACGCCCTTGCCTGGTACGCCCCGACGACCCAACAGACCGCCGGAGCTGGTGCTGGAATTGGGAGGAACCAAATTTGATAATGTACCACTGTAGTAGTCGTTGCCATTTGTCGAAATGGAAGGTTGACATGGACACCTGCCAGACCAGAATGCCCGAGGGCGGCTGAGGTTCTCGAAGAGTTCCCACTGAGGTACGAATAAGGTAGTTGTGTCGATCGTTATGAGTGTTGTGCTTTGCGGGCGATAAATTGTGGAGTAAATTAATGGACTGGGACCTGATGTCGATAAAGAGAGGGTTAACAATTTCACTTACGTAACTCACTTACGCCTTATAAAAGTTACTTACGTTCACTTTTGGCACTGTAAGTGAAATTTACCAAGTGAACTTGGGGCCATTCCACCAAAATTTGTACGTTCACTTGTTTCTCACTTAAAAGTCCTAAGTCCTTTTCAGCTGTTTCCTGCCCCTTTCAATACTGACTACTTGACTGTTTGTCCTTAGCATGCTGCCTCATATACATTATCAATCAAAACCTGAACATATTCACTACGTCTCGATGCATCTGAACTAAACTACCTAACAATGTTACTTTCCTTCGATAAAGAGCAGCGAACACCGCCCGGGGAGGGGAGATTGGGAGTGAAACAGGCAGCGAGGCAGGGATCCCAAGAGAGTGGTATGAGCATTTGGAGACCATCATTGTTGGGCGAGCGTGCGAAAGGGCTGTGGCCGGGCTAGCCGTGTAAAAGGAGGAGGTGCTCTTAGCTTTCACTCCCTTTCCCTTGCCGTCGTGCATTCCTTCTTTCCTTTCTTTCTGCTTTGCCTTCCTCGCTTTCTCTTTGACCACACTCTTTTCGAGCTGAGCTCGCTGGATCGGACCGCTGGGCTGTTCACTCTTTCTCGCTATCCTCCTCGACCAGAAGCAAGCCTTCCCTCTGTTACCTCCTCCCCTTTACCACAGCTCTCTTGCATTCTTCCTTCAAAAGCATCTCCTTGCTTCCGTTTGCAACTCGAAACCTCAAGTCAATAAAGCTCTAAGCCTCAGAAACAATGGGAAATCTCATTTGGCACGAATACTCTCGCTATGTGTCCCTTACGGCCACAGTCTGTGAGTCCAAATACGTCCCCAAACTCGCGTCTGTAGATGCTAAACTCCCTCCTCAGACACCATCTGGTCGTCCTTCTGGGCCTTCTTCTACCGCAAATTCTTCTGGGACTTCATCGGTGGCACCGTCCGTTCTCCTGGAGGTCTCCAGTGCGTAGATTGATTTCCTGTTTCACACTACTGCCACGCGTGATGCTGATGGTATTTCCCCTTCCCCTTTCTGTAGACCTGCGACAAGCGCGAGCATCTTTGTCACGATGATCGTAAAGGCACCCGTTATCCCCATCTTCTCTATGCTAGGCGGCTTTGCGCTCCTCGCTCTAGATTACCCTGCGCCGTTCCTCAAGAATACAAGGCTCATAGGAGTTTTGTGTTACGAATAATCCTTCTAATACAACAGTCCTTCTTAGCCATACTGTATTATCAAGTACGTCCGCTTCCATTATCCACAAGGAAATCCAATTGACTCATTCTGTAGGGTACAAACGGTGCAATATGGTCGTTCATAGCAGCCCTATGTTATATGCGAGCCATAATGAAGGGAGAGCAGATGGAGGAAGCCAAGAATAATAGAGGGAGGGGCGGGAAGGCTTAGCATGACAGCTCTAAGACCTTCCCGTCTTCTAACCCCCAACTCTCGTGGGGAGCGAGATTTTTTCCCCTTTCCAGATGGCTGGGTACATCTAACTTCATTCATCCTTTTCACCTTGACGCTCTCTTTCCAAACCACATTCTCTCCTGACCCCATTTACCCCGCATTTATCCTCTTACTTCACCCAAAGACCCGTACTCTCCCCCCTAGTAGTACGTGGTCGCCCACTCCGCCCGCCCCCTTGTCGTGTCAGGAAGCCATTATTTGTCCAAACTCCAAACTTACTGGGTCCATCTGCTCGTATCGTTGTAACAATCTCGTTGTGGACAGTATCGTGCGCAATGTGTTTCTCTCTAGCTCTCCCCCACTCATCTCCCCCGCTTTTTTCTACTACTTTTTCTTTACTTTCCTGCTTCCGGTCTTGTATTGTTGTAGTCTGAGACGCGAGTTTAGAGCAAATGCATTTTTTTTCCATTATAATTTTCTTTGGTCTTGTCCTTATCGACACGATGGTTGGCCTGCGTCGTGATGGTGTACGGTTCTATACATAAATAGCATGACAAGGGGCTCGAGATCGGTTACCACTCGGCAACCACTCCAATGGTTACCATGCAGTGTTATTCATAGAAAGTACTCGGAAGGTACGAAATTATAAACACGCATGGTGATGACGTGAAGAGCCGAGTTGTCGAGATAAACCTGCAAGTTCTCAACGGAACCTCGCTCGAACCCGTCGATTCGGGATTGGGTCCGGGTCCGCACCCTATTATCCAGCCTGAAATATCCATGATCACCTTCGTATCCTCTGAGACTTTCAGGATTACACGCCAATCGATCACTCGCGATCTATTCTCTCTATCGCGTCTTGGCTCCATACACTCGAGAAATAGGACCCGCTCTCTCAGGCTCAGTGCCTCGGGCTATTTCAATCCCACCAAGGGATTCTTCTCTCATCCCCGCAAAGCCCACTCTACTTCCCTACCATCTTCGAGGACTCCAAGTACCCGCCCAGTCGTATCCATCTGTCTTCGCCCCTACGCCACTCACTCCAACTCGAATTTGGGAATGGCGATATCCAAATCTGCACCGACAGATATCATCAAGGGCTTGTCTGCAAAGTACGACAAGGCAATTGAATCGGGGGATTTACTTTTCTTCCCTTCGACTAATACGACGTATGAAGAGAATGGGGTAGAGGTATGTTAGGTCCGTTACTTCTCGTGCCTAGGTTGTTATTTCTTCTACTAACTAACAAGACTATTATGTGATTGTATAGTTCGAGATCAGGTTGTGCCCTGCGTTACAGAAGAAACCGAGTGAACCCACTCCTCATTTCGATGCGGAGGAAGACGCCAAAAAGGTTGAGAAGGATTCCAAACGCGATCCATTCGCCCCTCCCTATAATGAGAATCTCTATATTGGAGAAGTGATAGACGAAGAAGAGCATGCCGAATACGTCGTCTTAGTACGTCTTCGAAAGTCTTGTTAAATCGGCCTTTGACAGCTGACGGTTCCTTCTTTCCAATATAGTTCAACAAATACTCCGTTGTTGCTCACCACGTTCTCCTTGTCACCAAAGGTACGGCACAATTGCTAACCTATAGTTCTCACCCAAACCTTACACTATGTTTGCTTTCTTGTAGAGTTCCATTCGCAGACAGCCCCGCTTTTACCCTCAGATTTAGTTCAGACATATAAGCTCCTACTAGCCGCTAGAGATAATGGCAAGAAATTCTTTGCCTTCTATAACTGTACGTACCCCCGACGACCGAGGTGGCCGAATTTGACTTACTGGTTGGTTGGCGTATAGGCGGTAACCTAAGCGGAGCAAGTCAACCCCACAAACACCTCCAACTAATCCCAATAGAATCAGATGGTCCTCCCATAGAACGCGTAGCTCGCAGAGCCAATGTAGAAGTACCAGGTATGTTCTCATATTCACAAAAATGGTGCGCATATAATGACCTTTTTGATCCACAATCCAGAACGACCCTTCGCTCTCAGCTCCCTCCCTTACGCGAACCACGTTCGCCGACTCCCAACCTATTTCTCCTCAAGCACCTCAACCTCCGAACTCTCCCACCACCTCTCCCAAGCATTCATGTCCCTCCTCGACCTCACCATCAGTACCATCCGGCACGACACCACCTACCCCGTCGGACCCTCCTTCCTACAACGTTATCCTCACTCTCGAACACCTACATCTCATACCTCGGAAAGAGGAGCATTATACGTTAAGTGAGACTGGTGAGAGTTTGAGTGTGAATGCGTTGGGGTTCGCGGGGATGTTGTTGGTGAAGAGTGAGAAGGAGTTGGAGGCGGTGAAGAAGGAGGAGGTTGGGAAGATTTTGAGAGGGGTTGCGTTGGAGAGTGTTCATCAGATACAGTGTGATCAGGATACGGATAGTGCGGATACATCAAACTTGTAGTGGTTTGGGCATCGCATATCCTTTAGTCGGATGGAGAGTAAACATACGAAAAATTGTATTTCGAAGGATAGAATACTGTATTTTGGTTCTTCAAGCGACATGTCAGAACTCGGCACCTCTTTGGCCTGGGTTTGGATTGCTAGACTAGATCTTACGCAGAACCCCTCGAGCCATCTTGGGAAACCCATATATACCGGATTTGGATCGATTGTCATCCAATAGTATATAGTCAGCAACGGAGACTAACATATGTCCTAAGACCACAAAAAAGTATACCTTCCTTTTACGGACTCGGCCCTTTTTTTTCGTCAGCAGCTCATTTCATTCTGACCACACGATCTGTTGCAAAAGCTTACGCCTCCATCGATTACCAGAACTTTCTCTGAGCCACACAAGAAAAGTATACTTTGTGTTCAATAGAAGAAATCGGTCAAGAGGAAAAGAGATAGTATGAGTGGTGAGTCGGTATCAAGTGGTAGTACAATATTATGCTAAGCAAGACACAATCAAATCCCTACTAGGTATATAGATAATCGAGGTTAACACCTACCCTCGATATTCTTCATCGTCTTCAGCGTCGTGCAGGCAGGCTCTGGATGGTCCAAAGTCTGGGTACATCCCTAGCTTGGTAAAATTCTCCCCAATTCTCTTGTAGAGTCTTCTCGAAGTGGATGAAGACGTCTTCATCTGTTGGTCCTCGAATGGGATATGTCGTCGGTTTAATGACGTTACCGGTTGTGGTTTTTTGCCCTTGGAACGGACTCCTACTTGGGCGTCCCTCGCCGATGGGCAATGGCCACAGCTTGTAAGGCCGTTGACCGATCGGCGCAGGATTATTGGGTCGTTTTGCGGTGGGATACTGGGATGGGTTGCGCTCAGTGTAGTGAGCAGGGATCACCATGTCGTCGAAGTCAGTGCGAGAAGGAAAGCCAAGCGCACGCTGGACGCGTTCGTCGCGTGCGCGACGTTTGGCGTGGCAATCGTCGCAGTTGTAGCAGACAGTGTCGTAGTCCTTGAGATCTTCATCCTCCGAGTCCCCAGTGTATTCCCCATGTAACACGGAGTCGACCCACGCGTCGTTGGAAGAGCATGCGCTTGTGTTTGTACCATCATCACTTACGATGTCAAAGAGTGAATCAATAATGCTTTTCATCGCGTCGGACGTGTCGGACGCGGAAGATGGAGAGCTGGGACAATCATTTGCCTGGCTCTGAATGTAGGGCCCATCGTCAGCGGCGAGCTCGCGTTCGAACACGAGTGGCGGGTACTTACCAGCTCCCATTCAGAACCGAAGATGAATGGCGGCATCGCACTTGGTTATTTGGGATGATGAGAAGTACAGGGGGTATTGGTTACGTCGAAGAGGGACAATAGGAGGCGTATGATTGCTCAGTACTTCGAGTGGAGATGTTCAGAAAAGTTGGGAAAAGTTGGGAATATGCGGTGAGACGT
The DNA here is from genome assembly GCA_038087015.1 of Cerrena zonata. Classification (NCBI taxonomy): domain Eukaryota; kingdom Fungi; phylum Basidiomycota; class Agaricomycetes; order Polyporales; family Cerrenaceae; genus Cerrena; species Cerrena zonata. The sequence goes on from JASBNA010000021.1 coordinate 128,974, forward strand.
ATGGGGCTTTATATCTACTGACCCTCCCTCGCCACTCGCTTAATACAGGGCTTTTGATTATTCCTCACGCCCCCCCAACTCCGACATACGGATCTTTACCTCTTCAGGCCTTATTATAGCGCAGGATCTCCCCGGGGGAACTCCCCTGCCTCAGTCTCTATTGTCATTTTGACCTTCCACTGGCGTTACCCCTCGCCCTGGTTCCTCCCCGTGTACTGATGCACATCTGCTTCTGGCGAGTTCTCCCATTCTGATGGTGTGCACACATATTCCCGTCCACTTAGAAACCAAAACTTCTACGTTAAAGTCAATTATGTTGTCGAATGAAGGTCAAAGTACCATAGTGCGTTCAAGCCGTACTCACAATTATTAATTCCCGGGGGTACCCAAGCCAAGACCGCATCGACGAAATTCATATCACCTTCTGTACCAAGATTCCTTTCGGAAACCATCTGCGTCTGACAGCATATCCGCCACAACTCCTTATGAAAAGAAACCAGTTTGTCTGTTGATATCATTCCGTCTTAACATACCTATCCTGCCCTGTGGGGGAATGACCATATATGGGATTCATACGGTTACCTGGGTGTGAACATGCTACACCGCCGGCACTTCGTCCTTCTTTCTATCTATCAGACAGATACGGGATCATTGTGGTTTTCTATCGCTATGATTTACACCCGGAATTACTAGATAGGCATCGCCGTTATACTTGCAACGAAGGCAACTTCCGAGAACCACGTCTTCTCAATTCAATTCTATACCCCGATGACACTCGTGCCCCGGTGTACAATTACAATGTTGATGTCACGGGTAAAATCTTTCGGTTTATTTCCCATCCTCACTATGTCGACGGCCGCCTGGAGGACCTTTAAAAGTTCTTGTAGCGCAGAATCTTGAGTCATCTAATGCCCTCCCTTACCGACAATGCAACCTCTGTAGTTCTCAATCCCAATACGCCCTTCGCCTTCCTTTCTCCAGAGGCATCAACTCAATACTTGGCTGGAGGATACGTAACGGCGATCGTACTAGGGGTAAGAGATCCGTTATAGACTTCTTCGAGTTACACTGCTTATGGAAGACATAGATTTGGTTCTGGGATGTTTTTATAGGCATAATCGAAGAAGCTCGGATTTACAAGAATACAAACTTCGGTTTTCCTGATGTGCTTTACTATCTATCTCGGTGAGGATAGTTGGTGTTGTCAATGTGACTTGTATTTGCAACTTGCCGTTAGAATCACATCTGGTGGATTTTACGTCTCGTATTTTCTCTTTGCAGGTAAGCCCTCTAATGATGAGATCCTTTCATTTTCACTCACGCAGAGTAGTCGCACCATTCAACGACTGTCGAGGAATCACGCAGATTACCGGCTGGCTTGGTGCATTTGCGACACCTCTAACATCGTCGCTATTCCTCCATCGAATATGGGGCGTTTTTCACACTTCACGTATTATTCGCCTTTTCTTTGTTCTGCTCTGGATGTCTACATTTGTCTCGTTCGAAAGTGCATTCACATTCCACACTGAACATATCGGGCCCACCAAATATTGCATCATTAGCTCTGTCTCAAAGACGAGCTCTCTGGTTTATATTCTTGTCACCATCTACGATACGATGGTCTTTCTCGCAATCTCGGCGAAGATGTTACTAGACAGTCTTGGGCGAGGGTGGAAAGCTCATGTGATATCATTCTTCACAGGACATAATATGGGATACATCTCGAGGGCACTTTTGCGAACGGGGCAAATCTATTACTCGTATGTTACATTCCTTGCCCAGGTAAATTACCTTGACTGAACATTACCTTTGCAGCATCACCTGTAGTGCTAATCTAGTCGCCCTTATCCTGCTCATCCACCTCGGTTGTCAAATCGGTTGTCACTATACCGGTTCTTGTTCTACAGAATGCCATGGCTTGTCGAGTTTTTCGATTACTGAAATTACGGTGTCTCAAACCGAGCTCGGATCCATTTCGAGCATTGGTCTCATCGACGCCAGAAGATCCTACTCAGACCGTGAGGTTTACTCACGATGCTCCTGATTTTCCCCATTCCACGATGGGGACGAGTAGTGAGTTGGGGACCACTGACAGTGTCAAGCCTAGCGACTCGGCGGTTTGACATTACACTATCACCAATGTCATTACTATTATGGGACTGCGTTACGAGAGGTACAGTTATCCGCTCTCGATGAAGTTTCGGTATCGGATTTGTACTAACAATTATATGTAGGTGAATTACTATTTCAAAGACTAGACGTATTCGAATTTGCAAACGTGGCTAGATTTCAGTTCGCATTATAGCAGGAGCATAATCACTATCCGCTGTGGTTCAAACTCATGTGAGTCCTTGGCACTGTACTTCAATGATGTAAATGCCAACACTCACTATCTCGAAAAGGTTGTATCCTAGTTCAAGCTCGGAAAAAGTCCAAACGTTTCCACCACGAGAACATCTGACCCGATATCGATGACTACCAGGAGTCCGCGAGGGATACAAGGAACATCGTAATTGACAGGCACGAGTACATTGTTTGATCCAACGAAGCGGGCGCAAAGAGTTCAGCATTCAATGTTCAGCTACTATGCCGATTTTGGGTTTTCGCAAGCTTAGACAGTAGCAGAGTAGAAGTCGCCATCCGGACCTCGGGCAGCTCTGTATCACATATATACGTCACAAGCCCCTCGTGCCAACATAAGATACATAGCCTATATACAGAGTCTATCCATAATGCATAAGCACAATCATCGAGACAGGACACAACATCGTACATGACTTGGAATTGGTCACGGTTCCACTAACCGGGCGGCATATCGGCGACGCAGTGATAACGACAATATCAACATCATTCCATTATTTCTTCTCTCCGTAGAGCCTGAGGAATCTACAGTGTACAATCATGATCATGATCATTTCAGTTTGTGAACCAGTTGCACTTTGACTTGAAAATGGACCATTGCATTCCCATCAGCCGCAGCAGCTTGGGCTCGTCTAAGTTATTAGGCATCTTGTAAGTCTCAAGCTTCAAGCCCAAGGTTCGAACCTACCATTATGGCGGTTCTGGCGACCAACGACACATTTCCTCGTCTCAATCCTGATGCGCCCATGGCGTTTCTTCCACCCGACTTGGCAAACCAATACGTGGCGGGGACATATCTTATTGTGGCGGTCATAGGCGTACGCAACCCAATGTTATACCATTTCTTATAATATGTTGACCATGCGATTTGGCTTGGGGTCTGAAATGATACAGGCCTGGTTTATGGATGTTATCCTAAGTATACCCGACGAGATTCGCATCTACAAGAAGAGGCCGTTCAGGTTACCGGACTTGTTATATTTCTTGTCTCGCATCGCCTTCGGAGGATTCGTCCTGACATCTTTTATTATTTCCTGTAAGTAAATACTCAATCCGAAAACATCATGAGGAACATAAGCTAATGTAGTAGAATCCGTGTTTTAGCCGCGCCTCTTCACAGTTGTCCGCAAGTCCTCGTAGTGACAGCTTGTTTCAGTGGATTGACCACACCTCTCAATTCATCACTCTTCCTTCTCCGGATATGGGGTGTATTCCATGGATCTAAAGTCATCATCGGATTCTTCTCTCTATTTTGGCTCTCAACTTTCACCTCCTTCGTCAGCGCGTTCAATATCAAGACGCATCCTATCGGTCCAACACAATATTGCATTGTAGAGGCCGCTCCTCAGATTATTGCTATCGCGTTCATAGTCGCTGCAGCATATGACACTCTTGTCTTTTTGGCCATCACAATGAAAATTGTGTTGGATAGTCCCGCTGAGGGATGGAAGGCGAAGACGAGTTTACTCTTTACAGGTGAAAAGATGGGGTACATCTCGAGAGCCTTGTTGCAAACAGGTCAAATATATTATTTGTAAGTATTCATAACATTCTATTCGCTCTCATTTACTTATCACTGCTCATACTGTAGTGTCGCTGTCAGTACAAACATTATCATACTGGCGGTCGTTCTGAACCACTCGGTACCTATCGTTTTCAAACCAGCAGTCACCGCCCCAATGGTCGCTCTACAAAACCTATTAGCTTGTCGAGTATTTAGGCTCCTCAAACTCGGTTCCCTCAAGACAAATCCAGACATGTTTAGGCCATCCGTATCGTCTGCCCATGACCAGACCTTAACTAGTATACAGTTTAACCCGCCAGCAGATGTCGTTCGCAGAGACATATCGGTACTCACTATTCCTGGAAGTCAGAACAAGTAATGGACGGTATGTAGGAGGGTGGTGATTGGTATCGTTGGAGCGACTAAACACTCTAGATTTGGGTTACAACCACCTGTAGGGCCTATCACAATCATTCTTAAATTATCACAATAGCTGTATACTACTTGCTCATGTAAACAATACAATGATACAAACGTAGATAAATATTCTCTGAGGGAACATGGTATTTCCTGACGATATGCCCATTACTTATAAGTAAGTGTGCTGTATTTACATACTATAGCTCGGTGGAGCCTCTATCTTATCCACTTGGAGCTGGTACATAAATCGCCTCAAGCTCGCCACTTCACTTCGCAGACCTTGCATTTCCGTTGTAGACGGCTGACTCTGATTGTATCGTGAGCCAGCTTCAGCGCGTTGAGAAGATCCCGACACTGCTGTCGGGGTGATAGGCTCCCTGGAGCTACCTGCCATAGGCACCGGGATACTTGCAGGTGTGACGTTGACAACCCAAGATCGCTTTGACGCCAACACCTGTCCCGTTTTCCCAAACACACCGAAGGGACGGGAGGCCTCTTCCCGTTGTGCCATTTGTGGAGGTGAAGCAGAATCCTGGGAGTTAACTGTATGGCCCTGGTCGGTGACGATACTCGGATTCGTTGTGAACGCCTCCACGTGTGGGGTTTCTGTCTGGTTTCGTCGTCTTCTCAGGCAGAATACTCCCAGAACGGTCAATAGGAGAAGGGCTAATCCGCCTATGACACCTCCGGCGACGGGACCGGCAATTGAACGATGCTTTTTGGAAGTAATTTGTGTTGGTGTGGGTGGTGTGGAAGGAGGGATAGTGATGCTTTGAGCATGAGGTAAACTGGATGAATTCGTTATCAAGATGGATGTTATAATTAGCAGAGTTAACTGACCTTAAGGCCAGCGGTGCAAATATTGCACCAACCGCAGGACTAGATATATATAAAATAGATATATATTCAGCCTGCTTATTCCAAACTGAACATACGTACTTGGCGTTCTTAGGCTTTGTAGTGCTAGAACCGTCGATGTTGTAGTTCAGAGGGAAAGGGCGGGTGTCATTAGGTTGTGCCTTGAAGAATTGATCGTGGACTGAATTGATCAGATTATTTCGGATGGTGGAATCAGAGATAGTGGCTGCTGTGAATGACGACCAGGCTATGTAGAGTATGAATATACGGCCCAATCGAAAACTCTATAATCAATCGCTTACCTACGCTTGCAACTCCGCTTTTGCTATCGAGAGGTAAACCACCAGCTACAATTTGGAGAATATAAGTATATGTATATATCATCTGGGAACTCTGACGTACGTGATTGTAAAAGCATAGACTGATAGAACTGGGCTTGATTCTGGAGAATCTATACAGGTATTGTAGACGACTTGTTTTTGGACATCTCCACACTGGATACGCACCTTTTCATCAATGAGACTTGTGTTCAAAAGCTGATCGACATAGAAGTTGTACATCTGGACCCAGGATGATGGATTATCGTCTCCAAGGCTAAGGGGTAGATGACTGTCGTTGGTTGACATTTGGGTAAAGGCGCTCCATTGATCCATGAAAGCCGAAGTGAATTTCTGAAGAAAGGACACAGTGAGATTTACTATGCCATTAGCTGCGGTGAATCATTCTTCATTTGTGACCTACCGAATACCGATTGGCGTCCTCATTGCGAGATACCGCATTACTGATTTCCGACATCGCTTTTAACGCAATGATGCCTTTTATCACAAGGTTTGTTGAGTTGGCGTAGGTTGCATCATCCACTGTTGTCCTGCGAAATTCGATTTGGCGCAAGTCATTAGGAGAGGTCAGAACTTACGAATCTGGAGGACTCATTGTCGACCTAACTAGATACTCAGCCCATTTCCGTAATAAAGAGTACTGAAATAATTCTAAGTGAGACGTAGATGTACATAGAGTATACAGTACTCACATGTTTAGAAATGAACGCCCCATCACCAGATATCCTCGCGTGTGCAAATGTCATGATAAGCATACTACTCGTATCTAAAGGACACAGTGAGTGAGTACACCATTTCTACCTATATTCTTAATCACTTACGTTCCACCTGTTGCTCATGCTTAATAATTGTACCATCGGCCTGAGGATAATTCTGACCTACGTTTACATTTAGCATTTGATAGTTTAGAGATGAAATATTACACACCAAGGTCTCGTGCAGCGAATGCTTGATCGCTTGATGATGAGTCTTGGAGTTCCAGAAGTGGAGATAACAATTGGCCAGCATATGTCGAGTTGATAAAGAGGAAAAACGGAAATGATGCATATATCTTCTCCACTGGATTTACTCGACTAGCAAAGTTGCTTTAGTGAAGAAATACAGTCGGCTAGAATTCAACGTACCCGGAGTCACCAATGTCTTTCATGAACATCTTGATGTCCGACATATTCCAACCGCCGTTTTCCCCATTGGCGATCGTTAACTCTGTGGAAGCCATCGTCTGTCGAGCAGCGAGAGATACAAGATCTTTGTATGGCTCTGATATATTCCCAGCAGCATTCAATATGAGGCTATCCATGTCGTCTGCGCGCGATTTGGCATTTGGAAAGTCTGACAGGAAACTATCCATCTATAACAGTCACTTAGCGTCAATAACAGTTGAAAACAGCCATTATACACCTACTACATCTGAGATCGATTCAAACGATGCAGCGAAAAGCGGGGCTCTCTTTTGAGCTTGTGTTGTACCAGTAGATGATATCGAAGGATTTCGATAGATGCCAATCGCAAACACGGCCGGAGCCGAGGTGGAAGAGATATTTCCGAGATCCTGGACAACTGTGAAAACTGGGAATGGGCTATGTAACACATAAGATGGAAATTCACAACATAATTGAAGGAAGGTCCTTACTTTCCCATTGGTGCTGGGGGCATGAACGCCGCACCGGATGCAACCCCACTGCTGATGAACTGACGGCGATAACTATCCGCTTCCCCTACCACTGCAGACACAGAAGGTCCCTGACCGAAATTGTCTCAGTACAGCCCGAAGTGTTATAGGGATAAGCTCACCGATTGGGCTCCAAAAACCGCTATCGTATCTTCTGCACGATTGCCGGATTCAACGAATGCCCGGGACACATTTCGTTGTATCTGATGAAAATTTGAGGAGGATGTCCCGGCTGTACTGGTACTCCACGTGATAACGTCGGCTGTCGATGCAGTTAACCACTCTGCATGGCAAACAGTAAGTTAAAAATGTGCAGTTGTTTTGGAGCGATGTGACAAACCTCCACTGATATCCATATAAACCTGTACACGGTGCTGAAGTCCATCAGTGAAATTGACGTCTAGTGTAACATATGAAAACGGCATGGATTGCCTGACAGGATCTGATCTCTTAGTCAGATCATCAGCAAAGCTTATAACCATCCGTAGAAATGAGATAAAATCACCTCGATTGGTGACAAGAACGTTGCAGTCAGTTGTGCAGGTCCTGCAACGTAAGTGACAATAGTTCGAGTGGGAGTAATTCGTACGTCAGTAAGGTTGGCTGTATCCGGATGTATTTTCGAATTGCCAATCCATTGGTACGCATGGTTGTCAATTCTGACCATACCCTCCCATACTTGCTCCTATCAAAACATATGTAAGCGTACTGATTTTACGAAGATTAAAGCAATGTAATTACATCTCCATTCCAAAACATGGGCCAACTAAGATTGACATGTGGTTTGCTAGTCCAGGCATGGAGATATGGAGATTTTAAAGCAAGTGGCAGTATAAACGGTAGCGAAGTCGACTGGCCAATTTGCGAAGAGACAATTGGGAATAATCTCAAGACCCAGAATAGTGTCCAGAGATATATGAACATGCTTTATAGGATGTCTGAGTGAGGGGAGCAGGGAACCTAGTGAGAGTGAGTGAAGAGTGAAGAGGGAAAGGAGACAGGTTTTCCGGCTTCTATTTTGCGGAATTTATATGCACACAGGTCTCCAACGTCAACAACATGCTTGTATCTCATTAGCGGGAGATGGGAGTACTCAAATGTCAAACAAGCCCCCACGAGACCTAGAGCAACCTGTACCTATGATCATCAATCACTGGGATTAAGAATAACGTCAACTCCGGACACAGTAAGAGATGTTACCGCTTTTCGTGAATGTTTGACGTATCATATCAAACTACTAGTAAAGATACACCGCTGTGCTATAATTTTAGTAGGAAAATATGGCAGAAAATATGATGAGACATAACTTCGATTATTATGACTGGCGGTAATGGATAACATGTAACGGGTAAACAGACAAAATTGTTCTCTAAACCTCTTGCTGGATGAATGGTCAAATAGTCGCATAATCTAGGAAAATTTCTCCCGAAAGCCGGAATGCTACCCGCGCAGAAGCGAAAACAATTAGTATCTGTCATCAACTTAATCCAGCAGCGAACCCCGACCTACTTGACAAATTTGGCTGGAAGCAATAGGTGATCTCGGTCCGCGAATCTAATACGAGATACTATACACGCAAAGAGTCAACAATTCCAAAGCCCCTTGCAAATTACATCTGGTGATTTGGCGGAGAAAGCAAGAGGTGTGTATTGTGTTAGGGACTGGTGTTGCGGGTACGGTGAGGCCTACCTATCACTGTGACAAACGATATTGAAGGATTTCAATCGCAAGGACAACCAGTGATGTTGTAGCAGTGATATTTCCCAGGTCCTGGACAACTTTAAACCCCGGATACGGGCTAAGTGACGCATATCTGTAGGAAGTATCGTCAAGATGATGTGCTTACTCACCTATTTCTGCTGGAGGTGTGATCGACGACCTCAATACTACTCCATACTAGCTACTGCCAAGCTTGCGTCGAGAATCCTGTTTTTCCTACCATTACAGAAATTGTGAGGCTTGGTGCGCCCTAGCATCAGCTTGTAAGCTGAGTCCGGCCATCATTCTAGTCCGCTACAGAACTGCACTGGCAGGGTGAACGATTGTTTTCAAAGAGTTGAGCTGCGGCCTAGGTAATGCGGATGCTAAAATAGCGTCTATGCAAACAGAAGCTGTCGAGACTTGCAGTTGTTGGCTGACAACCCGCTTTGAGTTGTGTTTTGTTTCAAGTTCTGAGCAAATGGAGATGTCCACCGTGTAAACTGTACCACTACCATGACAAACCCCAATGTAGGGTTTAAATTACCGTAGCAAGTTGGGCCTAAAATTTGGGAGGTATTGAACGCGGCCGCCACACTTCCCGCTCTTACATGATGATCATGTCAATAAGTACGTGTACGATCGATACTCCACATTATATTGACCTGCTGTATAATACTGAAACAACGTCTCTGCATATCTCGATAGTCAAAACACAACTGGCGACGACAACTTCTCAGTTTCGCCTTGACAAGCTTCGAGTTAATCGTCCGATAGTCAAAACACATCTAACAACGACCATTGTCAATTTTACCTTGATCAGTTTTAGGTTAATGGTCCGAACACATGGGTCGCTTTATTGGACAATCGGAGCTATTGTTTAATTTAAACCTGGTTGAAGGCTTTGACATTGAGCAATGCAAGAGGCAGCGACCAGGATAAAAGGCCATATTCCCTCTCATCGCTCTGTATCAAACAATCCTCCTCTCTCCACCCCCCACCATGCCAGCCAACCTTCATACCCTCGACCATCCTTGCCTACTAATAATCGCACAGTGCTTGCTGGACCCGAAGTCTGTCGGAATTCTAGGTCTCGTGCATCCACGTATTCGCCAAGAGACTAGCCATGTGATGTTGCAAGCTGATCCTGTGGAACTTTGCCTTGATGAACCTCGCTTGGTGGAAAGTTTCTGTGCGTTCGCATTTGGACAATCATCCTCAGGACGCCCGCGATATGTTCATCTTCGTCACCTATCTATTACCTGTCAAGGTTACAATCTATTGGTGATACCTCCCTTTCCTTCGGAGTCTCTGTTGCAACTCTTATCCAAGCTCAAACTGTTGTCGCTCAACACCGACTTGAATACTGGAAATGGATTAGGTTATGAGCCGATCTACACACTCCAATCTCCTTCGCCCTGCAAACTCCCCGAGGTCAAATATATATCAGGGATGGCTTGCGGACTCCATCTGATCTGCCTTGACACTAAGGTCCATTGCCTATACCTACACTATAACGAGCGGACCAATTGTAAGGATGGAATGATCCAAAACGTATGCGGAACCCTTCAGCCCCAAGTCCTATGCTTTAACCTCGCTTCGGGGGAACCACCGGACTCCCTTCTTGGTGCTATCAAGGCATCGAAATCGACCTTAGAAGCTCTTGAAATCGACATCTACTGCACGGTGGCCGAATCATCTACAGAGAATCCCTTTCGTGCCACATTGGTGAGTACTGTCCGCTGTTACTGATACATGATGCCGTAGCTTGATGAATCTCATGTATCAACTCTACAGATGACACTACAGTTGGTTATGTACAAGCTTGCCAACACTGATGTTAAATATGTATCCTTACGTTTTGACATACCACCGGACAGAAAAGGAATTTTGTCTGGGGAGCTCGTAGATCTCTTCCAGGAGAATCTTCTTTCAGACCTGAGGCAATATACCATCGAACCTCGCAAACTACGATCTCGCGGATTACAAGAGGTGCTCCTCTCGTTCTACCCGGCCGCCAATGCTATCCCTATTCGATGCGTAAAATGGATGGAGACAGGAACAGGTATTAGCCCTTGTTGTTCTGGTACAGTTCACGAGCAAACGCCTCAGCAGCAAGTGGCTTGGAGGCATGATGTACTCGGGGAACGCCACGCGTCCAAATTCGATTGTATTGAACAGCGGGCCGTGTTTTTACGATGAAAGAGAGAAGGATGTAGGCATCAAGCCCGACTTTTCCACTAGATTACATAGAGCAATTTCCTTCCTATAAAAGAGCCTATCCTTGACCGTACTTGAAAGGTATTTTAGATGAACTCAGCCGTGGAATCATCGATCATCATTGTACCAAGAAACGAAACTATCGTATCGGAATATTCGTACATGTGTGTTAGAAAATAATATGGATCGCTCATTTCAAAACCTTCCTCGTTGCCTGGAGGCGACCCCCATATGGATACGAACCGGCAGGTCCGGTTTCTAGTAATTCAGAGGGGGGGATTGTTTATCAAGTACATTAGCTTTTCTTTCGTTTCCTTTGCGATCCGTCGAGACTCCTCAGGTGTCTTGTTTCTGTAGTCGTCTAAAGTTCGAAAGGAGATCCACATGAATCTGACATAGGATCCCACAAATATGGCAGTGTGAAGAGTATGATCTCCCCTGTTATCATCGTACCAATCGCTGATATTCTCCTCCGAGGCACCGGTATCCCGCATATACTGCGTAGCCTCCTCGCGAGTCCAGATTTCTGCTCGATCACACTGGTGGGGCGTTCAGTACATACAATACATACAGCCCTCGATAGAGGTACGGACCTTCATTCGGAAGCTTTGCAAGTTTGTTTCGTAGTCACGATCAAGGATGAGGACCCATCTAACTGATGTCAATGATGTCGGGAACATTTAGATTAATTCCGGATACCTACACATGAGTCGCTAGTCGATCTGGCGGGTGGTTTGCTAGATCCATAACCTGGACACCCAGGTTGTGGATGTACATTCTCCAGAATTTGAGCCACTTGTTGAGTTCATAGTTCAACTCGGCGGTCTCTTCATTTTCGGCCACGTCTCGTTGGTGGTTAGCCCCCGTCATGCATGCCTTTTTGTGGAACTTCCATGCTGCCTTTTGACAAGTTTTGGAGCAGTACTGGACCATCCTGACCGAGCTCTGTTGGTTCGGACTCGATACTGCCACTGGCAATGATACTCACTTGCATTGGCCACATCGTTTTACGCTGGGACTCGGTTTTATGCACCAAGAACATAATCTGTTACTTGGTATGAATTTCTTTGCCGACTCGGAGGACTCTTTGGAATCTGTATCAGCCATTGTCGTTTAATGCATTGAAGAAGGTGATAATGGTAGAAGGAAGCAATTGCCTTTTCCATGGGAAAGTTAGGCTATATATCATTAACATTAAAATGGAACAGCACCTCGTGTTTGACGGTGTAAGAAGTCACGGTCGCGTTTGTGGCGAGAGCGATAAACGCGTCAACAAAGCACAACAATCGGTTCGCGCATAAATTCAGTTGGTATTGAAATCCTCCTTTTCACCCACTACTCTCATCTCTCATCCTCCTCTTACTCTCTACTCGCTTTTCTTTGTATCTATAACACCAACTACAATGTCTTGCTCAACCCCGCCCCGCGCTGTCTCTCCTGAGCTTTTCGCTGCTCCGACGCCGAGCAAGACACCGAGCAAAAGGGTACGGCGCTTCCTACTTTTGTCCTAAACCATCGCGTCCTAACGCGTTTTATACAGGCTGCTGCCGCTTTGGACGAAATGACACTCTCGTCGCCGACAAAACGCGCCAAGATTGAACCCCTTAAGCTTGTTGACGACAGGCAACAGACCGCCTCGCCCGCGACAGTGGGTGCGGAGGACGATGACGTCTTTACTGAGTCTTCTATGTCCGAAGAAGAACTACAGAAGCGGTTTATCGGTGACATTCATCTTCCCCAAGGTATGTCGTAGTACAAGCTAGATCTCAGAACACGTATAAACGTTTTCAACAGACCAGGAGCCTCTTCTCATCGAGTCTAAACGTCGTTTCGTCTTGTTCCCTATTCAATATCATGAGGTAGATAACAACCCGCCGTTTCAGTCTTGACGCATTTCCTTATAACACAACTCATGTCTAGATCTGGCAAATGTACAAGAAGGCTGAAGCGTCTTTCTGGACTGCCGAAGAGATGGACCTGTCCAAGGACCAGCATGATTGGCAGAACCGTCTCAATGACAATGAACGTCATTTCATTTCTCACATCCTTGCCTTCTTTGCCGCCTCGGATGGTATCGTCAACGAAAACCTTGTCGAGCGTTTCTCGAACGAAGTCCAAGCTGCTGAAGCCCGTTGTTTCTACGGTTTCCAGATCATGATGGAGAACATTCACTCCGAGACTTACTCTCTTCTCATTGACACCTACATCAAGGACCCTGCTGAACGTGACCGTCTCTTCGACGCCGTCGAGACTATCCCCTGCATCAAGAGAAAGGCGGACTGGGCTCTGCGCTGGATCTCGGACAAGAAGTCCACCTTCGCTGAACGTCTGATTGCCTTTGCTGCTGTCGAGGGCATCTTTTTCTCTGGCGCGTTTGCCTCGATCTTCTGGTTGAAGAAGCGTGGTCTCATGCCTGGTTTGACGTTCTCCAATGAGCTGATCAGTCGTGACGAGGGTATGCACACTGACTTTGCCTGCCTGCTTCACGGTCACCTCAAGAGGCGTCCTCACCCTGACGTCGTGAAGAGGATCATCACTGAGGCTGTCGCCATTGAGCAGGAGTTCTTGACTGGTAAGCTATTCCTTAATCTGTACATCTCATCGACTAACACACTCTTCCAGATGCTCTTCCTTGTTCGCTCATCGGCATGAACGCGACGTTGATGCGCCAATACATTGAGTTTGTCGCCGACCGTCTCCTCGTTGCTCTCGGCACGAACAAGGTTTACAATGTCACGAATCCCTTCGACTTCATGGACATGATCTCGCTCCAGGGCAAGACCAATTTCTTTGAGAAGCGTGTCTCTGATTACTCCAAGGCTGGTGTCAGTGCTTCCGCGAACAGCGCCACGTCGGAAGTCCAATCCGGTAAAGTCTTGTGAGTGTTCCGTAATGTTTTTGTACGAATGTCGTGCTGAATTTCTGCTCCCTAGCTCTCTCGACGAGGACTTCTAAACAGGCTTGTTCTCCTCTCCCTGTCCGTTGCTCGGTTGTATCAAGTCTCCGTTCTAGACTGTGTATTCGTAGTTGGTTTTTATCTTTCTCTATTCTCTATCTTGGCTGTCCCACTATCATCATCACTCCTCATCATCATCATTCAGATACTCCCTTCATCATCACTATACATGTCTCGCTTTCCTCGCATCTGTCATAGATAGATTTGTTTTACACCTTTGTTTTCCCCTTTCCTCCATGTTTTGGCTAACAGTTTTCTACCCCTCTAGCTGCCATTCGCTTTCAAATATATCCATGTTACCCATGAATTACTTGCATATGTCTGATGTTTACACACGGTTACTTGAGCCCTCTTCAGGTCTTTGTAAGGTGGACAATAAGTAATCCTTTTTAACCGGTCATGACTGCTACTAGAGTCAGCTTTGATCGAAGGCTTGGGCGTTGCCTGTTTGCGTAGGCTCGCCCCTAGCTACTGTACTATAATACTGAGTAATACTTTCGAAATAGCCATTCCTTTCAATTTTCTCGCAATTATTGACTGCATCTTGGTGGCAAGTTCACAAATATTATCAACATCCACTCATTAGGAGGCCAAAGAGGACCAACGTAAGGTGTCTTGTATTACAACACTGAGTCAGTAGAACTCTTATTAAATGAATGTTTGTTTTGGCATATCGCCATAGTAGCGACGAGACCGGGTATACCATACTATTATTATTAACACTTTCCTCCTGCGACGTCAATATTCGCCAACCCCGCAATATCTGCATCGGTGTAAATCCTGAACTTTGTCGATGGGACATCCTTGAATGCGGTAGCAAATCGTGTGTCGCTGTTATCAGCACCGTCCACCTTGTGAATCCAAATACACTGGATGAAGTTGCCGTACTTCTTGAACCTAGAAGCATGCATAGAACCGTTAGTCCCAAAGCTAATACAACCGGGTTCGTACTTACGCAGTGGCGTAGACCTCTGGGTCAGATTGAGTCGAATCACCGACGGTGAGGAACTTCTTGCCAGGGTACATTCCATGAATTTGATCGATGATCCCAACTTTGTAGTTCAAAGTGTCGCTCTTGTCGGTCAACAAGTTGACGAGTCCGCTGATATCGGCGATCGTAAGATTCTTCGTGATGATAGGACCCGCGGAGGCAGAGAACTGAGTGTTGATGAAATCGTGCAAGAAGGGGTAGAACTGCATGGGGGAACCGGAGACGTAGATGAATTGGGGGCTGTTCAAGGATTTAGCGAGGCTCGCATAAAGCTCGGGCATTCCGGCAACAGCAGTCGGGCTCTCGAAGAGTGCCGCCTTGAGAGCGGGGATAGTCTGGAGGACATTAGAGATCTTGACAGTATCATCAATGTCTGCAGAGGCTTTTAGAAACGGCTTCGTAACACGAGATATGATAGGGACACACCAGAAATAACACCAAAGCCGTCAGGTCCTGAAGGGAAAACCGTGGAAGTAAAGCTTGAATCTTGGAAGGAAGCCTGAAGGGTTGTGGTCAACCGCGCAGCGGTCGTACACTTGCCAACTGACACATTACTAGCCACGAGTCCCAAATCGGGAAGACCGGAAGTTTTTGGCAGCGTCATAGGGGTGCTGCACCCTTGGACTGCAATCTGCATCTCCTTGCCAGAGAGGCCCACCGCAGCAAATAGCTTCAGTCGATCCACAGCAGTCGCCAATTCATCACCAAGCCCGAACACATTGAACACATTCTTCAATACGCTTGTGAGCGGTGCGGTGTCAATTTGGCGAGCGTACACCAGAGCTTGTTGGCTGACAATGGTCACGGAAGGATCGGTTGGGCTTTGGAAAGCTGGGGCATCGAATAGAATAACGTCATCAGTGCGAGCGATGTCTCTTTTGTCGGTAGGATGGGGGATAGCCAATGTCGAAATAACGAACGTCAATGGGAAAATAACGGAGAGGACTCGCATGATGAAGGATCGGCAGGGAGGGTAGGTCACAGACAAGGATTCATTATCCCAGCCGGGGGTCTTTATAGGGGTATGAGCGATATCCCGCACCCGGAAAAGTTTATCGAAAAAGGTCAAAATCCTGATGGCAACGAACGTTGGACACGGTCGTGGTTGTTTGAACAATCCTCCATGTGAGCAAACTTGGCAAGCAGGCGATCTGGTCTCAGTATTTGAGCACTTGATGAGAGCAACCGCATGGATGCAAAGAGTCCAGAGTAGCAGCTTCAGCAAGACAGAGATTTCCTCTAGTAGAGCGCCTCTCAAGGTAGAGCGCAGAAGAGAACCGTAAACGGCTGTTAGAGCATGGTGGCTATGAACCTATGAACATATCACTATTGGCTATGGTGAGGACCATAGGTTTGTACCTGTCTTGTGCGTTCAAGAAATATGGAGTTGTGATGCCAGATCAGGTGTTTGCGGTTATCACAGGATTTTGGGACAACCGCCTTGTGGTGGCCACTTGCAACCAACGTTCGTTTTCCCACCATTCCCCTGAATTGTCGATCTTAATGGAAATTTAATGAACCGATAGAGGGTGAAGCAGTTCCGTGAAAAAATGGACTTCGGTATATGCAGTAGCCTCTGCAAGGTAACCTCCGGCAGTAGGAGTGGTTGGGAGTGATAATATTACATACCCTACCATGCCTCATGCCTCAGGCATCATGCCCCAATCCTGCTTACTTCAACGGAGGCCATGGGTAATCTACGGACACTAGACTCAACTGAGATGACCTCTGCTATAGAGTGGTGAGCCCTTAGACCTTCTTGTTGATGGTCTCAACTGGCAAAAAAAGCTTACATAAGTCCAAGCCCGAGCTGCCCGAGTTACTGGGGTCCAGCGCCTATTGGCCGTAGACGATCATTGAGAGAGAACTAGAATATAACGCCCGTGGTCACCACGGTCATACGCAGCCCAAACGCAGCCTACAGCAAGCTGACACTTGCTGAAACTAATTGATAGAGGGCCTTCGGCCCTCTGGAAATAAATTATTTATTCTCAGTAGGATACGATGTGCCCTTGTATGCTACATCTGTACTAATTAAATTATATACTTTTCAAAGTCTGTGCAATTTTAATGAATATAATATTTTGACAGATTGGCTCATAATGTACGCTCGGGCCAAAAATATTGGTTCCATCGCTCTCCCTTTGCCCGTGCTTGTTGAGAGGTTGAATTTTATACTATAACCAAGTTTATTGGGTTAATATACTACTTATTTTTGTCCTGTAATTTCGCTTTAAAAAAATCATCAACATAGTAGAATACACTTGAAATTTCACAGTTATGGTAGATAAGTATGGAGTTTCAAATCTCCCCCCTTGTTACTACAGTGACATCTCTACTGTCTAAGTTTGTGCTGTATTTTACTTTATTTTGCAACTTACTTAAGAGCGCCCGTCTGCATCACCACCCGCCCTCCGGGCCGCGCTTCGCGCAAGAGAGCCACTCCTACCAAATAGGGTGATGACCTAATAACTTTAGTGACATAATCACCCGCTTGCCTTTTTCGGTATGTGTCTTTGCTTTAGATGTATAGATGTCTTTGCTTTAGATGTATAGATGTTGCTTGAAGTTCAAACGACGATGTTCAAGAAGGCTTGAACATTGGCGTTACCTCACTATTACTATTCTAATGCATATACTGGGGTACTACAAAGGAATCAATACTTACAGGTTGAGTTCATCTTCATCTTCACAGTTCAGACAGTCACATCGATGTCGTACCTACTACCGGCACGGTTTCTGGCACTAGATGATAGCTTTGACTCGGAGAAGATCGCAGTAAAGTTCGGTTCTGTTGATTGGAATATCGCAAACTAATAAGCTCTATGATACTACAGATAGACCCCGTTATACTTTTACATTAATTGGAGGTAACTCTACAGGAGTTCGGAGGAACAACTCGAAATTTGCGACCCGACTCTGGTAGGGGGATTTTGTTCATTTGTGTTTGACCTCTCACTCTCAGGAAACCCCCGACATGCATACATTTGACATCTTTCGATTGAGTCTCCAACCGAACGAGATGCGAACCTCTTTTCGCTCAAGTGTATGTATGAACTTAGAAGGTTTTACTCAATGTCGAACTGGCCGCCTAGATAAGCTGTGTCTTATAGCCGATCCCAGCTGGATGAGTTCTGAGAACCAAAGCAACTTCGGTCAATCCGAATTGACTACAGTGCCAATAGTCAACTACGTGTGGTGTAGTTTGCAGATCTACTGTCCCCCGTATGAATGCCCGGGTCGATATCTATCCGGAAACTAGGTACAAGGATGTCTCGCCATTTTCGGGCTACCTAGTAAGTGTGTCTGTCAACTTGTTGTTGCTTACCGTCACATATGAAATACATAGGTACACAGATTGCCGCCATCTTTGATGAGGCTCTGACATATAGCAGTCAAGTACGGATCCATACATCTCTTGGTGTTCTCGGAAGACCTCGCATTCTTAGAACAAGCGATATTCCCATAACTATACTCTCCAGGAGCTGAACAACTACATGTTCGCGACTCCGGTCGAGGAGTTGTTGTTCTCGTTCTAATCGGATGGCAACTTGTAACTCAAGAGGCCCACGAAATGGATCGTTGGGCGGACTGTTGGGCACAACGCGATGCCCAGGACCAGAACTTAGCTTGGAGATGTATGAGACTTGGTGAACTCTATTGCTACAAATTTTATTATCCCTTTGGTTATTTCCCACCGCGACGATGGAATGAGTATGTAGACGATCCTTATATTCAGGTATTTAATATTTAATCCTCAGCCGACGATATGGAACTTCGACTGTTCAACATCATGACAGATCTTCGCAAGGGAATATTTATAGAGGTTCTATTAAAACCACTTTCATGTCGACACATGATACTGCTACTTGTGCTACTAGTACTATGGTGTGGGACGTAGTTGAGTCCCTGATGCATATTCGGCTGGTTACTGCAGGGTTCGATATCATGCCAACAACTTGAACATTGCTAACACGACAGATGGTTCGGACGACCAGGAACCCATCTAAGAAGTAGGATACCTGCTTCCAGGGATCTGCTCGCGTTGCATTTGGAAGCTCGGTGACCGTAACATACCATACGCCAGCTTGGTGCCCGTGTTGCTAAATTGGTGGGATGTGATGCTGTGCACAGGTTGCCGCGGCGGCAGCGGCAATACATGTGCGCGCTCTTGGCTATAGTCTTGAATGTAGATCTGAAAACATACACAACTAGCTCGAGAACTAGGAATATTAATACTAGTAATATCTCACTAGGACGGTCTCGAATGACTGGCTGCAAATGTTCAGGGTTAGCATCCGTTTCAAGTGGGTTCGGAAACAAGCTTTAGGAGCGGAACGTGGTAAGGAATTGAATTTGATGGCTCTCATGATCTTTCGCTTACCTCTGTCGCTTTTCATGCCACTACAATGCAAACTTTCGGAGGACCTCTCGGAATACGTTTCGTTTACGTGACCTATTATAGCATCTAGAACGGCTCACCGGCGGTACAAGTCGGCTAACCTCTGTATAGGGGAGCTAGACGGTTTGTCGCCGAATGTGAGGAGAATAAACTTGATTGATCTCATCTGATGGCCGCGCTGAGTGCATCGTTCAATCATCGCCTTGATTTGTCCTGTCGTGCAACTAGACCGAATCAGGTAGTGGAGATGCAAGGCAATATGATCTTGGGAGCAAAACTATACCTCCGTCACAGGTTCCGTGTTGTCTCGGGGTTACACGCCAACGACCACCCGTCAACCTAACATTGGTTGCGTGCCCACTTTTACTTTGGTACCTGCACCTCCCACAAAGGTCTTTATCTTCTTACCCTCTTAGCTTGAGGTGGCAAGATGCGGGCTCATCTCTGGCCCTGCTTGCCCCTTTTATTTTTCGCTTCGTCAGGGTGGTCCCAGTCGACGATTCCACCTGTCATACCACTGGGCATTCGTTCACCATATTTCAATATCTGGGCCAATAGTGCAAATGCTGGTCATACTTGGCCGAACTTTTGGACAACAAGTGTATGTCGTTCTTCAATCTTGAGTCGTAATCTGTTCATGACGGTTTTGTAGATCTTGGGATGGCAGGGTCTGATCAGAGTAGACAATCAAGTATATCAATGGCTAGGACAATCAGGCCTAAACCCGCCTGTTGCAAACCTTTCAAACACGCAGCTCACTCCAACTCAAACGATCGTTACCATGCAAGCAGGACCCATGGATTTGATCGTGACTTTCCTTTCACCTATCGAAGTGGGTCTACAACGATTTGTTCCTATTGTATTTCCAATTGACATAATGTTATACGAAGCCTTCCGATCCTGTTAGGCAGTCAATACCATTCTCATACGTCTCTCTTGATATCAACGCTAGGGACGGGCTATCGCACAACGTTCAGGTGTATTCCGATATTAGCGCAGGTAACGTCATTTTTCTAGACTTGGTCGTAACATTCAAGCTAATATTTGCTTGAAAGAATGGGTTACCCCAAATACCGATGATATTGTCACGTATAGCTCGAACCCTACAGGGAGCTCATTTTATCACCAAATCCAACTACAGTCCAACCAGTCACTTACGGAGACGGGCAATAGAGCAAGGGACTTGACCGCAATCATTGCTATGCAGACGGTAAAGTCAACCGACACATCTCCTCTAAACAAAAAGACTCATTAAAACGAATTGATAGAATCCCAACCTATCACATAGGATAGCTAATGACACTGAGTGCCGTTCGCAGTTTGCGAGTGATGGCCGTGTGGACGGAACACCGCCGTCGAATGCAGTAAAAATGGGAAAGTCAGTTTTTTGTTCGTTGAGCCTAGTCTGACTGTATTGATTATCGCATCTGTCTTTTCAGCCCTTTCCCGGTCTTTTCACTCGCTCAAGACTTGGGAAACATCACACAAACATCTTCGCCTGTTGTTTGGGCAATTGGTGGAATCCGGAACCCAGCGATTGCATACACCACGCCCTCAGGAAAGGGACAACAACGCAGCCCTTACTATGTTACGTCCTACTCTGACATGTCCGCAGTGGTATGATCGATCCCGTTGGCTTTGTTGGAGTAGATGGTGACCTCTTTATTTAGGTTGATGCTGTTGTACTGGACTTCTCAGATGCCAAAAGTCGAGCGAATACGCTTGATACCCAGATTCTGGGATCCGCAAGCAACATCTCGTCAACATACAGCAACTTGGTTTCGTTAGCAGCTCGACAAGCGATGGGGGGAACAGAGTTAACTATTGGCATGGGGTCTGACGGGAAGTGGAATACATCGGATGTGAAGATGTTCATGAAAGATGTTGGGATCAGTCAGTAAGTACATGATGACATTGGTCGATCCCTTGTTTATATCTAACATCTCCATTCTCAGACGAGTGAACCCCGTCGAACAGATCTACGCCGCATTCCCGTTCTTTTTATACATCAATCCTGACTATGCTGGTCAACTCCTTGCACCACTCCTCGAACTCCAAGATTCTCCTCAGTACAACCAACCTTATGCTGCTCGAGACCTTGGTAAGCGAAAGTACTTATATATCAAGGGTGACCATGTGTCATAACATTTTGCGTTCATAACAGGACCGAACTATCCTTCTGGAACGGGTGACTTCGCATTTCATTCCCAAGGATATGAATGTCAGTACCTACTCTTTACTGGTCTGAGTCTGAATCTCGACTAATCTTTACATAGACTCCGGCGACATGCTGATCATGGCACTGGCCCATGCGCGTTATTCCGGAGACGGCACGCTAATCAACCAACACGTATGTATCGCAACAGAATTCTTCCTTTATTTCTTGGTACTCATGCATTGTCTCAGTACACCTTGTTAAAGAGTTGGGCCGATTACCTTGTTAGTTACAATGTAACACCACCCGATGCGTAAGTAAGCGTCACATTCCATTTCCTAACGTCTCAACTCAAGTGGTCCTATAGAATCACTATTGACCAGGTGAAGCAAAGCAATACGACGAACTTGGCAATCAAGGGCATCATCGCTATCAAGGCTATGTCTGAGATTAGCAAAGCACTCCAACAAAGCAGCGACGCTACTCGATATGCAGTACGTTGTATCATACTCTTTCTTAATGTACTATCCCTGATTACGGTGACAGAACCTGGCATCTGCTTTTGCGGACACTTGGAACGTTGTCGCATCGGGCGGAGACCATCTGACGTCTAGCTATGGCTCAGGATCCACGAGCTCTAGCTCCAGTTCTTGGGCATTGATGTATAACTTGTATGCAGATCGCCTCCTTCAAACGGGCGTTGTAAGCGATCAGGTGTGTATTTTAGTAGCTTCACCAATAGGAGCGTTCTGACAGTACTGTCAGATATATTCGTCACAAACACAGTGGTACAAAACCCAACTGGCTTCGGCGAGTACGTCCCTCAAAGCATTAAGTTTAATCATACCGGGGGGCTGATCACGTTTACTCAGATAATCAGTTCGGTCTTCCTCTCGATTCGGGAACCAATGCAAACCTTGTGAATGCTGGTATGTAACCATACATATCACCCTCGCAACGCGTACCTGGTCACTGACATATCCATCAGGATGGACGCTATTTACAGCAGCGACGGCCACCGACAATGCCGTTCGAGATAGTCTCATTGCATCTGTCTGGTCACATGCGCTGGCAGATAAGAATCCTCTTTCCCTAACTTATAAAGTCAATTCCACCGACTCCCTCCCAACACCTGGTATATCCAGGTGAGTAAAAAAGTATATGGAGATCATTCTCATTAACTAACATCGATATGAAGTCCCGGAGCTGGCGCCATATTCGCCCCATTGGCTCTCAGGTAAGATCAAGTTACCTATTTATATGTATATGGCAACGAGAGTCTCATATTATCTCAGCCTCACTGCGAAGGATATCAAAGTCAATCCAACCTCTGCGGGAGCAAATGGGACAACGTCAGGGGGAACCAGTATAGTTGGCCCTGTTGTTGGCGCTGTTGTCGGCGGACTTGTCCTCGTTGTGGTGGTTGCCCTTGGAGTGCTTTTATGGAGAAGACGTAAACGCCGACAGCAAGCTGCCTATTACGACAAGAACTATCATGTGGAAGCCCAACCCTTTGGGACGTCTGGGAACGTCGTGTCGTACACTGATCTCACACTGACTGGTCTTCCGCTACGCTCCGACCCAGAGGGAATTACCCTCATACAAAGCAGTGCCCCCCAAAATACGACTGTCTACAATCCTACTCTTAATCCGCAGGATCAGTCCCACCCGCCTGGGTTGTCATCTAAGGCGAGGGAGGCAATGATGGGTGCACGTTTCACGACCAATCCCAATCCGTCTGGATCAGTCCCATCAGCACCAAGCACGTCAGCTTACAGCAGTTCGGGTCCAGGGTCTAGCAGAGACGCACCTACAGAGGTGGGGTCGCCTGACACCAATTTGTCTCAATCTGATGTCCAGGGTCTGCGGATGGAGGTGGAGAACTTGAGGAGGGTGATGCAAGAAATTCAAGCTGATAGAGTCGAAGCCCCGCCCAGCTACGCTGATTGAGTCAGTATCACGCTCAGTAACGTCTTTGTCCCATTTACTCGTATTTTTTTCTTCTGCGCTCCGGACGCTTGGGCTGCTGTAATATATTAGCATTCTCATATTAACATTTTCTTCTTCATTGTATTACTGAGCTTTCCGTATACCAAATGTACATCCCTCCTTACTAACGTGGACACTTCACATCCGACATTACCTCAGATCCATAACTCAAGTATCTGCTGTTAGTTCACTATTGTCTGCTTAGTTTGATAATTCTTGGGCTCTACTTATTTATCTTTGATGGCGCCGTTTCCATGTCATTCGAATATGACAGACCTGAGCAAGTTGGGATAGTTTTGTATTTTCCATGTGATTATATCATCTAGGAGACATTCCATATTTGGATAGTAGTATGGCAATGTCCGGGGCCGGTCTAGTTCCGCCACAATCGCCCACTGAGCCAAGAATGATTCGAGTGTTTTCTCCGTTCACTTACTAACCACCCTCTTCTCTCGTCTTGCTACGAACGTTTCATATAGCTATGTCACTGCAAGGACTTATCTCTGGCTCGGAATGTGCTGTTCCATTCAACCCGTTATCACAGGTTCTGAAGCATACAGATGGTGACCGTAGTTTGCAACAGGTAACCGGTATTTCTCGCTTGATCAATTATGTTCGAAGGTCTGATTTTCTATGACGAATAGGATCGAGTTGCGGGTCCCTCTTCTTCTCGAGTGAGTACCGCTTGGTTTAGGATAATTCATCCACTCATTCGGTGTATAGCAATTACAACATCTGCCTGGGACTTCTGCTGCACCGGGGTCGGAGAGAGATCTTGCTCTTGCACGGCAATTCTTCGACCCCCAAGCTCAAGGGTCTAGCACAATGGTACCATTCGCAGCTCCCCATCAGCCATTGCCAGAACTCGGCGCTGTCATGAATAACTCTGGTCCCGGAGCGCTCGACCTAAATGCATCATGGGCGAACTCGCAACATAAAGCCTTCTTGCAAAGTCAAAACCCCGCAGGACAGCTACGCCCGACAGCCATGAACTCTGGATGGGCACAGGAGTTTGGTACGACGTCCGCTGCTGAACCGTCGATTCAGTCATCTGTTGTACAACGTCCTGAATGTATGGTGTCTAAATCGTTGAATGTGAACTTCTCGACCTAAATTTGCTCATATACTGTAACAGTGAACCAGAGCTCGTATATGGCTTCGCGGATGTACGGCGGTATGCCGTTTAACATGACTAGCAACATGTACTCGCTTCCACCACCGAGTCAATCTCTAGAACTCTCGAAGGGAAAGGGAAAGGCTCGAGATATTGACTTTGCTGCGGCGTTTGCCCAAGTAGACCAGTCACTTTCTGCGGTGGAGCAAACAACGGCTAGTGAACAAGAAGCCTCTAGGTTTGCTGAGTTTGATGACACTGCTGATCTTTCCGAAGCTATGCAAAGGGCTTCGGTGCAAGAGGCAGATGGAGTGCCCTTAGGTTCTGATTTCAAGACGTACGTTTCAATTTTTTGCATTCATCTATCCCAAACTAACAATCCGTAGGGTATGGGATCACCTCCAAAATTCTGATATGCCTCCACCAGCGGAAGACCTAGCTAAATGGGAAGCAGAGTACAATCAGCTCATGTCCGCCCAGAGGGATGAGGATTATGACTATGGGGCTTCGATGCAGGCCGCATGGGAAAATGGCTTAGGACAGTACGACGAGTTTGATTCACAGCCTAAGTTTGACACCGACGGTATTCCGCTATTGGGAGATTACAAGTTTGGTGAGTAAGTCGAGTTTATACTCTTTCGGTTGGCTTAATCTCAATGCGCAGACACCGACAACAAGTACCTTGATCCCTCGAGTTCTACTACGTCGCCCTTAAATGATGCCAAAACATTATTAGACCAAGGTGGCTCGTTAACAGAGATCGCATTATTACTAGAAGCGGCGATTCAAAAAGGCGAGCTCGGTAATGGTGGATATGAGGCTTGGATTCTTCTCGGGGAAGTTCGTAGTATGGATGAGCGAGAGGAAGCTGGTATGAGTGCCTTGGCAGAAGGAGTGAAACGAGCGGAGGCAGCAGGAGCTGCTGGTGAGGGAATGCTGGTGACTAAATTGACTTCTCTTTGACTACTTGCGAATACTCACATCATTTTATCAGTCCTTGGCAATCTCCTACACGAACGAGAACTATGAGCGGGGTGCACACACTATGCTCCTCCGTTGGCTTGCCGCTCGTTACCCCTCTTTCAAAATTCCAGAGGAGACTTGGCAATCATTGACAGAGTCATCATGGCATTCGCAAGAGCAAGTCACCGAGGCTTTCCTCAGGCTTGCTCGAGAACAACATCAGCAGGGGACCATTGATCCAGATGTCCAGGCAGGGTTAGGTGTTTTGTCGTATGCCAGCGGACAGTATGATCGTGCCAAAGACTGTTTTGAAGCTGCTCTTAGCGTTCGTCCTGATGTAAGTTTAGATTACCTCCGCAACAAAAACATCCCCACTAAACCATCCCCGCTAAACCATCAATCCTGTGCCCTCCTCTGCAGGATTTCGTCTTATGGAATCGTTTGGGTTCAGCCCTGTCAAACGGCAACCATCCCGAAGATGCTCTAGGCGCTTACAGGGAAGCATTGCAACGTCGGCCGACCTACACTCGTGCTATTTATAATGTGGGGGTCGCTTGTACGTTCTGGCCTCACTTCATACAATTACATCTCACCAACGCATCACTCTCCAGGCCTCAATATTGGTGCCCATAGAGAAGCTGCTGAGCATTTCCTGAGTGCGTTGAGCATGCAGAATTCCTCCGCCGGAGCAAAGAGTGAACAACTCTGGATTACTCTTCGAAGAACATTCCAGACTATGGTGAGTAGTCTGTTTTATTAACATGTGTAGATATCTTATTCGTTATATTGCTATATAGAATCGGACCGACCTCGTTGAGAAGGCACAATCAGGGGCGAACCTTGATATCTTCCGGGCAGAGGGATTTGACTTTTAAACCTATGTATCATAACGGTATGCTTTACTTGTATTTTAAAATCTATTTTTGCGCTATTATTATCAGTTGTGTACCACGATTGTGAACATCCGAAGAACTGGCGAAAGGAACATCAAGGATGGCGACATGTTGGCGTGTTTACAGTCGCTCAAAAATAGGCAGCGGTCCAGGCCACGATGCTACATAGCAATCACAAGTACATTTACCGTCACACCCGTGAGCAGCTTTCATCGAACTGGATCCAGCTGACTGGAAAGTCCCCCATATCATTTCTTAACGTCATCCCGTGCCATCAGTGACTGACGGTTGTCACAAGATATTGACGTTGTCAAACACCGGTGGTGCGGTGTTTGAAAAAGCAGAAGTTGGGAAAGCTGAGTATCGTTCGAGTATCCGATCGGAGCGAATATTGCAAGTTCATTAACGTATATAGAATCGAGGGTGCAGATCGTACAGATTCCTACTATCCGATTTGGAATTGGTGTTAGAGCATACTTGTATTTGCCAAGAGGCAAGAGGTTAATCAACTCATTTCGTTTCTCTATCAGATTCACTTTCTAAGACATGGACCTTGAGTTCCAAACACCTACAAGTCGCATATTTCACTTCGCCAAATTATGGTTGAATCTAGGACTGGGTTGAGTACTAGTCTATAGGAAGTTGGCAATACCGTGATCATCAGCGACACAGCCAATCATACGCAAGTCTTACTAACCTTCATTATCACCGCAGAAACACACCGCCATCACTCCACAACTCACGTAACGCAATATCGACTATATCACCCTCACAATGCAAGCAACTCCCTTTCTATTTCTCTACTCTATGACGCGCTGAGAAGCCTACGCTATTAATGAGTTGCGTCTATTCTGCTGCATCGTCCTTGTCGACGGCCAGTTATCATCAGGTAGGTTCGCGTTCGTTGTATAGTTTCCAGACCTTGGGTTCTAACTTTCCCTACAAACAGCGACGCGTCGTTCTGTACGATAGCAATTTGCAACCCGATGGCCGCCGACGTTGACTTGTGTGGGTCGCATGTTCTCATTCACTTAGCTGATGCTCTCTACATATACCGACAACGGAGAATGTGTACCCATTGTAGCACATGACGAGGTGAGTAAGCTAAGTACTTCGTCTAGGCTAGATGATGCGAGTTATGGTTTTACAACGGGCAGAAGAGTATATAAATTCAAGTAAGTATCTGGTGTACGAAGTACGAACACGACCACTGCCATGCATTCTGTTATCATAGCCGTCTTTACTGCTGGGGCTGGTTGGCTCTTGTGGAAACTTCTGAGCGATTTCTTCGTGCGTTCTCCTATAGACAATATCCCTGGTCCTCCCTCTCCATCTCTGCTTCGAGGTATGTCATATTGTCATGTCTTGTTGTGCCAGTAATTGAGCCTTGCATATACAGGTCATATCAATCAAATCTATCACAGAGATGGTTGGAGGTTTATCGATATGCTCGGGACCAGGTATAATAAAGTAGTCAAGCTAAATGGCCTTTTCGGCGTGAGTACAGGTTCAATTTGTTTAAAGCGGAGAAGAATAATCATTGTCAATATCGTCACGCCTCAGCGTCGGATACTCTATGTCTTCGACCCTGTGGCCTTACAGCAGATCCTCATCAAAGACATGGACTCATATGACGCACCAGAATGGTTTCTAGAGTAAGTCACACATATATTAACATCGCATCGCATAAGGAGACCCAGTATGGACTTTGAATATTTAATTAGGATGAGTAATCTCACCGTTGGACGTGGTCTGACTGGTGTACGAGGTAGTTCGCTTCCAAACTCGCGGGTTGTCCTAAACTGTCGCTCACATACTTTACACAGGTGAACAACATCGAAAGCAACGTAAGATGCTCAACCCTGTCTTCTCCCCGCAACATCTCCGATCAATTACGCCTATATTCTTCAATGTTGCTCACAAGGCAAGCTCCATTTATAGAACGTCTGACCTAATTATTTCTCACATCGAAGCAGATGTGTGACGGAATAGAGGCGCAAATAGGAGAATCTGTAGAGACCGTCAACGTGATCAATTGGTTCAGCAGGACCGCACTAGAACTGATCGGCCAAGGGGGACTAGGCTACTCTTTGGATTCGTTGGACAAACCGGTTGCAAACGCATTGGGCGATGCCCTGAGGGAACTCCTGTAAGTCTGATACTATCTCTCAACCTTCCATACTTAGCTAATACCCATGATCCAGACCGGCTGCCTTCGAAATCTCCGAAGTACAGTTTCTCTTCAAGCATTTAAATAAACTTGGATCACCTCCTTTCAGAGGCGCATTGGCTGCGCTTCTACCCATGCCAACAATACAGAAGCTCAGAGAACTTATCGATATCATTGAGGTGGAGTCGAAGGCGAATTTGGCCGACAAGAGGACCGCTTTACAAGCCGGAGATGACGTTGTAGTAAGACAAGTTGGAGAAGGGAAAGACATCATGAGTATCTTACGTATGCTTCCTTTATCTCTCAATCACCTTACCCAGGCACTAATTTTATAACGGCAGTGAGGGCCAATATGGCGGCTTCTGAGGAAGATAAACTTCCCGAGAATGAATTAGTTGGCCAGATGTCGTAAGTTGCTTCTTTCTACTTGACACACGGAACGTCGCAGGAATGATCTCACTAGGTTGATGGTTTTGGCTGGCACCGACACAACCTCGAACTCGCTCACGATGTTGTTGGATATTATGACCCAGAGGTCAGAATTCCAAGACAAACTTCGCGCTGAACTTGTTGAGGCGCAGGCACAGTACGGCACCGATATCCCATTCGACCAATTGATGAACCTTCCCTACATGGACGCCCTGTGCAGAGAAACCTTGCGTTTGCATCCTCCCGCAACTTATATTTACCGAGAGTAAGTGAGTTGTGACACTTTGTTGCCCTCCCAGCTTATGCTCTACCGTAGCTCTGTGAAGGATACGGTACTGCCTCTTTCCGAACCAATCATTGGAAACGATGGTAGCATCATCAAGGAGATTCCACTCCCAGCCGAGACCTCTATTATGATTGGTGGTCGTGCTTGGAATCTGAGTAGGGAGGTCTGGGGGCCCGACGCTCTAGAATTCAATCCTGATCGTTGGTTATCCCCACTGCCTTCTAATGTGACCGATGCCCATATCCCAGGTCCTTATTCTCACATGTGAGTTGAGACCTCATTCGACACTGCTACCATATTGATATTCTATAGAATGACATTCGGTGGTGGTGGGCGGGCATGTATGTAAGTGGTACCATTCATATATAAGACATGATTATATATACTCATGCTTTGCTCTTATAACAGCGGTTTCAAATTTGCCGAGTTGGAGATGAGTACGTAACCTTCATCTTCTCTTTCATATTACATATTGATAAAAGTAAAATTCAGAGGTCGTACTTGCTGCGATGATTCCTAAATTCAAGGTGTACACGTCTGACTATCGTGACGACATCGTATGGAATCTCTCAAATGTCATGAATCCCACCGTTGGGAAGGAGAGCATGAAACCCGAGTTCTACGTCAAGCTAGAACGCCTCAAAGAGAACACGAAAGCTTGATGCAGCTGCAACTTATGCCTTGTACAGTCTTCGTGGCCATATAGAGATTGAAGTATTCGTGCTTCTTCAGAACGTACATCCACGCCATCCCACTCCCTACTTACTAACTGCAACTTGAACGTAATATAAGCTTGTGGTCACAGTGCTGTATTCGTATGTATGATTGATTGTGTATGTGATAAACCCGCTTTTGTTCTTCTCATGGGGGAGTTTTTCTGATGTGTACAGCACCGCTGGCGTGCCGCTGATCTGGAAATTCGCCCGCTCCGGAGTACATGGCTTTCTATAGTATTCGAGTCGCCATAAGTGATAGAGGATTTCCCGATGTCATTACGTGGTGAGGCATTAACATCATCTTTATCGTAGTAATCTTCGTTTGGCATCGGACTTAAACAGGCTGGCGCTACCTTATCGGCGACTCCCGGGCTGGGCATTTCCTTGTAATTGCAAAGTAAGTACCAGGAGTATCGGTTCTCTACTTATGGATGTAGAAGACGGTCTTCATACAACTTGGAGGTGAAAAGCAGCCCGATGAAAATAATAATAATGTCAATTGTAAGCTTGACCTTTACATCTTTAGTAGGTATAATGCCTCTATCTTAGCGTACGATAGAGTATGGGTATATTAGTATATGGAATATGTCGCATAACTTGGTGGGGGTGCGTTGCCATCGTATTTAGCCCACCACTACCCGCAAGAAGTGTAGGTACTAGTACGGGATCAAACTGAACAGGGGCTTCCTCACCCGCGGCGGATGAGCTAGAATTGGCTCCCGCGCGGCGAATGCTTGACCGTTTAGAGGCGAATCCTGAGCTTCAAGCAAAGGGGGCAGCAAATATCCGACATATGTAGCGTTAATGAAAAGGAAGAACGGGAGCGATGCGTATAGTTTCTCCACTGGGTTCACCCGCCTAGAATCAAGGTTGGGTCGCCCGCAGAGTTACAAGAACTTAAGCAGGAACACACTTACCCACCGCTGTCTCCTATGTCCTTCATGAACATCTTGATATTCGACATATTCCATTGTCCATCTTCCCCAATATCAATCGTGAGCTCCGTTGCAGCCATTACCTGCCGGGCATTGAGAGACACCAAGTTTCTATACGAATTCGACCTGTTTCCGATAGCAGCAAATATCCCGTTATCCACATCGTCCGTGCTCTTACTTTTGCATCAGAGTAGTCTGATAGAAATGCGTCCACCTGTTATCTTCAGTCAGTCGTATTGTGGCAACTGAATCTAGGGACCACTCACGTTATTCTAAATTGTATCGTGCTTTGCAGCAAATAGTGGAGATAGCTGCTGCGTTTTTCCCGTGGGAGCAATAGACGCTATCGAAGGATTTCGGTACGCCCCATTGGCAAACACGACTGGGAATACGGTCCCGGAAACATTTCCCAGATTCTTGACAATAGAAAGGACTGGCCATGGACTGTGTAGCAAGAACGATGAATGTTTGGGCCTGGGAGTCAAGAGATGAAAACTTACTCTCCCATCTTTATCGGAGGTCTAATGGATGTACCAGTCACAACTCCCGAATTAATGAATTGTGATCGACAATCAACCATGCCAGCTGCCATCGATACGTCGGATCCCTATGATATTATATTCAGGATGATAATATAATGATTAGTTTCATGACGTACAAATCGTGTTGCAAGTATTGAGACGATGTCTTGGGCACGGTTGTCGGATTCCAGCAGTTGAGTTGGACTTCGCTGTATCTGGTAAAAGGAAGAGTAACCTATCTCAGAGGAGGTCCAGAATATGTCATCGGAGTCTTGTGCAGTCGCCCATTCTGTATTGAGTAATGTCGGTATACACCCCGAGCTAGAGAAACATTCAACTGACCTCCAGAAATATCCATGTAAATCTGAACTTGATGCTGGACATCGTCAGTGAAATGGATGTCAAGTGTGATATACGTGAACGGAAAGGACTGCTTAATGGGATCTGATCGCTGAGGAAACATTAGCATAGTAAGGTGCTAGCTCAGTTGTAAGTATTTACCTCGATTGGTGACAGAAATGTGGCTGTAGCTTGCGCGGGTCCTAGGGAGTATGTAAAGATGGTTTGGGTGGCGTTATTTGTACACCGGTAAGGTCGGTCGGGAGTATGTCCCTATATTCCAAGCTATTGATATGTTATGCCATCTATTCTAATCATCCCCTCCCATCCTAACGTCTGTAGACATGCAATCAATGAAATATCCAAGTGCTGAAATACCAAAGTCAAAAGATCATAGGTAAGTACGTACCTTGTGGTCCCAGGATACGGGCCAATCCAGGGTTAAGTCGGCCTGTGTGTGTCCAAGAATTCAAATACGGTGATCTAAGAGCGAGTGGAAGTGAAGATGGAAATGGAGAAGGTACTTGTGAATATATTAGTGGTAATAGTATCACAACAAGAAAGAGTACTATATGGATGTGCCCTACCATAGTGTCCACTGTATCAAAGTAAGAGTCAGAAGGAGAAGGTTGCCATTGTGAAAGACATATTTCATTTTATCATGGGATATATCGTGGTTTTTGCTCCAACCCTACATGACAATCATTGTAGGAACGTATCATGCATTGAAACAAGGTATCGGGAAGGGAGTGAGATGCGTCGGGTCAGCATTTCCCGGTTTCTGGGTTAGAATGGATACGTTAGAACACACCTCTTGTTGAAAAATGATGGAGTTTGATAGCAACTATTCTGAATTGTCTCCGGTTTCTGACCTTGTCTGACGAAGTCAGCCACCATGGGTAGGGGAGATACTTATCAATCTTTTAGATGTGCGGTCCTGCGCGTTTGGCATGGGCGACAAGTGCCGGATGCTGTACGTCACACACGTCAGCCTCTACTGCATAGTGAACGCTGTCTTCGTCCTGAGTAGAGGCTGTAGTTGAGTCTATGGAGGAGGGGCGTCGCGTTAATACAGGTCCAAATGCCTCATGCCGACGGCTTGAGCAAGGAGGTAAATATTATGAGTCATCTAGAGAAAAGGTGCGCCTCTTTCGTGCACGTATATAGGTCGCAAATTGCTACGGACTAGAGAGCGCGACAATGTTCAAGTCTTAGGTAGTGCTTCACTGAAGGTCTAACTTTTCCCAGGTGGTTTTTGCGAGCCCAGAGTTTCTGTTGCACCCCAAGTGGTACGTCCTTGTGTTCGCACCATCTTGAGAAGAGTTAGATACTACTACTCGACCGGAGATATACGGTCTTTGAAGTTTCCTCACCTTTACCCAGGTAACTCATCCAATCGAAGACTTGAAGTAGTTACGTGTGCCATCGTAGACCAGATAGATCAAGATAGACTATACCTCCTCCGATTGTGCACGAAATGGGCCTTGCAGGGATCTTGTAGACCTGAAACCAATGCAAACGAGCGAGGCGCAAAATATCGAAAATACTAGATGACAACTGTACGGAAAGGTCCAAGATCGGAGTGTTTTGGAATATCATGACTGCGGTAAGGGCGCTTACAAATTCTGCTCGTAACCGCCACCATAAGGCTTAGAGGACTCTGGGGACTGCTTGGTTGGTGGCACAATGACGCTGAACGTCTTGCTACGATATTTTTCGACGCACCGTGCCTCCCATTATATGACTGGGTTGCTTTGTAGTCTGTCAACTCGATCTATGTTTAAAGGCTCGAAACTCATTTGTCTCCTGCACCATTTACCCGAAAATTAACTTGAACTGACATTCCTCTGTACTGTGATTGGCAGAGGACGACTGAATTGCGTGCTGAATATCGATTTGGCGTGACCTAATCTGGACCAATCTCTGCGGGCCGGTTTGTTTGGTGCGAGCTGGAGTGCGTGCTTTTCGATCATGAGTCCAGTTGCAACAAGAATGGCACACTTCCGACGGAGCCTTTCACTATCCTTTCTATCTCTCTCCCATCATGTCCTCTGAAGGTGGCGTAGAAATGTGCGTATGTCTCCAGTTCTGCCGCAAACTCACTCGGCTGAATTCATACTTTTTCAAAGTCACTCGGTGCCCAAGGCATCCGTACCCAGCAATGTGAAGCTGAACAAATACTCATCGCAGATTACCCAAAACAAGGTTCGTCAATATCACAAGCCATCGAAACACTAATCTAACAGTCATTCAGGCTCGGGGAGGAGCTCAAGCAATGCGTATGTTCTAATTCTTCGAGAACCCGACGCATTTACTCAGTTGAAACAATGCAGTTTACGCCGTTGGCCTGACTGAGGAGGATATGAATAAGCCCCAGGTGCGCTATAATTAGCCATCCCATCGAGCCGAAACTAATTCATTTCTAAGATCGGCATCTCACCTATTTGGTGGGAAGGTAAGACAAGTTAATTGTACGCTTTTACATTGGTTTGACCATTCACAGGCAACCCGTGTAACTCTCATCTTGTGAGTCCTTACCTCATTTAGTCTCGAAATGTCAACCAATCATCTGCCTGTAGCTCGACTTGGCTCAGAAGGTTAAGGAGGGTTGTACGCAGGAGGGCCTCGTTGGTCTCATCTTCAACACAATCGGAGTCAGGTATATGCGCATCAGTTTAATGTATATATCAAGATTCAACTCATCTATTCTTTTCTAGTGATGCCATCACCATGGGCACCGAGGGTGAGCGAGTTACCATTCGTTCTGAAAAACACTAGCTAATCCCTGTTTAGGAATGCGATACTCGTCAGTTTTGGCTCTTCTCTTCATCTAAACTTAAAGTCTAAACGTTACATAGTCTCCCGAGTCGTGATCTTATCGCGGACTCCATCGAAGCCGTACGTTCTTCTCTTCTACCTAGTGCTTCTGTCTAACATTACATTCCGCTTTAGGTCATTAAGGTATACTATCATGTACTGGAATCAAGCATTCAGCATTAATCATATTTTAATACAGGCTCAACACTACGATGCTAACATTTCGATTCCTGGGTGAGATAGTCATGCCATTTTTATCCCGAGATGTTATATTAAACACATCTGCGTAGATGTGACAAGAACATGCCTGGATGTCTGATGGCCGCCGTCCGACACAACCGTCCCACCATCATCGTCTACGGTGGTACCATCCAGCCCGGTGTTCGAACAGTCGACTGCCCAGCTCTTGGCTACAAGAAGGGTCAAGACATGACTGCCGTAGACGCATTCGAGTCGTTTGGTATGTATTCTATAGCAGTCACCCGAGTGAAAACAGTGTTAATACGCTCGTAGGTGCTTTCACTGTTGGAAAGATATCTGAGGAAGAACGATTCGATGTCGTCCGACATTCATGCCCTGGTCCTGGTGCATGTGGTGGCATGTTTACGTAGGCGTCGTCCACCACCTCTGATGCGTTGGTATACTCACGTTTGTTATGTAGTGCCAACACCATGTCCAGTGCACTTGAAGTTCTCGGAATGTCCCTCCCTTATTCATCCAGTATCCCCGCCGTCTATCCCGAAAAGACAAAAGAGTGTATCAATGCTGCCAAGTACCTTCGCCGACTCCTTGAACTTGACCTCAAACCCAAGTAAGCAGAAACTCGTTTCTAGATATGTTGACCGTGTTGATGATGTCACAGAGATATCCTTACCCGAAACTCGTTCCTCAACGCAATTACCATCGTCAACGTTCTCGGTGGTTCTACCAACTCCGTTCTCCACTTGCTTGCTATGGCTCGTTCCGCTGATATCGAGCTTCACATCGATGACTTCCAAAAGGTCGCTGACCGAACCCCTTACCTTGCAGATCTCCGGTAAGTGGTTCGTAATTTATTTCTCCTCCATTGGAACTCAATGCCCCTGCAATCTAGACCCTCTGGCAAGTACGTCATGGAGGATCTCCACAAAGCTGGTGGTATCCCTGGTTTGGTCAAGTACTTGATCAAGCACGACTTGATCGACGGTACACAGCTCACTGTCACCGGAAAGACTCTTGCCGAGAATTACGAAGATGTTCCTGACCTCGACTTCGATAAGCAAGACGTTGTCAAGAGGATCGAAACACCTATCAAGAAGGTAATTTGCAATCCATCCCTTTGACAGTTTGTTTCTGATGATAATCTTTGTTTGCTAACTCTACTTGACAGACCGGTCATTTGACGATTCTCCGCGGTAATCTTGCACCCGGAACTGCTGTCGCTAAGCTGACTGGCAAAGAAGGAAGCAAGTTCGAGGTGAGTTATATCACGAATCTGTCTGTTTGACGAGGATCTGATATCTCTCCATCCAGGGAGTTGCTAAAGTCTTTGATAGCATCGATCCGTTCTATGTCGCATTGGAGAAAGGAGAAGTCACTGCCGGTCAAGTTATCATTTTTCGTTACCAAGGCCCTAAGGGTGCTCCTGGTATGCCTGAGGTAATGATACGCGTATTGCCTTGTACGATCAGCTTCTTACGATGAACTAGATGTTGGGTCCCACCGGTGCACTGATGGGTGCGGGTCTTGGCGGCAAGACTGCATTGATCACAGATGGTCGCTTTTCAGGTGCTTCTCGCGGGTTCATTATCGGCCATGTTGTCCCCGAAGCTCTCGTCGGTGGCCCTATCGCCCTTGTTAAGGATGGTGACAAGATTGTCATTGATTCGGACACTCGTACTATCGACTGGCTCGTTGATGAAGAGGAGCAGAAACGTCGCAAGGCTGAGTGGGATGCTGCTGGTCCTCGTGAGTTCCGAGAGAAGAGAGGCATCCTGTACAAATACGCCCGTGATGTCGCTGTAAGTGTCTATCTATTGATTGCTCGTGTGGATAGCTATGCTGAATATGCATTTTCTATAGCCCGCCTCAGAGGGCGCATACACCGATTGAGCTTGCAATTCCAATGCAACAGACAGGATTTTCAATAATGGTAACTGTATTATCAACCCGTATCAGTCAGAATGGAAATACATGTATCGATATCAGTACTGGGCTTTCTCATGGTGTGTTTTCTCCAACGGATAGTCTTGTCTATCATTACGTGTATCATCAACCCGCTAAGCACGACAATTTCAATGATAAGTTGGTAACCTATCCAGAAATATCGCGCGCAGCTCCCGGTGCTCTATATGAACACATCCATCTTCCTTTTCTTTCCTCTTACCATTGGTTTTAAACAATGTTGATACACTCTGGAATATCCTTCGTTGTCGCTGCTTTATTGCCTCTTACCCTCGGCCAACAACTACCGCTGGTACTTCCTCTTGCAGTCAAGTCACCATATCTGAATTACTGGACCCGAGACTTAAAATTAGGCACAAACTGGACGGCGTTTTGGAATGGACGTGTACGTTATCAAACTTACCATAAAATTGATATTCATATTTTGACAGACAAACGGATGGGAGGGTATGATCAGGATCGACTCTCTCACCTACCAATGGCTAGGGAAAGGGTTTCAACACGCGCTGCCCAACACAGTTACTAATATACAAATCACACCTACTAAAACCATCGTCGCATATACGGCTGGGCCTGCAAAAATAACGGCGACGTTTTTGTCCCCGATTGAAGTAAAGAATTTTACTCCAAATTGCATGGAGTTTCTGCCCTAACCATACACATCAAGAAATCAGATCCCATCGCACAGTCTATGCCCTTCACATATGTTGCAATGGATATTACTTTTACGGATAATCTGAATCACGATGTGCAAGTTTATATGGATATTACCGGAGGTCAGTTGAAATTTTCCATGATGATTGCTTAGCATTCTCATATCTACACAGAATTCGTGACTTCTCACGACGAGGAGGAGATCACATGGTATATGAAGGAGACTGGTCGAACACAATTCTTCGAGATAAGGCGAGCCAATGCTCAACAAGATGTCGAGGTTGATGAAATAGCACAAGATATTGGAATAGTCTTGGGGACTCTACAGGTGTGGTCGTTCAAAGATCAAATGACGAAATGATGAAATTCAGCTTGTACTTATTGTCTCCACAGGGGCCGGAGACTTCGATCTCGTCTAGTGTAGAACCCAACTCCTGGACACAGTTCAATGAATCTGGTATTGTAACGAGTACACCCCTCACACCTCCCCAGATTAACGGAAAGTATGGTCCTTCGTTTAATTATCTCTGCTGCGTTGTAGTATTCATCAGTTTTGTACAGCCCGTCAGGCGACCAACGCAAACGGCTCTCAATCACTAAGGATTTAAGAAACATTTCGGGAAATTCATCTGCATTCTCGGTACTCTTCGCCATTGGGGCGTATCGGAATGCCTCAGTCTCGTTCACTGGAGAACTTCAGCCACGAGCCCCGTTGTTTGCTGCAAAATATGCCACGGTTTCCGATATGGTGAGTGTTATATGCATTCAATTTTGTATGACTGCTTCAACTTGAGAGGTTCCACAGATGGACACGTTCCTCTCCGATTATACTGATGCGCAGACACGAGCGGACGACATAGATAAGCTGATATTCAGTTCCATCGGTGATAGATCGGATAATTACCGAAATCTTGTTTCTATCGCAGCTCGACAGACGATGGCTACTACAGAGCTCACTGTAGGCACAGGGACAGATGGGCAGTGGAATATGTCAGATATCAAGATGTTCATGAAGGACATCGGGGATAGTCTGTACGTAATTCAATTTTATCGGGATGCTTTCCCTTCTAGAACTCAAACTCCAACACCAGCCGAGTGAATCCCGTGGAGAAAATATACGCATCCTTTCCTTTCTTCCTCTTCATCAATGCTACATATGCAGGACAATTGCTATCTCCTCTGCTTGAATTCCAGAATTCTCATCCGAATGAGAAATATGCAGTACGAGACCTCGGTGAGAAGTCATCCTAGGTCAGTAATATCTCGGCGTTAATCGGGTATCAAGGTCAAGCATATCCTCAGACTGGCGGAGGCTTTATCCGGCACCAACAACCAGTTGAACGTATGTCACCTAGAGACGTCCTTTATAATTACTCAGGAACTTCTCAACAGACACAAGTAGTATGCTTATCATGTCTCTTGCTCAATTGAAATATTCCGGCGATAAGACCTTGGCCTCACAATATGTGAGTGCATGCCAGTGTATCATTGATGGAGTGAATTCATTATGACCGTCTCCTCTCGTAGTATTCTTTGCTACACAAATGGGCAGAATACCTCGTGGAATCAACACTAAACCCTCCGGATGTGTACGATGACGTTCGTCGAATATCGTCTATAATGTTATCTGACTGTACTCTTCATTGCAGAACAACGATCGACGGTGGCCCGCAAGAAAATTCTACAAACTTAGTAATCAAAGGGATTATCGGGATCAAGGCGATGTCAGAAATCAGCAATCTAACGGGCAGGCTCTACGACTCTAAAAATTATGCAGTAGGTCGAGGATTTGTTTCTTGCATAGAAGCCAATATAAGATTTGCTTAGAGCGTGGCTTCTGAATATTTGAACGAATGGATCTCTCGCGTCTCGCCGCTAAACGACGCACAGTATTTACCGGTTTTTCTCGACCAGCATAGTATATGGGCGAAGATATACAATACTTATGCCGATGCTCTTTTAGGCATAAATCTAATACCCGCAAATGTGAGAGTATCTCTGTAGCATGTTCGCATGCAGGATGCAACTAATCCCGTTTCCTGCAGATATATGAATTACAGGCTCGTTTCTACAATGCCCAATCCAGTATGCACAAATAATAAATTTTAGATCGGGAACTAACAAGAAATACAGGTGCTTCTTCTGGAATTCCAGAAAACAGCACTACTAACGTAATCAATACTGGTAAGTGGCCTACCCTTAGTAAACAGATGGTTATTCATCAGTCATAGCCTCGACATTGTTTTCTGCAGCCACATTAGATGTTTCTATACAAGATAACATCATCACACCACTATGGAACTATGCATTAGATAAAACCCAACCCTTGAGTACGACGTATGCTCCAGACAATGTACCTCACGGTGCTCCCGCGAGGTCAGCTCACAGCGAGTCATCATGCAACGCATATCTTAACTTTCATCCAGTCCTGCGTTAGGTGCTGCATTCGCTCCATTGGTGCTCGGGTTCGCTTTTTGCTATATTTTTCTAAGTTTCGCTCCTAATACCCAAATAGTATGGAAAAACCGATCATCCAGCCAGACCCCACGTTGCAGCGGCCAAAATCAGTAAAGCATTCCATCCTTGGACCCATTATAGGCGGAGTGTTAGGCGGCTTCGCCCTGATATCTCTCATCTCTTTGACTTTATGGAGAAGATACAGACATGTTCGTCAAAGAAACACCGTAGAAGGAAGTTTGAGCGAACCGCAACCCTTCACCTCGCTTAGATCCACAGATGGTTTATTCACGGCGTATCCCAGGAAGGCTGAGGTCGAAATGGAACACAGTAATACCCCATCAAGTAACCCACGCAACGAAAACCAGGGGCGCTTTTCGCAGAGCATCCCCTCAGGTCCACAGAATTATTACTCGGTCAATGGCAGAATTATAGAGCTCAGTGCGGAGCTACAAGCACTACAGCATGGTATACGGGATGACCAGAGTTCAGTATATTCCCCCCCGCCGAGCTATGCCACACGTCCTGTGGATTGAACGCACCCGAGCGTTAATCTAAATCTGGTATATAGCTTGGAAGTGGACAGCGTATTTTTATACGTGATATTGTTGATTATATAGTTATAGTTTGACGTATGCTTTAGATTATCGAAAGATATTACGCCTGCCAACCTTGGATGTGTCCACCCATGGCGAGATACAGGCACCCATATTCAGCTATAAAGTCTGCATAAATAGTATAGTACAACAATGGGAAGTGATTGAATAGTTGCCTTGAACAGATCTATGATTTATAGAGCACTAGTACACCATTTTGTAAAGGCACAAGCTTCAGAATGCCATTGTACGCTACACCTTCCGAGTCGTATAATGCTATCTTCCTCCTCTGCTTACTACATTCTATTGGGACATCAGTACGTCAGTGTTCTCGTCAATTATTAAAGATCTCTACTAGTAAAGGAAGATTCTATATTTCCTAATCTCACACTGGAATTTCAGTTTTGAGGAGTCGGTGTCTCGATTTTCCAATCATAGGATCTACACTTTACTTAGATGGTGCAAATCACCATAATCACCCGCTCAAGATTTTTCACCGGAGTCAGAATGTCAACAAGTATGCAACCGCACATACAAATCAACTCAATTGAGATTGGTGTTTTAAACTTTACAGTTTGCATAGTCGAATTGGATATAGTGTTGACGAAGTCTCCTCTCACGACATCCCAATATGGGATGTCGTGTTAACGCGGCTTTGAAAACAATTCCTTTTTGGGAACTCACCTCCGTGTAGATTGAGAGATCATAGATGTCAGTAGACGGTCTTACTTGTTGTTCATTTCCATCTTCTTTAGCCGCTGCACCTTCCGCTCTCTCTACTACTTGACACCTGAAAAGGGTGTTTAGTCTGAGAATTGAGCTGGGTTGATTACAGATTTCTTTGTGACTGTTACTTCATCACCTAGGGCGGCCCGACCAGCTAAACGAGGCCTCAACGCGATGCACAAAAGACCATCTGAGTCTGCATCTTCTTGCCCCTAGCCTTTGCATTTCGTCCTACTCTGCTAATTTGCATCGGAGTGTCGTTCTCGATGATCAACCAAGTGCCGACATCTGCAATGATGCAACACGACATCTCCAGAGTCCAGACACTGACCGGTACGCATACTACACATACCAGTGCTAAGGTTTGATCACAAAGTCTCTTTCTTTTAAGGGCCTGCGACTGGATAATCTATTGTGTATTCATCCTCTAGAATCCTGTCACCGACTATGCTGGTCCACTCCGTCGCACTATCTGTCATATTTGTCGTATCAACATTACCTGCTATCCTCGCACAGCAGCTACCCCCGATACTTCCTATTGCGGTTAGATCTCCATATCTTAATTACTGGACTCAAAATCCGAACTTGGCCACGAGCTGGTTTATGTTTTGGACTAAACGTGTACGTCTTTTACCTCAAAATATCTACCAGTGAGCTTTTGCGTCAAGTTAATGTGATACCCCCGACAGCTGTTAGGATGGGCGATTATGGTTAGGATTGATGGTCGTACTTATCAAATGCTCGGGAGATGGGTCGTAGAGCCAGCTAATATCATCAAGACACAAATCACGCCTACTCGGACCATCTTCGAATATACAGCTGGGCCTGCACAGGTGACGGCCACTTTTTTGTCGCCGATTGAGGTAAGTATTACAAGTTGTCCCTTCTTACTATTCCTTCGGTATTGAGTTCTAACTTGCACACGAAGATTTCCGATCCAGTCAAGCAATCCATGCCGTTATCTTATGTGGTAATGGATATCAGCTTCACCGATAATTCTCAACATGAGGTACAGCTGTATATGGATAGTACTGGAGGTCTGTCATCATATCCATCTATTTATGCCCTACGGGTCCTTATTTTCCCCAGAGTTTGTGACTTCACTAGACGGCGACCAAATCACATGGAATACAAAAGCGACGAACAGCTCTCTCTTCTTTGAAATCCAACGAAATTCTAGGGAACCATTCCTTGAAAGTGACGATAGAGCACAAGATATTGTAGGAATACTAGGGTCGAGCAAGCTACTGGTAAGATAATCCAAACATCCCGTTGAATAACGTGGTTAACATTCGGCGTTTTCTTTTTCTTCTTAGGATGATATGGTGTCAAGCGCAGCTGGGACCGAACCAGAATCCTGGATGCAATTTAACGACTCAGGTGTTGTGACTGGAGCGTCTATCGTCCCACCTATGAATATGGGAAAGTACGATCCTTGTTTCGATTCTGTACCCCGTGACATGGTATTCAGGTGATCCTTTTTGTAGTCCACGTTTACTATTCTCGATTGTCAAGAACTTGGGAACTATTCCAAACCTGACACAACCAATAATATTCGCAATCGGAGCGTATCGAAATCCTTCAGTCTCGGTAATCACTTCCACAGGGGAGACTCAGATCCGCGCTCCTCTATTCGCTACCAAATACACCACCATTTCTGATATGGTGAGTATTCTATTTACCTTACCTGCTTAACCAGTTTATTTTGTACTATAGATGGATGACTTCCT
The DNA here is from genome assembly GCA_038087015.1 of Cerrena zonata. Lineage (NCBI taxonomy): Eukaryota > Fungi > Basidiomycota > Agaricomycetes > Polyporales > Cerrenaceae > Cerrena > Cerrena zonata. The sequence continues at coordinate 172,047 of JASBNA010000021.1, forward strand.
CCTCGACTACGATAAGGCAAAAAAGCGAGCAGACGATGTGGACACACTTATATCCGGTGCAATTGGTAATAGATCAGATAATTACCTAAATCTTGTTTCTCTCGCTGCTCGGCAAACAATGGCCACGACAGAGCTTACCGTAAGCAAAGGAACGGACGGGCAATGGAATATGTCGGATATTAAGATGTTTATGAAGGACATTGGAGATAGTCAGTACGTATATTTCTATTCAATTGCTTGCCCGTTCACTGAAACATTCTTCACGTTGCAGCCGGGTGAATCCAGTAGAAAAAATATATGCCTCATTCCCGTTCTTTCTATTCATCAATGCTACATATGCGGGGCAGCTGCTATCCCCCTTATTAGATTCCCAGGATTCCCCGTCAATTTCTCAAGCGTATGCGGAACGAGATATTGGTACGTAGCAAAACTGAATTCTCGTGCTCTTTCATGAATACAACTCCAAGGTCAAACGTACCCCCAAGCTGATGGACGTGTCATTCAGCATCAAGAGCAAGTGGAACGTACGTCACATAAACATGTTTAGTATATTTTTTTTTTACTAGAATTGCTTATAACTTGTAATAGATACTAGTAGTATGTTGATCATGTCCCTTGCTCATGTAAGATATTCTGGGGATGCTTCTCTGGTTATGAGATATGTAAGTGTATTTGCTCTCGGTGAAATATATTCATCATGGCATCTGTAGTCTTCCTTGCTACGGAAATGGGCAGACTACCTTGTGGACTCAACTATGAACCCTCCAGACGTGTACGTTTAATATCGCTGAGTTATATTCCATATTATGCTCTGAATCTATTGCCTTCAATTCTAACAGGACAACGATTGACGGTGGTCCACAAACGAACTCGACAAACCTGATAATCAAAGGGATCATTGCAATCCAGGCAATGGCAGTAATTAGCAACATTACAGACAGACCAGATGATCTTGATAAATATGCAGTGAGTCCGAGTCTATACCTCAATTTCTTGCTAAGTTCTAACCCAACATCATACCCGGCAATTAGAGGGTTGCGTCTGATTATTTGAATAGCTGGATTTCTCGGGTCTCGCCACTAAGCGACGGGCAGTCTTTGCCTGCTCTCCTCGATCAGCATACTACGTGGGCGAAAGTTTACAACATCTATGCAGATGTCCTTCTGGGTACAAACCTTATACCTGCCAATGTGAGGATCCCTCTTCTCGTCATGTGTCTAATGCCATTATCATCATCGCTTTCCCACAGATATATGAAACGCAGGCTCGTTTCTACCAGGCCCAATCCAGTACGTACTTATGATTGATTTCAACTCAAACCTGGACAAACCTTAACAAGAGATACAGGCCTTCCTTCCGGTCTTACAGAAAATGGAACAACCGATGTAGTCAACATCGGTGAGTGAGATGCCTTATCTTTCAAATTGATTCTGATTCATCGGTCCCAGCATCTACACTGTTTGCTGCAGCCGCAATATCGGATCTCTCCTTCCAAGACGACATTATAACATCTCTATGGAAGTACGTTGTGGACGAAAGTCAACCCTTAAGCATGGTCTATACCCCTGGCTCATCGTCACAGAGTGCCCCCGCAAGGTAGGCTCATAGCATATCGTTGTCAAACAAGCTGTAATACCCTAATCATGATTTTCAGCCCGGCATTGGGTGCCATGTTCGCGCCTTTGGTCCTTGGGTACGCTTCACTATGATTATCATCATGATCAATTCTAAGATCTCATTTCTTAATAGTATGGATAAGGAAAACATGAGAGCATCCGCCACGACACCACCATCACCTCCTACATCACCACCATCACATCAGGGAGCGGTGAAACATGCAATCCTTGGGTCTGTTATTGGTGGAGTGTTAGGCGGTATCGTCTTGATATCTCTTGTCACTTTGGCTCTATGGAAAAGATACAGATATGTTCGTCAAAGAGATATTATCCAGGAGAGCTCGTGCCTTCCGCAGCCATTCGTATCCATCGTTCCTGCCGATCGCGAGGGTGGACCATTCAGGGTACACCCAAGAAAGTTCAGGACTGAGATTGAACACAATAGTATCTCGCAGTCATCCAGCACCCTAACCAACCAAAATCAGGAGCAACATCCACAGCCCGTTCCCCCGAACCCGCAAAATTATTCCCCAGATAACTTGAATAATAGACTTGTGGAGCTGAGCGCAGAACTGCAGGCCCTTCAGCGGGAAATACGAGACGAACAGGGTTCGGTATATGTTCCCCCGCCGAGCTATGTCACGCGTCCTGTAGATTCTGTAGATTGAGGGCGTACGTAGGGGTTGCGTAGAGTATCTGCAGCATTTCACTCCTCCCACTCCATGACCCTTAGCAATGACTGTCATACAGTCGAATGTTTCACCAACTAAACCAATATGTACGATAGGACTCGTTCTTATGGCCGTACTCATTTTTATTTCTTTCGCATCTTTGGCGGAAAGAAACACAGAGGTCATCCTCCAAGTCCTTGATATTCTTGACGGCGAAAACTTGAAGTTCAAGTTAAAAGTTAAATAATACATCCAACAATGAGAAATGATGGTGGAGTTCGACATGAACTTGAACGTAGGTTGTACTGCTACAAATGTCCTCAACGGTTTATCCAATTGAGAATATTCGCCACGCCACTTAGATGCGGCTCTGTTGTCAAACGTTCGTCGCAATGAGATACATATCTACTATACACAATCCTTCGAGGTTGATGATCAGAGCCTGGACCTCGGAATTCTAGGCCCCAAAGATTGCATTCGCTTCATCGCCCTCTCAACTTCTTCTTCAGGTGTCTCCTCCCACAGCCATTCCCAGTTCTCATCCAAGGCAGGACCCAACGAAGCGTAGTTATCCCCGTGAACACTGTTGAACTCGTACATTTTTCCCTGCAAGGCTGACGCCCGTAACGTTTTGTTAGCAAAGGGTAAACGTACGGATTCGTATGCTGCGAGTGCTCGAGGGATGTTCTGCGCTGATGTAGTCGAGTGACCTAACAGTGCGGCTAGTACAAATGCGTCCTGTTGATACAAGGTATACTATTAGGATAATTCATTGGCGGGTCTCGTATTTCGAGAGTATACCTCAATCGCTTGTCCGGCTCCAGCACCTTGATGGGGTGTCATAGCATGTGCCTATTTTCGTATTTTCGTATTTTGTCGAGTAGTAAAAATAGTCGGAATAAAGGACTGACCGCATCTCCAAGTAGAGCGACCCTTCCAGAGACATACATGGGAAGTGGTTTCAGATGGTGAACAGACCATAACATCGCCTTGTCAATATGCTAATTCGAATTTGAATGGGTTTTCTCAAATAAGGTTGATTGACCACACACCTGCACCAGATCCACAACCTCGGGCTCCCATCCGACATAGTGTTTCGCTACCTCTGAGCCATCACATTCAATGACCCAAGGCGCGTCGTACGTCTTACCCTCTCCCTCAGGGTAAAATACGAGGCCGACCGTGTTTACTATCCGGCCTTGACAGATTGGATAACTCACTATGTGCTAAGTATTGCCCGGGTGAACAAAAGGACCGACACTATTGAGAGACACCTCACTTTATTCTTACCGCAATACTGAGAAGTTCTATATGTCAGCTTCTGAATTAAGAGTAATAATTTGGACCCACCATCATCGGAGTAGTCGTCGTCCTCGTATCCTTCCCACCATTAGCTTCCCGCACACGGTCAGCAGGAATAAGTGCTCTGTAGGTAACCCAGCCACTCCAAACAGGTTCTGCGATATCCTTGAGCTGAGGTTCCTTGAACTGTGCGTCCTTGTACATCTGCATTCGGATAACCGACTTTAGACCATCACATGCCACGAGGAGATCACAGGTGTTCTGGGAGCCATCAGCGAAGTTGAGAATGACTTTGTCTGGGGTGTCCTCGTAGGAGGTTAGGCGTTTCCCAAAGTGAGCTACCCCGGATGGGAGATGTTTGACGAAGACGTCTAGGAAATGGGCCCTGTGAAATCGTATACATCCGTCTGTTGAATATTCGCAGATGAGCCTACAGGTAAGAGGTCTGATAGACTGTGACGACATACAAGGAGGAGCGTAAAGATGGAACTGGGACCCGACTCCTCTATCGGACCTACGAAAGTCAAACCCAATCCCTGGGGATTGTAATCATGAATGTCAAGCGCGCTATACAGTTTCAGAAACGAAGATACGGACCTGGTAATCCGTTCGGTGGGCTATTCGCAGCTTTTGACAAATCCTCTGCCATCCCGAGAGTCTGAAGAATCCTCCACGTTCTCTCCCACATCATGATACCTGCACCTATCTCCCCAAACTCCTTCGCAGCCTTCGTATACATCGACACGGATATCGGGGTATTTAGATAACGCAACAGCCAATGCTAGGCCTCCAATTCCACCCCCACTGAAACACAATATGAGGGTAGCACAGACGGAAGGACGTGATTGGAACTCACCAGATGGCAACGCTTAGCTTTGCAGGAGACATCACTATGGAGTCGAAAGCGTTAGATAGCGAGCCCGGGGTACAAGTCCTGTATGTTAGTAATGCATGATATAAATAGTCCTGAAGCCATTGCGTCCGTCCTTGGGAGTGTGATAATATTTGGAACAGGAGTGATCCCTCCATGAGAAGAATGTGAACCCTTTCTCATAAAGGGCATGGGGAAACCCCTATGCCGTATAGTTCACACTGCAAACTATCGTAAACACGGCGATTCGATTAGCCTATCAGGGAGTTATTCACTGGGAGATCATCCGCTATCCGTTCAGGTATTCAATTCGTTAGGATGGGTAGAATACAAGTGATATGTATTCAATCAAGCAGATGTCTTGAGCTTTTCTACCAATTCCGGCACTGCTTCGTATAAATCCGCTACTAGCCCGGCATCTGCGACCTGGAAGATAGGTGCATCGGGATCCTATGAAATCAAAGTTAACGCCGTTTCATGCCAATATATCCAAAGTACACACCTTGTTAATGGCGACGATCATTTTAGAATCCTTCATTCCAGCCAAATGCTGAATGGCGCCGGAAATACCGATAGCCATATACATCTCTGGTGCGACAACTTTACCTGTCTGACCGACTTGCAACGAATTGTCTGCGTAACCAGCATCAACAGCAGCACGCGATGCTCCGATAGCAGCACCAAGCGCATCGGCAAGGGGTTCAAGGGTAGCTTTGAAAGTTTCCGCATTCTTCAAGGCGCGTCCACCAGAGACAACTCGGCTCGCTACACCAAGATCCGGACGGTCGGATTTGGTAAGTTCCGTCTTGACATGTTGAGTAGGGCAGTCAGCGACGTCCAATGGGTCGACAGCCTTGTCTTCTGCACTTGCTGAATCGTCAACAACTGCCGGTTTGAAAGCTGTCGACCTCACGGTGAAGAATTTGATCGGGATCGTTGAAGGTGCTTTCACAGTGGCAATTGCATTGCCCGCATAGATGGGTCGTGTAAAAGGTTGTCGCATTCGAAGAATTGTCGTGCTCCAGAGAGGTGATGTCGGATACTGCTGGCACGTCAAGTTTGGCTGCGACTCGAGGCATGAGTGACTTGGCTGAAGAAGAGTGGGACGAAACGACATGGGTGAACGCGGAACCGCTCAAGAGCTTCTCCAGCAGAGGTGAAACTACCTCGGGAAGGTTGTTGGCATACTGGGGTGATGACGAATGCAGTAGACCAGTGAGACCTTTCAACCTGAGAGTATAACTCGTGATGAAATGGAAGATAATTGAGTTTACTATGCTTACTTCTTGGCCTGGGGTAAAATCGTCTGAATCTGTTCCGGTGCTCCGATCACAAGACCAGTAACCTCTCCACCTAATTGCTGAGCTGCAGAAAGCGCAGAAAGCGAGCCGGAATCAAGGACTCCGTCTCTGTGCTCGAGAAAGACTAACGCATGTGGCTGAGCTGCCGTCGCATATGTTCTGCAAATGTTCCGCGCAACAAGTGCTGTACGAGACCGCAACATAATGGCTAAGGGTCTATAAAGAGCAAAATATTATAATTGCTTTATCAAGAGGCTAGCAGGTTACCTACGTTCGAATACGAACTTAGTAGAGCGGGTGGAGGGACTTGCAAAGAGAGTTGCTTTCGGTGATCGTGGTGAGCGGATACTCCGGGCCGCAAATCTCATGTCTTCCTACGGCCGAAATCCTAAGAGTCCCGACGTTGTGGACGGGTGCTCTCGGTATGTTGTAAAGTACACCTTCATCTTGATTCACATTTTCACCATACCTAGTATGATGACTCTGCAACTCACGAGCTGTAATGCGAGCTAAGGCTATTCGTCACTATTGCCAGTGCTGCCCATATGTATCAACCGCCGTGGGTTGCCTCTTCACAATCTTAAGGTGCGCCTGCATCGCTATTGACGTCGTACTCAATATTGTACCACTTGAATGTAGGCTACTAGGACGACTGACGGTCTCCTCACGCCCATACTTGTCGCAGGACATGTCAGAAGACATTCCAACTTAATAAAGTTCCATCGCAGCAGCTCACTGCCAACACCCTGGTTCTTTGCATGGACCGGTCTAGTCTATTCTGTGGAACATACCCCAAATGTTTCCCCCTTTCTCAAGTTGAGAAACCCTCCCGAAGCCCCTCACCTGTTTCTCAAATAACGTAACTCTCAAGCCTAAGCTCTGAACCGGTGCTTGGCACGATGGACTTCGGTCACTGGACAGTCGTTTTTTCCCCACAGATCGACTTCAAATTAAGAGGTCAATGCACATGCTATTTGCAGACATCTGCATCTGTATTTGGGTTCCATCAAGTAATTAACTTGAGGAAGCATTCCCCGGCGACGTTCTGACCCGTGCAATACTGAAATAAGAGTAACACGGCGCGCAAGTTGGAGCTCCCCTTCGCTGGCGGCATGCCTCAACGAAGTGACTTGATGGACTTGTTGAATGTTTGCGCGATCCTCCTTTAATGTCATTCTTCCCTTCTATCATTCCGTGATGTGGGAGTCTCCGTCACAATGAAACGACTGGCGCAATGTTCAGCGATAGAGTATATCATCCAGCTATTGGTGCAATTTTTGCTGGTCCCCACATTTCCTACTTTACACTTTCTTTATTCACCAATGTCCGTAGAGCAATTTCAGCCCCTTGAAATCGGCAATTTAGTTACCTTTAGATATATTCATGTCGCAGTCGCAACGGTAAAATTCATTCTTTATCAAAAGAAACATTGTACTAAAGTTTACCGGCAGGCGTGGGTATGGGACGCTTTGGTATCTTGCTCCACCGAAGTCGATGCCTTTCTCGGTCGCAAATTAGCTCTAGTTGACCTTGTATACTTTTCTTCAAGGTATGACTTCAGATACTGAAAATCAAAAATATGCTTTAACTTTGCTATCTAGGATCCTTACCTTCTTTGTTGTCGTGAGCGAGGTGATTGCAGTGGGTATGTCAGCCTACACCATCTTACTATGTTTCTGACTTTTTCCGTTTAGTCGTACCTTTGGGAAATTATCGCTGTAATATCATAGTGCACGTCCTAAGTGCGTTGGGAACCCTGACAACATGTCTCTGCACCTTCCTATTTCTGGTACGAGCACGAAGCGTATTCTTCGAGTCCAAACGGGCAGGATATGCCTTCACCATTCTCTGGTTTCTGGCTGTCACGGCAGTACTTTCTACCACTCCATTCTCCTTCTACGGAACTGGTGTCCGACCAAGTGGCCTTTGTGCGGTGTCAAGAGTTGGCCCAACCGAGGCAGTGGGATCTATTTCTGTCGCTGTATTTGACACAGTGGCCTTCACATCAATTTCCTTACGGGTATTGTCACTCGACGGAAGAGTTAGGAGTGGATGGGCTATGTTCAAGGCGTTTATTATACCTTCGAATGCCGGACCTGTCTCGAAGGCTTTACTACGGACAGGGCAGCTGTACTTCTTGTAAGTTCTCGTCATTTTACGACCGTCAATGTAATTCTGAGTCAAGATTTCACACAGCCCTATAATGATGCTGCTAGCTTGCGTCTTGACATTCGAATTCTCCTCTTTTGTGCAAGCTGCACTGCTGCTTCAATGCCGATCTGCTGCCTACTTGGCCATTGCTGTCTTTTACAATATCATGGCATGCAGGGTGTTTCGTCTACTCCGGCTCGTCGTCCCACCGACCGCACAACAGAGTACTGAGGTGTCGCATGTTCATTTTCGACAATTCTGGAGAGGTGATGAGAGTACCTATCGCGAGACCCGAATCGAAGTTCCTCCAGAATTTGTTTAGAAACAAAACTTACAAAAGTACCGTAGTGAGTACTGGATATCTTAGACTTAATGGTACTAACGTATGTCTCTAGTTAATGTTAATCACGAAATACTTCTAATTCTAATCAGCCAACATTATCCTCGGGCCCGCCCTAATGGCATCTGTTGATCTTCGTAGCACCAATTCAAACATCATCGCGTTCTTATGTCTGGGCGAGCATTCCAATCTACACAACAGCCCAAATACATCATAACGTTCTTAGAGATTGATATTGAGAAACAACTCGAACCCTCCGGCCTGATCGACACTTCGGCATACTAACCCCACTAGCTGCCCACGGACAGTTCCTGACCCCGACACATCCCCATATGACCCATGCATCCCGTGCTCCAAGGAGAATCACTGCCGAACTCGTGGACAGTGCGTACGTCTTCTATGTAATTCCACTATCATCCGAATCATGAGTTTGAACTTGAACATCTGAACACTCCTTCCAGATCCCCACTCGTTCTCATGCCTCAAGATCGAACCCTCTTCCTGAAACAGCCTATTGGCCCCATACAACGCTGATAGTCATGCTGCGATGTTGTCTTGTGACCCAAGAACCCTGCTGTTCCTGTACTGCGCAACTTGTACCGCTTATGGTCGTAATCTTTCCCAAGGTCAAGGATTGACGACATTGACACCAATAATGGTACGAAATTCAAATTGACATCCAGACACCTGTGCACTCCAATGTATATCACCGGCAAACACGAATCCTTCTGTCAGATAATGAAGCTAGGCTATAGCTGTGTCCAATGAAGCACTTTCGCGCGTAATTTTGAAGGCCGCATTACCAGTGCAATCGCGGGCGTTTCCTTCGAAGCTTCATGCTTCCCATCCAGCGTCATCGGTCGGTGAAGGTGACAGGATACATCCGTGGAATGCTCTGCCCTGCTTCAACGTTCCCTCGGTCTTCAAGAACACTTCCAAGAGTACAATACTCTATGTCATAGCGAAACGGTGCGCCGTGTTGACCGGTAGAAGGCCTATATATCGATGGAACAGCCGATGGTACCTAGTATCCTATCCTCTAAACTATGTCAATGGACTATGTTGCCCAGGGTGAAGCTGACTTGCATAACCTTACAATAACAAGATATGTTCATGTCGCAATTGCAACGGTAAGCTCATTATCAAACCCTATAGTTTATGCATACTCACGTTCATTGAACAACGTATTTTTTCTCTAGGCATGGATATGGGACGCTATCGTGTCGTTCTCTACTGAAATCGAAGCCTTTATCGATCGCCGTTTATTCTGGGTCGATTTTGTCTACTTATCGTCACGGTACGATGTCACTCTTAAACGAAGGCTATTGTGTACTAATGACATTATCCAGGATACTGACACTATTCGTTGCTATATGCGAGATTATTGTAGTTGGTGGGTATATCTCAGACAGTTCCAGGTTATCTGCTTATTATTTCCCCACTCAGTCGCACCATTAAGCAATAGTCACTGCAACACTATGGTGCACGTCATCAGTGCATTGGGCACAACGACAACTTGCCTTGGAACAATGCTTTTCCTCGCACGAGCGAGGAGCGTATTCTTTCACTCACAGTGGGCGAGACTAGTGTTCCTCGCCTTGTGGTTCATCGCAGTTGGAGGAGTGATCTCCACCACTCCCTTCGCCTTCTATGGAGCTCGCGTCGAGCCGGGCGGTCTATGCATGGTCTCGAAAGTCAGCACGATTGAATCGGTCGGATCCTTGTCTGTTGCTGCCTTCGATGTCACCGTGTTTGTGACGATCACGTACCGTATCTTGGCCATGGAGAGAAAATTGGGTCGTTGGGCAATGGTTAGAGCATTCTTCCTAGGCTCCAAGGCCGGGTCCATCTCGAGAGCTCTGTTGCGTACCGGACAACTATATTTCTTGTAAGTCCTAAGTTTCAAAAGTGATTCACACATGTTTTAACTGAGTTTCATATTTTACGTAGCCCAATGTTGGTTTTGATGATATTTCTTCTTTTGTTCGAGTTCTCGTCATTTGTACAAGCCGACTTCGTGCTACAATGTCGTGCAGCTGCATACTGTGCTCTTGCTGTGTTTTACAACATCATGGCATGTAGAGTGTTCCGCTTGCTTCGTCTCGTCGACCCGGCGGATCCGTATGCTCAAACCGTAGAAATATCCGTCCTCCAATTTCGGAACGTACCGAGAGGCGTCGAGAGTACCTTTAATTTATAAACAGATAGTAGTGTTTGTATCTTCAAGTCAAAGGTAGGCTTTCCTTCGCAGAATTAGCAATGTCGCTGTTGCTAATAGTCTCTTTTAGAGGATGTGGACACATATTAAATAGAATTAAGTACACCAAAAACATCGAATACTAATCAAACCTTTGACATCTTCTCTCAACGAGAGGTCCAAACAGCGTGAAATCAGATCCATATTGTTGTCGAAGAAAAGCTATAAGCTACAAAGGGCTAAGAATACAAGTACGCGTAAGGTAGATAGGCGATCAAAGCCATAAGCTGGAACTAGGTATATATCCAAAGAGAAGGGCGTAAAGATTATTGGTCTGCCCTAGCCATGGCCAATAGGGCAGCAATAAGTCCCGATACATCGTTCGCCAGTGTGTAGACCCCAATGACTTCTTCTAGAGAGCTAGATATGCCTTCGACCTGCGCTTCAGCAAGTCGTCTAGTATTCGGAACGAATAGGAGAGTTATGATAACACGTTTGCGAGCGCCGTTTGGTTTATCCAGAGAATACGTGAGACGTAGTTCATTTTCGGAGGTCGCTTGGTGTGATTCCAGGGAGCAGAGTTCTTTGTGGGTTTTGAGTGCGGCAGTGTACCTATACCTTTGTTCAGTCCGGTGTCCTTCGAACGAAACATAGAAAGGATAGACCCACCAGTCGTATAAACCCATGACTCTTCCATCTTCCACTTCGTTCTTACAAGCTTTGACTTGTTTCTCGGCTTCAGCCCTTTCCATTCTCAACCTCTCGACATATTTGGCCCCTTCTTTCACCCGACCCTTGACCTCTTCGACATTCTCGTTCATGACCTGTAACTCTTCATCCAGAGATTGCATCTTTTCATCCTGTGCGTCAGCCTGCGCCGTGGCAGCAGCAATAGTGAGCCGAGGTTGAGGATGTATTTGTCTTAAGCGACTAAGTTGGAGCTTCGCGTCAAGTATTTGTTGTGCAAGTGTCGCAGCTTCCTTCGTTAGAGCCCTAGCTTTGACATAATCTACGGAAAGCTGAATATTGTTCATATAAGATATCAGTATTTATGCGTACCTTCTTCAACCAGCGGTGCAAGTTTCTGAACGTTCTCCTGTGTTTCGGCCAGTTTCAATTTAGCCTCTTTCAAGACCTCTTTCTTCTTCTCATTCGCTTGTCTGAGTTTTTCGTTGTCCGCAGCTTTAATATCTGGAGCGTCATCGCTAACAATGATCTTGATATATTGGTTCTTCGCCTTGTGCTCCAAATATTGAAACTTCAGTTTCCTGAAGAACGACTAACACATACATGTTAGCTCACAATAGCAATATATGCTTGTATCTCACCAATTTTTCAGCTAGATCATTCGACACCATTGCCGGGTCCACGAGTCCTCCGGCATTTTCACCGGAAGATAAAGCAAGATTCAAGCCAATGTCTTCTGAAGCAGCACGAGTGTCAAAGAGATGTTTCGAGTTTACTAGGTTAAGATTTGCGCTATCAAGCGAGCCTTGAAGCTTTCTTGCATGTTCTACTGCAGCAGTTAGGTCCTTTTCGTGAGAGGTCATGATGAAAGAATGCTTTCAGGCGGTGAGAAACAAGGCGCGTTGGTACGCGACGCGTTTGTGTCACGTGCGCCCATTTTGATATTTTGGACAGGGGTCGGGAGACTGTCAGGAGGCTCAAATATTGTGGTATTCGTTAAGAGTAAGACGAGCCTATTATAATTCTATGTATTATTGGATAATAGTATCCTAAAGTCCAGGTTCCGCCTAAGCAAAGCACTTTGCAAAGTCGCCCTCTCCGTCGTTCCTGGCAAACGACTGGCTCTCCACAAATGCATCTACCGTGCATATCCCATTCCCAGTTCCGCAGAATTCGAGGGGCTGCTGAGCATCGTTGACGAGCACTCTAACGTTTTGCGTCTCGCCACATTGCAATTTTTCCACCACCATCCTGGCAGAGAACGGCACCAAGCGAGCTGTGAACCAAGTTCGACTTGCGTCCGGTTCGGTGGTGCTCAAGGGAGCCTTCTGCTTGAACAATCCCATGGCGCTGAAAATTGCAATCATCTGGTTATCGTGTGAGAAGTCCGCGTAGATTGTGCGGTTGAAGGGGAAGGTTGCGGGATCAGTATCGAGGGTGCGGTTAGTTTGGGTGTTGTCGCGGACAGGGGTGCCAGTGAGTCGAGCGATGAGTTCGTTGATGTATCCTACGCCTTGGACAGCTCCGAGCTCTTGACCATAACTGCGTGCTCCAATCAGCTGAAAGTATAAATCAAATGGTGCAAGGGATCATATACTGACCCTGTGTTGTAAAACTTGTCTAAATCACCGCTGTATGAGAAACCAGAGAAAGCATCTTTCTCAGCGGCGAACAAGTCACAGAAAGGGCTGGGTTTCTCGTGAGCGACAGTATCGAATGGACAAAGACTAATGAGGTTGAATATGTCGGCATCAGTGAGATTTGCTCCTGGAGCAGCAGCGTTCAAATTGGCAGTAATGGATGGAGCAAAGACAGACAACCATTGGTCGGTCTGTGCATCCGAGTCACCAACTGATGGACACATAGAGTCATCGAGGGTGTCATTTTTCTGACAGATTCAAATAAATCTAGAGAAACAAAAGAGAGAGGAACCAAACATACGGCTTCATCAATGATCAAATTTATGACGGGTGTCAACGTCTTTTGACTGCCTGTGGCAAAACCTATCGATGTATTTATTTGAGCACACGATACTTAAAGCAACACAAGAAATTGTTCATACCTGCAGTCCAGTTACCTGCGGTCGCTACGACCCGGTCACTGCCGGAAGCCCGAACGAAGGGAATATTCGAAGAGTTCACTAGGTTGGAGTAACGTTGGAAGGCCTCTAGACCGGCATCGAAGGATCTGTGTTTGCATTATTTGTGAGTACACAGACCAAATATATTGAAGAGAAACCATACTGAGCGGCACCGAATGGTACTAGATCAGCCACGCCGAGGTCATATGTGTAAGTCTTCAGGAAGTCTAAACGAGAGTCTGTGTAGTTGGAAACGGATTGGATTTTGGCCAAAGCGGCTTTGATCCTCGTCGAAGCACCGGAGGTGGGGAACCTAGCACCGTGCCTTTGAATCTGGAGGGGAATTAAAATTTCCCTTCAATATAGTAACAGCAAAGATAACGAATCGGTAAAAACACACAATGTTAACCTTTAGAATAATAAGCATATGAGAGCCTGTAAGATTTCAACATCGATCATACCTGAGTAACTTCACAGCCTTGGGCTGGAGCTTGGTAGGGCTCGGCAGCGAAATAGGGCGTGTACGGAGCCCAGGTACGTTGGAGCTCCGCAGAAACATTCAAATCGGGTGTAATAGTTCGAGCCAAGTTGACCGGAGAACCATTCGCTAAGTATACAAGCCCTGCAAGGACGGGGAGAACGTCAACAATCATCATGAGCCTGCTTATGAGATTTGAATATCGTTTGAAAGGAATGTGGGTAATATGCGTGGATGCCAAGAGGTAGGCCAGGTTTGAAGTCGAATCCCCCCCAAGCCGACATTATATACTTTGCCAAGATGAAAGAACCAGAGATTCGGGTCTTGAGAGAAGAGTGCCACACAACTCGTTGAAGTGTGATAACATTGGGTGACAACAACCTCTCTGTCCTAGTGATGATCGGGACTGGAAATTCTGTTTACAATCAACCGGTGTGCCCGTTACCAACGGCTTGGCCACTCCATAGGAGAGACCATTTACAGGTCGTGTGCCACTAATACCCTTCTGACTATTGGGCTTCGGGCCACCGCATGGTCTAGTTGCAACCAATGTATTACTCCAAAAGATCGTAAATAAAGAATATGACGGTGATGAGGCAAAACTCACCCTACGCGCTCCTTTGGAAAGACTGCTACGTCGACGAATTGTGCGAGTGCGCGGGGTGTATCTTATTGACCAAACGGTACTCATCGGACATGCTTCCGACATCCATAGTTGAGGCACTGTTCCAACAAGAGCTGCTCTAGTAAATTAGAAGGCTCTTCTGGCTTCCTATATGATGTTATGTTATCTTTTCTATAAGCCTGTTACGTTTCACAAGTCATTTCAATAATAGTCTTCTTGAGCATTGCATTAAGCCTATATACAATACTGAGAAACCTCATAATAAACTTTATGCTTACCCTTCTTGCAAATATTACTAACGTGATATCGTGGTAAAGGTTAAGAACGGCTCGAGGCAAAATCAAAATCGAGCTGAGAATATTGACCGGATTTGGCAGAGTCGCCATCATTGGGTGCTATGACGTTCTTCGGAATCGTATTCGCGCTCTGGTCTGCGCTGACAGCGATATGTGATTAAAGGTTACTCTCTATTCATTCGTACACTTGGACGAAGCACCTTGAGGCTTGGAGGTATCTCTGCTGGAAGCTTTCGTCAGAACCAACCATGTCAATGGGTGCTACAGAACCGGAACCCCAGCCCCACGTCGATTCCAGTATAGCAAAGTCCTTTGACAATGACCGAAGTAGCGATACTGAAGAAGTTATGAACCCCGGACATGCGAGAGGAGTCCTCCCGATACCTCCAGTTGACTCAAAAAGAGGTGGTCTGCACAGGGGACTTTCCGCTAGGCAAGTTTCGATGATTGCTATAGCTGGTACCATCGGAACTGGTCTGTTTCTGGGTACCGGACGTTCTTTGGCACAGGGCGGTCCTGCAAGCATGCTGATTTGCTACACCATTGTGGGATTCGTGGTGTATGTAACGTTACTTTTACTGGGAGAAATGGGCACGCAGTATCCAGTTGCAGGTATGTTCTCATCTTCGAACTTGGGTCATCTTCCATACTTACCATTTCCAGGATCATTCAATGCGTATGCTGTACGATTCTTTTCGCCGTCATACGGTTTTGCGCTGTCTTGGAACTATTGGTTCAACGATGCCGTCTCAGTTGCTTCGGATCTAACTGCAGCCCAACTTGTACTTCAGTACTGGACAACATGGCATACTTGGGTTGTCAGTCTTATATTCTGGGTCTTTCTAGTTGGCATCAATGCTACCCATGTCAAAGCGTATGGTGAACTAGAATATTGGCTCGCTTCTCTAAAGGTTGCTACTATTATTGTATTCATCATCATCGGCATACTCGTCAACGTTGGTGTTAATCGGGACCACCACTACATTGGCGGGCATAATTGGACGATCCCTGGAGCTCCGTTCGTCGGCGGATTTGGTGGATTTGCCAGGGTCTTTGTAACAGCTAGTTTTGCGTGTTAGTACATATCGTTATATTGTATCCGACGGAACACTGAATGTTGCATGTTAGATGGTGGCACGGAATCTCTTGGGGTTACGGCGGGTGAAACGAGAAATCCGACTCGCAACATGCCTCGTGTTGTCAAATTTGTATTTTGGAGGTAAGAGTGTTTCATTTTGGCCCGTAAGACTGACCACTTACATGTGTAGTCGTACAGGATATTGATCTTTTATATTCTGAGTATATTATTAATTGGCCTTAATGGTAGGTCTCCTCGTTCCGACCCGTATCATATATATATTCTAACTATACGACTGCAGTCCCATGGGATTACCCTGGACTCTCTAACAAAACTACGACAACGTCCCCTTTCACAATCATATTCAGTCAGGTTGGGGCCAGTACGTCATTTTATTCCTATTGTTTTGCCTTTTGATACCGACTTCTTTCATAGCTACGGCAGGGTCATTCATGAACTCTGTTATCCTCACATCAGTGCTCTCTGCTGGAAACCACGCGCTGTTCGCAGGCACTCGTGTGCTTTACGGACTCGCATCCACGGAGCCCGTAGCTCAAGCACCTCGTATCTTCGCCAAAACAACCAAAGCTGGCGTTCCATTATTTGCATTATTTGCCACCAGTAGTGTCAGTATACTCTGCTTCGGAAGTAGCTTCATCGGTAGTGGACAACTGTGGGGTTGGCTACAAAACATTGTTGGAGTGTCTAATCAGGTATGGAAATTTTCTTAAGTGGATTCAGTTCGCACATTATCGCTGACATTCGCCCTCACTAGATTGCCTGGCTTAGTATTGGGCTTGCAAGTATAAGGTTCAGGCAAGCATGGGTTCGTCAAGGGCGACCTCTTAGCGAATTAAAGTTCCGAGCGGGATGGACGTGGCCTTGGGGCCCCTACTTTGTCGTACGTTCTTCAACCTCGTATTTTCTGCTCGGTATTTACGGTGTTTCCAGGTCATCGCGGTGTCGGTGATCATTCTCGTTCAAGGATGGTCTTCCATATTCCCCACATTTTCTGCTGTCGACTTCGTCTCGTTTTACATCGAGCTCCCTGTCATGCTCGTCATGTCCTTAGGCTGGCTTATAGCACAGAAGTTCTACCGAGCTCCTCTCAAGCGGTTACCGAGCGAAAGGCATTTGGGATCTTCTACACACCCGAATTATAGAACTATCTCGCATAGTTCGCCCACCGTTCCTTCTACATCCGCCGCACCTGCTGTGGATATTCTACCTTCCCCCACGCCTTCCAAACGACCAAATATTCTGAGGCGACTGCGTAATGTTACGGATATTGTTGATACCAGGACTGTTGACCTACATGTCGACGAATACCATGAGGACACAGATGACCAATTGGATGATGAGACGAGAGAAAAGAGGCTGAGCGGGAGAACGAGACTATTATGGAGGGTATATTATTTGTTAGCTTAACGTACCATGAGTGCAGTCTGGTCACATTGGTGACATATCAGTTTCTTGGATGTATATTTAGTACAAGCAGACACATTCGTGAATTGTAGTCGATGTATATACCGTCCTATAATCGGACCATGTGATGACTCCATACACTGAGCCTTGGGATTGTGCGCATTCTATATTTAGCAACTATCTTCATCTCTTCCCAAACCACCACTATATCTACAGTAAACGGCAGTCGAAATGGGCAGTTTAACACTCCAGTCTACTGTAAAGCTTTCATCAGGTTATTTTATCGTGTTCGTATAACAATCCGGAATGATGAGTACTAACTAGTGTTTTATAGGACATTTGATGCCCTTACTTGGCTTGGGTGTTTACCAGAATTACTCAGCCAAAGGAGCTGTACTTGATGCTTTGAAAGCTGGATACAGGTCGGTTGTATCTCTGATTAAAATTGACGAGTGTCCTAGATAAACACATAAACATATCCAAAGACATGTAGACTCTGCACAGGTATATCGTAACGAAGCCCATGTTGGGGAGGCTGTTAAAGAAAGCGATGTCCCTCGCGAGGAAGTCTTTCTAAGTACGTTCTCTTCATGAAGAAAGCTTTTTTTAACTAACAAATACCGTGTGTGAAGCTACGAAATGCGTTAGTAAGACGCATGGGTATGAAAGCACTCTAAAGGGAGTGGACGAATCCCTCCAGAAATTGGGCACTGGTAATCGAGTCATTGCTATTTTTAAGGGTCATTCAGTTCAACGTGACCATTTCTCTCACAGATTACATCGACCTCTTCCTCATCCATGATGCTTACTCAGGGACTGAACTCCGTCTTCAGACCTACAAAGCCCTACTAGAAAGTCGAGATATGGGAAAGATAAGAACTGTTGGAGTATCGAACTAGTTAAGTGTTTGATCATAGGCATACGACCCGATAATATTAACAGAAAACCATTTAGTAATATCCACCATATCGAGGAGATTAAAGCAGCCGGGTACGAACTCCCTGCAGTGAATCAAATAGAGGTCCGTCATTCGCTCCTTTATCCTCATAGCAACTATTGACGCATACCACTTTACCAGCTACACCCATTTTGCCAACAACGTCCCATTGTTGACTATTGCAACAAGAACGGCATCGTTGTACAAGCATACAGCCCTTTGGTTCGCGCCCAACGAATGGACAACCCTGTCCTCCAAGCAATTTCTAAGAAGGTATGCCTTGTGTCGTATATCCGAAATTGAACATAGAACATTTATCAATACCGTCTTACAGCATAGCCACGAACCCGCTCAAATCCTGATTCGTTGGTCTCTTCAAAAAGGGTAAGCACTCAGACTTTCGCCCTCCGGATCTACATTTAATGTATCCTTCCAGCCTCGTTGTTCTGCCGAAATCGGAGCAGACAGCTCGTATCAACTCTAATGCACAAGTGTACGACTTTGAACTCGATGAGACCGATATGCAACAACTAGACGCGTTAGACCAAGGAAAGGACGGTGCGGTTACGTGGAATCCGGTTGACATCCCTTAGGACTCCGGAAGCTTGGCAATCCACACCCACAGTGATCCACGGATGAATTTGCAATTCGAATGAGACCGTTCCTAGAGAATAGGAAATGTATATCTATATCTACAAATTATACCAAGTGAAGAATACAAAAGGTATAAATATATGGAAACCGCTCAACAAATCTGAAAACACTATCACCAATGCCTAACGTATGCTAGGGCCCATCAGTCTTCATCCATTGCACTCTCTCCCCTTTCTTTCATCTTCGCTATCCGTACCTTCATCTTCTCTTTGGCAACACCCTTTGCTGGCTCCAATGTCCCCGATTTAGCCATAGCAGCTAGGAGTGCATGAACAAAGCCGACATAATTGTGCCGTCTGAGACTGTTCTCAAACTGATGGAGAATATATAAGCAGAGGCACACAGCAGAATGCAAGAATACGTACCGCCCATTGTTCACGCTTCGCATTTTCATTTGCTAGTCGGATCATTATTTCTTCTGCCGCAGCGTGATTACCAGCTGTTTGAGCCTCAACAAGGGATTTCTCAAGAAGAGGTAGGGGATCTTCGTGCAGTGCTAGCAGACTGAATTCAAGCTGTAAACAATATCAGATGAAGGTTAAGGATGTGGTTTGAATATTCGCGACTTACTGCTCCTGGAGGATATGTCCCGATCCGCGCCTCGATAACTTCTCTGAAGAGTTCGGTCAGCAAAAGCCATGGTATTGCGCTCCTGAGATAAACATACCTCGCCTTTGACAACCACCCTTCCCCTTTTTCTTCGTACGGTCCATGCTGAACCGGACTGGGCCTCAATCCGTCTAACTCATATACGCCACCCATAAACGGAAGGTATACGATGAAATGGTAGGCATCTTCTGAAGTTTTGGGCAGACCCAGTCCATCTAGAGAGATTGCAGATGGTGGTGAGAGTGCATTGTGGGCTTCTCGTAACCAGTCCGCGCTCGTGACAGTCATGCCTCTAGTCTGAGGGTCCATTCCAACAGTGAAGTTAATGAGGTCGGTTAGTTGTTCGGACTTAGGAAGATCTGGGATATTGCCTAGTGCGTTTAACACTGCGAGAGTGGCACATGCATTGTTGACGACTTGATGTGCGAAGAAGCCGGGGAATTCGGGGTCGTACTGGCCGCCGCTGGAAGGTTCACTGGAACCACCAACCCACTTGAATAGGAACACCAGAGCATGTATAGGCTGAAAATCTGAGAGAGTTGCAGGATCCAGCGAGTATAGGTCGTCTACTATCAGAGGTACACCTAGTGACTTTAGAAGTTGTCTATAGCATCCCAGTTAACATTGAGGTTCAACATAATAAGGAATGCCGCTAGTGACTTACGTGAAGACGCCTGGATCGGATTCTGTGAGTTGCCAGCCACTAGAGTCATCTTCACCAGACATGGTTGAGCAGGTTTGTGTTGTGTAACAAGTGATTTTCTTTAGAATGAAGGTTTAATCGAAGATGAACGCGTCAAGTTAAGACAATATTGGGCGTTCAAAATATTTTAAGGGACGTGACGCGTCGCGCACACGTCACCATCCGATTTGGAGCGGCGCGTCCAAATAAGGCAAAGGCTTTAGATTCACTGCTTTAGTACCTCTTGTTTCTTGTCTTCCATGTCGCAGCCAGATACGAACACAGATATAACGAAGGACCCCCGCGCGGCGAATAGGGCACGCTTTGAGCTTGAATTAGAGTTTGTGCAAAGCCTTGCAAACCCGTATTATTTGCATTCCCTCGCTCAGCAGGGCATTCTCAATCAACCGGCTTTCGTAAATTTCCTGAAATATCTTCTCTATTGGAAAGAGAAGGATTACGCTCGGTTTATATTGTGCGTCATTCATTATTGTTTGGTTGTGTCTGTAATTGACGATAAATATAGGTATCCGCATGCTCTCCATCACCTAGAGTTACTTCAACATGCCAAGTTTCGAACGGAGATCGCCAAAGACGAATGGCGAGAAGCGTTGAACCAGAAACAGTTCGATCACTGGAGAACATGGTAAGCCCAAGTTACCCCAATCTCTTCCCGCTATCATATTCACAACTATTACCTAGGCGGGAGTTCAAACCTCCCCTCGACCCAGCCCTATCCGATGCACCTATAACTGATGAAACAAAGTGACCGTGGAAATAGCGTCTTCCTGTCACAATAGGAGTTTCTCGCCTACACAACTCCTTCATGTTTTCTGCAGGTGTTGCACATCGAGCATCCTCATTTCCGCCACTGCCAGTGCTGCTAGAAGCTGAAACAAGGTTTGAGCTTGTGGGAACCCTACGAGCACCATTCCGCTCCACATAGCACCAGTCACTCTGAACACGCGATGCTGGGGCTGGTTACTGTCATACAACCTTAAAGTTAAATACTGTATCGCGACTATCGCGATCTCCCCAATTCGACTCCTTGCCGCATTGTCGGGGCACTCCGAGTCAGGTTGACTAGCAGCGAGTTAGCGTAGTGAAGGGTACTTACATTTTGTGGTCATTTCACGTAAATATACAAATCGCAGAGTCCCCCTCTGTGGTACTTGAAACAAGCCTCATTGAGATATCTTTCAAATTTCCAGCGCATTGAAACTATGTCGGAGTCTGCCAACGATCATTCGCTATGTTTAGCGCACACTGACGCTTGGGCGCCTTTTACACCTTCATGCCTCCCTCCACCAAATGTCCAGGCAACCACTCACCAGTAATGGCCATGCAAACACCGAGGACCTCGAGGACGATGCCCCAGTATACGAGCTTTATGACGACGCAACAGACGTCCATCTCGCTTCAGTGGAGGAGAAGAAACGGATATGGTGGAAGAATGCGTTCATCAATATGTTATTCATAGCTTCGTGGTATGTTACGCGTCAGCTTCGTCTCGCTTGCTCTTTCTGAATTTTGGGGTGGCCTCGCCTACTTTGTGTGGTGTGCTCTAGGTTCTTATTTGCGACAGTACTGTCTGTGTATAACAAATGGATGTTCTCGCCAGAGCACTTCGGATTCCCTGCTCCTCTGTTCGTCACAACTATGCACATGTCTGTGCAGTTTTGTCTAGCTGGCCTTCTACGCACTTTCCTACCACGTCACTTCAAACCAGACAACAACCCGACAGCACCAGACTATGTGTATGTCTATTCCTCTGTTCCACGGTGGCTGTTCAAGATTCCTAATACCCACCATGCACGATTAACATGACATACCCTGTATGACCTTCTATTATCTTATGCCGGTTCTATGCATCTGGGTTATCCTTCATGCTTGTTCTGCGTGGTCATCGGGTATCAGGAACATTCCCCCATATGTATTTCTGGGCTAACATATCCCTCTAGACGCAAGGCAGTGCCTACTGGTATCGCGACGGGGTTAGACATTGGGTTGTCTAATCTATCCCTTAAAACTATCACGCTCTCCTTCTATAGTACGTTTGTCATATTGCACAATTTCAGTGTCGAATACTTACTATTCACTATACTAGCCATGGTTAAATCTTCCTCGCTAGTCTTCGTCCTTCTTTTCGCTTTCATCTTCCGACTAGAAATATTTTCTCTAAGGCTTATTGGTGTCATTGCGCTCATCGTATCAGGTGTCGTTCTCATGGTGGCCACGGAAACACATTTCGTCCTGGGAGGATTTATTCTCGTTATCTCAGGCAGCGCCCTCTCAGGTCTCCGGTGGTCTCTCACTCAATTGCTGCTCAAAGACAAGCAACTGGGTATGGCCAATCCTGTAGCAACCGTCTTCTGGTTAGCTCCAGTCATGGGTATCACGCTGGGGGTAATTAGTATGATCGTGGAAGGATGGATTCAAATATTTGGCACTGTCTTCTTTAGCGATGTAGGACACACGGTCAGAAGCATCTTCTTCCTCACGGCACCTGGTTTCCTGGCTTTCTCCATGATTCTAAGTGAATTTTAGTAAGTCCTCCACCGCATTTGTTTAAAGCGGACCAATTCTGTGCCGTCCCAACATACTCGCGCCGGTACTGATGAATTGCCTATCCTTGTATTTACATCATTAGTATCATCAAACGTGCCGGAGTGGTCCCGATGTCTATCGCTGGAATTGCAAAGGAAGTAACCACCATCATCGTCTCCGCATGGTTCTTTGGGGACGAGTTGACACCGCTAAATATCACGGGTGTTGGAATCACGATTTGTGGTACGTCACTTACTACTTCACGTTTCGGGTCTTCTTTCCTTTCTATTCAATCACCTGCTGTTGCCTCATTGCTTCTTCGCCTCCTTCTCTCTCTCACCCATTTCCGCTCCCCGTATGTTGCCATTCTGACTCATTTCCGCGAAACTTTAGGCATAGCGTTGTTCACGTACCACAAGTACCGCAGGTCAATCGACTCCAATGTTCCGTTGGATGCGCATGGAAACCCCATTCTTGAGGATGAAGCCGTGAACCCTGACTCCTCTCTTCGAAACGTGCAATACACTGCGTTAGACGAACGGCAGCCTTTGACGCAATTCTCGGGCGACGTGGAAAGTCGTATGTCAAATGAAAGAGTAGAAATGCATGTAAGTTCTCATGCATAATTTCCTGCCGTGATTTAGTTCAATAACCTTATGTCGGCATGTAGTCACGAACACCGTCTCAGTCAAACGGTGATGTGTTATTTGACATAGGGGGTGATGACGACACCCCGCTCAATACGCCACGCCAAGTCCAGGTACATACTAGAATCTCTGCCGACGGACGACACAACAACCCACCGATATTGTAAATGGTCTATGGACTCTATACCAGTTTCCGGCATGTGGTGCTGTTTATTGGGACTTGCAAAACGTCTCGCTTGGATTCCACTGGTCTAGACAAGCACACCTTTTGGAGCCTGTCACAGTGAGGATTCGCTATATATTATGCACGGTGACATAATAGGATGGGTGACATAGTATTCAAAAGGCGATTTTATGGACGATAATGGATGGTGGTATCTGCAGATTTGGTGATAATGGATACGGGGATCGATAACTTATTTCAATTGTTGCTGCTTCTCGACTTCGCTGCTCTACTTAATTGTGATCACGGTCCCAAGTGGGGATAGCAACATCAGTCGAACCTCACGCATCATTTGCCCGGGCACCAAGAGCTTCAAGGGCAGCGAATCTAATGCTCTGAGCATAGGCATTCAACTCCACGGTCCGACAAAGGCTTCTAGCCTTCTCACTGCCTACGATGCCAGCGCTCGACTTCAGTGTCAACGACCAAGGTTTCGATCCTAGTACTCTATACAGCGTGAAGCTGCTGACCCAGGTCCACGTACATGGACTCCTAACGGAGTTAATACCCCTTAGACCCTTCATGACCGTCGAAAGCCCTAGTCTCACTCTCTTGTATGGAACCACTTTACCGTAAGTCAATGTCGTGCAATGTTCGCCTTCCCTCTAAATCTAGCCTCCACGCGTACACGCACGTTCCCAGAATGGTCAAGCACGTCCAAACAGCTGACAGGAACCTGTTCGTACGGATATATCGAACACAAAACATGTGTTAGAATGACGTTAGATATGTGGATCGTCCTAGGGAGGCACTTTGACAGGTGGCTTCCAAATGGATTCTTCGAGGACACTTGGCTTAGTGACAAAGTTACTCACCCTTGGATGCTTGCTAAGGTCGTAGCCACCCGACCCCGAAACCAAGCCCTCTTCTTTTTGACTTCGCGGGTCCTCTTCCCCTCTTCGGTCTTTTTCATTTCATTTCAGACCCCTTTGGCGGACCGACCTATTCCACGTCCCGCGACAGTTTACAGGAGAGCGATCTCCCCACATTCGCGCTTAGTGAAAAATGGGACTGCGCGCATGATTGGATACCGACGGGCAATCATGAGACCAGCTGATCCCTTGACACGCCGATTGTTAGTGGAACATAAGCAAACAGGAAAATGAGATCCTCGTGAGGTCAAAAATGGTAATGACGCCTTCGGCCATCATCTCTGAGGAGTGATACGGGAAGGTGCACTGGTCTGAACACATTTGTAAACCTAGAGTGTATCAGATCACTCTATGAAGGAGGGGCACTCCGGTCATATCCTCCCCCCTCCTCGTGTTGCTCTAATGACCTTCGCCCATTCTTTCATTAGTGGAAATCCTCACTAATCCTTCCTGATTCTTACAAACCTCTCAGTCATCCAGGACATATCTTTAGGTCGAATTCGGCGAAAGCTTCCCCTTCCAGACATATTGTTCTCTCACCGATTGGTATCAATACAAATCAGGAGGATCCTGGGGGAAACATGGCCTAAGACGCGAGAGAGAGCTTATCTTCATATCTCATTGCTCCCGATACCTACCTACTCGTGGATCATGATTTCAATGTCGCACCCAGGGGTCTAACGCAAACCTTGACGCTTCAGGGCCCTTCGGGTCCTCCATCGGCACATTGAGAACTCGAACTAGAATTCTAACTTATAGTTCCTTTTTGCCGCTTTACGCCCGATAGGGTACTAGGCATTCTCAGGCCTCAGGGATTAGGTCTTTAATCGGCCACGGTCGTATAGTCCCGTATGCCCTGCTTATTCAATTCACCTGTGGTCTTACGAACGCTCTGAGGTCACTCCGACCGAAATGAGACGCTTGGTGATCAGAGGGTGGCCGGTCAACACATCCACTGCCGTACTCCCATGCTCATTGTCATGAATATACGGCTGGTTCCTTCTTTCTACTTCTTCTTGTACAAGCTGTACAACGTGAGGCGGACCTCTTTCCTGTCTTTGTTTTTCTGATCAGTCGTTCGTGATCAGCGTGTTGCTTGCGGCGTTGTTACAGTCCCGACTCTTCGAGTTCGAACAAACGCGAGAAGACCTGCTACGGTCGCAGTTGTACTGGTATGTGTATAGTGCAAGGGTACAACGTTCTACGTTGAGCGTTCGACGCAGAGTTGTATTGTGGCGCTTCACAACTTCTTGGAAAGACAATGCAATTCATATATTCATATATCACGCTCCACAACGCCGGGTAAACATGCTACACAGCTCTGCTGGAAAACCTTAGAGGGAACATGGTAAGGCTGTGATACGATCGAAATTCTCGAACGCGTGCGCATGTCTCAGATGACCCTAACGTTTGTTCGGACGATGTTCGGGCTGTACGCCCCCAGAGCTTACATATAAATTTACCGGAATCCCTGGCTGTGTCGCTTTGTTTTTCTTAACAGAATAAATGTGATGCCATTCAGAGTGAGTGATATACCAGCTGCAGGAGTCATATCAAAACTCAGGGTTGTGTGTACTTTGAGTGTGTTAAGAGTGAAGAGGTCCGGTATCCTCATCATCCCGGATCCCATGCATGTGCACCGCAACGCCGGAGCCGATTCAGTTATGCTGGGCTCTTCAGGCCTAGGTAATAGCTGCTGACCATATTCACGTTATTCTTATTCTCTCAAGAGAGTCGTGCCTCAGGGTCCTTGGGATACTCAGGGCCCAAGCGTAATAGAATGGTCATAAACGAATGACAGGGAGTCAATATCGGGTGACAAGGAATCAATATACCCAACGCATGGCTCCCACCTGCACGTCCGCAGAATCGTCATATGGTGTCCCCCCTATGCTTCGAGATCCTTCAAATGGATCATTGGATACAATGAGGGTGGTTAGGTGAGGTGCACTGGAGCCGTAGCCTCCGGTCCCATCGGGGATATAGAAGGACGGTGTGGGAGGAATGTCGTATTTTGACTTTGTGGGTTATCAAGACCAGCTGGAGACTGAAGCTAGACCGCTTGGGGTTTGTTTAAGGCCTGTTTTGGGGTGGGGATTGCTAAGGATCGCACATAGCATATGTTTGTTTTTGGCATGGTGTTATTTATTTGTGGTTAATACTGTAGAGACAAGAGGGGGAGTGGTATCTATGGGTAATGATAACGGGAGAGAGAGTAAGATAATTTAGAACAGGAGTAGCAAGCGAAGAGAACAACCAGAAAGCCCACAAGAAAAAGAGAAAGACCTGATAGTTATATAACGAGGTCGACGAGGTGAAATACATGTTCCGAACAAACTACATGGGTAAAAGGGGGTGATGGATGCAGAGTATAATACAGAATGACCAAACTGTATCTGGCCAAATGAGGAGGATCGAGTTTTATGGATTCATAACGGCATAAAGACAAAAGCGGAGCAGACCACACGAGGGTATCAATGTAGCGGGGGCACGATCGATGACACTAGAGAACGCAAATATCGGTTAGACGATGATTCCGTTTCGGGCAATAATGAAGTATGATGAAGAGCGGAATACTTACTTTGGTCTGCCGCTGTCGCATGAAGCTGGTTGACACATGCCCATGTAGACCTCAGCATTGTCTGCTGGAGCTCGGTTTGGGTAAGCGACATGGCGGAATCATCGGCGAGGCCCAGAGTCCATGCCATCTGGTTCGACATCTACAACCAAGGAGTTAGTTATTCTGGACTTGCAAGACGTGTATTGGAAGCGCACCTGTGCATGGAAACAGAACATCGAAGTCCTATTACGCTTGTATTCTGCCCAAGCAAGCAGGATCGTCGCATGCAATGTGTCGAGAGTTGGGAAGGTCGAGAGAGACGCCAATAGTCGCTGTATGGGGATATGTCAGCGATGAGCGCGCAATGAGAAGCTAAGAAGCTTCTTACCTCTGCATTGGCACAGTAAGCAGCCTGTACGTTAGTCGCCCCAAGCGACGTAACTTCTGGACAGTGAACGTAACTGGTGATAGACTCTGTCAGATACAGCGCCAAGATACGTATTACAAAAGATCCCTCTTACCGGGCTGCAAGCGCCGCGATGCTGCTACTGAGGACCGGGGACAACGATTGAGTGAGGAATTGTTCGACAGTGACTTCGTAGGACATGAACGGGAAGCTACTCGACAGATTGTCGAAGAAGGCTTGGATGAAGTATGCCATCAGGTTGGCGTGAGGTCGATCTGGGTGACGCAGATCAAACAACGGGGTCACGGTTGGCTCCGACGAAGACTGTCCAGGGTATTGAGAAGATGCGGAAGAGGGTGATGGGATTTCTGGGGAATAATGAGATGTACTGCCGTAATCCCTGGATATCAAGCAAGTAACGTCAACAAGAGTGCAGATCAAGCAAAGCTAAGCACACATACCATTGGCTTCCGTTGATGGAATTCACGCCAGTGAATACGTGAGGCGTGTACGAATTGTTCATGGAAGTACTTTGGGGGAATTCCGACCATGACATTTGTGGATAACAGCGACCCATCGAGTATTCATCCCGAATGGGCTGAAGGGTGGCAGCGGAACGTGCTGTGGCGTTGGAGGGAACGATGGGAGGCGTAATATCGCGGTCTGGTGATGGGGTACCACTGCTGTTCCAGCCAGTGGAGGACGATGATGCACGAGAACTCTGTGCAGAACGGCGACCAGAGTCGGGACTTGTGCCAGCCATGATACGGCTGCGTTCAGCAAAGTACCGCTCCCGGTCGCGGAAGCGGCATGGGATCTGGGCATTCGAGCATGCCTCGCATTTTACGTCGGGAGTGTTCTGGATACACTTGACTTTTTTGAGACGACTGGGAAGACAAAAGCAAAGTGATTAATCAAGTTGATATTGACGACAAGTAGGCAAATATGTTTTACCAATTGTCGCAAGAGGTCACCAGACGCGGACGCTTTTTCTGGGCCTGGACAGACTGAGGGGACTCGAGTACGAAACGGATATCTGCCATGGTGTTAGCGGGGTTGGGATGAGGGGAGTCGGGGTCGGATGATGTACGAGGATGGAGAAGGAGGACTAGGACTTATATACCAGGACATGATTGGGAGAAGACTAGAATGAAGGCGTCTCCGAGTCTTTCGGCGGTACGGCAGACACGAGGAGGACAAACAGTGAACAAACTCTCTCCATAATCACTTGTCCACGTCCAGCCGCCCACGGTACCATCCAGAGAGACCAACGCCAGAGCCCGGGGTGCGTGCAGCCACAAGCAGGCACTAGCCTCTTGAAGCAAGCAAGGTTGTGTTCGTACGACACCATGTTCGTACACGGTCCCCTGCATCCCGCCTGCTTCATCAAGATCCTCCGTTGAACCCCCTGTACCGTGGGGGCGCCGGCAACCTAACAGACCTCCAGCCATCGCGCCGCCTCCTCCTCGCCCACACCTCTCTGTGCCTCACATTCCTATTCCTGCCTAATGTTCGCCTGATCTCTCAGTCCTCCCTCTATCCATGCAGACGTCATGACAACCTTCTTCTCCGATGTTCATCGGAGGTGTGTAAAAGGAATTCCCTCCTTCGCTTCTCGTATACAATCAACAGAAACCCACCCTAGGCCGACATCGTTGCGTGTCGTCGTCGCAGCTCCAGCTAGTCCAAGTTTCGTATCCCACAACTCCCTCTCCAATGAGATATGAAACATCTTTCTCAACTGTTGGCGGTTTGTTATTCTGAAACAGCGTCTGGCTCTCTCATGCACCGCATATCGACAACACGCTAAACTCGTCAAAACACAATCAAAGGCAGTGAGTGCGGTTTTCGGTACTTTTGTGATGTTATCATTGCACGATCCTCCACACGTGGTCGAGGATTTTTGTGATATGTTTTTCTGTGGACCCGTTGAGTCCGTCCTTGTTGAAGCCGCCGAGGCACTGCAAGGGCTAGCATGATGACAGCGCAAATCCCCCCCTGATTGAAACATACCCAATCGTTCGTATCATCCTTGCGCTTGCTTTTGATGCCACAGGGTCATCATGGTCTTCCCATTATATTCACTGTTATAATCGAGGTACCGACGCAATCAACCATGTCGACTCTCACGTCTTGCACAGTTGCAACGATCATGATTCGTCCAACCGACTGGGCGAACGTATGAAAACAAACTAAGCGAACCAGCGGTATGAGGTACCATCAGCGGTGCTAACATCAGCACATCCTTTTTAAATTCCCCCCCAATTTGTCCTCGAAACAGAAATACAACAAGGTTTGTTGTAGCGGCTGGAAACGAGGCATCAAATGCAGTTCGCCAGAGAACGAACGCCACCTAGAGTAGGGCGAGTCGTTTCGACTGACAATCTCCTCTGTCTCTAGGTTAGCTCGATGGTTGGCCTTATCCTCGTCCTCTCTGCCACCGTCTGTCTTGTGGAACTTCTTGCCTCGCCAGCTCGGAACCCTATCTTTATTTTTGGTTAGCCCAGCAGAAAGTCCGGGACAGCCCGCTGTCCGCTTAGATATGACAGTTGCGCAATACTACATACGAGGTACGTATATCGTCGTTCTCTCTTGCCGCATTACCATCTCACCAAGTCAGTTTGTTTCTCTTAATTAGTTCCTTAAATGTCTATCGCGACCCTGACTATGCTCATGAATTCAGTGGTGGTCGGCATGTCATCAATTTAATTATGCGTTGTGACCTCACCGCCGCGTCAGAAAACAACAATCGAGGACTCGGGAGAACGACACCTACCAAATCCATTCAATCGACGATCAAACAAGAACAGGGGGGGTGAGAAGGGTCTCGTCATTCGAAGACGACTTTTACTATGGAATGATGACAAAAGAACGTGTACCATTCCTTCGAACAATCAAAATACTACCGTCCTGTCCAACAAACCCAATTAAGACGGTGATTGGTCGACGAGGGAGAAGTTGTGCTTGTCATTTATCATAAAGCCACCTGTTGTGTTGGGCGAGGATAGGTCGGCTGGAAGTCCAGAAGATCGGTGCTCGGTTGGATGGCCGCGAACGTGGTTGAATGGACGATTGAGTCTCCGTGCTCCTTGGTAGAGTTCTTTCCCAGAAGGTTTGTGCTGTTGGTATGCTAAGTACTAACCAATGTAGGAAGGTTGGGATTGAGGTTCCAGAACTAGTAGCTGCTTTTGGGCATACAGCTTCATTACGCCGTCTGTTTATTTGTTGTTTGGGATGTTGTTTGGGAGATAGGGTATTTTTGGATAGTACACGAAGCACTGACCGGAAGTTGAAGAAGGGCCACTCGGTAGCTGCATGTCCCTGTCGGTTATCCGCGCGCCGAAACCAGTATGACATCTATAACGACGTCAGCAAAAGATCGCAGTAAGCAAAACCTCACGAGTGGGCGTAAATCCGTGTATAGTCCATCCAGCTTTAGAAATTTAATTCGTCTCCTAAAATACTCGTGTATTATCCTCAACTATTATTACAGTATTTACAAACCACACGAGTGACCGGTACGCGCCAACTTTCAAAACAACACGGGTGGTATTCGGTCCATCTCGCCATGTTCTCAGGTGATTGAGTTCGTTTATAGCCATCGCAGTCACATTATCTGCAAACCAAAGCCTTCGGGGAGCGACCCAGCCTACTAAGGCGGCAGGCAGTTCTGCCGCCCAACGCATTCAAACGCATTCAATCACCGAGTAGAGCGAGCGGGAGTGAATTGATGGTCCTTGGTCCATCATCTTCAACTTAAACGAACATGAAACAAAAAACAACAACAAAAAACGAGCGGTCCACCCGTCAAGTCCATCACCAACAAGCTTTTCCACATCATGAAAAAATAAGGGCACCAGAATCGCGTGGGTCGGGTACCTAAATGTCTCTCCCTCTCTCTGAAGTCATTAGTCGGTGGGATGATCTTCTGGCCATTTCAAACCCTGAATAATAATTATGGATCAATCCTGTGCTCCCTCGGTAAATGTGAGGCGAGCTGGTGCGGTGCTTTGGGATGAGGCTCGGGTTTCCGTAGATATCGGGATACGGGTTTGAGGGGTGAGGTGTGTGGTCCGTTGGTGTTTTTGCTCTTTTGGGTTTGTCATCATTTGGTTTTCTGTGAAAATCGGGAAACGGCCCAGGGGTGTATCAGGTACAGAGGAGATGTGTTATCAAAAGGTTATTTTTTCCATTGAGCACCTCGAACCTCAATGCAAAAGCTATGTAGAGTTGCACACTTGTCAGGGTCAGGGTCGCTTCCACATTTGTCTCGGTTGAGATCATTCACCGTATACGATCGTGAAGGAGGGATGCATCAACCGACAGACCATTCAGGATAGCTATGGTTGGAAGTATGAGTCTGTTGGGAGTAGACAGTATTATTCTCAGTATACGTAGCAGTGCACAGGTGGCTTTCCGCTGTTGTGAAGTCTCCGAGATAGTAAGAATAGACCTGAAATCTACACGTGTAAGCATCTAATCACTTCTACCATGATTAGAAGTTAAGAACGTATCCCTTTGTTGTCGCTACTCCCCTCGTTACATTCGTATATCCCACTCGCAAACGAACAGAAAGCTTCTGTCTTACGCAGCCCGAATGAGGCGGAGAAACTTCATTTACCAACTGATTGACCACATGGTCCATCTCAGACGAAAGACAGAAGTATGATACTGACGATGGGGACAACATGGTCCCATGCACATCGTGAGTTTATGTGGGTCACTTTGATCAACGTCCCGAGTAGAGTGGGTCACCCCCTCAATATGTATCGTATCCATCGGCAATTACGCAAATACGCCACTTGGACCAACTCACCAAGCTGCAAGTCCCAGTCCCAGCCGACAAGACATGTAAGCACGTACTATACCGCGGTGTACCGCGGATTGTACTGCCCCATCCTCTCGCGTGGCAGGCTATAAAATTTAGACGATGGTTTTGATTGTCCGAGTCGGACGAGTTAGACGTCTAGGTGTAAATTTCGCATACCACTTTGTGAATGATGTCGAAATGATGCTTTGGTGCGTTTTCGAGCAGTCCATCTTTGTGATGGTGTTCAAAGATGGGTATCCTCGCGGTTAGGTGTGAATTACTCTTGTGGCGTTTTTTCCTACCTTCACCTTTCAACTTCCCAGTACGGAGAAGGTCCCGTCAAACTTCAAGCTTTCGAGACTCGAGACCTGTCACGCCTGCACTGGAGTGTCTGTGAATACGATATTGTGAAGGGGACATCATGATCCTACACGTCGGGCAAATGCGTTCATCACTAAGCGCTCCGATTTTCCAGGAGACATACCTTCTTTGCTTCCACTTCCAAGCTATCTGTCTATATCATCTTTGTTGATTTAGGCAACCAGGAAATCCTTTGGGGCTTGGGACTGCGATTCGAAGTTAATAGAACGCAAATGGGGGTATCTGATAATCAGCTTTCCGGGTCCTGCCGGTGGTGAACGTCGTCGACGTTCCAATCTTCGGAGTGCCGGATATGGAAAGCGTAGTAATGGTAATGGTAATGCGGAATTTACCCCACATACAGTGGCGGCCAAAAGTCTTGCACTCTCGGCGAAATCCGCGAGTTTGGCATGTTCCCACACGCGTTACCCCATGTATTGTATATCGTTAGAAAGCGTTTTTTAAGCTGAATTCAATGCAAAAGGAATCAGAAAAAACGAGTAAGATTTGAGGGAAAAATTTGAGAATCTTTGTAGTTGAGTGTGGGAACCCTAGGTGTAGGTCACAAGCAAGCCACAAAATTGCACCATTAAACTAATCTAATGTAAGTAAAAATGAGTGGACAGGTTAGTACTTAGTATAAAGACCCCTAGCAGCCTTTAAGGCAGCAGTACGTCGAGGTAGAGACTCATACAAAGCCCGTATCTTTCCAATGTCCAAGTTCTCCCACTCCTCCTTCAAAGCAGCCCACAATTGGTCCAAATTCTGGGGTTTCTGTGGCCGTGAGCGTACCTTATGGTCAAGCATATCCCAGACATGCTCTATGATGTTCATATCAGGCGATTGGGCTGGCCATGATAGAACACGAACATGATTATCTGCAAACCATTTCTTGGCGGCCTTCGAAGTGTGCTTCGGATCGTTGTCCTGTTGGAAGATAAAGCGACCTCGGGCTATGGCATGGTCCTCAAGGGTACCTAGAAGGGACTGGGAGAGGATCTCACAGTATTGATGCCTGTTCATGATCCCGTTGACGCGGTGAAGCCGACCGACACCCTTCCATGTGATGCATCCCCACACCATGATATTTCCACCATTCCCCTTGACCGTTTTCTCCACGTTTCTTTCCAAAAACTCTTCTCCTACCCTCCTCCTACAGTAATGTCTCCCATCAGACCCAAAAAGACTGAATTTGGACTCATCGGAGAACACAATGAGTTTCCAATCCTCAAGCGACCATTTCGACACAACATCCGCCCATATTCTGCGCTGTGCTTTGTGTTTCTTGGTAAGCAATGGCTTCCGACGACGTACTCTGCCATTCAGGCCAATGCTGGAAAGGTAACGGCGCATGGATCGTGGGCTGATGTGTGGAAAAAGCTGACGACAGGTGTCTTCACCATCTTGAGCCTGCCCACTTGTGATCAGACGTGCAGCACGGCGAAGGCTATGGGGGCTGAGAAGGCGTGGTCGGCCAGGGGCTGTCCTCTTGGCATAGGGGTCTGGGTTCTGGCGAAGTTTGATGAGGTTTCGATGAACGGTTGTTGGATGAATGCCAAGTTCGCGGGCTATGGCGGGTGGTGCAAAGCCAAGGTTTGAGAGGGTCAAAATTCGTGCTTTTTTGGTTGGAGTGCAGCACTTCCCAGGCATAAATAGGTAGGGAAACCAATATTCAAAGAGATAGTAGTGACAGTATGAGTTAAAGAGTAGTTGTGGTAGCAAACATGAGGCATACACATGTACAGGGGTAAGTTCCCACGCTCAAAATACAAAGATTCTCAAATTTTTCCCTCAAATCTTACTCGTTTTTTCTGATTCCTTTTGCATTGAATTCAGCTTAAAAAACGCTTTCTAACGATATACAATACATGGGGTAACGCGTGTGGGAACATGCCAAACTCGCGGATTTCGCCGAGAGTGCAAGACTTTTGGCCGCCACTGTAACTCCTCTCCGCACAGTGACGCAACTTGGCCCCACATTCCGCTGTCAAGGAGGGTGTTATAAGTCTCGAGAGCCCCGACTCCCTCTGTCCTTCTGATTTACTTGTAAGCTACACCAACCCGCTTCATTATATCTCCTATTCGGAAACTTTGTTTTATTCAACCAACATCATTATGCCGCTTTTCAAACGCAAGTCCAAGGTTTGTCGAGCTCCTTAATTTCAAGTTGACGAAACTTACTCTTGTTTTTTTAGCACCTCGATGACCCCCGTATGTCAAGAGAAAAGGATAACCTGGTTGGCACAAATCATACCCACCGTCATGACAACACCTTATCCAACAAGCAACACGACTTACTTCACCACCAAGACGCCGCCATGGCTCCTGGCCAGCAGCATGACACCGTCACGGGACAAGGCTACAGTCATAATGCTGGTGTAGGTGGCACTGGGGTTGGTTCCTCTGGTGCTGCCGGTGCCGGTAGCGCAATGGCTTCTGGGGGAGCGGAGCGGATCTACGACCCTAATGACTACACCCCGAACCCTAACAAGGGAGGCGCAGGCAAGGTAAGCATCAGGAATATCTTTTCCCTAAAGGACTCATTGTGACTCCGAATATTTGTTCTAGTTTGTAGGTGCTGCGGTAGGAAGTGCCGCACTCAAGGAGCAAGCTTTACTCAAAGAACGAGAAGCCGAAGTTTTGAGTGCTCAAAGTCAAGCACTTGCGGAAGCAGAACGGTTGGAACAGGCCGCCATGGAACATCGAGAACGCGCAGTTGCGGATGGTGCTCATCCCGCTAATAAAGAACTAGGAGCGGGATTGAAGCATGTCATGGAAGGAAAGTCTAGGGCGTTCTAAATTAAAGCGAACCATTAATAGTTGTATCGTTAGTATCTGTAACTGCTCCAGAAATTGTAGAGTATTCGAGACTCACTACGAATTGCAAATTGCGTGACGTGTTCACATCTGTGTTCAGGAGGGAAACGTAGAAGGGGTATCAATTATACTAGCACTGTAACATATCCAGCAACACCGCAGAAAATAGCTCTAGATCTAGAACCTGGTCCCAGAGTCCTTGATTATTCCGATACAAATATTTACCCAACCGTCTGCACCAGCCATGCAGGCCCCCAGCCAAGCCATATCTGCATCACCGGGTACTTCGACCCCTTGGACCAAAGGGTAAGCCAAATCGTGGAATGGAGGATCAGAAGGTGATGGTGGGAAGAGCTTGCTCAAAGTTGTCGATAGGAAATCATGCAAGGTGTTGGGATTTCCTGTTCAAACGATAATTTGAGATGTATGACACTTAATTAAAAATGTACGTACCATCCGAGAGCATCGGCGGGCAATTGTCTTGTATGACGGGCCCTTCAGGGAGATAAAGCCTCACAGGAATGTTGCGAATACTGTATGCACCATCACGATCGGGTCCACCTCCTGTATTTGGGTCTGCCGATGGCGGTCGCGTATGTAGTGAAGTCGAGGATGGCAGCGGAGGTGATTGGGGACGCGAAGGAGTATTGGTCGGTGTCACCTTCGATGCGACACGCCAATATCCATCAAAATTATCTAGATACATGCGAGTGTTTCAAAACCAAGGGAAGACAACTTTCATTCGATAGACGTACGTTCTTTGATGCCCTCCCACAATCCGTCTTGTTCTGCTTTTCGCAATCCAGTCATACGTTTAGTATTTCCCCATCGGATAAAGTCTGCTTCTTTCATTTGCCCCATAAAAGCTTGTTTGCATGCTTCTGCGGTCGGGGAAAGCAGCAGTTTATCAGTCGGTGGCGATGCGAGATGTAGTATCAGCTGTAGTGGTACTGATTGCGGGGCCGCATTTGAAGAAGTTGGCCTTATAGAGGCTGATATTATGTGATTATCATAGATGAGACCTAACGGCCAATGCCTACCCAAACAAGTTTAATGAGAAACCGTCTCTGAGGGACTTGGCAGCAGGTCATACGAGATCAGACGCACCATTTCAAGAGTGCTCCTTCTTCACTCTCGAACCACCAGTCTTCTTCCTTGACTATCCGAGCAGCGGCTTCGTCAAACACAACATCCGTAAGGAACTTCTTGATTTCCGGTACCAGCAGTGGTAAATAGCTAACTCGAGGTGCTTGGATATAATAACATTCCAATCCACGATCACTATTGGCAGGCAGTTCCTTCGCGTCTACACGGATCTCTAGAGGTACTGTCCCTTCCCATGTTAGTCTACGAAAGAGTGTTGTAGATGCCGGTGTAGTGAAGGCCGACGGAGAGGGACGAGAATTATAGGTAGCCATGGTTGGGCTTGGGGTCAATGCCACTTGTAAACGCGAAGTTGAAGCAAGCACTCAGCCACGTGGGAGGAGACGCCCATTTTGTTGATCGGGTACCTCCTCATCCTACTCGATCAAAGTCTTGTTCCGTTACCGGAAGGTCCTGAAGTTGTAACAAATCCTTGGCCTCGTCGGTTCGTATTCGGACGAAGTTCGGCAGCAGTTTGAATTAGTTGTGGATGTTTGGACGTCCAGCGAAGTTGCGAACGTAATTTTCTCATGTCACACATCTCGCCACACCCTCCGAGTCTGATGCGTCTGATCCTCGTTGACAGTGTATTGCTCAGGGTAAGATGCAAAGGCATTGAGACCTACATTAGCTCAAACATTTCCGCAGAGACCTTAAGAACAGTCCATCGCTAGTTCTTCAAAATTTGAATATTGAGTGTCGGAACTTTGCTTTAATGTGCATGGAATTGCCTGAATAGATGCGGACAAGCAGTAGCTCATGAGTTTAAAAGTACTAGTACCTTCAAAGTTCCTGAATGTCGCGATCGTCGCTGGTCTATTTAATAGATACATTCCAATCTTCGCCAAGCCTCTTAGCAATAAGATTGCGATGAACACGAGTATACAGCGTCAGAGAAATACACCACTGAGCTCTATCCCACATCCTATGGAGTATAACGAGCGTAAAAAATATTGGCTGTTGTCCTTAGAGATATGGAGCGCCACAACACCTCTTTCTACAATTCCGTTCCATCATCTTCTCTTACGTGTTCTCCCGTGCATAACGTACATATTATCGCGCTGGGATCTGTAACATTAAACATAACCGCAGACATAGTTTGAGGTTATCTTCGTGTTGATCTA
The DNA here is from genome assembly GCA_038087015.1 of Cerrena zonata. Lineage (NCBI taxonomy): Eukaryota > Fungi > Basidiomycota > Agaricomycetes > Polyporales > Cerrenaceae > Cerrena > Cerrena zonata. Next base: position 209,556 of record JASBNA010000021.1, read on the forward strand.
AATGTCGTCAGCATGGAATATAAGCTGGACGCCGGTTACCTTAGATCTCTGACGAAACGCAACCTGTCTGGACGCAGGTCATCATTCCAGAAAATCCCAGCAGTTCGGAGCGTAGGAATGAGATACGAACCTTGTAAGAACAATCTGATGAATCTCACACTTTATCTTTCAGTGGCGTACCGAGGAAAGCGGTACCTGTACAAGGTAGTTATTGTTTTCTGTAACGATGGTGGTATCAATCCGTGTAGAAAAACAAGGGATGTGTTGACCGTGATTCATACCTAAGCCAGTGTTGTTGGACCACAGTAGAAATAGGGGCCTAAAACAACATCATGACACTGGCAGGCCTAATCACATGCGCACCTCTACTGAGCCTGAGATTGAGGGTCACGATTTTCTATACGGAGAAATCAAGATATCATCGTATTGGCAGCACCAGACCACCGTTGGCGGTAACTCGCAATCAATCGGCCAGCACATGGCAGGAGGTCTATCTGGAGTTATCTAATGACATCGCAGCAGATGCTGAGATATACTCACCGTTCTAGATGCTATTCGTTGGGACTGCAACGTAATACATAGTTGAGACGTGTTCACCATGCGATTTGGAACTCTAAGTCTGCGTATAACTGACAGTAGGAGCGTGCAAAGGCCGAGACACAGGTGCCTTGGCCCCTTGGTCTCAACATAGACCGCCGTACCGCAGTCTGAGCCTGCGGCTAGTGAATGGTCGCGCGTAACGGAGACGCGTCTTGGCTGGGAACTTTCTGAGTGACCGTACCGCTGCGATCGCTCCTGGCCTTTGACCTTGGATATTCGCGGTTAAATTCGTCATATACTTCAGTAGAGTGATATTAACTGATGTCTGAAACGTTTCTCGGGTCAGGCCTGGGGTCAAGATGACCCCGATAGTTCCTGCAACTTGCACTGGCGGGCCAACTGCGGTCGCCACCAGAATGGAAGTCAATCCTGTTTCATTGTGTAAAATAAAAATATGTGATAAGCGCAGTCTATGTTAGTATTGCTGCACATAAAAGCTGGGAAAGTGACCTTGTACTACTGGGTATCATGGTGGTAAACAATTGAGTTTCCGAACGATGTTACCAAATTTGGATGTTTTCCTTTGGCGTCATTTTTAGTCTTGGCGCACCAGATGAGTGAGCTTGTTTTGTTAACTTTCAGTAATCAACAGACTTTCCTCATTTCGAAATCTATACTCTACCACTTTTTGAGGTATACATTAACATTAAGATCTCGTATGTTGCTTATCGGGACAGCTACTCCTATGCTCATTGTTTGAACTGAACTCGTCTCGGACAGTACCAGTCCACAACAGAATATGGTCCTGTTCAGCACCTTCTCCTCTTATTGAAAGGTGCATCTTGTTCGACTATTCGCCGAACACCATCCGGAAGCTGTCTTCCCTGTCTATTCTCCGTTATCAATTATCCTAGTCCGAAATAAATCCAACAGGTCAGAATGTTATTGTCAGGTTCAGGAGGTGCAGGGCCGTCAAGACGTCCATCTTTACACGCAACTATACCACCTTCTATATTCCCAGAATACTCTGACTCTCGTGCCCATGGTCCTCCAGGTCCTAGTCGTCATGTCAAGCTTCCCGGGAGCCACCACACTCGGTGGAGGCGTCATCGCAAAAGGGGAGGATGGAACGCGATGTATTGTGGCTGGGAAAGAATGTAAGCGCATATAAATTCTCCTTGAACAAGGATGAGCTATAATTAATGTTCTTCTTGAAGCTCTTCGTGTTTTGCAAATTCTGGATCATGGCGTGACTTCCAATAGTAGTTCCTCTGAACAGCGGACGGTCGTCGGACGTGGTGGTTCTCGAATCTTTCCTTCTCGAAACTTGTGGAGTGGAAGTGGTCTCAAAGTAGACAGTGTTGTCACTGATGCGGCCTGGGCTCATGGTTGTGCGTAGACCCTGGTTTCATGACATACATTTATTTGACAAAATTCGATTCAAGCGTTCAGCAATAAAGTCTTGACAAGTGCACGAAATGGCGAATTGATCATGTGGGATCTGCAGAAAGGTGGACCGTCGAAATTTGGTAAGACATCAGTATTTTTAGAGGTTGTTCGTTCGCTAAATCATGTAATAGAACGTCGAATACGCGATCACGCACGTACAATACATCAACTAGCGTGTTCGAAGATTTCGACGAGATACTGCTTCACTGCTTCTGCAGATGGCGATCTTCGCATATGGGTACTGTTTAGTCAGCTTGGAAGTGACACCCCATACTAAAACGATGCTATCAGGATCTAGGAAACTTGACGAGATCAATAATGCGGATACACCACCCTACATCCATTCGTTCTATCGCTGTCTCACCGGTATCGTGGCAACCTTTACAAGTAATAGTCGGATTGGATAATGGAAGTATATACCGGTATGGACATTCCCTTTGTCATATATATCACACCAAAGCTAATATTTCCGTAGGTGGGATGTCAACATGGGCCAAAGAGGACTACTGGATCGAATACCAGTAGCCCATACCAAAGCAGTTATGGCTCTAGAATGGACGCACCCTCATTACAGCACCAATTCGAAAGGCACCACAACAGGTCCCACTCAGACACCTTCTGCTTGGTATGGAGCTGTTGGTGCAGGCTTATTCGACGATATAGGAGGATTCGGTGTAGTTGGTGGAAATACTAACCTTCCCCAACAACCTCCAGAGGGAGACACTCGGATGGGCTGGCTTGCAAGCGGAGGTTTGGACCGTTGTGTGAAGGTATACAGTTAACCTCCTGTTAGCATTGGCGATTCTGATAATGCGTATTGGATGCATAGGTCTGGGAATTACACAATCAAACAACACCGGCGTCGCATTCCAGAACACCAACCTATACCCTTCATACTTCATTCCCTGTTCGTCGCGTCATGTGGCGTCCAGGTTATGAATGCGAGCTTGCAGTAGTATCTAATGTTGAGTTCAGTACTAACAGTGGATCCTTGGACCCTGCCTCTCCACCTGAGTCAATGAGTCCCAATACAGGGGCAGTGCCATTACCTTCAAACAATTTCGTAGACATTCCACGTACACCTGAAAGTCATACACCTACAAGCAAGGGTGAGATGGGAGACCAAATAGAGATCTGGGATGTAAGGCGTGGACACATCGCGAAATGGGCTGTACGTGGGTCAGGTGTCGATGGAGGGGTCACAGGTACGCCAAACCTATGCGGTATGTGGAATGCAACCATAATCTAATCTTCCTCGTGGTAGACATGACCTTTGGAGACTCGCATACGATGTGGGCGCAGCACTACTCGGGATCTTTCTCTCAGTTTGATCTTCGACAAATGTCGAAGCCTCTTGATGCTGTTACACGACAAGCTGCTACTTGGGATGCCACTGGGACACTTACATTTGTGGCTGATAAGCCGAGGCGGTGGGAGGTGCCATACGATGATATGTAAGTTTCTTTCTTTGAATAAAATCTGATTGTTCACCAGGATTTCCAGGACACCTGAAAGACGTCAGGTTATCTTAGATCGCAAAGGTAAAGTTAAGGCCCTTGGTGACAAGCCATATGTGCCCACGTCGCAAGCAGTTGGTATGCTTGCTGGTACTGATTTGCTGGAGGACGTCGACATCTTCGCCAGACTTGCGAAGGGGTATGTATTTGAAGGTCTCGAACGCGAACAAATATGCACCCATAATGCTGATGTACGTTTCAATTATACCTGACATATACGGTTAGCCTTATATGATTCTTAGGTTGCCCTGGATGCAGGAAAGGAGGAGGCAGCTCAGGCGTGGCTGCTTTTGCGCTCTCTACTGGGAGACGTTCGTCAACCACCATCTCCGACTGTGGACTCTCTATCCCCACTGCCACTTGTCCCGCCTCATTTACCGCATTCCAATTCTGCCCCCGCTGGTGTGCCTACAACCGGACACAAATCTAACCAAACATCTATTTCCTTACCACCCCGTTCGATTTCGGTGGATAATGCCTTCCACTCAAGACATTCTTCCGAAAGTCCTGCTTCATCCTCCCGCCAATCACCAGAGAAACCTTCTGCACCAAGTTCTGTTGCTGGTTACCTTTCACCTCAGCGAATCACACCTGTCTCTTCTGCAACGTCTTCACCTCACCGACCTCCTTCAATTCTTCCTCCTATACCATCATCGATATATAATCGCCGCCCTTCCAATTCTGGTTTACCCGGACTCAGTCCCACCACTTCAATACCTCAGAAACGACCACGTCTATACTCTTCGTACTCTTATGCTAATGGAAAGAGACCTCTGCATGGTGCTCAGAGCGAGAGCCCGAGCGATATGAGTATCAGAAGTGGTGCATTGAAACACGTCGGAGATGGCGCTCTGAGTGATTCGGATGACGAGCTCGAAGAACAAGGCGTGGTTGGGGGGATCGACGATGATTCTGATGACGAAAACGTCTTTCAAGAAAGTAATCAGTCGGATCGCGGGAGTATTCATGGGCCTGGGCATCATGGAGAAGTTTCCTCTACCTTTCGCTCTTCCGTCTCTCCTTACCTATATCCTCGGACCTCCTCTTCCGGATCACATGGACACCTTCACCTCAATCCAAATCCCAGCCCTCTGTCTCGTGTAGCTGTTCAGCAAACTTGGACAGACGACGAAATCGATAGGGATGACGGAAATTCCCCTTCTCCCGCTTCTTCAGAGTCAGAAGACTCCGATTATGAACGAAGCGATGAATTTGAAAGTCTGAGTACCGCCGGATCCAAGGGAAGGAGAGGCAAGATGATATCACGACGCTCATCGAGATCGAGTCGACATACTGGCAAGACACGCAGTCGTAGTTCTACCATGGCATCTCTTGCGGCTTCTCAACCGATACTGCAAACACCGAAACCGACATCCTTGATCATCCAAACACCTAAACTCACTAAGCAAGACTCTCAAAGTAGCATTCGAACAGTAACAGCGGTGAACTCTCCCTTCGGAGAGGACACACGAGAAGGCTCCGGGCTTTATCGTGATGACACCATACGAGATCTTTCGGGTTCATACACTTTTGGAAGGCCAGGTCCTGTACAAGCGCAATCGTATCTTCACCACAAACGAATACGCTCTGCTATATCGGCCGAGTTTTCTATCGGTGATCTGCGAGATAGAGATAGTCGACCAACTTCCGTGGACAAGGTATCTGGAGTGGTACCACAGAGACGGTCTACTAGTGTCACCAAAGAACAAGTCGACGATATAGAACAACGTGTTCGTGACATTGGGTGGGAGGCGTTACGCGAGACATTGGATGTTTTTGCCGATGAGGTATGTTGAGAGTAATTGTTCTTGTTCTTTCCACACTGATGGTCTTATTTTAGGGCGATGTCCAAATGTGTACCCTTCTTTCTTTGGTGGCTGGCGAGGAGCTCAAAATAAGCAGATCACGTTTGGTGCGATTCTTGGAATCCTATATCGGTACGTCACGTCAATCATCCTTCGGCAACATACAATGCTGACTGAACATAATAGAAATTCTGGCTCGACTTCGCCTTCACAGTTGTGCAGCATATCTCCGAAAGTTTTCCTCAGCCGAAGAGGTCCGAAACACGACTTCAGTATGTGAAACATTGTCTTGCCTACGTGTCTGATATCTGTAACTGACATTGATCGCCGTTTTCTAGCTGGAGACCACGTTATATACATCATGTGGACGTTGTCGTAAACCTATCCTGCTCCCTTCTGCCGGTACAGTGTTGACGACTACGCCAACAAATGCAACCTCGCCGAACCAGAAGGCGAAATTGACATTAGATCCTAAACCGCCATCGAAACCGGCAGGCAACTATGCTTACTGCTTAGGGTGCAAACAAAGCTCCACCAAGTGCTCAATATGGTACGCCGTCATCTTCCCTTTCTTTGGTATAAATACTTATAGTTGATATAGTCATTTGCCTGTGCGAGCTATGCTTTTCAAGTGCACAGTCTGTATGCACGGAGGGCATCAAGGGTGCTACAAGATGTACTACTTGCGTAGACCAGTAGTCAACATCAAGTCGCAACAACCGGTTACGCCGCCCCAACAAGCGAACATGGCGCCGTCAACGCCGTCTCTTCAAGCCAGGTCTATCCCACGTGGGCGGACGCTTTCAAAAGTGGATGATGCCTCAGACGATAGTGTCAGTGCAAGTGGTAAAGATGGTGCAAGTGAGGTCAGCGAGCCTGTCGGGGGTGGAGGGGTTCGGTCTAAAGATCCTATGGCTATCTTGGGTCGACCGTGTGCAGCAGGGTGCGGACATTATTGTTGGGCTACTAGTGATGTTTCGTAGAGAGTATTCTTCCGTTTAAGGTTTTTGTATTATTGTATAATATTATAATCCCCATGTAGATATTCGTCCGCAACATACAGTGTAGTTTCATAACAATACGGCCGCTTGAACTCAACGCCAAGAGCTACATTCCACATACAAAGAACAATGTACTTTCGGAACACAGGGTGTGATATAGATACTAGGCACAACGATAATGCAAGGATCACTCATCGTCATCACTTTCGAACTCAATGGCTTGATACTTGCGGGCCTTTTTGTTGGGGTTGGCAAGTGAAGCACCCTTGGGCGGTCGTGGCAGACGGGGTTTCTCTGTCCATTAGGTGTAAAATTCGCATTGTGATATAAAACCAAGATGAAACGTGCGCACTAGCTTGAGAAGCCAAACCCTGAGTGGAATTTTGGACAACGTTTACACTCGATTTCTTCTTTTCCAGTGCAAGCTTACTTTCCAAGTCTTTGATCTTCTCGTTCGCTTGTGTTTCAGGTGAGTGTCACCGTTCTGCCTAACGATGTACGCTTCGCTGGCTTAGGAGGTGATTCAGGGTCGATTCGGTGTTTACTCGCTAAATATGAATGACGTAGGTCGGTCATCGAGATTCGGAAAGTCTATATCACCATATCACACTCACATGTTGCAATAGGGCTAGTCCGTCTAATGGTAGACGTGTTAACGATTGAGGGCATGTCGTCTGAAGAGTTCATACGACATTTTCTTGGTTGCGCCTGCATAGCAATCTGCCGAAAGTAATGATCACATTCGAATCGCAGTTGCAGACCACCGAAACATACATACTTCAGAGAATACTCTAGTAGCATAAGAAGCTGCTTCTTGAGCCGTTAGCTCTGTCAATGGCACCCGTATCGGGTTCTTGGCTGTTGGGCCTAGAGTGAGCTGAACAGTCTGTCAACAGCCTGAACGCTACAGAACTACGTCGCGGGACGAAAGAAGCTATACCTACGTTTATACTAGTTCCCCTTTCGGGATTCCAGTCGCCAACCTGCAGATCACCTTGCACAATTGCCTGTGCGAGCTTCTCAGCGAACGACTCCATGACAAAGGAGGATGCTGCATTTCCCTGGAGAACAAAGAGAACCTTGAGTAAGCTGTTATGACATTCATGTTGCTGATGAAACACTGCGCACAACAAATTGCTGGATGTCCTTTTCGGTCCATTTACCTTTCCACCATCGTCCGTCGGGTCCTGTCAGACCGAGGTGGACATCCCAACTCAGTTGCCCAACTGAGGAAATCACGACGAATTTATGCGCCCCTTGATAGATGAGCTGAATTAGCTCGTCCAACGCTGCGAAATGTGACAATGTGTCCTGTTCTGAGGAGCTCATGGTCAGCACGTAGAATTTGAAACACTTGGCCCGGTGCTGTTTCGAGTTGGTAATTTGAATGTTCCGCCATTCGCGTAGCGACTGAGTCCGGCCCTTTAGGCTTTAGGCGGCGGGCAATGAGGCTCGGGAGGACGCGATCACGTGGCGGTGTCCTACCCCGCCTTATAAAGGCGGCGGACTTGGACGAGACGGGGTTGATATACCCATGCCACTTTCCTACCGCCACGTTTCTTAACATATTTTTCAGCACCATAATAATGAGTCTAGTAAGTCCCCAGGAGTTTCTTTCCTATTAACGTTGTCTAATCTCGAAAATCTTAGGATCCTGTTATGATCCATAATTCCACTTCGCAGCAGGGAATTCCACCAGAATTAATCCTCGAGATACTTGACTGGCTCAGTGACAATCAGAATGCTCTCTCATCTTGCTCTCTTGTATCCCATGCTTGGCATTCGATGTCTTGCTCTCGTCTATTCCGAAACATTACACTCAGCCTTCGCTGCGGGGACAGCCGCTTAACAGACTTCCGGCGTTTTCTCAGCCAGGACAGCACCATTCCAATGTACATACGTTCACTCCGATTGCAATGCGCGGTCGATGAGGAGTTCAAGAGAGTTAGGCCCACTCTGTCGGTGGATGACGTCGCTTCCCTTCTGGCAACTGTACCTCGCCTTTCTGAACTCGAGATTGCCCAAGTGGTACTTCAGCCCTCGCAAGACTATGATGCATTACCAATCGGTACAGCCCAGCTGGGCAAGCTTACGCTATATCGCTTGAACGATACGCCCACTTTCTCAGCTGTTCCGGATGCCATTAGCTGGCTCCAATTACTCTCTCTTTTCTCACACATCAAATACTTCAAATCTTTCATGAACCGTCTGTTGCCGTCCGCAGGCAGCTTGTCCAAAAAATCGCCTCCGGAAATTGATCCGCGCATGTTATCCTTCCTGCAGGTTGACTGTTTAGAAATGCAAGGCCTCGTGCCTGCGTTTGTAGATAAAGTTATCACCAATGCTCTTGCAGACAATGTCCAAATCCGGACGTTGCATCTTCAAACATCTTGCGACTTCTTGGATCGACTCGAATGTGTTGGACCTATACTCTCGAAGTCTGGTCCGTTTATTCGTAGCATTCGCATCGACGTACGGGATACCATGTGCGCACCTACATCGGATTTTCATTTGAGTGCTAGTTCGTAATTTCATTTCCTTATCTATTATTATGAACTGACATTCCCGAATTTGTTAACAGTCATGGCTCGTTGGGGACATCTGCAGCTCTCCAAATGTGACAATCTAGAGTCCCTCCATCTCACTTTACTCCTCATCGAAGGCAAGGCCACCACAGCCATGAGCCTCCAGGCGTGTGTGCAGATCCTCGCTCGCACGCCGAAGTCCATGCGTCACCTTCGTTTCACGCTCAAACATGTCCCCCGTGATGTTCTTGACAGTACCAAAATCTGTTCCAGCTCGAAACAGTTCTTTTGGGACTACATGGAGCGAATTGAGGACATATTCCCGAAGTTGGAGTACATCTCTTTCGATGCGATCCAAGGCCAAGGGGAGCCTTGTCCTTTCCCTGACGAAATCACGAAGATGGTGAAGGACAACCTTCCCAGCTTAGATGAACGTGGGCTGTTGAAGATTAAAATGTAGCTCTAGGTCATCATAGATCGCTCTTCGTACGGTTATTTTTTCTGTTTCATCGCATGCATTCCTTTAGCTCATATTCTGTACTTGTAGTTTGCAGCCAACTTCCCTGCCTCTCCTTCGTAGACCATTACCCAATTCCCCTATAATCCACATAATGTGTCGTTCGTTATCCTTACTCCCATAATTTGCGTTTTACTGCATTATACACGGGTAGTATACGCATCCGTATCCCTACCGAGCCTTATAGTACTGTACACCTCCATTATCTCCGCTCAGTATTCAGTAGTATCTATTGTAGTTACGTCTTTGCATAATGACAATCGTGTTGACCACGGTTCATATTTGTCCTTTAAGTTCTCATGTATCTGACTATAACTAAAGTATCTTGAGCTATTACGAGGACTTGTCTTGAATTTTGGTCCCTTGTGGTACGGTTGTCCATACCTAAGTATACTACTGGAATTTGTTCCGAATTCAAATTCTGCGACGTGTGCTACTCCCCTCATAACATTCCTAAGCTGCATCTCATAAGGAAGGCCATTATGGGTGTTCCCATCGAAATATACCAACCTCTACTTTCTTCCTCCTGAGTTTTGGAAACCCGTCAGTCTCAATTTGCTAGTAGTCGAAATGTTCGGAATCGAGGGAATGAATCGCTCGAAAGTAAATTGTCAAGTTGTTCGGCATCGTTGTCGAAGTGCTTTTCGGCCCCTCCATGTGTAGAGATGTATGGCGTAAAACTAACGGCCGAAAATGTTTTTGAAACTAGAAATCCAACAAATCAGTATTAATACTAGAAAGAAACTAAAGACTAAATTAACGTTGTAGTGACCCTTCAAGGAAAGATGTTTCGCTGATATAACCGTTGAGTATGTTGAGTTCCTCAAGAGAGTGGCTGCAATGGTGGAGCAATGCCAAAATCTCTTGAAATATAGAACCAACATGCCCATAGTTGAAAGCGATCAGAATGTGTTTCAGGGAAGCAATAAAAGGTCCAGCCTTGATGAAGTGATCCAGAATTGTGGACGGATGATGATCAAACGAAATTGCTAAACTTTGTAAGGAGCATCGTGTTCGATTGAATTGAAGATGTGGAGAACTCCGCTTCCCAGACATTGAACGATGCTAGCCGTAAGGCAGAGCAGGCCTACACCGATGCCAAAAGTGCCGCTACCCACACGTACCAGGATGCTGTTCACAAGGTGGAGGAGACCAAGCAAAACTGGGGCCAGTGGTTAGTAGGAAGCTGGTTCGGTTACGGAGAATCGAAAGCCGAGGAGGCTAAGAAGGAGGGCGCTGAAAAGGTTGCAGAAGGCGCGGCCAGGGTAGAGAAAGAGGCACAGAAGAAGACGTAACAGACTCGGAAGATATTAGACAGGTTGAAAAAAGCACTTCGGTTTCCTTGTATTATTTCGCATCGTTTTATCCACATGCCACACATTGTATACGTCAGATATATGTAGTAAAGATAAAGCAGTAACTTGAATTGTTCGTTATTCTGCGTGGGTCGCGGCTGCCAAGTCACAAGTGTCAGTGGTTATTTACCTATGTTTGGCAGGGACCTTCAACTTATTTCCCTTTTCGGTATCCCCAGTCTTACGACTCTTACCCCGAATTTTTGGCCAAGTTACCTGAGCACGCCCTACGTATTCAACTACACATCTATTCTTGAAAAGCCATAATTACGACCAGCTTTTTCTCAATTTATCGGGCTGTCCCAGAGCAGACCCTCCGTGACCAATACGGCAAGGCTATGGCGGCTTGCTTCCGAGTCCGCTCTTAAAAAGTCCCTGCTTCTCTTATCATCCTCTTCTCATACTCCTATTATCCCGAGTCACGATGTGCCACAAAATATCCCAAATCCATCTTCCGATGCAAGCTCTCAGCGAATGTGACGCTTGTAACAAGAAACCTGGAAACAGTTTATGTTCTTGCGGAGAAGTAAGTTGTCTAGCTTCATGAAGAGTATAATGTCATTTCTAAATTCTTCGTTTCAACAGCGAGCGTACTGCTCTGAAACATGTCAGAATGCAGATTGGAAGGAACACAAGACAAAATGCGGTAACTACTTACTTCCACTATCCCCCCTATTTGACAAACACTAAGTAAGAGAACGCGTCCAACAGGGAAACCCGACCAAATCAGTTTAGAAAGGTTCTACCCATTTCTAGCCTGGATGTTCTACGTACCGTATGTCGTGCCGAGAACAAAGCCCATGCACCCAGCCATGATATACAAGATCTCGAACGACGCAAATCCCAATGTGCCTGCAATGAAACTCCCTGATGGCTCGTGGGCCCAGCTGGTCGTTATCGATGATACTACAGCCCCTAGGAATATCCTTGATTTCAATCTCATGAAGTGGTTCCCACTTGCCCAGAGTTCAAGGATTGCAATGAAATTGGAGCGCAGAATCCAGGCAAGCGGATATTTGTTGCCTATCCTCACTGCAGTTGCGACGTCCATTCTTGCGGAAATGTACACGACTACGTCTACACCAGCTGGAGAGGCTACTTCTTCTGGACGAAGCATTAGACTTACCTACAATTCGATGCCTATCAGTGATTTCGGGATTGCCGCAGGGTCCGTCGACATCCATGATCAAGACTGCTTAGCTTTCTGCAAGACTTCTGATAGTACTATATCCAAAAGTCAGGACCCAGACGATCATTATTGGATATACTTCACCACAGTCTCAGGCGAAGAGGTCATTTTAGACTTCGGTCTATTCCCTTTCAACGAGTGTCAGGTCGTCAATACCGACGCTTACCTCTTTCCTGGCATGTCTACATCGCAAGCCAAACTGGGATGGTGTCCTGCGTACATCATAGGTCCCGATGATGCACAGGACAAGATGCCCGTCTCACGAACGGAACGGAAGCGACTCTCCATGCTTCGGAATCCTGATTTGCACAAGGCGGTAAAGCTCTTTGACGATATCCACCACCGACGCTACAATGCCGCGAAGACGGAAGACATTGACCCTGTTTACGACTTTATGGAAACACTCTCCGGGAGGTCTATGAGTGAGGTCGAAAAGGCTGTGTGTAAGGAGATGCTGCCGCACTACTTCTACTCGATGCATTACGTTCTCTGCCCTCGCAACCAAGAATGGAAAAGATTCCCACAGGAACCTGAGCTAGGTTTTGATACAGCATAAATTTTACTCTTCGACGTTGTACAGAGCCGACCCTCGAGTCGCGATAACGAGTACATGTTCACTGTTAATATACACCTCATTTGACCCAAACATTGGCAAGCTTGAATTCCAAAGAGTTTTGTAGGCCGCAATCCCAAACCTTCACGAGTTCTAGACCGCAGTCTTTCCTGTACTGAGGTCAGTAGCTGTCAACATGCTGGCATCGACACTAACCCTAAGGCGATAAATTCCCGCAAGGTTCGTTCTTTCGCGTTCACCAAGCCCTTCAACATAAGATAAGTAACGACGAACATTAATAAAATGTTTACTTGTAGAAGATTTACCAGCATCTGTCAGGTCGAAGACATATAAATAAATTTACTTTCATATCTTCAAAGCGGAACGTACGCAAATGTCCATGAGATACTCGAAGATTCGGCCTTCGCCATAATTTGGCAGCAATGGCTTTGGGGCCTACACGACTCAGTTCAAGTACTGTATTATGTATGGCCTCTAAGTGACTTGCCGTTGAGACAAAATGGCTTTCTTCGCTGTCATCTTTTGAGACATGTTGAATTAAGCATTCGTCTACCCAAGAAGGACGATTTATACCTTGAGCGATGGAACACATCAGAAACAAGGGATATGCTTACGGATGATCAGTCTGGCAGTGGGCTTCATAACCTTCTTGACGTTGGTAAGAATCCTCCTGCAGTCCGGGTCCGCCCAGTCGTGTCTGTCAAAAGTGAGTACCAGTCTGGTCCGATATAGTTCGGAACATACATGACGCTCTTGAGCTAATAGTTTAATTCAGTACCTTATTTCTTCTCCCTGAGGTTAACAACACTTACAAAGTAGTAATCACACCCTTTGACAGGGGATTCCTCTAAGAAGTTGATTGGGACAAAATTAACCCTCCCTTCCTTCATGATCTCGGGTTCGGCATTGTTCCAGAGTTGCAGTGCTTGCTCTACTGTTTCCGGACGATCTTGGACAGTAAGGTGCAACTGTGGACATGCTTTGGCAAAATGCATGCTAATATGTCCAACTCCACCTCCGACATCACAAACTGTAGTGCCTTGTGGTTGATCCTTCCAAGGGAACCCTGCTTTCTGTATATGTGCACTGCTTTCTAAAACGGAGCATTGAGCGACCGAACCTACCATTCAATATCGAGTCATATTTAAGAATAGCACTGAATCCTATCATGGCTTGTCCGAATCGTTCACCTTTCTCAGGATCGACGTCTTTATACCAGTCCCACAAGGACCCGTCATACCTTAGTGCTCGAGAGAAAGGCGAATCCTTTGGGGAGGACGAGGAAGTTGCGACAGGATCGAGAAGCGTATCGGCTAAAGCGCAGCCTGCATGGTAGTTCTCGTCGCTCCTGAGAGTGCAAAGGGTGAGTTATCGAGTATATATATTGAATATTCTCATTACTGACATGAGCTTAGTAAGAGCCGAAAATGGACTTCCGTCTACTAAGAGTATGCTCAAGCGATTGTTCGCAAAGATGTCGGGGCTGACTAGAATTCCGAAGATTCAAGTGGCCTTACATAAGAGTGAGACGATTTTGACAAGATACACTCGTACCTTCTCTGAAACACTGTTTAGTTGCAAGAAGTCGAAGCACTCTTGCAAGTTTGTTTACGTCGACTTTAGTAACTTCAGCGAGCCGAGATATGGGCATTCCTTCGGATTTGCTTTGAAGATGGTCAGCCACTTTGGCCTTCAAGACAACGCCTATGCATGCTGTGGTATATTGCTAGGACACGTAAGGCAAGATCTCCATATTTAAAAGACAGCAGTACGTACGGAAAACCCCAGCTGTGAAAGTATATGCGATAAGTAAGAATATAAGAGCCCAAAGATGACTTACATTGGCAACAGTGAGTTGTGGTGGACTGACAAGTGTGGTTAGTTGGGCACATGCACCTTGCACGGTCCGCAAAGCATCATCGAATCTCTGTGAAATCGGACCAGTGTCAAAAGGATGAGATTCAGTAGAATGGATACTCGGAACAGGCTTCCCAGATTCTTTGAACTCTTGCTTGAGCTTGTCGACTGACGAAGCAATCAAGGAAACGAGGGTATCGAGCTCAGCGAACATATCATCCATGGCGGGGAGGCTCGGCGATACGGTCAAGTATGATGAACACTTATCTTATAGGATCTGGGGACGACGAATTTGGCAATAAACCATGCCATAGGAATTTAGACAGAACCTGGCCACAGCTAGACCGTGATGAAAGTACTTACTTCAAGGTTTGTGGGTAACGCTGAATCTCCGCTCGGTATATCCCGAGTCTCTTGTTAGAAGAAAGCTGAAGAAAGACGTGATGCTATTTTTAAATAAATGTTGCCTGAAATTTAGAAAGGGGAAGCCGACAGACCATATCTCAAGCTTCACTTGATTTATATTTCAAGTGGTTTGCATCGACGTTATTCCTATATATTGGGGAAGAAGTTGTAACCACGCACCCGCAGGTAATTGCACACGTCACTACTAGTACATACATGGGATCGAAATACAAAAGGTCCGAATCCTTCTGACCCCAATACAACCTCGATTCATCACATCACTTTTTATCAGCCACTCCAATCCTTTATAGGCATCTAAGTCACAAAGAATTACGCTATAACAATTGATGCTTTCAAATTAGTACACCGACTAACATAGTAAGATACGTACCAATCTCGCTACCACTACGTGTCTCAGGACTTGGTTTTGAACTCCACACATTTCTGTTGCCCACAATCCCATACATTGACTAGTTCCAAGCCACACTGAGATCTATAGATAGCTTTGATATCAGCAATGGAATTATATATCCAGACTGGCGAAATATTACCCTAAAGCAATAAACTCTTTCAAAGTTCGCTCCTTCGCGTTGAACAGTGCCTGGAAATTTCATTTAGCTTTGTAGAACATATCGCGGTGGAAACAAAGTACCATCATCTACGAAGATGTTAGCAATGATATAGATAAATGATTCGGAACTCACGCAAACGTCAACATAATAGTGGAGTACTTTGCCCTCTCCATAATTTGCCAACAACGGTTCTGGTGCCTGTAATAATTCTCTTTAACGTTTTTTGAATGTTTAGATAGCGGTTGAGAAACCTTCTCAATGAATTGTTTATCATCGGGATCGTGAACAGCATGCTGGATCAATATATCATCTGATCGCTTTGTTGTCAACAACCGTGTAATGAAAGCTGTTGAAGGCCTTACCGATAAGCAAACGAGATGTCGGTTTCATTGCGTTCCGTATATGAGCCATGATAATCTTGCAATCAGAGTCTGGCCAATCATGTCTAGAAATGCATTAGATTCCCTAGGCTAAAACAAGACAGCATCGATACCTACAGAACACTTTTGATCTGCAAAATGTGAAGCACATATCGTCAATAAGTATTCCACTGTCGTAGGGTCTTGGGCCTCACGTAATATATATCACATCCAGGAGCAGCGTCATCCTTTAGGAAATCGAAAGAAACAAAGTCCACACGTCTATTCTTTACAAGATCCGGGGCGGTGTCGTTCCAGAAGGCTTTAGCTTGTTCGATAGTGGGAGGAAGATCCTGGACAACAACGCTGAAACGATTCTGCGGGAAGGTCTTCGCTATATACATGCTGACATGTCCTCTTCCCCCTCCGACGTCGCATATAATTGTTCCTTCAGGTTGGTCCTTCCACGGGAAACCTAGGCAGGGTCAATACCTTTTGGCGAGAATCATAGCTCGAAAATGTTCACCATTTGCGACTGTATCATAATGCAACATTGACCCGTAGCCCGCCATGCCTCGATCAAATCGTTTCGACTTTTCTGGGCTAACATCCCGATACCAATCCCACATTGTACCATTGTATTTCATCGCACGCCCAAAGGCAGCTTCGCTTGCTACGATGGATGAGGTAAGTTTCGGATCTATTAAAGTGCCAGCGAGAGCGGAACCCGCATAGTAGGTCTCATGCGTTCTGACAACCAATCCAATTTGAGGTCAGTGTTTGAAAATAAATTGAGCCGTGTTACTTACAAGTAGTTCACGAAAGCTCCTATATCTGACAAGAGACTGACACTAAGTCTATTGTTCGCAAAAGTATTCGGAGTTACTGTAATCTAGCAGATTAGAGACCACTTGCTGTTTTCAAAAAAAGTAGAATCACCTTCTCTGAAGCAATGCTTGGAGGCAAGTAAACGAAGTGCTCTGTCGAGTTTGTTCTCATCCACGCTAGTGAGAGAGGCCAGCTGTGAGATATGGAGACCATTCGGTTTGCCCTGAAGGTGCTCTGCCACTTTTGTCGAGGACACAACGTTGAAACAAGCGGCTGTAAAATGCTGATAGGTACAGAGTTAATCATAATGCACCATGAAGAATGACAAGTGCTAAAGACACTTACACTCATTGCGAGCTAGTCATGTACAGATAATCAAAGGTTAGACTGTCCCAGAGTTTCTATGAATCTTGAACATACAAGGGAAACAGTTTCTGCAGGGGGTGAAAGAAGAGAGGTCAGCTGGGAGCATGCGCCGTGCAAGGTTCGCAAAGCGGTCCGAAAATCGGAAGACATGGGAGCAGTGGTCTCATCAGGATTATCCAGTACAGGTAAAGTCTGTTTCGAGCTTCGATATACTTCTTTGACCTGATTCACTGAAGAAGTAATCAGTTCGACAAGTCGGTCTGCTTGAGCGAATGCGTCCTCCATGGTGTATGTGAGGGCTGTGCGGTTCAGAGTCTACGAGGAGGCTCTCTTTATAGTGAGATTGCGAGAGGGTCATAGGGACAAGTAGAACGCGAGTAACACGTAAGATGCATATTATGGTATCAAGCTTACCGGATTGTATACTCAGAGGATCTGTTTTGGAACATAGAATGTCCAAAATCGCCATAAGCGAGGGCCATTCGAGGCGTTGAGGTTTATCAGTTAACCCAATTGCGACAATAACATCGGTATTACATACGGAATGTCAGAGCTAAGCGACTGGCTGAATGATTGCTATCAGATGTGTCATCTCGTGAGCTCGTACCTGCTATATAACAAGTAACTTCGAGTTTTATGCAGGATGTCAATGTCATTGGGGCCCACTAAAGGTAACATCTTGAACTCAAACCTTAGATCAAATTCTCAAGAAAAGTAGACAGCGCCCCAATGTGCAAAAACAAACCTAGAATCGCAGCAGTTAACATTTGAGGCAATTTCACATAACACATGACATAAGAGTTATACACACCGCGAGCTTTGCTAACCTGACATTCGGGGTATACCAACATACTATAGTTTATTCCATACATAAGAGATCCTCGAGATTCACAAGTAGACAATCAAAGCTTCGGAAGCTTGCAACGACACCGTCGCAGCACCCCCGCTAACACTAACATCCTCCAAGTTCTGCGTTCCGCTCCTCGTACAAGTCGAAGTGAACGAAGTGCTGCCACCAATTGTCACCGCAGCACCTTGATCACTTCGGGAGGTAGCATTAGGCGCAGTGAGTCGTTTCGCCTTCGTCGTTTCAGTGGACGTAGTGAGGCCAGTGAGGGAGACAGAAGTCGTTGCTCGAGTTCCCGTCCCATCAAAGTAATTGCTGTTAATCACAAGCAGTCGGACTGGGACATTTGAAGCAGAATAGACCGCGTAAACTCCAATTGCACTGGTCCCGTCGTCTAACATGGCCACCCTTACGCCGTCTGTCCCGAAGAACTCTGAGACAAAGGCGACTCCGTAGTACGGTGTGAAGATGGATGAGGTTCCCCAGAAGCAGTACGCCTAGACAGGCACGGAAGTAAGTTTAAGTTCGAGTTAGCTCTTCTGAGATATTGGACCCGAGACTCATATTGAAGGAGGAACGTACGCAGTTTCCGATGGTACCTTGGTGGAAATAAAGTCTCTCAACACCATTCAATGCACCTTGCAAAACATAATCAATGATCCACAGGGCAGCACCTGTTTCACGCAAACAGACATCAGATACGAGCCGTAAGTGTGATTCTGATATTGTGGGTAACATACCGAAGGTAGGACTGATTCCTCCACCGCCGCAAGTGGCTAGGTAAAAATCACAATCAGGATCCATACATCAAGAATAGAACAAGACGGGCCACAGTAGCCATAGTAGCTATGTATAGCCCGAACTGCCTTGATTATCACATACCAGAATTCGTTTCAGCCAAGAAATATCTCAACCCGGCGGCATGCACAGAAGTAGCTTCAGACTGATATTGACGGGTATACGATACGATTCCACTAAAAATAGAACACATATATCGGGTTCAGTATATCCCATACTTCAAGATTCCTCCTCCGAACAGACCGAGGGAGGAGGGGATCCATAAATACTCGAGTACTCACGAATGGCTCATCAGGTTCGGTAGGTTCGTGCTAGCACCCCCGCATGCTGATTGTGGATATGAGTGCCTTGAGATGGATTTCAAAAAGCTGATGCCGTCTGAACCGATTCGGGTCAAGAGACCTGCTGCATTCCAGGAGAGGTACACGGCGCCTTGGAAGATGTTTCCCACCTACAATTCATGTCAATTCCGAATGATTTGTGGTTAGAATTCAACGATAAAGGGCACTAAATCAAACTAGAACGTACAGAGGGTGAGAATGCCTGGAACCACGCTTTCTCACTGGCAGCATCTAGGTCTGTGCTCCACTTTTGCCCAGATGGAATGATTGGGGAGTTTGAAGCATAGACTGTTAGGAGAGGAGATGAGATATTTGGGTTTCGAATTCACATATATTTAACAAAGTTCACGTCCGACTACCACAGCATCGGACACAACGCAAGATGAGAACACTCACACTCGGGTTCATTACCCAATTCCAACGCAAACAGATTCGGCATGGTCTGTTTAGCTTTGATAGCGGCCTGAAGGGATGCATTTTGATTGTTCAACTGGCGGTTGAGGCCGACGGTGACATCCCCTCTCAATTGTGAAGCCAATGTGAAAAAGGATGGTCCGTACGTGAGAGTTGATGGGGCGTCTCCCGGATTAGCAACTGTGTAATTGACAGCACTGGACAGTGATGGATCGTACGTTGCTCGATCCCTGAGGTTAAACAAGTCATGTATCAGTGAAATTGGCGAGCAGAGTTTGACATAGAGGTGGCTGTAACTTGGATGAATGAACTTACTGGGTTGTGCCTCCAATCCGAACTGCGGGTGGTGCCCCTCGAAGGGTGGCGATGTTGGCAAGACAGTTGTTCGTAGCTTCGAGTTGCGTGTATCCAGGGAACGCAAAGAATTCGAGTGAGACACTGAGGATTGACTTGTCAACAGATTGGGCAGATGAAGGAGGAGTCGAGGGTACAGTAACTGCACCCGTCCCAAGGGATGCTGTCAAAGCAACACCAAGTGCACCGAGGAAATGCATATTGCGGTCGAAGTGGTAGACAGCGAGTTCGTTATTCACATCTTCCTCCTCGTTGAATACATATATGAGATTCCAAACATTTCAAGTGCACCATCTGAACAGTCCATGTGACGAACTCTAGTTGCCCACCGCTCCGCGTTGTCCGCTCAACGGTCCATACGACCTCCACGACTGACCGTCAGGAAGTGTGCATGGACGGTTCGCCGGCAGGTGGAACGTATGAAAAAAAGACCATGAATCCCCCGCTGATTATATTTAGCAAAGGTACAGAGAAACATTGGACGGTGCATGTGATGGTTGAATATCAGCGAGCACACGAATATTGTCCGTTAGTTACTCGATTGGGAAAGACGGAGATCTAAACATCTCAGTTCAGTAAATCACAGCTTGGCGGCATGAGGTATTTGCTTTCACTGGCTTGTGAAAAGTCAGGAAGCCCAATAGTAATTCATAAACGAAAGGTGGCGTCAAGAGGACATTTCGAAGTCGTATAGAGCTTGAGCGCTCTTCATTACCGTCTCCCAAAACGTGGACAACACGAGATCGATCCCACCTGGGCAGACCTTAGACCTCCGTGTACTGTAATAGGACTGAAGCTGCCTCTGTCAAAGCCTATGAAAGCCTCTAGTTGGGTGGCCCAACAAACCCTTCCAGCGTAAGAATTACACACGATGGACTCGGAAGTTAGACACCCATCTGTCCCCATGACCTCTGGGCGGTCCAGCGGTACATTACCGGGTTCGCACCCCGTCAAGCAACGAAGCAGCAGGTCACTCCCAAGCCTCAGGGCTTGAGTTCGGATAGACACTGGCTAGAACCTTGTCTGCTTGTTCTTCGTTATGTGTCCTATAGTGTCCTATCTGCACGTCAGATTCCAAGGTGGGTTCTTGTTATGTGTAATGATACGATGATGCGTGTTGAGAATATCTCGGTAGAAGCTGTGAGTGAATTTGTCGGTTCTATTTGTAGGCGAAAGTGGCTATAGAAAGGGTCAGCGGGTGCGGAGATAGACCAATGTATTTATGAATATGGGAGGTGGTTCGGTTGTCGTGTGTAGTGACGATTCAAGGCCGAAGGTGGAGTGATGATGAAGCCTCGAGCTCAAGGGACTCAAGACCCTTGACAATGAGGATACCAACCGTGTGTATACTTGATAACAAGAGATCCGAACTCATCGGCACCAGGAACTGAGAAGCTGATATTCGACCAACTCTAGATGTGATTGCAACTGTCAAGTAGTATCAGATTCCAAGTTAAAGCGGGACATCTTCAACACGAAGGTATGAAGGATGAACCAATACAAGGCTGAGAACGATCTGAGAAGGAAGGGTATCATCCCTGATATTGATGCCACTGGCGCGAACAGACAAGGGAGCATAAACAAAGTGATGAGAGAATGTCGATGTTGACAAGCAGAGACGCCGAATTGATCACATCTTGGTCGTGACAGGCAATCTGAGATGCAAGATGTCTTGATGACCAACACAACATTGTACGCAGCCTTGAGAAGGCCCTGAGCTGCATGAGAGTTATCGAACGCACAGGTGATCATACCAACGCGTCTTTCGTGTTGGAGAAGGCGGCCAACGAGAACTACCGTCCAAAAAAAGCGACCATGAAAGACATTATAGATGATTGGGCGACCCGGAGGAAGACGCGGCCGGAGTGATAGGTAGCCGGGGAAGGCCATGTAGAAAGTGAACGAACAGAAGAATATCAAGTATATCGATCCACAACCAGAGAAGCTATCATTTTAAGAATGCAGGGAGCCTCGTGTTCAATGCTTTCACCCTGAAGGCGGCGCCATGTTGCCATCTGGCGCAGTGCCACACGCTATTATGACAATGCGAACCATGCAGGGAGTAAATTGTAAGTGGTCGGACTGTAGGCTGGTGTTAAAATCCTGGCAAGGTGTGAATGAATTGAGGGATAGCACGCGGGCAGAGGTGGCTTTCCTAGAAATGGAACTCGAGAAGGAGATGCAAATCGAAAAGATCGAGTATGGAATAGACTAAAAATGCGGATTAAAATAGAGTTATTCTGATGGTAGCAGAGCGGGAAGTTGCGAGGGAGAAATGCGCCACCAATTGCAAGATGGATGATAGCAGAAGCTTTGAGCTCGCCCAGATGACAAGATAATAAGGCAGTGGAGAGCTAAGCGGAAGAGAAATGGAAAGTTGCGCCAGGTGGCGTTAGTGCAGAAATTCGGTGTAGAATACCATGTAAGAGTGCGCATTTGGGTGTAAATGTTGGGAGGATTCTTCTGCCAGGATGAGCATGTAATTCATCAGAGAGTTGGCAGCATTTACGGACGGAATGAAGCAAACAAGGTTGGGAAACAGGCTCTTTTGGATAGATTAGATCCAGCTCTCCTGCTGGCACAACTCGGCATCTCCCGAAACCCCAACCGGATGCTTATGTCATCTATGCGGGCCCCGCAA
The DNA here is from genome assembly GCA_038087015.1 of Cerrena zonata. Lineage (NCBI taxonomy): Eukaryota > Fungi > Basidiomycota > Agaricomycetes > Polyporales > Cerrenaceae > Cerrena > Cerrena zonata. Next base: position 231,810 of record JASBNA010000021.1, read on the forward strand.
AGGCAAACGGATATCTGTCTCTCCTCTCCGCCTTGTCCTCCTCTTCCTCTTCCTCTCCCTCACCGTTGCCGTCATTCCCCACAACACTCTCGTCGTCGTCGACCACAGCGACAGACGCACATACTAACCTGCACATATACCTGTCCTCCCACTCAGCCTTTGCTGTGGTGAGACAAGTAGTCTACATTCTCGGGGTTCAACTCTCTCCGACCAATTATCTCAAGCATCCTCAACATTGAGGCTTACCTGCACGGCCACTATATCATTCAGCGTCAGGGGTTGCGGATATATGCCCTAGTCAGAATAGACAACTCTCGTTGATCCCCGATCATCCACCTCTTCCACAATGCCTGGGGTCTCCAGAGGTCATAGAGCGGAAGCAAAATACAATGTTGTTCTCGATTGTACGTTCTCGACTTCATTCTACTCGCTTATCCGTTCCCGACATTCTTGTAGATCCACAGCTAGGATTACATTCAGCAGCTGTCACTGGCAATATCGCTCTTGTTCAATATGCACTCGGCAATGGTCAACCAATAAACTCTGCTTTGGACGGCGTTTTGCCGCTCCATGCGGCGTGTTCAGGAGGAAACGACCTGGTAGTTCGCTTGTTGATTGATAACGGGGCTGATGTGAATGCGCCAAGGTCAGTTCTTGAGATTCGTTCCAAGGTTTCTTTGTTCATTCATGCGTCCCGCGCAACTTCCCATAGGCTGCCTCGAAGGTATTCAAATGACAAATGCCGTGACAATTCTACGCCCATTATTGGAGTAACGGGTTCTACGCCTCTTCATTTTGCATGCGCCAACGGCCATGATCGTGTCGTAATGACCCTGCTTCTTCACGGAGCACATCCCGATCGACCAGACAAACACGGTATTACGCCCGAGATGCTCGCACGGCAGAATGGCTGGGTTAACTGCGCCGACATCCTCAAAGAATGGTCTTTCAACAAGGATCGTGATCTCAGAGAACGCGAGAACAAAAAATCCTCACAGCCCCTCATGTCTACCGAGGAACCTGTTTCCTCAAAGCAGAAGGAGTCTCACGCCTACTGTGGATCGTTGGACTGCACTGAATGTTCAACTCGAAAGCGAATAAGAGTCAAGCGGTCCATTGACAACGCCGTTCGTGTTCTGAAGCCATCACATCATACATCATCTAGCGTAGACAAACAGCCCCCTTCGCCTTTAGGCAAACCACTCGGCGAGTACACATACTATGCTTCTCCTGACCCACGAGTCTCGCAGGAACTTCCCCCTCGTCGTCCTTCTCTACCACACATTCACGACACTCAGAGCTCTACTTCTTCCCATCGTCGTCCCTCTAACCCCCAATCTAGTATTTCTACACCCTCCCGTCGACCACGCTCAGCCGGTACAGATGCCGAGCCTTCACCGAGTTCCCAAAGGCTGAAGGGCAAAATCTCGCTGCTCGGTATTTTCAAGAAAAATAGCAACGATGCGTACGGTACTCCTGATAGTCAGTCTGGGTCCAGCTCAGTGTTCACCTCCCATTCTCCTTCTCCCGCACCGGACTTGCGTTCCGCACCCACCGGTTCACAAAGTCGTGCTACTGACCTCCTTGCGTCTACTCCTCCTGACTCTTCTCCCTTGAATGGACACGGTGCGGCCCGAATCCGTAGTCGTTTTGGAAGCACGGGCGAAAGTGGCAGACAATCGCCGCCTCAGGCTGTTGAACTACACCACGCTCTTTCTAGGGAAAGCCTCCGGGCCTTGTATGATGCAAGTCAAACAACAGCCGAATCCGTTGGCACACACGGAACCCGTAGCACACCTTCCAGACCTGGGATTTTACGAGCACATGGTCGTTCACCTTCATCTGGACCATCGCACCTCCAATCTCAATCAGAGTCGATGAGATCTTCAAATTTAAACCAAAGCATGCCGCCTCCTCCGTCCTCTGCTCAATCTAGCCGATCACTCCGCTTTGATTCACCATCTTCTACATCGACATCATATTCCCGCCGGCCTTCTGAAACCAGGCGTGACCGTAGACATGAAAGTAGAAGTCCGGGTCGTCATATCAGAGGCAGTGAAAGCAAATCTTCAATGCGATCTCGTTCACCAGGGTCACCTTGGGGGATCATGAGTCGGGATAGTGATGATTTACCAATCACGCAATCTGCTTCTCCAACACCGCTTCTTGGTGTAGATGGTTTGAATCATACACCTCGAACCGGCGGAGGGATCGAAGAGGAGGAAGAGGAAAACTACGGCAAACAAATCGAGCCTATCGTGGGGATGAACACCCTGACTCTGGAAGATCACCCATTACATTCATCGCCGGAACTGACTACCTCCGATTTGCCTTCTCATCATACCCACACTCGTGTAGGAGAAAGCGCTTCAGGTGGCCAACCGCGCATATTCGACTGCCCATTCAGCATCAATCTGCCGCCTGTGAATGCTGATGAGGAACCCCAGGAAGTCATCAGTCGTCCGAACTTGCTCGGAATAGATGGGATTGATGGACGAACTCGAGGTGACTCATTGAGTAGCATGAACACTAACCCTACTAGCTCCAGTAGTGCTAGTGCCTACTTGGGCACACCGGCGGTCTCCTCTTGGAATCTTCCTACGCCTGCGGTTTACTCCCCTCCGACCAATATCCCTGACTTGCCCTCTCCGGTTGAACGGGAGGTGTCAAGGACAGAGTTCGTGGATCCTCAGTCACCGAAACGACCGAGGGTCCCTTTGGATATTGATATTCGCTCGATATCGTCACACGCTCAGGCAGAAGCCCTCGTTCAACAAGCTCAGCAGCGAATCTTCGATCTGCAGAACGAGATGGTCAACCCTCGTACTAATGCTCTGGGCGTTAGCGGTGGTGAAGGTCGAACTCCTCTCAGCGCACGGCTGGCTGCGTATGGCGAGTCTCTTGCTATTGAACGAAAGTTCAAGGAAGAGGAGGAAAGGAAGCGAAGTCCAAAGTCGACCAATCCGCTTGCTGCTAGTCCATTAGGCTTTACGAGTTCTAGGTCTCAGGGTAGTAACTCCACGAGGCCAAGTGCGTTGAGGGCTAGTCGGAGCGCGAGAGGTTTGGACAGAACCTTCAGCTTAGAGGATAAGTCGCGCGTCCATGGCAGGCATGGTCGAGTTCAAAAGGTCAAGCGGCCCCATACTAGTGGCGGAACACGTAAGTTCCTTTTTCAGTGCGCCTACACTTAAGATTGCTAAATGGGACTGTCATTATAGCTGTCTCTGGTACATCAGAGTCCATGACGCCTCCCGAACGACCTAACGGACATCACTACTCAATGTCAAGTAGCGCTGCTCTTGGGGCGACCACACCTGACCGTGATCATCCTTCCAAGATAACACCTCGATCTCCTCAAACCTTCGTAGTGGCTGTCACACCTCCACCCACAACCACATCTTACCCTATTCCACCTCCTCCAGACCGCTTCTCCCTGGACTACAACCCCAGACCCCTTCGATCTCGTACTCCAGACCCCTATCAGTCGACGCAAGTCCGTCTTATTTCACTACTGGGGCTCCTCTCTCACGCTTCCCCACCACACCTGCCAATGATTCGTTTTACGATCCTCCTGTTAGCCGTAGGATGACAAGGCAAGAACGTGATGCACGTGAAGTCGCTAGAGCGAATAAACTTGCCAAGATGGGATTCTCGTCTAACGGCGACACTTGGAGTGGTGCTGGTTCTCCTGCTAGAACTCAGAAACCACGTTTCGGTGGTATCAAGACTTTCGTTCAGACTTTGACCGGCAAGTCATAGACTCAATCGATCCCGTATCTTTCTCCTACCCTCATAACACACCTCTCACCGATTCCAGTTATCTTTTCCTCTCTCCCTCTCTTCTCCTTTTCCACTGAATACGTCCTTCGTTGCTATGGGCGTTCCTGATTAACCTATCGACCAAGCTCTCGTTGCAATTGTTGTAGCCCAACCCATCTGTTGTTGTTGTTGTACTCGGCATTGTGTTCATCTTTATCCCCAGTTCCATCCTCTCAACATCATGTCTTTTTTTCTCTGTTTCTGCTATCCCTGTGTTACAACTGTATTTCATCTCACCCACAACCATCACAATCGCATCCATTATTTGCTTTGCATTATTTTTTATTCCTTTCCTTCCATTCATCCTCCCCCTACATTTATCCCACTTCATCCACACTTCATCTTATCCCATCGGTATTCTTGCTAGAGATGGTGCATTGGCAGGCTCACGTTTTGTTATCTTCGGTTATTTCCCCCCAGAATTTGCATCGATTCACTATCGCATAGTCGGGTTTCCCCCCACCCTTTTCATTTATTCTTTCTTTCCAGGATTCCAATCGCATCATTCTCTACTGGTTCATTCTAGCCCCTGTTGCTTGTATTACCTATCTATGTACTACCTCTGCCTATTGGCCAGTTGTACGATCAACAATGCTTTATTATCCCCCTTTCAGGTCATGTGTGTATGATTCGAAAGATGGGCGCTGCAGAACAATGACATTGGTGGGTCTTCGATGTTCACGCTCTCCCTTTTACACATATATATTGCCGCAAAATACTACGGACAAACAACGCCTGAAGCAAAGAAAGCACTCACTTAGTGAAGTGGGTATAGACCTCCCGGTGGAGATCGTTGAGCTTATTGTCTGACCGTCTAACCCGATCATCGTATCATAGTCCATCTAGGGCTAGGAGAATTGAACGCATGTGAGCGCCAACGCACGCCATTTGCACGCCGCGTGCGAGCCACCGCTTAGACACATAAAAAATCAAGATAAAACCAGTCACTTGTATCCCGCTTTTTTCTGGTACCAAGTCAGCTGTGTTATATGTTTTATAGGTACCAAGACTATGGGATTTGTCTTCTTTACCATTTGTAAGTTTTTCTTAGTGGTGTTTGATTTAATATACCTATAATGATTGTATCATCTTAAGTAAAATATTGCGAAAACATGAAATAAGATAGATAAAAATAGAATACTATGTTCAAATGTATATAGATATCCATAAATCCAAATTTTATAAAGGAAAATGAAAGCCGGCGAACGCCAATATTAATGAGCGCCATCCAGAGAGCCAATGCCACGCCAATGAACGCCGACTGCACGCCAATGCGCGCCAGACTGTACGCCGACTGTACGCCAGATTGAACGCCATTTTAGGCGCACAATGAGTATTTACCAGATAAAGTTGACTCAAACCTCATCTACCGCCATGTTTTTGGTTGGAGATATGGGCCTACACTGGGTATAATCCAGTAGTTTTACTTAGAAAAAAATGTGGGTAAGTTTGTGTCAAGATGTTTAAACTGTCACACACTTTATGTAATTAAAAAATAAAATAAGATTCAAAAATTATACTCAATCTTCTGAGCACCCAAGATAGTTGAAAAACTCAAACATCACTTATGTTTTTTTCCAACATCATAACCTAAATTAAAATCCCATTTTGTAATTTATCAAAATGTACAAAAAACACATATTTCATTTTTAATTTATTTTTTGTGGCTTTAAAATTCTGAACAAAATTCATACTCTTGCTTCATAATTTAGACAGTAAGATTTGTTCTAAAAAGTCAGAGTTTTCTCAGCACTTGTCAGGTCTAAAGATTGTAGACAATGTTTGAAACTTTGTGCAGTATTTTATCACTCAAAATTCTGACTCTTTAACCCATTTTTTGATAGTAAAACATGTCCCAAACTGCAGACTTTTTACATGGATATTTATCTAACTTTACATAACATTTGTTCCTGAAAAGGTTTCTACAAAAAGACAACATTTGGTCACACAATTTCTGCAAGATTTTGTTTTTCAACTATCTTTGAGTTTTGTCCAACAAACAATCCTTGACTGACTGTCAGTCTATCAGTAGTTGGTTAGCTGGTCAGTCAGTCAAGGATTGTTTGTTGGACAAAACTCAAAGATAGTTGAAAAACAAAATCTTGCAGAAATTGTGTGACCAAATGTTGTCTTTTTGTAGAAACCTTTTCAGGAACAAATGTTATGTAAAGTTAGATAAATATCCATGTAAAAAGTCTGCAGTTTGGGACATGTTTTACTATCAAAAAATGGGTTAAAGAGTCAGAATTTTGAGTGATAAAATACTGCACAAAGTTTCAAACATTGTCTACAATCTTTAGACCTGACAAGTGCTGAGAAAACTCTGACTTTTTAGAACAAATCTTACTGTCTAAATTATGAAGCAAGAGTATGAATTTTGTTCAGAATTTTAAAGCCACAAAAAATAAATTAAAAATGAAATATGTGTTTTTTGTACATTTTGATAAATTACAAAATGGGATTTTAATTTAGGTTATGATGTTGGAAAAAAACATAAGTGATGTTTGAGTTTTTCAACTATCTTGGGTGCTCAGAAGATTGAGTATAATTTTTGAATCTTATTTTATTTTTTAATTACATAAAGTGTGTGACAGTTTAAACATCTTGACACAAACTTACCCACATTTTTTTCTAAGTAAAACTACTGGATTATACCCAGTGCTACATTAGTCCATCTGCTATGGGAATCGTGCGAGACAATAACCTACGAATACCTGGGTATACGGAATTACTAACTTCGCTCGCTCTCTGATATTTCCGGTAAGTTTCGATTCCAACAACAACAAAAAGGCTATTATAGGTCGTTATGTTCGAGCTGCTCTCTTTTGTCTTGACTTTTATATAAACTTGATCAAATTTTGACTGGGTGCGTCTGATTCACCCTTGTATCCTACATATAACGCCCTACTCTCATTAGTCGCTAGTCGACCTCCACACCCGGTATCAAGGTTAGTGACCATTACGAGGGACTACCTAATCCAGTACTGACAAGATTGAATATACACTCCCAGCTCCATGGGTTCACGCCACATGCATCTTCCCAAATTCACCAAATCCAAAGTCATAAACAAACGCCTCCTCACTCTCATTTGGAAACGCCTCACATACCGGAAGCCTAGCGATGATTCATTATCCCTCGCTCAGCAGCTGCCGCGAGAGATTCTAGATATCATCTTTGGTTACTACCTTCCTCGCGTTGTGCCGTGTACGGTACATCCAATCCACTACGATGGCCGAGATACGGACTCACAGGAGGCTGAAGGTACCGTCGGTCGTCTCAAGACGTCGGATGGTAATCACACTCAGACTCCTAGTCCCGTTACCCAGATGGCCCGGCTGCCTCTGATCAATCTCGCCCTTGTGTGCCGTACGTGGTATTGGGCCGCGATCGAGCACCTCTACATGTACCCCCATCTTCACTCCTACCATCAAACCAAGTTGCTGTCTCGAATCTTAGAGAAGCATCCGCACATTCGGGTTATACAGGATCTCGCAGTGGTCTGGGACCAACGAACAAGCCAACGCCCCGACGCGCTGAAATCGATCGTCGAGAATTCCCCTGATCTCGACGCTATTACTATGATCCTGCAGCACGATTTGGATATGGAAGAGCTGTGGATGTGGAAAACGTTCCAACAAGTTCGAAAAATAACCGTCCACGGAGACCGTAATTATGATATAGGTCACTGTAGCGGCGGACTACATCGATATCTAGAGATGATGCACTCCACGTTGTTACCCCCTTACCATGTTGCATACAACCTCCAAACGCTACAACTCACGAATGTCGAGGTTACTGAAATAGGAGTTTGGTCGATTGGCTTATGCCACAGTCTCCGGACACTCGAATTCTACGTAACGGACAACAAGCCACTGCCCACACATTTCTCCTCCGCTCAACAATGGACCCACATCAAACACCTTGTCCTAGGGGTTATCGATGGCAAGTCCGTGTCTGCCTTTCGCTCTTCGCAATGGAACGCCCCGCCTAATCTGGAAACTATGACCTTCCTCGTTGACATGTCCCAACAACACGGGATCTTTGGCTCGAAGTATGTGAGGTGTTGGCCCCCTCTGTCGTTTGATATGATACGCGGACTGCAGCATTGTGAATCATTGAAGGTATTGACGCTTGTCTTACAATCAGACTTCCGCGGTGCTGTAGGATGCTCGCCCCCAGCTTCCAATACTTCCGAAGGACGGTCGCTTGTAGATGGCGTCCTAGAGAGGGGAAAGGCCGATTTCTGCACTCTCTTCCAGAAAGCCAAACGCGGTAGAATGGTATATAAATATGATGCTGCCTACACATATCACGCGCTCCTGGAGCGCGCAAGAAATAGTAATATCAAGACCATACCGCTGTGGTGCGGTGAGTTTTCTATGGACGGTTATCATCGACTTTTTACTGACCCCTTGAAAGACCTTTCGGCGTACATGAACCATCGCCTCTCTCGCAAGGTTGACGCACCAGAAATTGATCACTCAATGGAGCTTCTGGAATGGCCGGATCCCCCGCATCCGTATCACGAAATGCCCAGCCAATTTGCTGCAAACCTGTCTGTGCCTAAACAAACGTCTGATTTCTTTCCAGATGGGGTAGAGAAGCTCATTTCTATCCATATTCCTACCTAGTAGACAAGCTGAGGCGTGCTATGCCTCTTCTGAGATCTCTTATTAGGCACACGTCTCTTAAATGCGCTCGCTATTGGATACATCTATTGGATACATTCATCGCTGGCGACATCGAATGTAGACTCGTATGTAGAAGGTTTCGTGGACTCTCATCGTCTCATAGGTTTCATGGTTATTTCAATAATGTCATGAGATGCAGTACGAAACACGAGGAACTCCCCTACAATGCCTCCTCAGGTCCCATGTATTCAAACAACGCCAAACACACAACAGTGCGTATGGCACCAAAATTCTGAGACATTACTACGCCACCACCGATCATACACAACAATACACAAAGCGGGTATATAAGAACGAACAAGAACGAACCGGATTATCTTATTAAAACCTCATAGATCGTGTGACTAGATCGTCTAACTATTGATACATACATACATACAAGCATCTCTCTAGATCGTACCCGTCGTCACCATGACCCAGGAGCAGGCCTAACGAAAAACATTAAGACGAGTTAGGAGGGTAAGACAGAAAGAGGACGCACCCAAATAGCTCTCCTTCTGATAGTCGACGTAGTGGGGTTGCACGTCCGTCAGCGGTGTTGGTGAAACCCTCATTTCCCCACCACGTTTGGATCGTGTTGGCTCCTATCGTCCCGTTCATAGGGAACTGCAGGCAGAAGTAGATGAGGACCATCGAGATGGCTACCCCCGAGTCCAATGCAGCCGAAAGGACATCTACGAAATGGGATTAGGGAATGGTCGTTCCAATTAGATAATTCCACGCACAGTTGTATTTTGTCCACCACAGGAAATGGCGTCGTCGGATGACGTAGTTGAAGATGAAACCAACGAGGGCCCATGGCACGTAGTTATTTGCGTTTGCGGGAGGAATGTAGCTGACGCCGTTGAAGATGACGGGAAAGTTGACGTATTTCGCGAACGAGAGCGGCCATCTTCGTTGGATGAGGTATCCGGCGATGGGCATGATGGCACCAAGTAGGAAGAAGAAGACCAAGCCGCTATAGACTGAAATTTAGTGGGTTGCCTGTTGTGAGTGGATGCTACGACGTACTAGTAGATCTGTCCTTTGGAGAACTGCCGTGCAGGCCCAATGACTCCCCAAATGATCGAAGCCGTACCAAACACTTGTGTCCCAGGACACTAATCGGAAACAAGCTGATCAGTTCCAAGGTGTCATCGAATTAAGCATGCACGTACTGTGAATCCGTTTGGCTGGTCTTCCTTGCACAAATCTGGAATATTCGCAAACATCCATGTTTGCACTCCTAGCTGGACTGTCAATCCAACGATCGAAGCGATAATCTGAGCCCAGAACATCGGTCTTGGCCTGTCCAAAAAATAAGATGATGAGCGTCCCCCATACCCACAAAAAAACAAACCGACTGACGGGATCTTCATATAATGCCCGAGTTTGAAGTCCGACGTGAAGGTCAATGCTTGCGCCATCGTGATATACCCCCATGTCTTGAACAGCATCATCGCGACAGGTCTTCCGGGCAACATATATCCGACCACGAGCTCCGAAATGACACTGCGTCCCATTGTCAGTGAGAGAGCAACGAGCGCTCCGAGGGGATAGTACTCACTTTAGGGCGATTTGCTGGTTCGTGATAGCTTGGATCATACCGATTGGGATGGTGTACAAGAATGAAACGCCCTGCGGAGTCATCTTAGCATCGGCTTCCGAGTAACGAGAAAAGACAAATTACCAATGCAACGACGAGGGCCCAGACAGGGAAGTCTGTCTCCCAAAGCTCGATGGACACAGTTCCAAAGGCGAACATCGTCACTGCAAGTACTCGAGTGTCAGAGAATGTCAAATAAGACGCAGTCGAGTATGACATACCAAACACTACGCCGTACCACCACTCTGGTACTTGAGGATACCTCGACATCAGCCTGGCGTGAATATCAGGCTGCTCATTCATCGACCGCTTGGCTTGGATCATGAGCTGTTTCCGGAAATAGATGAAGGTGTGGCTAATCGTCGCCGTGATGGACGCGAACGATAGGCCGTAAGCGATGGCGAAGGTCGTTGAAAGGAAGAGTGGGACTGTAGGCTTGGTATTTCTCGACGTTGAACGTGAGGTCCTCGTTGATTACTCGGCTGACGTTGTAACGTTCTCCCTTGTTGTCGAAGCTTACTCGTGATGATATCCTGTAACAGGTCGATTAGAATGGGAAATTGTTTGTGGGTTTCCTTACTTACGGCATCCACTGAGCATACCAAGTGTTGGTGTAGTATAGTAATGGCGTCAACATCCCTAATCCTAGCGTCAACGCCTAGTTTTCGTACATGAGAGAAACACTCACAGAAAAAGAACGCGAATCCGGCAAAAATGTTGGCTTCTGCCCACCATGGTGTTGCCTATACACAGTCAGCTACTCTTATCAGTTCAGCTGGAAAAAATGAAGACATACCAAGGGAGAACCGATGTACACGACCTGGGCCCAATCAAAGGTTATAATAGACATGCCCTAGCACATTGTTAGCATCATCGCGACTATCTAAGATAACACCAACTCACCAAACCAGAGGTGTAGCCAAATAGTTGGTTAACAACTATGTTTTCGGGAGCGATCCAACACACCCAATTGAACATGGACAGAGCACCGAAAAGGTACCCGGGCAGTATGTACCATAGAGCTGAAGCTATGAATGCATAACAGAAAAACCGCTCTCGACTGACACCACCTCTTCCACCAATACCAGCGTATTGTTGTGAATGGAGGGTGTTGAAGAGTGCGCATGTGACGAGATTGCTTGGCCAGACTGTACGACAGTTTATGAGATCACGGTTTACCGAGTAAATACGAGAAAACATACTCATAGAGGGTGGGGATACAAGGAAACGCCGAGCAACACCGCCAATCGAGAATCCAATCTGTGATCGCATAAGGTTATGTTTTGATATAGACCAGAAGCGAACTTACAAGTTGTGTACTCATAGTGATCATCCATTGGTCTGGGACATCATCAACTTCTGATCCATTTTCGTGAGCCAATAGAGAGGTGCTTACATCCAAAACCAAACGTCTGGTTGTAGTATATCCTTTGAACTGCTACAATGTCCGCCTAACACCACTCCAATCAGCAACGTGTAGGCAGCATGGGGAGTCTATCCTTGGAACTTACCGCATAGGCAGAAGTCGCGCCTACGTTGGCCATAATGGTAATCAAAACCTTCCGAGGCGATGTCATAAGAAAGCTAAAGGTGCGGATAGCCGAAGGGGATGACGTACATGTTCCTTGATAGTGAATGGACCTGGGTTTAGATGCAGACCGAAAAGCGAGAATCTCGGAAAATATCGAGCCCAAAATCGACCGACGGGATACGACATTAGTTGGGCAACAATCTGAAACCAGTCTGAGACATTTCGTCGTGAGTGTGTGGTGCTTGACTCACACTTGTCATTTGAATGGAAGGGTATCGCAGGTAGAAAAACTGATTCAGGCCAGGTATGATGATTGCCCAGACGAGACCGATGACCCATGCCCGGACGGTGGTGACGGGCATATCTGGGTCATCTGTATTCGACACGGCTGATCGTACTTCGGGGTAAGGAGAGTCGTCTTCTGCATGAGGTCGAGTGAGGTAAACAAGAATGAGGTTCGATCAGTAAGGGAAACAAGAGCGAGGGTCGATCAGGGAGTGGAACGATCAGACACTCGGGCCCACTGGGACAAACACTTACCAAGGTACTCATCATCACTATCGAGATTGGGGTCGTCAAATTCGGTGACGGTGCTGGCTCGGATGACTGAAGAGCGGTTGAAAAGAGGAACGTTCGACGGGGGAGGCCCTCTGTTTATGAGTTCCGGAAGACACTCACTATACGTCTTCTCCGTATCCAATTTCGCCGAGAAAGAGGCTTGCGGGGACGGTGACCTCCTCTCTTCCAATTCCATGACATTCCCCGACATCACCTCGACGACTCGTTAGCAGCCTGAGCGAAGGGGACCGTCTGTAGCCCAAGGGATGGAAGCCACACGGGGCCACGAGACAGAGAGTAGAAGCGAAAGGGTTCCATACAAATGGCCATGCTGTCTCCAAATATATGTATGATGGGTCGTCCGTAAGAAGTCGCAGTGTCAAGCAAAATACCCAGCAATATTATCTCCACCCTCGTGTCCAGAATCCTATCAGCCTCCCCCCGGGTCACAAGCAGCGCAAACAACCCCGACCACACCGCGGCTGCGGTTCTGAGCCCTATCTTTCACCTCCAAGCCGTCCCTCGTGAAAATCCTATCTCAAGGGGCCCAACATCAGATTCCGATTGGTCCTGCTCCGTGTACCATATGGCTGCCAGCTGCATATGCTCCATTGGTGTTTTCCATCAATCTCCCCACCCTCAATGGTGACCCCCCTGCGTTCCTTGTCGTCAACTTGCAATACTCAACCCCTCAATGACGCACTCTCATTATTGCGTATGTCAAAGTTTTTTTTTCTCGTCTGGATCTGCAGCGAGAAGCCTCAGATCCGTTCCCCCCGCGAGCGTTTTCACCCTGTCCAAACCCAAAGCGCCTCCGAGGAATCCGAGTTTGAGCTCATCCTGCTGACAGCTGCCGCTCATCCCTGTTCAACTCAATCTCTCCTTCGCCTCAAATCTGGCAAGCATTCCAACACCGCGTAATATGCTCAAGCGCAGGTTGTGTAAGCTGTGGGATAGCAACCTAAACACTAGACAACACAGATAGAGCAATAACACTAAAATGGATCATATGCATCCCGTCTTTTCCATGTGCTCTTTGCAACCTTCCTTTCAATCCGTTTTCCGTCACGATCTATGGGAGTCACCTGCAATTCTACAGAGATATGTATAGCTATTGTATACAAGCTGAGATATGCAAACTTTGAGCATTTCAAATCGTCGATCTCAGAGGACCTAGGCAGCAGGAGACTTGGACCCGAAGGCCACCTCAATTGACAATCGGAAGGACGGTGACCAGGGACGGCAAGATAATTTCTGTTGCTGACAGTCCTGGGCAACGATCCGTCTGTGTCTTGGTTTTCGGCCCTGGGTGACCTGGGAACTGATTCAACGCTAGGAGCCCGGACAGCTATCGTATCTTTCAATAAACTAACGACGGACGACCGAACGATCGGCACAAATCTTTTGGCAGTTCTATGGCGATCAACGATCGGGGCCCTTTGACGTCTCCCAAGCTCTCTCAAGCCCCTAGGAATCTCTATTACTTACGTCTCCAGCCTGACATTGATTGTGCTTGGTGAGGAACTTGATAAAGTTATTCCTAGAACGCTATACAACGGACGGTGACGTACGTACAGGGACCACGAAACACCTTACAAAGAAAGTCATAATCAGGTCCCAGTCGAAAGGGGCATTTCCAACACTCGGTGTTCTTCATGGAGTCGGCCTCTTTAATAATGAATAGCTCTAGATTTGTTCATATGTTCTCATCTGTTGTCGCAATATATGTATGTACGAGCGGTGCGTCGCTATACGCACGATAAATGGAATATAGAGTATGGAAAATAGAATACAGAAAATGGAATATGCACTATAGATGGTGCGGTACCGGTGAAGCTTAAGATCCGAGTCCGTAAAACATGGATCGAAAGACACATGCAAACTACGACTGCTAGCCTCACTTGCTTTCATTTCTGTTATCACCACAAGGTCCTGCGTAGTAGGCGACCCGATGGCAATATTCTCGACAACCTCGCAGATCACGCAGAGCATGGCTCGCTTCGAGATGTTGTTAGATGTGTATGTAGTTAAAAAGACCTATTTAATGTACAAAGAGGTGAACCCATGATCGAGATATGCAAAAAGGATGAGGGGAACAATGGAGGTAATGGAGTAGTAACCCCTCGGAGAGAATTTTCGCTACACATTGATTAGATGTCATAGCTGAACTACATACGAAAATGTGGGTGCAAAGAGGAGAGTGAGGATATAACAATACGTCGACAGCGGAGTGAAAGAGACCAAACAAAGATGCAAAAAATACAATCAAGAGTATTCTTTACATTTAGTTCTTGAGATCACCGATAATCGAGTCGGGTGCATATCTAGGGATGACCTTGGGGTCATGGAGCATGTTGAACTCCTCGGTAGCGTCTCGTCCGGCGTACAAAAGGATAGCCTTCTCGCCTCCTGGGTGATCAGGCAAGAAGCTGGTAACGTCCAGAACCTTGCCATCGACGATTACCCAGCAGTCATCCTTCTTGTTGTGCTTGGCAACTTCCTCAGCGGAGAATGCACCAGCGCTGGCACCACCTGAAGGTGCGGCGGCAGGCTCAGCAGACTAAAATAAGACAGATATTATCATTCATTTGTGTTCTGGGTTGTTAAGGGAGGAAAGGTTGACATACCTTAGTCGTTGATGTCTCAGCACCAAGGTGACCAGCAACAGCACCCAATCGTCCAGCAGCCTTCTCAGCAAGAGGACCTAACCTTGACAGGAGGTATGAGGCAGCAGAGTCACCAGACACTCGTCCGAAGACGACACAGCCAAGTAGGGATGAACCACCAAGACGGTTAGCACCGTGGACACCACCAGCAACTTCACCAGCAGCGAAGAGACCAGGGAGGGGCTTGCCGTCTTTGGCAATGACACGAGACTCGGCGTCGATTTCGAGACCACCCATGGTGTAATGGAGGACAGGGGTCATGATAGCGACGTTGAAGTAGTCATTCATGGACCATTCACCAGTCGAGAAGAACTAGACGTCATATGTGAGTAATTGCAAATTAGAAGTTGAAACTTAGAACGAACCTTCTTGCCGAAAGGATCCTTCTTGGTTCGGACGCAGACGTTGTAATCATCGAAAGTCTTCTTGAGTTCAGCAGGGGAGATACCGATCTCCTTCGCAAGTGCCTCGCCGCTCTCGAAACGCTTCATGAGGCCACGACCAACATAGTGCTTGCAATGCCACTCGATCTCCTTCGACGATTGACCATTGAGCACAAGTCGGATGGGGAACTATCAAAAGCCGCCAATACAAAGATTATTAGCCGCCCATTTCATAAATAGTCGAACTAGTCGAACCACTGAAGGAAAAGAATGCATACCTTGCCGTTTTCCCAGATTTTGCCAGTGACATAATCACGGTGTTGAAGTTCATCGACGAAACGCTTGCCTTGGTTGTCCAAAAGCAAACCACCAACGCCACGAAGGGCCTCAGCGGCCAAGAACTTGACTTTAGCTTCAGGTTCATTGGGGTCGACCAAACCGGTGGGGTGAACTTGAACTTTCTCAAGATCAATCGCGCTCGCGCCGGCAGCAAGAGCCATCTTCTGTCCATCACCGGTACAATGATCACCGTTGGTGGTAGGGAGGTTGTAGTATTCAGGTCTGTACTTCTTGAGAAGTGAATCCTCGGTGAAGTCAGCGGCGTAACCACCAGTTGCAAGGATGACGGGACCGTAGGCAGTCTCGGTCTTGCCATTGTGGACGTAATTGACACCAATGACGGCACCATGTTCGTCCTTGAGAAGGGTAGTGACACGGGCCTTCTTCTTGATCTGGACACGGTCTGGGTTGCTTACAGCAAGATCCTCGAGACGTTCCATTTGTGCGTAAGTCATGACCATACCGGGGAATTGAGCATTCCCTCGATGGGTACGAGGTTGTGAGTGACCACCGAGACGGGCAACCTTGGAAAGGTCGAGGCCGAACTTGTTTTGCAGCCAGTTGACAGCATCGCCTGAGCGACCAGTGAGAACACGGATGAGATCATCTCGTGCAAGCTCTCGTGCCTATAAAATGTGGTATTAATAACTGTAGGTGTAGCTTCTGGCCGAAGGTGACATACCGAGTGCTTAGTGTCGTTGAAGAAGATTTTGGCATTGTCAGGAATGCCTGCCTCTTGTTGGGTCTCAGTACCAGCACCGTTGATACCAGATGTGGCCTTGGTAGAGTTACCACCCATAAATCTAAACGCTCCTAAGTAAAGCAAGCAAGAAAAGGGATGCCAGATACTCACGGCTGCTTGTCGAGCATGAGGACATTAGCCCCTCGCTCGAGGAGTGTGTGTGCGGCCGAGAGACCAGCGAGACCACCACCGACGACGATGACCTGAGCCATTATTTGATGATTGTTTAATGTGGGGAATGCGGGGGAGGGAAGAAGGATGGGATGAGGAGGCAGAGGTGGGGAATGCGGCCATGTCTTATACGGACGGCCGACGCCCAATCACGGGCCGACCTTTCCTAGTCCGAAAGCGTTCTGGCGGGGTGGCATGTGATATCGCCGCTCTGTTCCCGTCCCTACAACGCCATTTATGGCCATCACGCCCCTTCAAAATCATAATCACAGTGCCCTGAAATTCGCTGCATCCAATACCCGTACACCTATTAGCATTACAAAACTTTGCCGTCTATGTTTACGCAACCGACAGTAGTCTTGAGCACACCTGCTCAACTGCATCACTCATACTCATCTCTAGGCCCTCAATGATCAGCAGACCCTTCACCCGCTCATTTGCTTGTCCGTGCTCAACATCCCCGTTCTCCACAATATCCTTGTGTGCGGCCACATACGCAGGCCACACAATCTGCTCCCAGTAGTGCGGAGGGTCTTTCCACAGCGCACCTTCTATGAAGTCCGTTTGCGCTCCGTAAATGCAATTCAAGAAAACGGATCGACGCGGTCAGAAGGCGGCGTTAGGGGATCCGGAACACAGAGGGAGGGCACGACATGGGGAAAGGGAGGAGAGGTAGAGTCAGCCTATGCCGTGAAAGGTCATGAGATGAATACCGTGCGTACCTGCTGTATGGTATCCTTGACGTTCCTCTCTCCGCACCTTCAGAACGTGCTCAGGTACTCTCAAGAATATCCTCACGTCCAGAGAATCGACTACTTCCTGTAAAAAATATAACTCAGTGTATGCACTTCGTTCCGAATACTTTGACGTACCTGGTGCCAGAATAATAGAAACCCATCGACCATTACCCAGACAACTTGTTCCCCAAATTTTCTATGTTCCTCTTCGACCTGTCTAAACTTGGCCCTCAATTTGTCCACGACCTCTTGATCAACAGCGACGTCCTTCTGGGGATTAAGGTGATCATGGCTGTAATGCTCTGGCGGAATCTGACCCGTCCGTTTAATCTATACGGAGCAACTTTGGTCAGTTGGCGACAGGTCAGGAGAAAGGTAGCACGTTAACATACTTCACGGAGTGAGTTAATCATACGAGGCCAGTCTATTGCGCCTTCTGCGCTATCCCAATCTTGGACACCGTATTCAGGGTGTATCGGGATTTGTTCCATAGGCTATGAAATGTATTAGAGCACTAAACGTACATTTGGGTATGCACGAAACTCACTGGAGCAAAGTCCTGTTACAGTGATACTGTTCAGAATTTCTGGGTACATATTAGAACATGTTTAACACTCACATCTTGGTGTACAATTACACTCGAGGGCAAGATATTCCGCAAATGCTTCGCAAGGGTCGTCTTACCAGACGAAGTCGCACCTCTACAATCGATCGAAGGATATTCAATATGCCAATTCTAATTTCCATTCAACAGATACTCACCCAACACCAACTAGAATGACCTTCAATTTCAATCCATCCCTCTGAGCCGTATCAAACGGAGTTTCCTCGCTCATAACTCTATTCTATCTTCTATCCAATCAACAACCGAACGCTTGGACCCTTGATAGCCTTCAAAGCTGAGTCGCACGACTCACAAAAGCTGTCCGGCCTGGAAGTATTCTGGAGTCGGCCCCGGGTTCGGGATCGGGGTTTCGGGAGACAAAATACCGTTAGGGACGATAGACGGTGGGATGGGTTACCTCTACTGCAGTTTGACCTTGTTGGTCGTACGATGAAGAAGGTGGTGGTTGATGAGAAAGAGGTTGAGCTTACAGAGCAGATTAGCCTGCGTTGAATTATTGGGATTATGGAATGACTGGATCTAGCGTTATCTAAAGTTGATCTTAGCGGTCATCAACGGCTCGGGCATCCGATAAGATAAGATTTGGCGCCACTGGTTCAACGGTGTCAATTTCCAGCTTGTTTTCTTCAATTTCAATTCCTTCTCGGATTTTGAATATGTCTCACACTGAATCATATTTCGTCTCAGACCCCAGTTCTCGCGATGATACACATTTTGACTCTCTGCCACTGGCGGCTATGGTCCGGG
Organism: Cerrena zonata; assembly: GCA_038087015.1. Classification (NCBI taxonomy): domain Eukaryota; kingdom Fungi; phylum Basidiomycota; class Agaricomycetes; order Polyporales; family Cerrenaceae; genus Cerrena; species Cerrena zonata. Next base: position 250,405 of record JASBNA010000021.1, read on the forward strand.
AAAAGCTAGTCGACGAAGAATAACGTGAAACCTACCTACTACAAATTCAACGTCACCAGGTAACTGCATCTGATGAATACTGACATTTCGGGTGTTTCCTACTGGATGATGCTGTTCTGTGCCGCTGGGGTTCTCCGGAGTACGAACAGCCGTATAGACGAGCTTCTCAAATCCGACGACTTTCTCCCCGGACCTTAGCCCGAAATACAAATTCGCCGTAAGTTGCGCAGCTTAATAGTGAATGTCGTAGAAACTCATACAAGGCATGCCATTCATGTTGATTCAACACATAACAGTTATAAGATGCTTGTATCAGATACTTCCTCCTTCGGAGATGTAGACACAACGGAGACATGCCGACGTGGAAGGTTATAAATGTCAAAAGGTCTGTCTACTCGGTAGCCATCAAAAGAAGCTTCTCTACCTCATCTGTCAGTGTAAAGAAATCTGATGTTTGTTTATGTAGGCATAATAAGCTTGCACCAAAGTGGATGGATATGTCGTCCCAAAGGCCATTCCAGAAGGTATCGGTTTCTGGTGTGTCAACCCTACGAGAGAGGCGACAGTTCATGTACGCAAAAAATGTCTTCCAAGAGGTCAACAATGTCGATAATAACCGTACAGGCCGCCGTAACATGTCTCACAGTGAGAAAGATAGGTGGATGCACTTGTACTGTCGTAATTGAGGTATGTGTTTATCTCGGAATAGCCATTACAAACCTGTTCGAGGCTTTAATCTTCTACTCAAGCTGTCACGGTAGGACAATGATACTATCATCACAAACGGGGCGCTTTTGATAAGGTACTTCAACTCATTGCGGTCCGCGGGTTTGACTCGTTACTACACGAAATCGACGTCTAGACGTAGGTGATTGATTGATAGGTTTGTTTGGTTTACTCTTATAGTTCACCTCCAAACGACACTTCGGAGTCCAATACATTTCCACTTGACGAATCTAAATCTCTATCATCTTCTGAATGGCATAGCCCGACTTCGAGAAATTGGGAATACGATGACCGGTACGGAATATCACATTTGCAAAGACGACCCGATGGAGACAGATTTCTGGCGGAGACAATGGAAGGGTACGTACATCGAATCCTTAATTGTGGATAACATATTCAATCGCCCTTTAGCTCCTTAATGTCGAGACAGAATTAGAAGATGAGTACGTGTTTTCCATCATGCGTCAATGTGATTGATAACATGATTCGCACACTAGCAGCACAAAGCAAACCCCAATCCACGTCCTTCAGCTCCCTACAGAGCTTTATGAAACTTTATCTTTACTACATATATCTGACGAATACAATGTGTGGCCGACATGAAATAATACAAGGAAACCGAAGTGCTTTTCTCAACCTGTCCAATATCTTCCGAGTCTGTTACGTCCTCTTCTGTGCCTCTTTCTCTACCTTGGCCGCGCCTTCTGCAACCTTTTCAGCGCCCTCCTTCTTAGCCTCCTCGGCTTTTGATTTTCCGTAACCGAACCAGCTTCCTAGCCACTGGCCCCAGCTTTGCTTGGTCTCCTCCACCTTGTGAACAGCATCCTGGTACGTGTGGGTAGCGGCACCCTTAGCATCGGTGTAGGTCTGTTCCGCCTTACGGCTAGCATCGTTCAACGTCTGGGAAGCGGAGTTCTTGTACGAGTCAATTTTGGACTGGGCATCCTGTGATACAGAGGACACCTGGGAACGTGCTTGGTCCAGTTTATCCTTTCCAGAGGCCTAACATACCAAGAATTTATTAGTTTTGATACTCGTATCTTGATCGGGCTCAGCCATACCTTGACTGCATTGTAGCTCTGTTGCCCGTCTTTCACAGCATCGTGTGCCGTTGCCTTGCCGGCATCTTTCAACTCCTGAGCCTTACGCTTCAAAGCTTCTTCGTCCGCTTTGATCTGCGCATGAGGATCGTGACCACCCTGTTGCATATAGTAATACCATCCCCCGGCACCCGCAGCTGTGCCCACAGCTAGAACCCAAAGAGCTGACGAAGAACCTCCCTCTGATTTCACTGTAGATTCACTATTGGCGGAGTCGAACTTCGGATCAGAAGTAGGTTTCGTTGGGTCCGGTGTGGTTACATATGTTCGTGCATACTGTAGTCGTGTTTCCAACATGGTTAGCCATGTGAATGTGGTTGTATTGTAAAAATGAACTCACAGGAATCAAAGTACGACCACCTCGAGTCGGTAAACCCCGAGCTACAGAGCGAACTGCTTGTGTATGCATCATGGTTATCTTCAAGTAGAGTTTTGAAAATAAAGATAGAGTATATAGTCAACGTTGTCAGGGAGAATTAGGAGGTGTGGACTGAGCGTGGCCATGGACTTGCCTCGCCTTTTGAAGGAGTTCGTTGAATGGAGGAATGACGGCACTTCTCACACGCTTCTCACATCTGACGTCATCGTGTCGGTTTACACCAATGTTTGGACCTCCTAAACCGTAATGCAATGGAAAACTTCGTGACACCTTCGGGTGATTTTAACCCTCGGTCATATCGGGAGTAATGGCGTTACATTTGGTGTCGGACATTCTATACGAGCATACACAAATTCTGCGTCACATATTCATATACGTACTAAGTGAGTTTATAAGACATAAATTACTGTTTTAGAAACGTCAGTGACAAGAAATTCACTGTTTGGAATTGCTCCAGGAGAACATACAGTATATGAGCTAAACATTCAAGATCCTAGTGCCAGAGGTAGTACCCTCACACTTTCTTAAGCCCGAAGCTCCGACATCTGTATGGTCGACGTGAAGGTAATGCCCGGAACCACTTGGCGAAGCGAGCGGAACATCCTGCATGCCACGGTATTGTAGAACGTGGCACTAGCGAGGTACACGGCCACACGCCACTGAAACAAAAGATCTGCGGGTATAGAGTATGAGAACCCTACGATCATAAGACAGAGCAGTACGATCAAACAAGATCTAAGCATAAGAAATCAGTTCAATACATATTCACAATAACAATTACGAAGATCTTACACGAAATGGAGTATTCCAGCTCGTAATAAGGCTCGAGAAATCGACCCGGCTTCTCTGCCTATGAAGAAAGTAATCCAGCGCGTTCGTGTTACGCTATGGATAGATAATATACGGTATGAGATTGATATGAACACCGCGGTGTCGAATACGGCAACGGTAACAGGAGCGATTATTTCCGTCTTGTCGATTCGAGTTATAATACAATAGCCGGTGATGTTGTCGCTAGACCCAAAGAAAGCGAAGGGTACTGTCGCAATGATCCCTGCGACCAAGATAAGCCACGACGTGTTGAATACATATCTGGCGCGCTGCGAATGGGAGAACACGCCCTTTGCTCTGACGAGAAGGAGGAACGTGCAGAGACAAGTGACAATTGTCCCTGCCCCACTGATAATGTGCACGAATTGATTGCAACGTGCAACAGAGGATGGTTTGACTATTAGGTCGAGAAGTCAAAATATTTTTCAAGGGAACCTTTCGCATACGTACCAACCGCCACGATTTCAAGAATGACTGTGAGCAAGGTAAGAATTCTAACTACCAAAGTGAGTCAACTGGGCATCTGCATCATCTCGGAATTAGTCGTACCGTGAAAGCCAATAAACGATATCAACCAGCGCCAGCCGACGGCCCATAAAGGCATCGACCTCAGTAGAAAATGACACGAGAGCGTCCCATAACCATGCCTGAAAGCCACACAGAAGGTCAATCAGTGTATGTGAGAAGAAATAATAAATAGTTTTACGCTTGCGGTAGCTATATGAACGTATCTGCATACATCAATATTGTATAATCCATTCGCCGTAGGGGGGTGTTGCGAGGACATCATCGAGGGAATAAATGAAAGAGCACACTCACATCCTTAGTCGCAATACCGGTATTATATGAACGGTCGGTCTCCCGTGATACAAAGGGTGAAACAGTTCTTGGCACTCTTGAGGCATCCTACGAGAATATAGACATTAAGTTCATCCGAAACATAGAGATGAATTTGTAGAATGTGATCGTTGCTTTGAAATTGGGTGTTACGACTGAATAGTATGTTCTTCACGATCACCGATATCACCACCCGACACGATGTCCAGTCACTTCAGGTAACGGCAAGCCTATGTCGTGATCCGTCTGTCGGGAGCGAAAAACGAAAACAAGCCATAGACTAGAATGTAGATTGCATCCCATACACGCCTGCCACCTACTGTATTGATAACTATTTCAACTGACATGATCAGAAACAAAATCACTGAGTAAAGGAATCTACAATACATGAACTAGACGTCCGAGACTGCCGCTGTAGAGGTAGCTTCGCCCGCTCTTGAGTTGCCTCGAAAATGGAGATCCGACATCTCCGTATTCATATCTGACGGCAGGGAATTTGTAGGAATCGTCAGTAGGCGGAGCAAGCGGAATACTCTGCATGCCATGGCGTTATAGAACGTGGCGGAGGCGAGGTATACTGCGCCATGGCACTGGAATGAAAGAGCTGCAGGTATGAAGGACGAGAATTCTATGACCATAAGACAGATCAATAAAATCAACATGGGGCTGGCATGGTATATGTCATCAATATATATTCAGGATAACGATTAGTGATGGCTCACAAAGCATAAAGCTGTCCGGTTCGTAATAGGACTTGGGATATCATGCCGATGTCTGTGCCTTTGAAGAAAGAAGTCCAACGTTCTCGTGCGGTTGTTTGGAGGGATATGACGTGGTATGAGATCGATATGAACACTGCGGAGTCAAAGATAGCGACGGTGATAGAGCCAACTATCTCGTTCTTATCGATTCGGGTTATGACACAAGTGTGAGTGACTTCATCGTTGGACCCGGAAAAGGCGAAGGGGACTGTTGCGATCACTCCCCCAACAGCGATAAACCATAGCGTATTGAATATGTATGTGGCCCGCCGTGAATGCCCAAACACAGCCTTGACTCTGACGAGAAAGAGGAACGTGCTGAGACAAGTTGCGATTGCCCCTGTTGCACTAATGGTATGTATCAGCCTGTTGCAACGCGAAGCAGAGGTTGTCACAACTAGACCGAAGTCAGAATCGTTCGATAGTGGGATTTCCGTATATGTACCTGTTGTAGTATTGATTTGACACACAACTAGGACCAGAGTGAGTAGTCTAGACACTGAGGTGAGCTTACTGAGAACCTTGCTGTTTTTATTTTAAGTATTGTACGTACCGTGATAGCCAATAGACAACATCGACCAGTACTAGCTGCCTCCGCTTATCAAAGGTCTCGACTTCGGTGGAGAAGGATATGAGGGCATCCCATAACCATGCCTGAAGTCCATGTAGTGTGAGTGAATATATATAAGGAGAGGAAATAACGACTTTACGCTTGTAATAGCTACATGAACGTATGCTAGCACTCGGTTATTATAGCCTTCAACTGCAGAGGAATTTTCCTGGAACATTGCTGAATGAAGCAGGGCGTACTTTCGTATTATCTGTCTGATACACGTATTATATCGTCAGCCGCCCTTCCGTAATAGAGAACACAGGACATCACTTAACACGACAAAACATTCTTTGCATGAATTGAAGCATTCTATAGAATGTAAAGTTCATCGGAAGAAAACAGAGGAGATGATAGATCTGTGTAGTTACTCTGGATTTGGGCGGCACATGGCTTCGATATCATGGTATTTGGCAGCAAGAATAATCTAGAAATGGTTTCCAGTATTGCTGAAGAGTTCCTGATTTCTAAAGGCGTCCTTCGTGACTGGAAGCGTTTTCAAATAACAGCGAGCCGGTGTACGATTTGTCCGCCAAGAATAGATGGTGGTCATGATATACGGAGTTGCCTGTACGACGCTTAGACTCGGAGAAATCATAACGTCATCCCGATATCAGCAAGTAATGAGTATTTTAAGCAAAACGTACTTATTCAAACGCGCGTCGAAGGTTTCTTATGATGTTAGTCGCATTGAACACGAAATGATCAATGTACTCGAGGTCTTGTAACGCGGGCCGCGTTGGGACACAGGAACATAAGTTTGCCAATAACATATCTCGAACATTTGGATATAACCCCAAAATAGCATTTCACTGATACCCACATCTGCAGGTCTGATCTAGCCCTCGTAGTGAATAGCCTTTCGCATTTTTGAGTAATTTACCCCTGAAGATAATAGCGGTCAGAGTCAAGCAAAAATGTCCGTCAGGAACCATCTACCTCATGTTCCATGTATACGTGGCTAACGATGTCCATCATTAAGGTGCCCGACGTCCACCCCAGTGGAGTGTTCACCTCCTGTGGCGGACATCCGTCGAAAGTACACGGTTGTCATCTGCAGGATTACAGGCGAAGAATCGGTTTGCAGTTGGAGACGAAGCGAACGGAAGGCCCGACAGACCATGACGTTCAGGAATGTAATACCCGCCAAGAGCATAACAGCCTTGTACTGGTGCAGTATGATATCATCCGAGGAGGTGAAAAACTCAATGACAAGGATGACGGATGCGAGTATAATCATAGGGCTGAGAAATGTGAGTAATGTAGGATATGAATAAAACAAAAAATAACGAACAAAACATATAGCTGTCCGGTCCGCAAGATGGCTTTCGGCACTGGGCCAAGGCCTGACGCAGCGAAAAACGTGGTCCATCGGGTCATATCATTGTACATGCTGTGGGCCAGCACGCGGAAAGATACAGATATGAAGATGATAAGATCGAATATAGAGACAGTAATAGAGACCATTGCTCCCAACTTGTCGGCTGTCGCTATGACACATAGTCCAGTCGGTTCCAGTCGAATAGCCGTAAAGGAGAACGGGGCAGTGAACGAGAAAGGCGCAGTAAGGAGCCATGCAGTTGCTAGGAAATATTTCATTGCCCGGGAGTCGTGGTAGATACTGATCGCCCGGATTAGGAAGAGAAAGGTGCTCATGCAAGTACTGAGTGCCCCAAAACAAGTGCTGATACGCGCCATGTTGTTGCATTGCTCGGAGGTGTTGAATGGAATTACTTAGTGGGCGAATTGTCAAGAGGTGTGAGAAGTGGTTCGAATGGAAGAAACTTACGAGCAAACATAAAGCTAGACAGATCGGTTAAACCGGCGGTGATCCTGCGCGTGACAGAAATGGTCAGTATATAGGACCTGTATTGTGTAGTTCACAATGACTGACCTCGAAATCCAATAAACGGCGTCGATTGGAGTGACGCGACGACCCGTAAAAGCATCATGCTCATCCGCACATGATATTAAGGCATCCCATATCCAAACCTAGCTTCGGAGTTAGATGATTATATATGCGTCAATTTAGACGTACAGCTCCCATGGCAATATTCATACGCCTCGACAAAGAGACATGATAAAAATCGTCAATAGTAAGATCCATTGCTAAGCGAGTCTTGACTGAGTGGAAGATCCTCGATGCTTTTATAGCATACAAGGCTAGAAGCTACTTAAAGTCGATACGCCATTGAGTAGTTGTTTGGAGAAGATATACTCAACTGTGGTAAGTGATGAACGATATGATCGAGGAGCTCGAGGTTCACTATGACATGCGAGCGACTAAATTCGTCGATGATATCTCCGACTAAACGGGGCCAACAGAGTTTGAAGCAAGTACGAGTTGAAACTGCTCAGAAATTGTTCTCGAAAAAGACCATTCGGAAGAGTATGGACTGCGGTAACGGTGTACCATGTGTGGAGGGTGAGTCTGAGTGTTTCGACCAGGGGTTCAGTTATAATTAGGCACATTCATTTCAGACTGTATACGATGGGGTCAGTTTACATCAACAGTTGACATTTGGCATTTCATACAATCCACTTACCTGGTCAATCCAAGGGTAAAAATGTTGGACAGCTTGAGGTGGTGGTTTGCAGACCCGGAGTGTAATGTCCAAACAGAACTTAGGCATCCCATTGGCATGATCTGTTTGTATAGCATTGGAAAGTATATATAACTAACCAATAAATCTCAGACTGTATAACTTGTAGTGTACGAGAGATAAAAGAGTGTCGAGAAGAGATATGTCCAGCGCACAAGACTTGAAGATTCCCACGCTGACTCAGTGCTCTCCGAGTCCGATCAGTGTGGGATTGTAATGATATTTGATCTATTAATAGTATGGATGTTGCAAGGGTACAGTACGGGTACAGTTTATTACGATTTGGAACATATGGTATCCGAATCGGAGATAAACCACACCAGAGAACATTCTTTCTCAAGCATGCTTTTCGACTCAGTTCGCAAGCGACCAACAGGTTAAGCCATCATTATGGAAAGTAAGGCGAGACATGCCTTCGATACTTTTGCGACGTCCTGAAACCTTAAGCTCCAAATGTTTGAACGTATAAGTAGAGGAAACCGAACAGGTTATCTGGACACCTTCTAAGGAACACACATGTGTAAACGTAGTCATCATTTTGATGACCGGCCACATTCCTCAAGGACAACAACGGGAGCCTAACGTGTTCACTTCCTTAAGACTGCATCCGGGCGGTAGTGGGGCTAAAGCTTGGACGCCTGCGATGTTGAGAAGAACCAACTGATAGAGACGACGCGAGAAACTCCACAATCGGGGAAATCAGGAGGGGATTTCGGACTTGTCATGAGTGTTTGAGAATATTAATAGCTATAGACAGTAGTAAGAATGTGATGACCGGGATTAGTATATTGATATACAGTAGTTGCGTCTTCATCGGGGATGGTGGGTTCTGACGAGTTCTCCCATGCTGAGGTATCGGTGTTATGTGGCGTGAAAACAGTCTGTGAGCAGGACTTAGGCTACGCCCCTTTGCCTTCATGAGAAAGAGAAGGCTGCTGTGATAAGTTATGACCACGATCAGTACTTGTAGTCAACGTGGTGATCGATGGGGATTCAAGTTCGTGACCGACTTACTCAAATGTTTGCACAACTCCTAGCCCTGTCATCTCACCTCTACTAGCTCTCGCTATAAGAATATTCACTATCGTATAGAAGTAGACACTCCCCTCGCGTTATGATACAAATAAGGGAATCTGGAACACAATCCGTATCCGCAACCAGTCTCGATCTTTGAGCTGAATTATGAGACAGGAGTCACGATTGCGGTGTGATTTGTCTAAATAGTGACTGTACCCAGCCTTAGCCACCATTATGACTAGTTGCGGATCTGTCAAATGCGTTTGGTATCTCCTTAAAGCGCATGATAGAAAGTGGAACAGCAAGAGACGAGGTGTCTTCCCTGGTATCGAGGCGGAGTAACCGAAACACCCTACATGTCATGGCATTCATAATGACTAAGCCTGTCATCATAGCAATTTCTTGATACTGAAATGAGACAAAAGGCTCAAAGGGCGCAAAAAACTCCATTGCTAATATGAAAACCTCAATGCCAACCATCGGACTGAGCGTAGTTATTGAGCAAGGATGATGAAATATAGAGTAAATACTCACAAAAAATAGAGTTGACCTGTCCTCACGAGCGACTTTAAGACTTGTCCCATATTTCTACCCTTGGATAGGTTGACCAGTCTCTCCTTGAAGCTGATAGCAGTATCGAGTGCCATGATGCGAGAGGAAATCGAGAGGAAGACTGAGAGGTCGTATACCCCGACAGTGAGGGAAGGGATCGATCCGAGTCTGCTGAGCGAAGAGATGACGCAAAGGCCACCTGGCTGAGAGGTTGTTCCTGTGTACGAAAAGGGCAGGAGAAACAGACTGATGGAAACTACACCCCATAAGGTACTGAACACCACTTTCGCCCTTTTCGAGTCAAAGAATATGCTCTTGACACGAAGAAGAAAAAGCAAGGTGCTGAGGTTGGCTGCCACTGCTCCAAACCAACATTTAGCCCGCAACATGTCGTTACAATCCTTGAGCGGCACAACTAATATTGAGTAAGCATATCATTCTGGATTACACAGTGATAATACATACCAGCGACTGAGAAAGCGGAGAATACAGCTAATCCGGTAAATAGCCTGTATATGAATATGGGAGGAATACATATTTGCAAAGTATCCTTCAAAAAAGTCGGAATCATACCGTGATAGTATGTAGATAATGTCCACGGCTTTGAGGTTGCGATCGGTAAATACGTCAATCTCGCTCTCGAGTGACACCAGAGCATCCCATGTCCAAACCTGATCGTAATGCATTAAACGAAACACGTCCTCATCGGAAAGTAGCAGACTTACGGTAACGTTGATACACTGAAGGTATCTCACAATGACAAGATGGCGCGTTTGGTATAATGTTAATAACATGGCTTTGGGGATATTGATGAGAGGGGATAGTCGCAACCTTCATTTGCACGTCCTATATATTGTGGACAATCTACGTCTAGACATGGGAAGACAGATGTCAGTGGATACTACTTACTACTTGTCGCTAAGAGCATTCGGGTCCGAAATACGACAGAGCAACCCCCCCGTAAGCCTATAGAACATGTGGTCAGATAGTGCCAGTGAGTAAGTGACAGCCTCAGGAACAACGTGCTGTTGTAAGACGTCATTCGACCCTTTGGAGAAATGACTACGATTGGTACCAGTGTTGAATATGTGGTCAGAGGAGATCGGATAGTTACGATATGGATTCGTTCGAACAAGTGTGTTTAGGTATGAGGCACCACACTCCACCAAAAGATAGATTCGTTACTCGGTTGTCCCGGCGTATTTGTAAGGAAACAATAGAGCCAAGCTTGAAATTGATCAAAGGCGGAAGAAGTTTATTCGTCGTCTCTTGGACAATGTCAGATCTTGTAACGACATAAACCAGGTCGTCATGACGGGGTCACAGGTCGTTTCGACGACACGGCTGTTGGAAGCCATAACGTCCAACCCAGTGATGTATAACGGTTAGTCGAAGTTGCAACCGAAAGTAGTCCTGAATCGTGTACGAGTCAGTATCATCAATCCGCTGTGACGTTGCGAAATGATATTGAATGTTATTGAGCTCACAACCGTTTAGTGATATACCTGTCAGTAGTGAGAAGGTTCTGAGCAGTATCATGCGCACCAACTGGTCTAACATGCGAAAACGGAGTGGAAGGTGAGAATACTGCATAATGGTAGGAGTCTTTGAGCTTACAACTTTCCGTGGGTATATACTATCTACCTTTCAACTAACGTCAGTGTTAGCCATCGATGGTTTTATCCAAATGTGCGACAACCTGCAACGAAGGCTTCATTTGCTTCATTTGGAGAATACGAGAGCACGAGAAAGCCGTGCCTAATCATAGGTCATTGGAGAAATTAGAAATAGAGGTCAGATGTCACTACGCCGGGAGCTGAAAAATCGAAGCCGGTCGTAGAGGCAGACCAGCCTAAATAACACCCCAAACATCATCAGAATATTACAATCACGGAAATCGGAGGCACTAACCTTTTCGTACACCATTTCAATGGCCTTCAAGTTGGCATATGAATCTTCAGCTGAGATCCATGTAACAGGTTCACGACCCTTCAACTTGGCCACAAATGCTTCCAATTGGAATCGATATCTGCACCATCATGAAACGCGTCATCTGGCGAAGAATGAATGAAGAGTCAACGAAGCTTACGAAGTCCACCAGTTCTCCCCCTTCCATTCATTCACTGGACCTGTCTTTACATCCTTAGGGCTATAAACCTTTTCTACGCGTTTCTTCGTCTTGTCGCCATCCTTTGTGGTGACTTCGATGTAATGGTAGAAGGTCGGAACAACCCAATTATTTACGAAGATTTCGCCCTTCTCTCCAATTATTTTACAATCCGTCTTGGGCAGTGTACGAGGGATGAAACCGAATCGTGGTGGGACCGACAGGTGAGTTGACACAGAACCAATGATGTCGTTAGGGAACGCTAGCGAGGCAGTCATGCCGACGTCGACCCGAGAATCCTTCTCGTGGGGTAAGCTAGAAGCAGAGATGACGGACGTAGGCTCGGAAGAAGCTAGAAATCTCAAACAGTTGATTGCGTAGTAACCTTGATCCATCATGCTACCCCCGCCTAAGGCGAAATCATAGCGGATGTCGTCAGGCTTGAGGTAAACACCTCGGGGGATAACAAATATTTGTTCGATGGACTTGATAGCTCCGATTTCTCCAGATTCCATGATTTGTTTCACACGATGGATCAAAGGATGGAATCTAGAGCACGAAGTTGGAGTGGTTATTATAGCATAGAGACATGAGCAACGTAGGATTGGAGGCTGACCTGTAATGTCCCGCTTCTAACAATACCAACCCTTTCTCTTTGGCGAAGTCAAACATCTTCTTGGTCTCATCTGCGGTGTCCGCAGAGGGCTTTTCGAGCAGTACATGCTTCCCTGCAGCGAGTGCTTTCATGGTCCATTCATAATGAAGTCCGTTAGGCAGTGGATTGTATATAGCATCAACATTGGGGTCGTCGATTAACTCTGTAACAAACAACGCAGATTGAATGAAAGGAACTGTAGCTCTAGCAAGGGTACTCACGCTGATATGCATCTGATCCTCCGTATGCTTTCTCAACTCCCCACTTCTTTGCGAATTCCTGCGCCCTGGTCAAACTCCGTGCAGCAACGGCAGCAACTATCACCTCCGGATGATTTTTGGCGGGAATTGTGAGAGCCATAGGAGTGATTCTTGCTGCGCTCAAAACCCCAAATCTGATGGGTTCATCTTGGGCAGAAATGAGGGTAACAGGGGGGTTCAAGGCCTAACGTGCGATGGTATTAGAGGAATAGTAAACGAAACAGAGGTAAAAGCGCACCGTGTATACACGCTTAAAGAACACGAAAATGCTCGTCATGTTGGATGAGCAACTGCTGAGAAGACACGAGCAAAACTAATTATAAGTAACCTCGGGAAGAGGAGTTAGCAGATATGCAGAAGCGCTACAAACATTCAAGTGTTTAGGCTTCGGGATCTTGGTGCCAATTGAGCAACGTACTTATGCTGGCTATGTACTGCTTGATACTCAGGGGAGAAAGGGATCGGACGGGCGTGGTGTCACGTATCCTATGTTTCAAAAGCCCTGTGGGTATAGGCTCGGTGAGGCGGTGAAACTGGCCGACCTTTCTCATGCACCAAGCAAAATGATGTCACATCCTTTGCAATATGGAGACATTGTCAAAAACTGGGCATAAAGGCGACCTTTCGAAATATTATGGTCGAGTGGACTACACCGTGACTTAAAATCATGATCGTGCTTATAGCGACTTGAGCTCGAAAAAGTGTTTGTAAATAAGATGGAGGCTGGATGGAACTGAGAAATTAATAAGGAATGAGTAAACACAAGAAATTTGCGGAATGATTCAAACCGTATCTATAGATGAAACAATATTGCATCGAGCTTGTGGTCAGCATTCCGAGTGAATGACTCGCGAGAGTAGGTACAAGCCTGCCATTGAGTGGGTCAAGGTGGCAAGCGTCTATTACTCGACTTAAATTATTGATGACTAATTGACTCAAGTAATATCTCAATCTATAGTATAGTAAACTTATATATATATATATAGAACTTATATGTCATACGCTAGGTGTATATTCTATAGATTAATGATGGCAGACAAGTAAGTTCGTAAGTCTAGTAATATGTATTCAAACAAATGCAATGGGTTACAGTAAGTGATATCTTGAGGTGGTGACGTCACATCATCCCGGAAGGTCCCGGAATGGATGCCCAACAGAATCAACGCCGGGCATGTTGACTACTGAAAGTAACAGAGAAGCTTCATATTTTCTACTGATCGGAGCATTGTAGAATGTCCATTTTCTGACTGCCTGAGTGAGGCGATAGAAATCATTAGTGGCATAGGGAACAGCCTAATCATCGAGGGCGATGTCATAGGGTCCTAGGCACTACAGAAACGTACGTATTCGTTGTGTATTCTGGGGACAAACTTGACTGGTTCAGATATGCGGTAGAGAAATGTACACCATATCAAGGCTTGGGAAGTCTAAGATTTCTGCCTGTAGCCTGTAACCTGAAACTGTGGACATGGATGGATTCGAGGAAAACTTGAGATCAAGAAGGCAACTACGTCCTTCCTTCCGACGTTCGCTCGGTATGCACGTGGCTAAACGATCCGGCCAATATTACTCGGATATTACTCAGAAAGTCCTGCCCATCCCGCCTAAACGCTTGCTGCAACTGACGACGACAAGGAGGAGCTCGACTTGATCGACTCATGTTCCTGTCTCTTCAAAATCTTAGTACCTGGCCCATTTTGTACCAATAACGATTACTGACCTTTGACACGACCCCTATTACGATGTCTAATGCAGAAGAGCATGCCTCGCTCGAAACAAATCCCTCTGTTAGTTTCAATACCGACGGGATCGAGCTGACGAAAGACGGAAACATATCTCGAATGCGATCGCATAAAGGAAACACACCATCACTGCCGCAGAACAAGTTCTGCCCGATGTGCCCTGCCAAGTTTACAAGAACGACGCACCTAAATCGCCATCTGCGAACTCGTACGTACGCCATTCAAGTGTGGGTGAGGATAGTGATAAACTGAGCAACCTCCCCATGGTGGGTGTTAGATAGCAATGAACGGACGCACGAGTGCGATGTAAGTCACGCATCCCGCCCCACTTTCTATTCCGAATCAATCTAACTTCTTGCTACTAGAAATGTCATGCACAGTTTACTCGAAGTGATCTGCTTTCCAGACACAAAAGAAGCTGCGGAGATTCGTCTGTACCCACTCCTTTGATCACCGATCACAGCATGATGGCTAACCGGACTCTAATCATAGGCCCAATACACATCGGTCTCGCAGAAAATCATGTCAAGCATGTGCAGATTCGAAAATCAAATGCGACCAACAGCAGCCATGTGCCAAATGCAAGGCTCGCAACCGTGAATGCGTGTACCGCATTTCAACAGGACCAAAGTCTTCCAGCGGTCGGTCCTCACGAAAGAAAAAGGGCGAGTCGAGCACTTCCGCTAAAAGCAGGAAGAATGAAGGTTCTAGCTCCCAGTCACCTGCCATCGCTGTATCTCGAAGTGATTCCACATCTACATCTGATCTATCGGCGCCGTTGGATGCTCAACCCTCTTCTTCTGGGCCATCGATCCCGTCTGTCCATGACTCAAAATCGCAGAGCCCCCCTATCCTTCCTCCTTTAACAGAAGAGAACTTCTCAGTAGCCTCATCGTCTTATGCCTCGTCCTCAGCCGCTTCGAATTATTCCACCGAGGTTGAAGGCACCCACCACTCATTTGCTCAAGATGCGTTCGAAGTCCAAAACCAGCTCAACGCTCTCTTCTCAAACGAGATGTTTGACAAATTCTTCAACAGCGTTATGGCACCGGACTCTAGCAGCAGTTCTGGTATTGTCCATAATACTTCCAACGCCCGTGATGAATTTGCCAATGGGTCGTATGCTCCAGACCACAACTTCCCCTGGGTAACAGCTGACGAGGAATCGCAGCCGTTTATGGCTGCGATGCACTCTTACGAATTTGATCCATATCTTGCTATGCAAGGCGGCATGATGGAACCTCCCCAAGGCTCGATGCCGATAAACGCAAATATACCCGTTGGTCAGTCCTCAACATTGCCCAAAAGCAGCACTCCGCAACCAGCCGAATTACAATACTATCGTGCGTATACATTTTCTTATGACTCGTTGCTATTAATGTACAATCACAGTTCACATGTTCTATACGAGGTTCCTTGAACAAATGCCAATGATCCATCTCCCCACTTTCAACCCGGATGCGAAACCACAAATACTCATTTCCGCCATGCAAGCATGTGGAGCTTTATATGTCAAGTCGCAATCTGCTATCAACTTTGTCGCTTCGACGTTGGCTTCTACAAGAGATGAAGTAGTTGCAGCGTTTGTGAGTACTTAACCTGTCAATTAAGATCCATGATTGATGTTGTTCGTTATGTAGTCGAAACGGCCGACAACGCTAACCGAGCAGATCCATCTTGTGCTTGCAGTCTGTCTCCTTCAAACGATAGGGCTATTTCACGAGCGCCCAGAAGAACGGGCGCAGTCAAATATGTATCATGCTATGCTTGTCATGGTCAGTAAACTATTTCCGGCTGTAGAATATACTGATGCCCTTTTATATCTAGATGATCAGGCAAAGTGGCATGCTCGAAGCCAGCTTCAACTGGGAACCATTACCCCTGACGGATCAAGCAGCCAGCGAAGCCGCGTGGCGTGACTGGGTTTGCTACGAGACTGCTAAGCGGTAGGTTTTATTGAAACGCATTTTGTGCATAAATACTGACTGTGCAAATCATAGGGCGCTGTCATTAACATTTCTGCACGATTGCTGTCATTGCATCTTCTTTACCCTTCGGCCAACCTTCTTCCCGAACGAGTTCAATCTTCGACTTCCTTGCGAGGATTTATTATGGAAAGCGACGACATACGAAGAATGGCATATTGCTCTCCTCAAACCGTCACCGTACGGCTGTGCTCGAGATCGCCTACGTGGGGTACTCCCACTCCAGAATGCGCTCTCAACTCTATCTGAAATGCCCACCTCACCCAAACCTGTCCTCATTCTCAACCCATTCTCACAGTTCGTTATTATTCATGTCATCCTTCGCAAGCTTTTCGAGGATTGCCTCGACAGGGATCCTGTCCAAGACAGACCCTCGAATGATGACTTTACGAACGTCAACCCTACCATCCAGTTCATGCTTCATAATTGGCTTCAGAGTTGGTTCCAGTCCCCTGAGACACCTCGACCATCAAAACTCGCCGAACCTCCGTTCTTCCATGACGGTCTACCTTTCTACTGGATCGCTCAGGTTCTCTTGTTGGCGTATCAGGAAGGTCTTCCTCCGTTCGTCGCGGAGACACCTGGAATGAAGATTACGAGTGAGGCGAAGTTTAGTTTGATGAAGGAATGGTTCAAACACATTCGAGGCTTCTTGAGGAGTGGGGAGCAAGGACCGACGTTGTTCTGGGATGAGTTGATGAAGATTCGAATGCGGAATTGGCAGGCCGCTCAGGCGGATGGTAGTGGGGCTCGGGATGATACAGGTCTTCTGGGATTCTTTTTGAAGCAGTAGATAAGTTTGTGATTGTATCCATTTACCTCGATTGATTCGCCCAGTAGTGACATGATAACTAGTGACAGTGCACCGGTTGATGGATGAAGAGGCACCAGTAAGCTCGATCACGGTTGTTACATGTTCATCCTCTATTCCTTCACTGAACGTTAAACGTTATATGCTCTTATAATTCTCACGGAGCTCAAAGCAGGCGTAATGTTATATTGTATTCCATTCTCCTTGTCAACTTTACAGATTGAGTGGTAAAGGCAATATTGCTCGCCGATATGCCTTATCCTTTTTTTGAGCGGTAGGTTTACCCGACAGCTGTTCTGAATGTTACTATTACGATTCATAACACATGCACCATGCATCATGACTCACCTCTACATCCGTTCCGCGGTCTTACCTTGACTATTTTCTCCGGGCCCATAGAGTTTGTTTTCACCAGAGCACAACGAACGGCTATCACCTATGGCCGGAGCCGCGTAATGGACGGTTCCGAGCAATGCGCGTTCATCATACGCACAAACGATATTGGACGGTCTCAATATGGAATGTCTTGTACTCTTTGACACGGCGTCATAGGTCCATTCATCTTATCTCTTCGTCGGAAGACTTCATCCAATAGAAGTGGTACTTGTAACAGGTCAGCAGTTGATTTACATTATGTTGAGATTCTTTTCCGTTCATGTGTAGCGCTCTATAGGTCATGATTAGTGGTGTGAGTGCATCTACCAACGGGAAGCTCCATATATACGAACAGAGTCGAGGGTCTTATAATGGTATGGTATGTGAATGGTTGTGGCGGTGCAGGAATGTTTCAGGTGTTAATAAGTTCGATTCCAGGCACGTTCAGTTTGCAAGTGTATACGACACGACGTCAAACGTTAACTTCTTCCAATCGACCTCAGTATCTATATATGTGACATGGAATCTATGCACTGAGCTCTCTCGCCCCTACATCTGTCCCCATTCAGTAATGTCTCTGCAAAACCTAACTTTTGATGCAATGCAGCGTGTATTGAACGCTAGATATTTCTATATTGCTATAACGAGCGTAAGTCAGCTTCATCGTTGCAGATGTGGTCTGCCTCACTCTAACCTTTGGATAGGCGTGGGTATGGGACGCCTTGGTTATCTCCCAAAACGCACTGCAAGTCTTCGCTGGGCGGCGGATTGCTCTATCGGATATAGCATACTTCCTATCACGGTATGTCATTATATGACACAAACATGTTATGAACCTGAAAAATATCTAGATTATTCGCCGCTATTGCAGTCCTAACCAATTTCGCGATCCTAGGTACACGTTCTACTTTTGACTTATATTTTTGATACTAAAATCTCGACTAATCTTTACTATGTAGTCACGCGATTACATGACTGCAACATGGGGCTACATGTGGTCTGCTGGTCTGCAGTGCTGGCGATTTGCTTCAGCATGTTGCTGATCCTCATCTGTGTAAATGGGATTTTCTTCAAGTCCCGAATGGCGCAATCGCTTTTTAGTTTACTATGGGTCATTGCCTCATTAAGTATATTCTCCACGCCATTCGCGTTTGCAGTGACGCAGATGGAACCAATGGGCCACTGTGCACTAACGCAAGTTGAGAAGCTGGGCCTGGCCGGGCCTGCCACTGTTGCTATTTTTGAAATGGTTCTATTTGTATCGGTATCATGTCGAGTGGTATCTCGCTGTACAGCGGGTGTACAACAAATACCATTCAGCACCTCACATATGCGCAGAATATGGAAGGCTCTGTGGGAAACAGGACAATTGTATTTTCTGTAAGTGTTTTCCTGAAGCCAGAAGATATGAGACTGACGTCATATTACAGCCCTTTACTCATCGTGAAGATTGGCCTGCTGATAGTCATGACCTCCGTTTCAAAGGAGACAATCGTATTAGTACAGTATCAAGGTATCCTCATACTCGCAGATGGCGTGCTTCTAAATATCATGGCATGTCGTGTCTATCACTCGCTCACCGCTGGCGTTCTCCAACGAAGCTCAGAGGTCTCCACGCAGTTATCGAGCATCAATTTCAGGAGAGGATCTATAGATAGTCATATGCTAGGAGGAACAGATAATGGCGGTCTCTCCGGTGTCTTTACCATACAGGTGCGCCGGCCTGTCAAGCGATACTGCATCTTCAAGCTCAAGTCTAACACTCTAATCATCATAGAATACGAAGCATGTATCCCCCCCTTTCTTTCTGGATGATGTCTATGTCTCCGCGTGTGAGCAAGACATGCACCATACATCGTTTTTCCAAGACTAGTTTGTCGCTGGAAATCTGATTCACGTACGACAATAGCCTATTGGATAGACAGAAGTAATTGGTGTAATGAAACCCCGCTTTGTATGAGTAATTCTACATTCTCACCCCATTATTATCCTTTGATCTTTGATCTGAATGAGAGGAGGAAAGCTTTTCCATGAGTCCTTTACCAACTTCGGGCATGGTGGTATTTATTTTCGACCGTGCTTGTCAGACAAGGTTCAGTCCGGAGACCCCATCGGAACTCTTTTCCTGCTTCTGAGTTCTATCAGCAGACCTGTGAATGAAATAATCGTATCCGTCTTTATTCGGGTAACACGAAGCGCCGTGGCGTGGCACTTTCAGGTCTTGGCTTTTTTACCTTTGACCATCATCTGCAGCTCAACTATACCGGCACTTCGAAATGTTTGACCAGTTTTTCCGAACTTCATTTGCACCACATGAGTCTCCATTGCTACGCCGAAAACCTCGCCGGTCAAGAGCTGTCTCCATCTTCCGTAGACAGGTCGATGATTCCCTAAACTTGAAGATGCAGAATATATATGTATCTAGAGCTGTAATCAGTCAAATGCTTACTGCCCATCAATGTCATCAGAATACTTGACTCTCGATGAAACCCAAAATCTCTTAATCACGCGATATCTTCACTTCATCACTATCAGCGTAAGTCTGAGCTTCGTCATCATGGTTTTACTCGTGCAGAAACTTCATTCCAGGCCTGGACATGGGATGCATTGATATCGCTCGGCGACGAGATTGATATATTCTCTGGTCGTTGCATAGTACTCGTTGACCTTGTGTACTTATCTTCACGGTAAGAAATAACCCTATCTAGTCCCCATCATGAACTAACATGAAAACTAGGATATTAACAGGAATGACAATATTTGTAGCTCTTCTTGCTGTCGGTAAGGATTGCGCACTACCAGCCAATTCTGTTAATCTCAAACTCATTTGTAGCCATTCCAGTCAACGATTGCGAGACCATGGTTCGCGTCGTTTGTTGGTGCGGGTCCGTAACGACTTGTCTCAGCACGTTACTGTTTTTGCTTCGAGCGCACAGCGTTTTCTTCAATTCATCACCAGTAAAAATCTTTCTCACCATCTTGTGGTCTTGCGCCTCCCTCAGTATCATTCTGACAATCCCTTCCTCGATCTCTGGAATCCGAGCACAGCCTATTGGTCTATGCAATGTCGCAAGGATAGACAAAGCTGCGACGGTCCCTTCAATAACTGTTGCTATCTTTGATCTCACCATATACATCATGATTTCGTATCGTATGTTGCCATCGCCCTCTTGTCGTACCAAAGGACGATGGAATACAGTGAAGGCGTTCTTTACTGGCTCTACACTCGCCCCTGTATCGAGAGCCCTTTTGCGCACGGGTCAGATTTACTTATTGTATGCTGATTTAATTTGCGTCTGCTTTGTTATTACTGACTATATTTACAGCCCAATGGCGGGCATATTTTCTTGTATGTTGGTCATCGAGTTTTCCAATTCCCTAAAGTCGTCCATTTTGGTCCAATATAGGGCAGTCGTTCTCCTCGAAGGTGGTGTGTTCCTGAATGCCATGTCGTGTCGAGTATTTCGTCTACTTCGCCGTGAGGGCCTGCCGGATGATTCAGGACTTTCCCTGCGACTATCAAATATCCAATTTCATCAAATCCTCATCTCGAATACCATTATGGGGCAAGCTACATGATTTCAGACGGAGAGAGGAGTGTATGACAGAATAGAGTGTTAGCATGTGGTTCTTGACCTGTAAATTCTTTGTGTCTAAATCATCTTGATTGTAACTTTGCCTTGCCCTCGCAGGAGGCGCACCCTACGCTATGATCGTAGCATCTCATTGCACTCTCGGTTGTACTCACCCTCAATCGTGATTTTTTGCGGTAGACCGAACTTATTACGAGTGCGGATATCGTGTACCCAAACCTCCTGCTGTGATATGATAGGCTAGCAATCAGGTGAGGACTGGTAAACCACCCGAAACTTAACGGGGACCCCACCATTTTTCTTTATTATGGACTGATTTCTCAGCTCCGCACTGCGCCCATGTACCCTACAACGCGAATCTATTCGAGATTTGCTCATGTCTCAATCCTTCTTCCCCCATTCCGTTTGAGTTTTTTTTGTATAGTGAGCAGTGACAGGTGCCACACATTACCGATTCTTCCGTCGGAGTAGGTGTTCACCGGTTGAGCGTTAGTGTTAGTGGTGAGTAACCTCCACTTTGTACTCCGTAGAAACTGATGCAATATCTGCATTGGGAAAGGGATGGAGAGCATTTTTCCGCTCTATCTATATGCGAATCACGTTCTCGAGAAGATGGACGATTCGAGTATTTTTCAGTACGTTCTATCCCAGACAGAAGCTACGTTGAAGTAGAGAAGTGTCTCGAAAGTTGGGTTAGGCCGGTAGGAACATCTGCAATGACGAGAACGCGTATTGCTTCAGAAGACGTATGATCCAGACCAATAAACATCACTACCCCCTCTCGAATAAGCTCAAAGTTAAGTCCGGTAGGGTGAAGGTTCACTTCCATTCAACACCACCACTCTGGGTGCGACTCCGACAACTCAACTGGTAGCCGCTGTCTTGGAGTCCAACACATTACCCAGTCACGGACGTCGGAGAGAATGGTGGAAGAGTATGAAGGTGACGTGAGATGGAGAGCATGTGATGAAGAAAAATATGTTTGAAGTCTCTATTGATTAGAAAAACCCCACGGCTTTAGTAGGTACTGTGGGTATGAGACGCACTTATATTAATACTAACCCTTGCCAGCTCTACAGAGCTTTCATTACAATACCTGGCCGTTCCGAGTCAGCGCTCGCTCACCGTTGAGATGGCTCGGGCTTGAAATGATCTCCTTCCCAGTTTGGGTACTGAATCAGACTTTCTTGTTGATCCTTCATTCTCTTCCATAGCCCACGACAACTACGAGTTCAAGTATGTTATAGCAACTTGTAACGCTCGATTTAGACGACACTAATTCATCGGAGCTGGAATCTTCACGAATGCACCTAGGGACATTTGACAAGTGGGTGTACTATTCACATGGACCGCCCGGTGAGGGCATATGATCAGGACCCCCGTCTATTCCCTAAGAGGTTATATCCCGCCTGCGGACGGATGTGGTCGTTTTGGACCCCTTATGTTGTAGTCTTTTGAGGACGGATTGGCCGAAATTTTGGCCGAGGTTGTATCCTCCGGCCCGACGAAAAAGCCTTTTGCGCACGGAGGTTATATCCCTCAAGAGGACGGATCGACAGCAAATGGATTGGCACAAATATATGCGGTGCAAGTTGTGAGTATGTTCCAGCCTGCCTCCAGCCACAATGGCATGTATGTTTCAATTTGTTTGAATGCAGTTACAAGTTACAACCTCGATATTGAGATAAAGTTTGGACAGTGCTCAATGTGGTTAAAATCAAGCAAAATTTTCAAAATAGTATGTGCCGTTTTTGATGTTGTATTCCACAAAAAGGACGGTTTGTGCCGGTTTCGATGTTGTATCCTCGCAAAGGACGAATCGTCCATACATCGAGCCTATATTCCAGTTTCGGACGAAAAGCGCCCACAAAATGCAGGTTATATCCCATTTCGGACGTCTGGACGCTAAAATGCAGAGGACGGATTGGCCCGAAAATTGAAATTTTGGGATATAACCTCTTAGGGAATAGACGGGGGTCCTATATGATCCTTCCAGATTATCCCCATTACTGGCATTTGTAGATACAGAGCAGCGAGGGATGCTACGCTAGACGAGGCCTACCACGTCTTTGTTGCTGTATGTACTACTATATAGACCTTTCCTAGATTGATAACATCCACCTCTTCAGGTTCTGAGCTTTACGCTTCAGCTGCATGTTTGATCTAGCTTTGAAATCTGAGCATTGATCTTTATCGACTCATACATTGTCTGAAGCAATGTCTATATAGCAGCAATATTGGAATTTGGCAGGAACTTCGGGACTTTCATTCATCGGAAACAACCGGACTGATCCACGTCGAAGTCCCATAGCCGGCCAGCACCAACTTGACAGCCTGCGACCACCACCATCTTATTCTCGTCCAAAATGTCTGCTCCAATCACTGTTCGGGATGATATGTTGGCTACAGTCCGAAGTCAATTCCCTACCTATGTTCCCAGCAACGACTTTGAGTTAGATAACATCTATCGATTCGTACTGCATGCTCCTCCGGATTACTCAGCTGCAGACATTGAAAAATGGCTTAAAGAGAATGCAATGACGATGGAGTGTACCCAGGAATTCTTGGCAGCTTACACCATTGCGCTCGACAGCCTTTGTGCCTCGAGCGGGGTACGTTATTTCTGTATCAATATTAGCAGACGTCATACTCAGATATTTCCTGCCGTTCCACCATTGTAGATGAAGCCGCCCAGCTCAGCCACACAGGACGACGGTGTTATCCTCATCCAGATCCCAGACAGCAAATACTCCATACGTCTCTTCCCTGGGTCTGACATAACGACGCACTTTATGGACTATGTGCTCACGGATACTGGAAACCCAGCCGACGAGGCATTTGCGCTATATCGGCTATACCAAATCTCGGACTGGGATGTTGAGCACGAACCTGAAGAGGTGATCACTATAGAGGACGCATTGGGGGCCTTCTGTTACAAGGGAGAACAAAGATATATTTTAACGAACGAGAACAAATACCATGTCAAGCGGTCTGACGAGGAGGACTCAACGGAGCCAACAACATTCGAAGTACCCTACTGTAGAATGCCCATGAATGTGGATATCGATTTGGGATCCCATCCGAACGTTCAGATGAATCCCAACATCAAGTCTCTCGTAAGGAATGTCGAGGCCGCAACGGCGCTTGCGGCTCGTATACGTCCGTGGCAAGTACTAGCAGGTAGTGACCAGTGCTAGCGAGGCCTGAGTACTGAGTACTGAGTATTGATGCACAGTGATGGAGAACGGTGGAAACTTATTGGTTGCTTAACATCAATGTCGTTTGATATGCTGTACTTGAATATGTAGTGAGGCTTGGTTTGTGGACTTCGGGATCATATTTTGGAATAAGTACGACATTTTATTATGATCTGGGAGAGAACAATCAAATTCCGTTAGCCACTCTGTCGGAGGTACATACTTCGAGTCATGAACGTACATATAATAAAAGTGTCCTGGAGGTTTACTGTCATTTAAACCTGTATGATTCCGCTGGTACGTCGATGGCTCTGACCTTTGACTCGAAGCCGGAATGGGATAGCATCTTAGCAGATGTAGCCCCTTCGACATATGTTCCTTGGCCTGAAAGCTCCATCAATCCCAAGCTATCCACATACGTAGTACCTTCCTCCCTATCCACTAGGTTCGTCTTGATCGACGCAAACTGAACATCAGGGCCTGACTTGAAGTCACCGAATCTCTGTGGTTGTGATGTTCGAAATACTGATACGTCTTCCTCGATGAGACCCATTTTCAGAAGTCGATAAACCCTGCATACCATTGCATTTTGTAATGCAACGTTGGGCATGGTAAGTGTAGCGCGGATGGCCGGTGAGAAGGCTGATTTGAGTAGGACGACGACGCAGAATATGTTGACTCCCACAGTTACTCTGGAAGGGCACATGCTGGTCAGTATGACTCTATGCTAGCCTTACGATACGGAAATGTGGCTCGAAGGACTTACAGATAGTATAATTGTCCAGTTTGCAGAATGGCACGGGAGATTCGACCCATTTCGCAGCCATTCAAGAACGACTTGAAACGGCCTTTGAACGAATCAGCGAACCCGTAGCAGACGAGTCGGATGGATATTGTGATAAACACAATCGTATCAAAGGATGCGACGGTAATGAACCCCACAGAGCTGAGCCGATTAACGTCGACTGTTATGCATATATTCCCAGGAACCCTTATTGCGGTCGAACCGAAGGGTTGTGTGAATGCCCCGAGAGTTGAGAGCCATAAGACCGCAAAGATGGAACAGACGATGGGGGCATGACGAAAGACCGCCTGTGCACGAAGGAAAAAGAGGAAGGAGTTTAAGGGGAGGGCAATTGCACCGAACCAGCAGATGACTTGACCGACAGCTGCACATTTATATTCGTCCCCGGCAGCTGGATTACAAACACGCTTATAAGGAAAATAGGGCTAACTCTCTGTCATGATACGTACCTATAAACGCGAGAGAAGCACCGAGGAAACCACCAGTTGAAACTCTGGATACGATGGATATTAGTTCTGATAGACCGACGACAGGGGGGTTAAGAATACGCACCGTGCCAGAATATAGATAATGTCCGGCAGAGCGAACCTGTGCTTTGCGAAAATACTAATTTCATCTGGAGTAGAGATGATCAAATCCCAACACCAAGCCTACGAGAAACATTTGTCATTACCGAGCACTACTATAAGAGTAGGAATAATTTGCGTACCGATACCACCGAGGCCGCGAGGTAATTTGCAATTTGTAGAGTGAAGATATCATTGACGGTAAGCTGAAAAGGAGCGTCGGCCATATCAACAAAACGAAGACGGCGTCTTGATCTTACATCCTCCTTTGGAGCCCGCAACGGTATTTAATGACATCTAAGATGAGGCGTAAGAGTGGAGATGGTTCACTCAAAGACTCCTGAGCCGCCCTAACAGCTTGGGCTTCGTGTTATCTTGAGAGAACTTGGAGGTATGAGAGGATTCTTGTATATAGGGCGTCGGGTTTCCTGATGCTGCGAACAAGTTGACGAGTGTACGGTATTGTGCTCTTCGAAAACACGAGGTCGGGCCGCCTTCTTCCTCGTCAGATTGTTTGAGGTCACCAACGAGCGCACTAACAGCCTGTCTATTTCGATCATGAAGAGGTTTTGGTTACACACAGATAGGTCCATGAGAACGCCCATTTAAAGTGGCTATCAGAGACGTATCAATATACATTCGTGAGGATTATAATAAGTGGACTTACACTTGCCCAAGTACGTCATTTGGAAGCCATATATTAAATATCGTGCTAAAGACCCTTCTAGCCACTGCCATCGGTCGTCTTGTTCCCGATATGAGGTATATCCCAAACAGTGGACGTGCAGTTTTGTGGCGCTGTTGGGAGGGAAGAGGACTGGTGGGATGGAGTTGGGAGTATTTTCAACGCATCATGGTTGAGACACCTAGTCTCTAGTTCCAACTAAGCCGCGGTCGTCAAAGATATACTGTCTCGGAGGCTCCAGATACTAACGCTGCCGTTAGGTCGCCTCTGTCTTCTAACTCAGATCGCGCACGTTTGTTATCTGGGATATTGAGAACCGCAAGGTTCTCTAGCTGGTTCAAAGAAGGAATTACTTGATTGCCCGGCCGCCATAGTTGTCTATAGATGAGTGCAGGTTTCTGGTCTGAGCATCATTGTTTCTGTTATGGGTTTACCCATAGGTATAGAGCAACTATAGTGTATCGCATTGAGTGAAGTTTGCTGCAACAAGTTCCAGAAAGTAGAGATACGGCCGTCCCCGGGTACTTTCTTGGGCTATTTTTTACGAGGCAACCGTGAGTTTTGGTCCGAATTTTGAAGTGCGTCACCAAATATAAAGCAAGAACCATTCGTCAATTATTCACAGTAAATCACATCGGTCAGGTAATACATGTCTAGATATCAAACGGTGAGCTTTGCTGAATGTATACGGCGAGAGGTAATAGGTGAAAACTCACTAATCACTTACAAGAACCTCGGTGGCAGTATCTCGCTTGATAACCTATATCATACATAGAAATGAACAGTCGTCACGATCTTTTTCGGGGATTTGACGTTAGCGGAGGTCGGTGCAACGATGTCCGAAATCATTTCTATTGAGTAGAGAATCTAGAAGGTGAAAAAAAGACAAGTCCTTCACAACAACATTCCTCCTCATTCACACCGTATTCACACACGGTGACACTCGTCTCAGAAGCCGAAGTAGGCCAACATCAACATCGACACTAACAACCACTCCATCATACCTAGAGTACCGGTGACCGCACATGGATGGGTAAAGATCAGTAGAGTGACAGCTCTAAAGAGATGAACAAATGTTTTAGCAGGGTATAGGTGAACTTTTCCCGTCGTGGGATGGGCGAATTGGATTTGTCCTGCACAGCAAAGATGCAAAAAATGATAAAGCAGGATGTGAAGCTGTGTTGCCAGAATTGAAAATATACATTCGCTTGACGGTTTCTGTCCATCGGCAGCACCGCACTAGATTGAACACCAGAGATTTCGTTCTCATTATGATCGAGAAGTCAATGAAGCGAAGAGGATTGCTTTTCGCCAAGAAACTTCGGCAGGAGTGGGCTGCAGGCGAGGGTACCGAAGATAGAACAGTCTGAGCTTGTCAAGGATGACATACGACCGCAAATACGCTATACGGGCATAGTGCGACACGAGTTTGAAGCCTAGACGGCGAGCGACGTGGCCTTGACTTCGTTGACCGCCAGATGGCAGGAAGTCGGTGATATGGCTTGGCCACTTGACTTTGAGCGGTTAGCAGGCGGCCGATGAGTATGAAAAATGAATGCAACGATGGTATTGAATATTAGAATTGAAGGTATCACGGACAACCGGAGATGTTACAGGGATACTAGTGTTTCAAACATCGACTCTGAGAAGAGAGACGATTGGAATTTGAACGTTGAACATCCGGTCACGACAACCAGCGTGGGCACAAACGTATGTAACGTCTGTCAAAGTGCAGGGATAGATGTCCGAGCGAGAGAACAGAACGACGACGTTTTGAAAGGGACAACGTAAATTGCCAGTCAGATGGACCAGGTACGAAGATTCGGCAAGGCAAACTGCGGGGATGCAACGGCTATCTGTGCGATTTGACCAATAATAACGCGGTGCTCAGGGGCAGAACTAAACATATCGGGGTGGCTCTCACAACTCCGCTGGAATTCTATTGGTTTAGTGCGGTGTATGTGCCTCGTATGGGTTACAGGAGATTAGGATGAATCTGAGAAAACATGGGCTTTGATAGGATGAGTTCAGCCGGATCAGAGAACATAATATTGCATTGCAACTATCCGCAGCGGAAAGAGAATGTTTGTCGATGGTGTCAAGTCAGGTAGAAAATGCGGTTATACGTCCAAACCAACTCCTTCTTTGCTTCCCAAACCTAATCTCGCCGCTCTTTCCGCCTTAGTCTCTCCTTCGCCACCCTACATTCCTTGGGACACACCCCTTGCTTTCTCCTTTCTGTTCTGTATACTAATCTCGCCAGGGAATCACGGAAGTAGGCTCTAGCCATACACTTGGTATCACTGCTCAGCCGTCTACCTCTGTGAAGGAGACTACATTCCTATGGCCATTACAAGAACACGGACGCTACGTGACGCAGTGCTCATACTTGTAGGTGCAACATGTATGCACCTGGCGTCCAGCTTCATGGGCACCGTCACCGACCAGTTCTCGGGCGACATCATCGTCAACACCCACTTCAACTCGCCCGACAAGATTGCTGGCCAACTCCCAGTCGCCGATGAGCCTACTGTAAAAGACACCCTCCTCGATCACATATACAGCCAAGAGACACCTCTCCTCCCGCCATCACATACACGACCTGACGTTAGCTATGACTTTCCGGAAACGACCCTTGACTCACATGCACCAGGCTGGTCTGTATTCAGCAACCTCTACATGTCCAATGGGACTCTCTTCATCGTCACAAACTCACCGCCGTCCACGTTCCCCGACATCAAATTCATAACCTCCACAGGCGCACCAGCAGAGAACACTCCAGAGAACATCGCTGCCCGCATGCCCACCTCCGCCGACATGGACTTTATAACCCCAGAACAAGCACGCGACCGCTGGGGGCCTCTTGAGCCCGACGCAAAGAACCGTGTCTGGTCCGTCGAGGGAAACACCTTCCTCTTCAACGACCCCTCCCAGTTCCTCGATCACTACTACCACTTCTGTGCTGAGTTGCTTTTCGGTGCTTGGGCAGCCTGGAGTGGTGCACACAACGCCCACGTCGACCCGTCCTCCGCACACCTGACCACCGCGCCAAACGTCGATCGAGCCATCTTTGCACACGCCGACGCCAAAGGCTGGCGAGACAAACCCGGCTTCAACTCGTACTTCCTTCGTGCTGCCTTTCCCTCGCTTACTGTTGAAATTCAATCAGACTGGGAAGACAGGATCGCGTCAACGTCGGCTTCGGGGTATCATGCGCGGGCCTGGCATTTCGACAAGGTGCTTTTCGCTGATCGGTCGGCAGCTTTCAGAGGAGAAGTCTGTGGAGCTCAGGTCCATCGAACAGCAGGAGAAGCAATACATTACATGCACCGAGTAGGCAACTTGACGAAGCTCTGGTGGGAGCCTGTCCGACGGGGTGTTCTTCGGTTCGCAGGGGTGGACGACGAAACGTTGGATATCGGAGTGAGAGCAGAGGAGGGCGCATTGGCTAAGGTGAAGAAACCTGTGCTAGGGGGAGAGGTGGCGAAGAGACAAGAGATTGTGGTGACGTACATCAGTCGACAGGGCGCACGAAGACATCTGATTGAAGAGCATCACGACGCACTGGCCCAAGCACTCGAGGAAATGTGCACCGCACACGGCTGGGAGCTGAATATCGTCATGGCAGAGAGGTTGACGAAGGACGAGCAGGTCGAGTTGATGGCACGGACGACGGTGAGTTTTATATGTTTACTCGAACACGAGCCGCAGTGAGCTCATGCGGTGCTCATTCTTCCAGATCTTGTTAGGTGTGCACGGAAACGGACTTACGGTAAGCCGAAGCCGTCTCTGGCCCTCGAAACGTCACTAACAACCGTTTTGCCTTTCCCTCTCTCGCGTGGGTTTCATGTCCCTCTGTAGCACCTCATCCTCATGTCCCCCACGCCCATCTCGACCGTCATCGAGATCTTCTATCCTAAAGGCTTCGCACACGACTATGAATGGACGACTCGGGGGATGGGTATGAAGCATTTTGCCGTCCAAAACGACACGTGAGTTTCCGCAGCCTGCATCACTTACTCTTAATGCTAAATTTCAATCATAATAGGTATTATACGCATCCGAACCTCCCTTGGGTCGATTATCCCGAAGGGTTCCAAGGGACGGAGATTCCAGTCCATGCACCTACTGTGGTCAAGATTATTGAAGACCGAGTAGCGGGGTATCTCCCCAATACTGATCTTCTTCTGCCTATCAACAGGTTCAACTACTCGTAAGAGTAGTGTCTTGTTTCACGACTGCCTTGACAATTCTTCCCCACCATCACCATCACTATGATTGAACCCTACCTGTAACGTTTCAATGTTTCGACACACAAACACTAGTTGTCCTCGCACACGCATACCATTCATTACCTCATACCACTCATTTTTTGTTTCGTAGTATACTTATTCTTCGGTTTTTCGTGTCGCATTTTTTTCACCTTTTGGTCTTCGTTGTGTAATTTTTTCTTCTTTCTGGTGTAGTTCACTTTTGAACAATTGTACACTAGTTACCGGGCTCAGTCGCCGAATTCAGACGACTTTGGTCCATGTCCCTGCATAATTACGCCACCGACATGAACTATTTCCAAAACTCTTCCCCGTACGTCGTGAGTGGAGTTACAACTACGCCAGGGTGGTTACGATATACATGACACCAAGAGCTCTTGGTTCATGGCATGATCGCCAGAACAACACTGGTTGCATATATACCTCCCGGTAATGTGTCTTTCTCTCGATGAAGAAACATTTGTAGAGTGTCATATCCGCCGATTTATCCTGGAAGACCATTGTAAGGGATACATTTGTGTGTACCCATCAGTCTCGGCCTGACTAAGGTTTGCTTGTTGCCAGTACTTTCCAGCCATTATCGTCATTATCGCAAACGGGGTCCAATTAATAGAGTACAATATGATGTCAATAGTCGTGCATTGAGTAGGTCTCCTACTCCACTCGACCATGGATATATACGAGTTGTCTGGGTATCCGATGAGTGGCCCAAAGCCACGTTTTGATAGTCTCGCTCATCTGAGCGAGGAACTGGGTCTCCGCGTCACAATCCTGCACGAAGTATATTTCCCTCACGCCGGGTGGGGTAGAACCGGGACCTTGAGGTATAACTCTGCGCAGAGATCGTGCAATCTCCTGCCAGATCTCAGAGGTCTCGAAGCTATCATATCGTGGATTGTATAACACGTCGAAGGAGATCTTTTTGAGTATCGGACGAGGGTTCTCCGCGCTTATGGCAAACCTGCTGATAAGCCGAGGCACCCATTTCCATCTCAGAGGATGTCGACAGAATCGACGGCGATGAGAACAGCAACAGCACTGTGAGAGCTTCAGACGAAGAGATTTGAGCTGACGTAGGTACGTGGGTTGAAAAGCTTGTATGTTTTCTGGTCAAAGGTTTAGTATATAGTAGTTGAGGAGTCATGATGGAGCACCTACCCGTCAGCGCGTTTTCTTCCTCCGTGCCCACAGTGCAAGAGAAATCTAGTTCCAAATGTTGTAGATTCGCGAAGTAGTGCGTGAATGTGACTGCCTGTCGGATCATATCGACTCTTTTAATACGAAGTTCGATAGTCGTGATCCACGCTCTGGTAGCATCAGCGTAAGGGCAGAGAGACCATTTGCTGTCATTCAAGAATCTCGTGTTTTCGCCCAAGATCCTAACAGCTCGAAGAGTAGGGAGCATATAGATCCACGGCCAGAGCGAGCAGTACGTAGGATCTAGCATGCAGTCGAATAGTCTCAGCTCCTGTGGACCAGGTTTCAGGCGATCAGAACCAGGGATGGACCAGAGACGTGGATTGGGATAGAGGTCGCAGTGTAGTTCGCGGTATTCATACAGGTCGACATGTTTGACGGACAGGTACTTTTTTTCCAGTAATTGAGCCAGACTTTCGAGAATGGTTGAGTTGAAGAGTTCGTTCGATGGGTGAGAATAGAGACATGTTGTTTCTATCGTGTCAAGGTTGCGAGTCCAGTCGGGTAACGACCTGGCCTCAAGTTGGAGCTCGTCAAGCTCCTCGATGATATGTTTGATATGCAATTGGCTCTCAAGAACAAGGCTATATCGGCCATATTCTTCTTTGAGACCATATTCAGAATTCAAGTCCATTCTGCATGGATGAGGTTGAGTGAGATGCGAAGAAGGGGGTGTGGCGCTGGAACTCACTTTGACTTTGACTTCAAGGAAGGTGGGGGAAGAGGATTACGGTGTCGGAGAGGAAGTCGAGACATTTATATAGTCGTCGTCAACGTGTTATTGTCAAGTTCAACCAGAATTTGCCACTCGCAGCAACAAAGCGAGTCAAAAGGCCAGCACAACAAGTAAGTACAAGGTCAAGCCGCCGCTGGCAGTGGCGTCAAAAACTAAACAACTGAAGTACGCCTCTTCAACTTTCCATCAGACAATCGGAAGCAACTGTTATGATTGTTCCCGAGATAAGTAGCGCTACATAGGTTGCTGTAGTATACACTATTTACTACATACAGCTGTCATATGCAGCAGTGGTGAGTTCATTGGATCCATTAATGAAGTTGGACGTGGACGCACATTCCATTATTTATGGCATTATTGCATCAGCTTGAGATCATTGAGCTCTCAAGAGCGTTGCTGGTCTCGGATGTATGGACTGGAAGCTCGCAGAATCGCATGACTGACATCTGGAGGGATGTAGGTGGTGTATTGTCGTGTGTCCCAAGACGGAGTAATCGAAATACTCGACATGCCATGGCATTCAAGAAAACGAGGCCAGCCACAATGACGATTCCCTGATATTGAAATAAAACCAGGGCTTCCAGGGGCACGAGAAACTCTAATGAAATCACAGAGGTCTCGATGCCAACCATGGGACTAAGCATTGTCATAAATATTCCGTCGCCCGAAAAGTGTTTACCAACGTCACTTACAAGAAATAGAGTTGGCCTGTCCTCACAAGGGTCTTTGACACTGGCCCAATGTTTGTGCCGGTGAAAAAGATTATGACTCTCTCCCTGAAGTTAAGGGTTGGGTCTTGAGCCAAGATCCGATACGAGATCGAGACGAATATTGTGAAATCGAAGACACCAATAGTCAACGAAGGGATAGATCCAAGCCTGCTGATATTTGTAATAATACAGAGACCGTGTAATTCAGAGGTCTCTGCAGTGAATGAAAACGGAAGCACCAGCAAACTGATAGTGGTTAAACCCCATAGCAGACTAAACGTCAGCTTTGCTAATTTTGAATCAAAGAACACGCTGTTAACTCGGAGGAGGAAGAGTAAAGTACTGAAGCTGCCTGCGCCAGCACCAAGCCAGCAAGTTGCGTGAATCATTCCGTTGCAGTCTCCGTGTGGTAACACTGATGGTCAAATTCGGGTTCAATTGGTAGGCAGATCATTTTATAACGATGATGATGATACACATACAATCAACCGCGAGAGCAAATGATAATGCCAATCCAGTGAGCAATCTGTGCGTCAAAGTAAGGTCAATGACCTGAAGATATCATCCCCGAGTCGACCAGTGTCGTACCTAGACAGTACATAGACAATGTCGACCATTCTGACAGCACGATCAGCGAAGACGTTGATTTCGTCAGAAAGTGACACCAATGCGTCCCATGTCCAGATCTAAAGAATCCTCTCATCAGACTCGATAGTATGACAAGAGCTATGTCTTCCACTCACGCTGATATTGACACAATGCAAGTGTCTTGCGATGAATATGTGATGAGTTTCGTCCAGTGTCAACAGCATTGGTCCCGCGGGGTAATTCGTACCTTTATAACGTACCTTCATCGATATTTTATGTTATGGTAAATAATGAAGGGGCGAGGATCTCATTGCCTCCCCATGACATCGGCTAGATATGACGAATGCAAGCGGATTCGACACATATATTGTGTGTATTCGTGTATTCCCGAAATTAAAGATAAGATCAGGAAGAATCAGGTGTTGTTGTAATCAATGCTTCGCATTCCTGCACGTTCGTACTAGTAAGGATCGTGTGAAAGAAGCTACTGTACTGAATACAAATATCAGTTATCCCGAAGGAGCAAAAAAAATCTTGAGAAGCAGAATCACTGGACTTACGAAAAAAAACCATCAGACTCCGAGCGTACAACGCGGGCTGGTGGAGAACCATACTTGTAATCAAACCATCTGTCAAGGAAGTATCTATAGACTATACGTAGTGACGTAGAATGGAATGGAAGCGTATCATCCATACAATCTTGGGGGCCCTACAATATATGTGATGAGAGAGAACTGTGATAATTGAGGGACGGGGTCGGGAGGCCGAGTTCGCGGGTTTATATGGTATGACAGAAGATAATCAAATCTTGCTATGCCGAAAAAACGGCATACTGTTCTATCAATCTTCGAAGATAGCGGAAGAGAATTATAGGCACCTCAACAAGATGTCGTGGAACTACTCTCAAAGAAGAACAAGGAGCAACCTATGCCCAACTCCACGATCAATTGTGGTACATAGTGTTGTATAATCTGAACAAAGGTTGTCAGCGTTCCGACCTCGCCTAAAGTCCTTGGAGACCCAGGCATGGAGATGCATCATACCATCTTTGTGAGAGCGACGCTAGGTTCCATTTACGAGACTGAGAGGCGCCATCAGGCGAGTTAAACATAATCCAAAAAAAAGAACTTACAAGGGTTAGGTATCGGAGTAGAAAAAAATAACCAAACATGTGTTTTTATAAGAAGGATCTTGAGATGCTATCGAAAGAGCAAACAGAAGCAGCTTACGGGTATCATGATCTATACTATTTCTCCTGTCACTTCCTCTCCGCGAGATATTCGACGAAAGTGCATGCCCGACATTTCAACAGATTGCCCAATAGTTGTCTCTCCCTCTATTTTGAGACGGCGAAGCAAACGAAACACACGACACGCCATGGAATTCAAGAAAACGAGACCCGCTGCTAATACAGCGGCCTCGTATTGGAACAATATTGAAGCCTCGAGAACCGTCGAGAATTCGATTGAGAGAACGCAGCCTTCGAGACACGCCATCGGGCTACAAATATTTACAGTCGAATAGTTAGTTGAGAACGTCGGAAGCAGAGAAAGAGCTTCGTACAAAAAGTAGAGCTGGCCTGTGTGCAATAAGGCTTTGGTAATAGTACCCGTATTTTCACCCGTGAAGAATGCTTTGCATGCGGCCCATTTATTGGGCGTCGCTCGAAAGTTTATGGTCCGATACGAGATTGATAGATATACACAAAGGTCGAATACTGCAATCGAAAGCGATGGTATGACTCCAAGTCGACTAACGGTTGCAACAACGCACAGGCCACCGGGCTGGACGGGGGCTGCTGTAAATGAAAACGGAACCACAAGGCAACCAATAGCGGCAATAAACCACAGGAAGGTGAAGAATATCCTTGCAGGTTTGAGATTGTAAAATACGCTGTTGACTCGGAAAAGAAAGAGCAGAGTGCTGAGCCAGGCCGCGGCTGTTCCGAGCCAGGTAACTACGTGGGTCGGTGTAACGCAGTTGTTTCTCGGTAGAACTAGATCAGTGAGATGTTAGTGGCAGGAATATGCATGTCAAATGTACATACCAATAGCAGGGAAGACAGAGTAGAGAGTTAATCCGGTAAGAAGCCTAGAAAATACCCGTTGGTTTCGTGTTACATTTTATTGTAATAGACAATATACCTGGAAAGTATGTAGACGATGTCTACTAATGCTAGACGGCGACCAACAAAAACATTTGCCTCGTTCGAATACGATATAAGAGCATCCCATGTCCATGCCTAGTGACATAGTGGAATGAATAAATGTACGTCTTCCAAAGGAATAGCAAAGCAGGACTTACCGCTGTGATGACGAAGTATAAGTATCTGGCAATGAGTACGTTACGAGCCTCATCCAAGGTCCAATGTTCTATCGACATTGTCGAGTAGAATCTTGGGCATGGGTGCTACACGTGGAGAGTCTTATAACGCAGAGCACATAATTATAACCATTTTAATCACGGAATCGGAAGTAAAGAGAAGTTTGTAACCATTTGAAAAAGAGGAAGACAGCGCTAGGAGGCCCAGGCGGCGAGTCGCTGAACTGTTCAACCCTTGACAGATTCTCGGAGCATGTTCAAAAGATTAGAAGCATGTGGTAATACTTCTCATGTGAGCCGAAAAGAATGTAGATTCAGTCTACGCAAGATAGTCACTTCGAACAGAGTATAAGTTTGAGAAGAAGGAATGACGAACGAGAAGGCAAAGGCAGAGCGGCATTTACCGGTCACTCCAGAAAAGGCAATCTATCTTCAGGCCAAATATTGTATTGTATTGATATTGAGATTCTATCCAAATGGGTGTTTATTTATTAGTTTTTAGGAAACCCTGCATCATCGTTCTCATTCTCGCGTACAGTAGCATGTCCATGCCAAAAAGAAATAGCAGACATGCGAATGGAAGCCGGAGATGACTCGCCTCGAACCCCAAGTCTCAGCAACCGGAAAACCCTACATGCCATCGCATTCAAAAGAACCACATCTGCTAGAATTGCGATCCCTTGATACGGGAGTAACTTCGTGGATGAGGATAATGATGAAAGCATAAGCGCCATCACGCAGATTTTCAGGCTGATTACTGGACTAGCATCCGTTGCACAGTTAGTATGGTGATCAAGCACATGATTGGCATTGTATCAACTTACAAATAGTACGGCTGCCCTGTTTGCAATAGAGCCTTTGATACCTGCCCAGTACCTGATCCTTTGAAAAATTCCTGCATTCTTTCCCAAACATTGTTACCCATGGTGAGGGTCATGACCCTAAAATAAGTCGATACGAATATGGCAGTATCGAATATTGCAACGGTAACAGTGCCTGCGGACCCAAGCTTGTCTACTGCCGCCAATGCGCAGAAATTGGTATTTCCGAGTCGACTTTCTCTGAATGAGAACGGCGCGGTGAACGTGCCAAGAGAGGCCAGAAACCATAGAACATTGAGGGCAATCTTCGCCTTCTTTGAATCATGAAACACGGCATGTGCACGAATCAAGAAGAGGAGGCTACTAAGGCAAGCTGTGAATGTCCCACCCCAAGTGAGAAGCTTAATGGTCACGTTGCAGTCCCTGATAGGAGAAACTGCACAACATAAGAAATCAATACATCAACATTGACAACGAACATACTGATGGCGAGGTCACTCATGATCGTATACAGCGTAGTGATGCTATCGAAAAGTATGTTAGCTTGGAAATTTGCTCAGAACTTAACGCTGGAAATCCCACCGAGAAAGTATGTAGATCATATCAGGTAACGCAACTCGGCGGCCGGCGAATGTTTCCACCTCCTCTGAAAATGAAATTGTAGTATCCCAAAGCCACGCCTGCATGAGAAGGTGTGTCAGTTTAACATTGGGTAGTTCAACGTAAATGAAAGGGAATCAGCTCACGCTTGCGATGACGACGTGGAGGTACTTTGCACTCAGTAGATTCTGAATGACTTCTAAAGTCGGATGTTCTACTGACATGATGTGTGTTTGACAAGGTAGCCTCAGTCAGACTGGATGGTTTTATGTTCGGAACTCCAATGCCATCCTGTTATATGATCCTATGCGGAGTGTTACAGCCCATGTTTGAGCCAACAGAGACATGGAACTGAAATCATCATGGAATCCCAGCGAATGAAAGGACTCGGAACGATCTAAGCCACCTAGTGGAGATGTGAACGTTATTGCATGATTGTTCCAGTACACTGAGACATCGATTAAGGATTGATGAGTTCATTTCGTTGACTCTCCGAGGTCTAGTCAACACAGGATATGCGACCAGACTCCACTATGTTTACATCTCAAACCGAATAGGCCAACGAGATAGTGCGAGATCGCTTCGGGTGGGTCGGGGAAAGTGGCTAGGTATCATGACATCTATTGAGTTAGTGTGTACAGACATATAGACAAGGGAGATCGTCTACATGACAGGCTGGAAGTTGTCATGCTCCCCTCGAGTATTGCGTGTCCTAAGAGAGTAATAGGTCGAGTAGGGTGGTTAGACGGAGTGATCGGAGCATGTCAGGCGGGAGGAAGTACCTACTTAGTACAGCATCGAAGCGATATCATTCACTGGTCTGGGAAACACA
Source organism: Cerrena zonata (assembly GCA_038087015.1). Classification (NCBI taxonomy): domain Eukaryota; kingdom Fungi; phylum Basidiomycota; class Agaricomycetes; order Polyporales; family Cerrenaceae; genus Cerrena; species Cerrena zonata. Next base: position 288,679 of record JASBNA010000021.1, read on the forward strand.
CTGGCATATCATTCATGTCCTTCCGCAGGGCGACCATAGTGACTACGTCACTCCAGTTTCCATATAACGGTACTGAACCGTTTTATCTCCATGACTGCACCTAACAATTCGGATGTAACTGAAACAGAAGTCGTTCGCTTGCGACTACGACGCAAGTCCGATAACGGGCGCGTTGGGTGTTCCGAGCAGTGGCGCGAGAAATTTCATCTGTAGTGGATGAAAAGAGTTGTACAAGTTTGCAAGTGTACACGTCGGACATTGTGGCCGTAGTTTCAAACATCAATCCTGTATGTAAGCCAAACGTCTGCTCCGCATCGCCATGTTGTGATTCACCTGTATCGATTGAAGAGAACATGATTTAAAGCTCACCCCAAAGTACAGCAGCCCAATAGTCGGTAAAGATCATTGACTTGAGAGATGTCGAGAACATGACTGTAAGTAGGCTCAATGCCGGGCTAATTACCGGCGGGCAAGAGTGACGTTTATAAGACATAATTTATGCGAAAAGATGAAAACGACTCAACTGACATAGAATATAACTGCCCCATGTGTAATACCGTCTTTTATATTGACGTAGAGCTTGATTCAGTGAAAGATTTCACGTTTACTCTTGAATCTCTGGCTTTTACACAATTGTCGAGCGCAGGAAAATATTGCCCGAGGCCCATATTTATGATTGGGTACATGCTAGGATGATCGCATCTACAGAACACCGCAGAGGTGCAGCATGCAAGCAGCAACTGAACGTCCACTAGGTTCCAGGAAGGTAACCCAAGCATTGGGATCCCAACTTTCTTAGCAAGTACCCTCGACTGTAGCGTTGATACATTCAACACTGTCGCCCGCCGGAGTGTGTATAGTAGGAAAGTGCATGGTCGACAAATGCATGGATGAGCCTGGGGTGTCTCCAAAAATACCGAGATCAAGCCGTAGTAAACGGAACACCCTGCAAGCCATTGCATTCATAGAAATAACGGAGCCAAAGATTGCTGCGGTCTTGTATTGAAGCAAGACAGAATCTCTAAGTGGCACCAAGTATTCGACTGAGAGTACACAGCTCTCTACGACGATTACAGTACTGATGATAAAGATCCATTCATCAATTTGGTGACAGCTCACAGAAGACATACAAAAAACGCACGAAAAATATATCTGCCCTATTCGCAAGAGGGCTTTGGCCGTTGGAGTGATATTGAGTCCCGTAAAGAAAGTCCTGAACATCCCTACTCGGCCGTTTGCTATGCTGTCGCGGATGGTTCCATACGATATTGACACATAAATTGATATATGAAACACGCCAACGCTGACAGGAGGGATGGTCGCTAGTTTACTAACTCTTGTTATAGCGCAGAGGTGACTAGGCTCGATTCTTGCAGCGCTGAATGAAAAGGGGATAACAAGAATGCTGATGGTGGTCAAGAGCCACATAGCGCCAAAAACCATCTTGCCCCGCCTGGAATGAGCAAAAACGCTATTGGCTCGAAAAAGAAAGTGAGAGGTGTTGAGCCAGACCGAGCCGGTACCACACCAACACACAATCACAACATATGGTCCACAATGTTTGACCGGAGAGACTACATAGAGTATGAGCCCGAGGGAAGAAGGTAAAAATACAGTGGGCAACGCGTACCAATAGGAGGGAGAGCTGCGAATATGGTTATCCCCGTGAGTATCCTACGTATTGATCTCAATAACTTGAAGTCACTACACGGCAGTATTGTGGGGACTTGCCGAGATAACATGTATACCACATCAACCAATCGCAGACGTCGATCAGAGAATACCCTGATCTCGCTCGAAAGTGATACGAGTGTATCCCATACCCATGTCTACTGTGTGTTCGACTTCAGTGTGTAATATTCAAAATAAGGAAACGTACACTGATAAAGGCAACACCAATGTATCTGGCCGGGAGAATTTGACGAACCTCGTCTACTGTGAAGTGCTCAAGGATCATTGGGAGATAGTGAAGAGATACTTGTATGGTGCAAGTGGTTAGTAAAGTACGCATCATAATCCCTCTATATTTATAATATCAGCCTCTCACTGAGGTTGTGAAAACTGACGTACCCTCTAAAATTTTCTCAAAGTCGGAAGCGAGCTGAACGGATTACAGGAGTCCTTCGTATGTCATCCACCATGGGGCGTAATTCTCCATGTCAACAAGGCGTGTATCATCAGGGTTTATTCGGTAATCAACTAGGATCGTATCGAGTAGCGAAGAAGTATGATTTAAGCACACATACCCGATTGTAACCATCGACAACCCAAGAACAAGTCGTCGAATGGAAGATATAACATCATTGCTCAGCTATTTTGCTGCCATGCGAGACTTCTGGCTCCATCCACGGTGAATCTAGGACACAAAAGCCTTCCCACTGCGGACTTCACCGAGACGACTCCTGGGAGTGTCTGATATTTACGATTGTAAAATCGAATATTGGACCCGCGAATTGTAATGATTCGGCGTGGATTACTCGTGATCCTGCTTGTCTGACGAATTGATTGACGCATATACCACTTGTCCGACCCATGTTGGTCTGTAGTCGGGACATTGAGCTTTCGGAAAATATACGTATACTGACAATGATCCTTGTTCCGGTATGCTTCTATGAACAAAATATCAAAATCAAAGCCGCATCTCATAAAGGTAATAAAAAAGGCTCACGAATTATGCAATGAAATCGCAACATTTCAGAATGGCTCGGGGGTGTATTCCGCCACATATGAGCATCCCCGGTGCCACAGTGTGATTAAGCTGAGGACAGGACTGTTGGATAAAGAGGTGGGCTCTCCATGATATAAGAACGCAAAAGAACGCAGACAAGAAGAACAGGTAGCTGGCCCATAGATCGATCCTTGAAGCAAAACTTGGATGTTTCTTGGACGTTGCGTTGCACCAATGAATGCCACGAAACAGGACTCGGAATTGTTATAACTCAGGATGACCGATACCACTTGTGACAGTTTCAGGGCGTCACTCTAGCGTGACTTATCCGTGACCTGCTAGTGGGTGCGAGCAGCGGCTCACCGACTCACTCACTCGATCCTTAATCAGTTTCTCTACGAGGCTCACTAACTATAGCTAAGAAGAATAGCCATCCATGCATACAAACTTTGGGAAAAACATTCAGGAAAATTTCCTAAAATGAAGTACACCGAAGGGGAGTCAACTCCGGTAGTCTGATGAGCAGTAACGTGACTCAGTGTACGCAAGCATACTACTAAATTTCATCGAGATATCTAAATGAACTTGGTTCAGGTTGAGCTATTTGCCACTACACCATTGCTTACAAGTATCATCAAATACTCGCGGTCTGTTGCATAATGCGCTTCAATCTCTAGGCATAGCAGGTCATAGCCCGCCATAATGGCCTTCAATGATATCATGAGGTTCATTCTCTATAACCATCGGGCGGCATCGGGTGCATCCGTTCGTTCGCGCATGCAAGTTTGAAAAGGACCAAAGAAAGCTCGAAGACACTCAGGCTCGCTATCTGAGCACTGTTGTTTCCTTATTGATAACACGCTGTAGCGGTTATCAAATAGAAGCATTCTGCTTGCTATCATCGAACCTAGTCTTACCTCTCAAGGTCAGCAGGACAACTATCTTTGCGTACCTGGAGCACATCACTCTGATTCTTGCCCTTGCTCGGCTCGCTTCTTTCAGGCTTGGTCAAAATCCTGTGCGGTACCAAAGCCCACACTATTCTCTGTAATGTCTCTCCTCGGGTTGCAAGGGACCAACTTGCGGTGATGGTGACTTATCGGTCCCGTTCCATCAAACCGTCTCAAGTTTCTGACGGAGTAAGAGGATAGAACGAACGAAGTTCGAATATTGCGCCATATCTCTTGCCCGAGTGGCAGAACTTCCTCTTTTGTGTGTCTATATAACTATTGCAATGGAGCTGTTTATCTCACTCCCGCATTCTCGCCACTCTCGTCCCTTGTCCGTGAATGACCAGGTCCATTCAACATGGGTTCATTCGACGACGAGAAAGTATCCCCACGAGATGGCGCGGACTTACCCAGTGTCGAGCAAGATGCCTCCAAGGATAGTCTGCCTGATTACGAAGAAGCCGTCGGTGCTATTGGAGCCCCTACGGAGAAGATAAGCCCGCTTGGGTATCATGTCGACTGGATGAGTGTTATCTTTCTGGTCAGTGAGCTCAGTGATCCTCTAGCCGACGTCGAGCATTAAACATCAACCGCAGAATGTCAGCAAGATGATTGGGACCGGAGTATTCTCTACTCGTTCGTTGTTCACTTTCAACTATTCATCTTCATTATCCTGAATGTGACTTCGCTCAGCCGGCTCTATCCTCAAAGCTGTTGGTTCCGTCGGGGTCAGCTTGATCTTCTGGGTGATAGGATTCCTCTTTGCCTCGGGTAAGTATTCTCTCACCTTGGTCAGCCCTTAAGCTCCTTGTTGATATGTATCTTTACTTGCTTTATTCAGCTTCTCTTTCCGTGTATCTAGAATACGCTACTTACTTTCCTCACCGGTCTGGCGCTGAGGTCGCCTATCTCGAGAAGGTTTGTCGCGCTCTACGTCAAGCCCACTCCTCAATTTCAACTTGGAGCTTACTTGATTGTTTCGCTAGGCGTATGCTAGACCCCGATTCCTCCTCCCAATCACGTTCGCCGTGCAATCCGTATTGCTCTCGTTTAGCAGTAGCAATGCGATTGTTCTGGCGCAATATCTACTGGTTGCTGGTGGGCAGGAAATTACCACCTGGCGTGTGAGAGGGTTGGCAGTTGGAGTGTTTACTGGAGTTATCTTAAGTACGTATTATTACATTGGTCCTCCGGCCCTGGCTTATTCGTCTCCCATCACTAGTCGGCATTGCGAGCACGAAATGGGCTCTTCGATTGTCCAATGTGATTGGTGTAGTCAAACTGGTCACTCTAGTCTTGTAAGCCCCCTTTTTTTCCTCCTCAAAGGGGCATCCTTTCTGAGACGGGAAACAAAGTGTAGCTATTACAGGTCTGGTCGTTCTTGGAGGACACACTAGGGTTGTTGATCCGCATGTCAATTTCCGAAATGCGTTTGCTGGGACCAATTCAAATGCGAACAGCTTAGCTACGGCGTTGGTCAAGGTTAACTTTGCGTATGCAGGCTATGAGAATGCCTTCAATATGATCAATGAAGTAAAGGTACACTCCCTTTCCCTACTCTTCCGTATTGTTACTCAACTACTCGAGTTCTTAGAACCCAATCAAAACGATGAAGCGTTTTGCTCCCGTTTCCCTTATCACTGTTTTCATTCTCTATCTCCTCGCCAACGTCGCATATTTTGCTGCCAGTATGTCTTCCTATTTTTCATCTGCTTATCTTCTCGACTAACATCGGAATAGTCCCGAAGGAACAAATCGAAGCTTCTAATCAACTCACAGCAAGCCTGTTTTTCACTGCGGTTTTCGGAGAAGGACGTGCAGTCACAGCACTGAGCGCTCTCATTGCTGTTAGTGCTTTCGGGAACCTTTTAGTTGTCGCTATCGGATCGTCTAGAATTATCAGAGAGTGTGGAAGGTACGTCTTATCATGGCTATTCCAATAGCAACTGAGGTGTTGATATGTTCTTTATTGTCGTGTACAGACAAGGTATTCTCCCTTACCCGCGAGCTTGGGCATCTACCAAGCCTTTCAACACGCCTCTACTACCGTTCGCATTGAAATGGGCGCTCACCGTTATCGTTATCATTGCCCCGCCAGCTGGAGATGCGTTCAACTTCAGTAAGCTATCAGTACTGCTATCTTATTTTTCACACAGCGAGCTAACCAATATGACGGAAAATAGTTGTTGACCTTCAATCCTACCCCGGAAACGTCTTTTCTTTCCTTATGACTTTTGGACTCTTCCTCGTCAGAAGGAAGCGTAAGGCACTCGGTGCTCCACGGACAGAATTCCGAGCATGGAATGTTGTCTTACTGTTCGCACTAGCCGTCAACGTATATCTGCTTGTCCTGCCCTGGATCCCTCCTGTGGGTGGGATTTACGGCGGAGATGTTAGCTTCTTCTATGCTACTTATTGCATCGTCGGGCTTGGAATGTAAGTAAATTCTCTTATCATATATCTACCTCTATTTCCTGACACCGTTACACCCATCTGTAGTCTTGCGATCTCTGCACTAGCATACTTCGTCTGGATCGTTATCTTGCCCGGTTACGGTAAATACGCTGTCCGCCAAGTCGTTGACCATCAAGATGATGGCGCACAGAGCCTTCGCGTGGTGAAGGTACCTCTTGCGGAATTGGAAGCTTGGGACACGGCCCATGATGATCACGGAGATGATATTCTCGAGACACCATGGAAGCCTGCAGTGAATGATGAAACGAACGTCAGTGTTGAGCCTATTACAAAGACATACTGAGACTGCTTAGGATCCTTGACCTGAAGCGGCCATGGGTATATAATGGCAGATTTATTTATTACGACCCTCACATTTGTACATTATTTTGACGACAAAGTACGACACTATGCACTCGAAGGACAAACAGTAACGTGCTGAGACAAACCGTTATGAACACCCCCACCAATGATAAATCAAATATAAAAACTACTATTATTCCTATCAACATCCTAGTTATCATGATTGCTTTCATACCGTGACGATGGGTACCCAAGGGCAGTAAGCCTCAATATAATAGATAGATATCTCACCTCAAACGATATCAATGCATCACATATTCAGGCCCAAGGCAAAGTCTGTGCACGAATAAACCGATAAAGATTAGACTCACACTGGTAGGGATGAAATTAAAGAGTCAAACGATACTATGTATATATATTTTGCGACACTCAGGCATAACTACAGATCAATTGACTTCTGCTTAGAACGAACATGTCCAATAATGTCAGCGTACCATCCAATCTTCAGTAAGCTATCTAATCTGTCTCCAACTGCAGTCTCCTCCACAGCCCGAACAGCAATATATGTCACCTGAACAGCATTCACTTCCGTCCCTCCCCATATGTCAATCTGCCAATCAATTTGGGTGGGTGTCACGGCATAATCCTTCGCTGAGATACACATGTGGTTATTCGTCGTGCCGATATGGAGTTCGCTAAATCCCATGAATATCTTGGGGGGTAATGTGACAGAATCAGCGAAGGTAAACTCTTGGGACCCTCTGAACGTGGTCGGGGTATTGGGCGCGTCGATATTGTCGTCGGGTTGCGACGAGTCTGCTACGCCGAAAAAGCCGCTGTAGATATCTTTCTTCGTCGGCGAGTGAGCAAACCAAGTCACGCCCACCTCGCGGACCTCACATTCGGTTTCCTGCGCAATATAGCACTCTAACATAAATCCCTTTCTATCGATTCGGGTCGCAGACACCTTGATATCAAGTCCGAAGTCGCTGGTGGAGTCAATCGCATGAATCCAGATGGAGACTGTGGGGATGTCCCCAATGGAGTAGGGTGTCTTGAACGTGATTGGGATGGTGACATTCCGCGGTAGATATGACTTCTTCCACCTCTTCGGTATCTCTGAGCTCTTGGAGTTAATGCTGACACGGTCAAACTCAAAATCAGAGTCAGACTTTGAGAGTGCGAGCCAGGTGCATCCGAAGGACTCCAGACCTAAACCGACCAATGTGTCCAGGTTCATCATCGAATCGCCGGGATCGACGTCGCAGCTGATCAACAAATGTGGCGGTTGCTTCACATCCAATCGAGTGATACCAAGAAGGATGGAGGGTGGAGTCTCAGTCGATTTGGAAGCGAACTGGTAATGGGAAGGTAGAGGACAGGATAAGCGCAACTTATCAGATGAAGTCGAGGTGCCGAACCGGTCCCAAATGACAATCCCTGTATCAGCCGTAGATGGGTATGGGTACAACTTGTTGATAAACTTTTGGTCCTTGGTGGAGAGGTCGTCTCCTCCAGGCATGAAGAACCCGTCATGGGTAAACTCGGGGCCAAAGTAGTATTGCATAATGGAGTATTTATCATGAAGACGTGTTGCATGAAGGAGGCGTGACTCGGAAGTGTAGTGACACAAGATGTTGTCGTCCACCATTTCTTTAGACCAATTGAACCTCGATTGGTAGTAATCATAGATAACAGCTTTGTTCCATTTGATCTCGGCGTTGGGCTGCGAGTGCTCGTGAACGCAGCCTAAAGCATGACCAAATTCGTGAAGAACGACCTGTCGGAACCGGTTCTCGTTCCGCTGGAGCATGAGTTCATTGATTTCGAGGGGATCAAGGTTCATGGTAGGTTTGTCTTTATCAATTTGTTGGCAAGAGCGTCCTAGGTATGAATAATGACCTTTATCCTCCATAAAAGCGACACGGATTGTGCCCGGTTCGTCATTGTCGATGAATTCGAAGGAAACGTTAGCATAGATAGTCTAGCGTTTGGCGTGTTTCTTTACGGCGGCTATGACAGGAGGAGGAATGTCTTGACAATTCATGAACGACACGGTCAGGGGTGTGCCTGGTACCCACATCCGCATCTCTGTGAGTGCCATCTGTACTAGGCCGTCTCTATCGATGGGTGAGTCATTGTCGTAGTCCTTAATGCCTTCTTGTAACTTAGCAATGACCACATGTTTGGTAGTTTCTGCGGTATCTGAAATAATTTGTGCACATGGGATGATACTAGCGGTGGTATAATGAGAAAATTCAGGACGAGCAACAGAAAGCAGCTTACGCAGGACGATAATTGTGGCTATGCGCAGACAACATTCAGACATATAGTTATAGAAGAAGATGAGTATTGATTACCTTGGGCTACGCTGACTATCTCTATGTACTTGGATGTGTTGGTTCGGAGCAGGGGCGACACTGCGAGCAAGTCGGTCAACGATACTACGACACCTTAGTTACAATCGGTGACTTACTCTTTATTTCGGGTGCCGTCTTTAGCAAAGGAATCGACTGACATGATGGCCTATGGAAAGATAGATATTTTGTTACAAATACGCTGAATAAGATCACGTCGAGGTGGGAGTAGAGTGGGGTTAATATAAGCGCCTAAGAATATTCTATAATCACTAGAGGGAGAACTGCTGCCAATTTCGGTCAAGTCTCATCCGTGCGCCTAAAGCTCGGGCATACGTTCCCGTTTGCTTGGAAGCTCATGTCATGTTGTTGGAAATTCGGGGGTCCCGGTGTCATGCAAATATATCCCCGCTTTCTTATCTCCATTTATCCACTTCCCTCAGAGCAATTAGGCAACAGGCAAGTCAAAGGCAGGTTAACATGTAGAACGTTTACTAGTGAACTCTCGCTGGTAGTAGGGAGAAAATCGCTCATAGAACGCATAGAAGCCAGCAAGTGCTATTTGTGTCGTTTCTAGACTTTTTTCCTGGGAATCTCGGGTAGGTCTGTCATGGAAGGAGGCTGACTCTCGCTAATAGGAGGGAGATGGTCACTCATAGAGCATAGAGAGGCCAGAAAGTACTATTTGTGACGTTTCCAGACGTATTCTTTGAAGGCTTGAGAGACGCTGTACACAAGTTATGTAGCTCAATGACTCGTTCATCCCGCATTACCCTCAGCTGTATACTTGATTCCGGTTCTTTCTTGTGCACCCTCAGCTTATCATGCAAGACCCAAGTGAGCACTATACGTGCGTTTTTTTCTATGAGAATATGTTTGATAGAGGTGTCGCTCATACATCCGTCTGCAAGATCTGGGAATACACGCCCCGAGTCCGAGTCCAATGCTGTTGATTGGTCAGAGTACGTCTGACAGCTATATCATTATTCTTGCCTAGCTCAATATTCGTTCTACATAAAGATCTATGTCTCCTCAGTCAACCACGTTTGTCGGTTTATTTGCCCACAACAGACTACCACAGGAAGAGTAAGTCACCAAATGTGATTGTAACGTCATGGTATATTTGACCGACTCGCTCATAGTATCGCTCTCACTTCTAACCAACCAATCCAAGTCTACAGAGGCAGTCAGCCTGGCACGAGGTATTCAATACCCATTCTCTTCGTTTAGTCTGCAACGTGTTGCTAACCATCTATATCATCAGGATCATCCCATGTGCCCAAAGGGTTTCAGACTCTATACCAAAAGCCACGCGTAGTACTATGGATACCATCAAACCCCGTGAAGAAACCTCAGACTCTGCAGACGATCTGTTAGGTACTTCCATTGCTAAATTGGAAGTGGAAGTAGCACAGATGGCACTCTTGAAGCAGTCCATGTGGGACATAGGCACATCCCTGACCGTGTCGTTCATGAATTGTCAAGACATTCCTCCTCCTGTCATAGCCGCCGTAAAGAAACACGCCAAACGCTGGACTATCTATGCTAACGTTTCCTTCGAATTCATCGACAATGACGAACCGGGCACAATCCGTGTCGCTTTTATGGAGGATAAAGGTCATTATTCATACCTAGGACGCTCTTGCCAACAAATTGATAAAGACAAACCTACCATGAACCTTGATCCCCTCGAAATCAATGAACTCATGCTCCAGCGGAACGAGAACCGGTTCCGACAGGTCGTTCTTCACGAATTTGGTCATGCTTTAGGCTGCGTTCACGAGCACTCGCAGCCCAACGCCGAGATCAAATGGAACAAAGCTGTTATCTATGATTACTACCAATCGAGGTTCAATTGGTCTAAAGAAATGGTGGACGACAACATCTTGTGTCACTACACTTCCGAGTCACGCCTCCTTCATGCAACACGCCTTCATGATAAATACTCCATTATGCAATACTCCTTCGGTCGCGCGTTTACTCATGACGGGTTCTTCATGCCTGGAGGAGACGACCTCTCCACCAAGGACCAAAAGTTTATCAACAAGTTGTACCCATACCCATCTACGGCTGATACAGGGATTGTCATTTGGGACCGGTTCGGCACCTCGACTTCATCTGATAAGTTGCGCTTATCCTGTCCTCTACCTTCCCATTACCAGTTCGCTTCCAAATCGACCGAGACTCCACCCTCCATCCTTCTTGGTATCACTCGATTGGATGTGAAGCAACCGCCACATTTGTTGATCAGCTGCGACGTCGATCCCGGCGATTCGATGATGAACCTGGACACATTGGTCAGTTCAAAACTTGAATTAGAGACCTTCGGATGCACCTGGCTTGCCCTCTCAGAGTCTGACGCAGATTTTGAGTTCGATCATATCAGCATTACCCCCAAAAGTCCTGGTATACCGAAGAGGTGGAAGAAATCGTTATATCTACCGCGGAATGTCACCATCCCAATCACGTTCAAGACACCCTACTCCATTGGGGACATCCCCACAGTCTCCATCTGGATTCATGCGATTGACTCCACCAGCGACTTCGGACTTGATATCAAGGTATCCGCCAACCGAATCGATGGAAAGGGATTTATGTTAGAGTGCTATATTGCGCAGGAAACCGAATGTAAGGTCCGCGAGGTGGGCGTGACTTGGTTTGCTCACTCGCCGACGAAGAGAGATATCTGTAGTGGCTCTTTTGGTGTACAAGACTCATCGCAACTTGAATCTGACGACGATACCGATTCACCCGATACCTCGACCATATTCAAAGGGTCCCAAGAGTTCACCTTCGTTATTCCTGTCAAATCACCCCCCAAGATATTCATGGGATTCAGCGAACTTCATATCGACTCCAAAAGCGACATTTGTATCTCGGTCACGCATGACGCCGCGACACCTGCGGAGGAGGGTTGGAAGATTGATTGGCGGATTGATACGTGGGGAAAGACGACAATGAATGCTGCTCAGGTGACATGCATTGCTATCAAACACGCAGTGAGAGTTGTATCCTGAACGGAAAGAAGAGTAATGAGAGGTGCCATTGCATAGGATTTACGGAGTAGGCCCTTACGAAAGTCGATGAAAACATCCCTTAGTTACAGTCTTGCTTTTGTAGGTAAAAGGTGATGTTGTCCAGATGTGTAATCAAAATAAATAGTTCAAGTGGTAAATTACAGAAGTCGTCATATCAAGCAAGCAAGCGACAACAACCCTTACCGTGACTCTGATTTCCTTCCGAGACATGGCAGGTACATTCACTATCAACCCCTTCAGTCAATATATTGTGGTAATACTGTACCAGATGCCAATGTTACAGCGCAGTCGCACCAGATGACCCAGCTGGGAATTACCGAGAGTGCAAGGAGACCGTGTGAGATGGCTCATCTGAAGATGGGGGAGAGGGAATGGATTTCAGTGCGAGCGTGGAGTGCGAGTGAGTCGTGTGAGATGGGGCACCTGAGAGAGGGGAGGAGGCAGTTTCATAGGAGAGATGGGTCATCTGGGGATGTGGGGGATCATGAGGGAAGGACCATCTGGGCATTGGAGAGGACAAGGAGAGTGTGTGAGATGGACCATCTGGAGGGGGGGGGGGATGAGTGGGGGGTATTTGGGGTAAAAATTAAAAATGTTTGTATTATTGTAGGGATGGTAGGTAGGTGTATGGGAGGGTATATGGAGGGCATCTAGAGTGAGAAATAATATATTTTTGTAAAACACTCTAAATAGGGTTCTGATGCAATACAGGACCCAGAAAACCCATTTTCAGTCAGGAGGGTTGGGGAGAGGGTTTGCTAGAATAGTCTAGAGAGTGATTCAAGGCACGTTCCAGGTACCACTGGAAAGCTACAAGCGAGTAGATTTCGGGAGTGGTTGTTTGGAGGTGAACGGATAAGAATTACGGTTTCCGCACTTTCATGCATCCTCCAGAATATACACATTAGGAAAAACCCAATTCAGTATTTAGTATCATATAGTCCTAGATAGTACTACATAGTCAGAATAGTGAGACATCCACTAATTACTGTTGGAAAATAGATATTGTCTAGAGAAGGCACAAGAGTGCTGAAACCTCAGTCATTGATCATGGAACATAGACGGACTGTATTAAGTACCTAGAGAAGGCACAAGAGTGCTGAAACTATGTACAATCATTAGATACATGCTCTATAGACATAAAATATGTACTTACCCTCAGTCATCGATCATGGAACATAGACAGACTGAGGGAAGCAATACGACATGGCGAACATGTTCACCTGAGATATAAGCGCCGAAATTGACTAACTGTAAGGGGAGTGTCCCTATAAGGTAATACAGGAGTCTAGGACATAGTCCTCGTGAGCAGGTGATGGTAGTCACCTTATATAGTAGTACTGTACAGTTCATCATGCTCTTGAGTCTCCGCGCCTCAGCACGGAGACGGTATCTTGTATCTTAACCACCTACCTATAGTTCTCAAATATAACCGAGTCTGATCTATTGGTAGAGGCTGAGAGCAAGGTCTTACACTTTTTTAGATCTTCAGATTGTACTACGAAATATTCAAGAACTAAGAAGATAAGTGAAACAAACACTACTACAAAAGAACCTATAACTTCATTAGAACACGGAAAGTGGAACTCATAGGCGATGAGTACTACGACGCTTGAGTCGAAGACCACTCAATGGAAATCTACAAAGTTGAAGGTGGGGGACAGCATTTCGAACGCGACCTCAAATGACGAGAATACTGGGCCACACACAAGGGCGGTTACCCGTGCATCGGCCAGGGCATATTCAGACAACACCGAAGTGCCACAAAGCCCTGATAGGGATAGCAATGAGAGCAGAGCTCGTTCGGACGCCGTCGTAGATAAAGCCAAATGAGCTGCCACTGAGTTAGACGACCGAGCCTCCAACGCTGAGGTTGAAGCACAGTTAGCACCCATCAGTATTAGTGGGCATAGAGCATTCCCTTTCTTACAAGGGGAACGACTGCAGACTTTAACTGAAGACGATGCAAGGAGCCACGCTCTGTCAAGAGCGGATGAATCAGTCAGAGGCAATGAGGCCCAGCGTGTAGATAATACCTTAGAAAATATATATAATCAATTGGAACAACTGTCCATCAAAACGGTTCTGAATGATATACATGTGATGCTAGCGATAAAGAGCGAGAGGTATCGACTAGCAAGTAGAGATGTAGAAACAGCTAATGAGAAACTCAAGGAAGTGGCTGATGAGTTTAGGGACGCACAAACCTGATCTCGCTTGACACTTGACCAATATGGAGTCGCGCTAGACAAGAGATCCAATCGAGAAGAGAGGACGAAGCCGCAGGTTGATAGAAACGGCAAACGATGAGAATGGGAGTCAATCAACAACTATAGAGAAAGATTGGAAGGTCAATACTGACATGGGTTATCATTGGAAGAACACCTAAGAGCAGCAGGACTGGTCAACCAGGAGACAGAAATATCAATTGAAGAGGAGGAAATTCAAAAACGCGAAGAAACCCAATCTCGGAACCCAACCAGTAGAAACATAGCAAGATTTGACGTAGATAGTAGGACTCTGGGAGAAGGGTGATTGGGAGATAGGGAACGACATTGAGACCAGGGGACAAACAATCACAGAGAATCTAGAGGAGGAGGTCTGCCTAGAAGAGGAAGCAGTTTTCCAGGAAGAGATGAACCGCCGTCTGACGGAGACAATGGCGACGACCAAGATGATGGAGATGGAGACAATGGCGACGATGAGTCTGACGAAGCACCAACTAGATACGGAGGTCATAACCCACCATCTAGCTATTTTCACCCAAGTAATGGAAGGATGACGGCGGGTGGTAGCATAAGTCAGAATATCTCAAGACCGAGAGGAATGGGAAATGTGACTGGTAGGATTGAAGACTGGATAAAGCAGATCATTAGAGAAAAGTTATCTATGGATCCATCTACACTCACGGCGTTGAAGGGGATCAAATTCGACCAACCACCAGTGTACAATGGTGCCAACGACATAGAACAGTTTGTCCAGTGGTTGCAACCATTCGTGAGATGGATGGTACTTAACCAATTAGTGGGCCATGATATGGAAGCTACTAGAGTAACTGTGTTAGGACAGTATTTGAAAGGAACTGCATTGGAGTGGTTTAACACAATCGTGGATGACTCGACTAGGTCCCAGCGATGGACATTCGAGAAAACAATACTAGCATTGTTTGCCCGGTTTGTACATCAATCAATGACGTTACAAGCAACTCAGAAGTTCGAAAGTGTAAGATACATTAAAGGCAATGGGGTAGCAGGATTGGCCAACAGGTTACTCAAGTGGGCCGATAGAATGGTGGTGTACCCAGATGAGTACATGGTGAGAAGAGCATTCTATAATGCGCTACCCACAAGAATATTGTTAATACTTGGCCCAATGCGAGGAATGAGTCCCAAAAAGAATTCCATGAATGAGTTGGTAGATGCAGCATTAGAGGTTGAAGACACCTTGGTAGGAGAAACTATGAGACACATACCCAGGGAAGTCTCCACCAGTAATACAGCTAGGAACCCGCCTAGACCAGAAGCTCGCCCTTCTTCATGCCCTGAATGAAAGTTTAAAAGGGTGTTTGGATGAAGACCTGGCAAAGGAAGAGAAGGAGGGGAGAGAGACTGATTCAATGATAGGAAAGAGGTCACTGCTCATAATAGGAACATGGAGAGTAGGAACGTCAACGATAGCAACCGGCCTAATCGCCCCAGTAGAGATCCCAGGATGAAGGACTCCAATGACGTTACTTGCTGGAATTGCGGGCAAAAGGGACATTATGTGAACAGCCCTAAGTGTCCTCAGAAGGCGAGCGGACCTGCTATTAGGCGCATGGATGAAAATGATCAGGAATCACGGAGGGAGATGATGACCAGGTCAGAACGAATGAAAACGAAGTTAATGAAGATGAGGAGGTCAAACCTGAGTTGCATTCAATGACAGTACACACTGCGATGAGCGATAGCGAATACAATTACTCTGACCTGGAAGGAACTCAATATGATTCCGAAGGATCATACGAGAACGCACTGGGATCGATTAACGATGAAGAGGAACAGTATTACTCGATATCTGAAGACGAATTCGGATTCAGGATACCTGAGATAAAATTGATGAGAATAGTGGATGACACGGAAGACATAGACAAACCTAGGGCTCATTACATCAGCGAATCGGGGAAGACTTTGCAGAGCTGTGTAAGGTTCGCATAGTGAGCATTGAATGCATTGACGCTGATGGAGGGCATAGCTGTGGAAAGAACATCCACCTACCTTGCGCTTTCCCAAAGCTCGTTTCCGATGTGCGCTTTGGGGCCTATGAGTCCATTGTAAGGTGCCGGAATGCTATAATGGGTCTCACAATACAATATATGTACCGGCCTCCTCATACATTGCAATCTGTAAATTATATAGCTATGGAACTCTTTACATCATCACGGAATTACATGTGTTGAATTGGATAGCACTGTGAGCAATGGTATGATCAGACATTAATATTAGTTCGCTTGGAAAATTGGGGCAAAAAATGAATATTTATTTTGAATTGTCTACATAGGAGAGCTACTATATCGGTTGCACTAGACAACCTGAGTACATTGAGCTGAAAGTTGTCACTGGACCGTAGCCCAAATTTTGGGCTCCATAAAAGTAAAGTAAAATTTTATAAAAAGTCTCTTACACAACATACTTTTTAGACCCAAAAAATGATGCAAAACTTCAGAATTGCAGCAGAATTTGATGAATTATAAAGACCTATATAAATTCTGACTTTTGTATCCAGTTTTTAGAGTTCAAAAAGGCTCAATTTTGATACATTTTTTGTTAGAGCAAAATTTGGAATTCAAAATTCAAAGTTTTGACATACATTTATTGTTCCAAAAGTGATATAAAATTTAAACTGCTAAATTGGTAAGATAAATAGTATTGTATACCTAAGTATCTCCATCAAATAGTCTTATTGACAGAGACCATGATGTACTAAGAATATTAGTCTATATCTTCTCTTTAGGCTGTCTATCTATGAAACTTTATTTTAATATGTACAATTATATTATAATTTTTGAAAAAATAAAAGTGTATCAAAATGTTAGATTTTGCATACTGAATTTTTTCCCAGCAAAAAAAGGATGGAAATTGAGCTTTTTTGAACTTCAAAAAGTGGATACAAAAGTCTGAATTTACATAGGTTTTTATAATTCATCAATTTCTGTTGCAATTCAGAATTTTTAGATCATTTTTTTGGTCTGAAAATTATATTTTGTAAGAGACTTTTTATAAGATTTTACTTTACTTTTATGAAGCCTAAAATTTGGGCTATGATCCAGTGTGTTGGGCACCAGACATGTGTACATGCTCGGAGACAGCTTCACCAAAGACCTGCCTACAGCAAGATGGAAAAGTGAAGTTACTTATTGAGGAATGCCACTGCTTTCTTCCCCTCCTTTCCATATGATGGGGGCTCTACTGGAACACCTTGAGGTCAAAGTCGTAGTATGATTCGTCCCATCAGCCCTGGTTATTGATGGCAAGTTGAGCCTGTACAATAACAGATGTAAGTCACAGCTAATGTGTTGATGTGTCCATAGACTTCAAGACACATACCTGACAGCATCTGTACTAGGATGTGCACCATCAACTCGGAGACACCCATACGTTGGGCAGTATTTCTTGCACATGAGCATTTTGATGTTTTCTCCAGGCCATTGTAAACTGACCAGTGACCAGTGTAGAAGCTGTGGAGAACCTGATTATATCGCGTAGATTCTAATTAGCAGCGATAGAGAAGAGATACAACTTGAAGTTAGCACTTACATAAATAAGGAAATGTCCCAGGAACAGCCCCTTGTTCTCATCCTTGGGGTTAGACACCTGATTGTGAGTGTATAACCACCGAGCAGCGAGGGAAGATGACCTCAGGATGCTTCCCATCACGAGTAGTTGTGGAATTATAACGTGAGAATGGTCAGCTTCGGAATTTATCCCCAAGAAGCACTTACTCATCCGTTATTGCATACCTGAGTGGTAAGAGCATTGCTGCTAAGGTCAGGTGCGCCCATCTTTGTCATCAGTGGGGAGAGGAGGATCAATGCATTCAAAGTCGGGATTGACGTACTTGATACAATTCACCTTGATGTTGCTGATGTCGTTCCCCTAATAGACACCAATGCCTTTTTGAAGCTGGTGAGATCTTAGTTAGATCGAATAGTCTGATGAGGAGCATCAAGTCCTAAAGGTGTATTTTTTGTGTACTTTCTTTGCGTGTGGTGGGACAGGGTTCACATTGCATAGCAGGGGACCGGCAAATAATGTTAAGATACCAAAAAACGAAATCGAAAATTTGGGAAGTATGTGGGTGGTCAAAAATAAGGTTTGTGTTATGGTGGCCTATACAGCTGATGACTCATACTTCCACAAGCTACCGAGTTCAAGCTCCACCTGAAATAAGCAAGAAGATATGCCACTGTCATGAATCGAAACCTCAACCACCGGTTTAGACCGCCAATGTCAGTATTTACAAAGTCTGCCAAAGCTGTCCATAGTATCCCAAAGCTGTGAATCGAGCGGCAATAGCTTTCTAGTGATGTCCCACCATTGTAACATGGTGCATTGCGCTATATAATAAGATATATCAATGACGAAGTATCTATGAAACACCAGCGCTATGCAAAATTGAATATCGGCATTAGCCGTCCCGGAAGGCTAGCCAAAGTTCTCCTCGATTGGCTGATGTATGTCAACTTGAGAAGACGAATCCACCGCAATAGGGGCGAGGTAATCGAGATACCTGATAGCAACACAGAAGACAAGGGCGAACAGCCAGTAATGAATAGAGATAGAGGATGCAGCATAGATAGGACAGACCGCACCAGCATCAGGGTACACTGATCTCAGAGAAGACTACCAGTTATCGAAGATACAGGGGAGGTATCGGATTCTATGCCTTCGTTAGTATCAATTTCGGACTCGGAACCCGAAGAAGACCTGCCAGCATCACAGGAAGTGGAAGAAGACAAAGATTCATCTGAAGGAACTGCACAAGGGGTAGATCACAGTCACTGTGAGGGGTCTCGAGCCTAGGAAAATACTGCGGCAAGCGATGAAGAAAGGGCACAGAGGGTATCCAAATTTAGGGAGATGTTAAGAAGTATACCCACCAACAGCAGACTTCCCAACATAGACGAGTGGTTTGCGAACGATACCCTAGACAACCCCAGACTATACCCTGACTTACTACCTGGAACCATCGATGGAAGACCCATTGATTGGATGCAACCCACCAGGAAGTGTAACAACCTGGACCTCATGAATAAGTACTGGCAGCAGTGTGTAAAAAGGTCGCACAAACTAGTCAATGACATGACAAAGCGTTGTGAAGAATTAGAAAAGAGAGAGCATAGGCTGAAAGTACAATTAGCTTGTGCGGAAGTTGTCATTGATGAGGCCCATGCAGAAATGAGAGCAGTCCATTATGCGTCCACCAATGAGGTGGACTATATAGACTTATTGATAATGATTGAGGATGCAGTGGGAAGAGACCATACTCATGAAGAACTCAGAGGAGTGGAAGACAGAGCTACAATCAATGATCGCAGCACTATGAACAAAGAGTACATGGGGATCACATTCCCTAGATTCGCATTCAACCGTCGGTGGATGGATGAGCTTCAACAGAGGATCAAAGATATGAGAGTAATGGGGCGAAGTTCTGCTGAACTCGCCAAGATCTTCAAATGAGCACATAAAGTACCCTCACAGCGTGCGGTAAAGGTTGAAAATACTGAGGAGGCTGGAGAAGAGAGGCTAACAGCAATGGCTGATGCCAGGGACCGAGAATATTGTACATATATGAGACACAGAGATGACCGCAGTAGGCCTATGGCCCAATTCAAATGCATTACCTGCTATGTTAATATTAATGGAGTACAAGCACTGGCATTATTTGACTCAGGGAGTTCGGTGAATGCTGTAAATGCGGACTTCGCTGTAGTGGCGAAACTGAATGTATTTGCACTAGAAAAACCAATTCCACTCCAACTAGGTTGCTCCGGTAGTCGATCGAGTATTAATCATGGCGTTCACACAACGATAGGACTGGGAACAATCAATGCAGATTGTTACTTAGACGTGGTTAACCTGGACCACTATGATGTCATACTAGGTGTTCCATTTTTGGTGGCCAATAAGGTACTTCTGGATTTCCAGAACGAAGCGGTACTTATTGGGACTGAGGCTTTTCCTTCTTTACCGGTGGGGAGAGAGATACCGGCGGTAAAAACAAGTTTGAGAATGAACAAGACCGCAGCAAAGTAATGGTCTGCACAAGTAATGGATACCCATGGGTACTCGTAAGTAGATCCATCAAAATACTCATGAGTATGCGACTCATGAGTCCCAGTCAGTTCACATGACTTGACTCACATGAATCCAAGTGTGACATTCAGCACTATAAGTATACTCATAAGTACTCGCCAACATATGAGAGTAAAAATTGTATTTTCTACTCAATATCTGACTCAAGATCTATATATACATTTGGAACCTTTGTGACCTTTGTACGTTTATTTCTTTCCTTCATAGAGGAGACAATATTGTTCTCCTGTATTAGCCCAGGAACTCCAGCCCACAATCCAAATACGGTGCCACAATGAACAGATTGATCGCTCAAGGCATGTCGGCGCTTTGACACAGTGAGACCGCCACATGAGAATGCACGTTCGACATCAGTTGATGCAGCTATAAGAAGAGCCAAGAGTTAGTGTGATAATAGACAATAAAAGATGAAGGAATAGCATACCTGGGGCTGAGAGGAAATCCAGAGCCATCTGCACTAATGGATTACCACCGGAAAGCTGTAAGGACCAATACTGAATTGGGTCCAGGTGCACCTCAACAATGAGTGCCTCAAGGTATGCTGTCAATGCATCAACATCTGCATCAACATTTAACCCAAAGCTATCAATGTCCTCATGATAATGTTTGCGTTTCTTTGCCTATGTAATAGTTAGCGTAGTTACAAGGCATATAAAGGTACATAGATAACATACTGCTGTGCCCGACACCGCCAAAGATTGAGACTGCGTCTGACTATCCCCTTCCGTGCCGTTCCCAGTTGTTGTCCCGTAATACTGTTCTCACTGATCGCGTACAATTTCTTCTGCCGTCTCGATCCAGGAGGCTTCCCATCGCTGGCAGCAGAAATACTCGAGTTTGTAACGGGGGTGTAGAACTAGAAGGGGTTTCATTAGTACGCACAGCTGTGGAAAATGATTGAAACACGTACCCATAGCTATGCGGTACATGACAGAGTCATCGGTCTTCGAGTAGTACTTGTTGAGCACCCGAAGACCACACACCGCTGCCACATGTACAGACTGATGATTTGAGCTGTCCGCAATAGCATCTTCAAGGAGAGTCATACACAAGTCGATGAGGGGTATGACATGATGTAAGAGTGGTGTACCAGCCTGTGAGACAATCTGCATAGCCTCGAGAAACCCCTAAATACAATAAATATGTTCAGACAGTAATAGCAGAGACACGTTGAGTTATCACTTACTTGCAGAAGGTTTTCGAGCTGAGTAAGGATCATCCACTCAATGGTACTCAGCTTGTACATGCGAAGGCCTTTGTTTCCACGCTTGTCATATTTTGACAGAGAAACAAGCTTCTCAATAGGAGCTCATAAAATAAGGGCACGTTCAATAGCCTCTGTGAGAGAGTTCCATCTGGTTTTAACCCACCGTATCAGTTGTTTCGGTTCCATACCAGACTTCTCACAGCATGAATGAAGTTCCTTGTGCAATGTTGGCAAGTGAAAGACCCGTTTAGCAAGCTCCGCAATCTAGACGTGTCATATTCAGTTCAATATAGATAACTATGGAATGTATGATCACATACCTTTGTGACTGCTGTCTGACCTTCCTTCTGCTGGTCATCCGACAGGGCATACAGCTTCTCAACCTCTAAGATGATATTCATAATATCATCTTCATTGGCAGTGGCAGCGTCTGGATTGAGGTTGTAGTCTCTGTCTTTGTCTTCAGGGTCATCTTCAGTCGTTACTGGTAACTCATCATCATCTTCATCTTCGTGATCGAAACCATCTGCATCTTGATCGGGTACATAAAGCTTCCATGCAAACGTAGAGAGAATTGCCCGGTGTAATAATACTAAGGAGGCTTCGATATGGAGTGATGGTGTGAGGACAAACCTTGACAATGAGATTCAAAATATGAGCGAAGCAACATATGCGGCTTTCCTTGCCACACCGCCTGTTGAGCTTGAGTTCAACCTCATCAAGTAAGGTGTTGTTGTTCGATGCATTGTCACAAGCAATGCCGAGTATCTAGAGAATGTGACATCATGGTTAATATATACACATTGCCGTAGCAAGAGATAGTAGTATAAGATACAAACCTTGTTGTGGATACCATAGCCCTTCAAGCATTCAATGAGCTTCTCAGCGAGATACTTGCCTGTATGGCCCTTCGTAAGTCTGTGAACATGTGCATGAGTTAACAAATCTGCGCGGTGAGGAAAGAGAGACATACTGAATGAAATCCAATATGAACGATTGAATGTGCCCATCTACGACACATTGAATTGTAATACCTAAGAAGGAGATTACGTTTGGGGAGGTCCACCCATCAATACAGATATGGATCCATCCAGTATAGTCCTACAACATATGTCAGCAGTGGAGAAGTGAACCAATATGTTGGTAAAGGACAGACCTTCAAGTGACTCGAGACATCTGTGCGTGCACGATTGAAGATGAACCGCACATCTCGAGAGACAGTCATAGGATGTGGGACCTCAACACGGCCATGAAGCATTCGGAAGATGCGTAATAAGGCCTCGTCTTGTACGATTATAAATGGTTGGTGGTTACGAGATACCCACAATGCAAGTAGATAGCGGAATAGAGCCTTGTTGTATGTTGAATCTTGG
The DNA here is from genome assembly GCA_038087015.1 of Cerrena zonata. Taxonomy (NCBI): domain Eukaryota; kingdom Fungi; phylum Basidiomycota; class Agaricomycetes; order Polyporales; family Cerrenaceae; genus Cerrena; species Cerrena zonata. The sequence goes on from JASBNA010000021.1 coordinate 311,383, forward strand.
GCATAGTCGTTGATGCCTTCGCCTGGGGCTGCCACTTTACCTTCGCAGGTATCAGCGTGACGTTTTAGATTGCTGGTACCTTCATCATGACGTGAACATGAGACAGCTATGGACCTATTTTTACAGAACCATCAGTGTGTTTCAAGAGGATGAGAGTGAAATAAGAAAAAACGTACGGTGTTGTCTTGCATACAAATTTGTATCGGATGGTGTCCTTGTCTTTGATGATAACCAGAGGGCGGAAGTGATCATACACATGCGATTTCCACTTGGTCTACTGCAGCTCTAGTGACAGTAATACAAATGGTATCAGATGAGACTGTGTAAATATGAACCCAGACAATGGAGTACATACTTAATACAGCCTCGGGTGATGTTGTAGCAGTCTTATAACGTGCATTGAACTTGGCAGTTGTTAGCGATACTTCTTGTATGGAGCTTGTGTTCATGCTACTAGTAGGGCCTGGTGTAAGTTCTACCACCTCAGGACTTGAGCTCCTGCTTCGCTCGGAGGGAGCATTGCCATTAGCAGGGTTCGCCTTGCTACGTTTAGATGGGCCACGCTTGGGCAAAGGATCTGACATGACCCTCGGAGTGTGGCAATCACACATTTCAGTCATTAACGCTCACATTGAATGGACCAGGCGAGTCGCCGAAACCCCAGTGTCATTGGACACAGGGGACTGACTTGAGTACCAACGAAAACCCAGTGTCAGTGAGACAGAGTACTGACCTGCCAAGGGGAAGTGAGTCATCTGGGGCGCTGAGCGGTATAGGTGTAATGTGTAGGGGACTGCTCTGAATGCCTCTTGTATATATATTTGGTGGGCCTTCCCTGCACTGGATCGTAGCCTGAATTTTAGGCTTCATAAAAGTCAGGTAAAATTTTATAAAAATTCTCTTACAAAATATACTTTTTAGCATTATAAAATTGTCAGAAAATGCTAAATTGTTGCAGAATTTGATAAATCATAAAAACCTATGTAAATTTTGACTTTTGTATTTAATTTTTAGACTTTAGAAATGTTGAATCTATATATATATATTTATTAGAGAAAAGTTTACTATCCAAAATCCAAAATTTTGATACACTTTTATTTCTCTAAAAATCATAATATAATTGTATATATCAAAACAAAGGTTTATAAATAGAGAGCCTAAAAAGAAGATATAGACTACTATTATTGGTAAATCATTGTCTCTGTCAATTATACTATCTGACAGAGATATTTAAGTATGCAATATCACTAAGCTTTCCAAATTAGCAGTTTAAATTTTATATTACTTTTGGAGAATCAAAAGTGTATCAAAATTTTGAATTTTACCAAGTGAATTTTTCTCTAATAAAAGATATATTAAAATTTAATGTTTTTAAAGTCTAAAAATTGGATACAAAAGTCTGAATTTACATAGGTTTTTATGATTTATCAAATTCTGCTGCAATTTAGCATTTTCTGACAATTTTATAATGCTAAAAAGTATATTTTGTAAGAGAATTTTTATAAAATTTTACCTGACTTCTATGAAGCCTAAAATTCGGGCTACAATCCAGTGCTGTAGTGTAGGGGACTTCCCTGGGTGTGGTAGTTGATCATGTGAGGAAACTTCTTTGGATGCAAGGGACTGTTCTGTGCATGGTAAAGTGATCACTCAGGGAAACTTCTTTCGAATGAAGGGACTTCTTCGTGGTTGCTTGGGGGAAACTCCCAGGGGTGATTTACCTGTTGATGGGAGCACGAGGGACTTCTTTGTGCATGGGAACACAATGTACTGCATTGTGGGATAAATGGTTGTGAGGGGGAAACTTCCACAATTGTGTCAGGAACTTCTGTGTAATTCTATGAGTGCCATTAGAACTTCAGTGTATGTAAGTGAGTATTTGGTGGGTGCATAGTGGTAGTTCCATTTAAGAAATTGTACTTATAGATCGTGTCAGATATTGGATAGCCAATTCTACTTGTGTAAACAAAATTTTTGTCTGGAAGGGTTCGAGGAGATGGTGTATGAAACCATTAAACTGAGTCTTCTAAAGGCTAAAACAAGCATTAGCACAATACTGTAGATGGGTGAATGGTGGGGAACTGTATTTCACATGAGATATCTCATTTTCAAGTTACTGTTGGGTGCAGAAATCAAGGCGCCAGTTGTTCCTGCGCATCGCACTGCCAGTGATGACCTCAAATTTCGAAAACGAATATCTCCGCAAGGGCTTTGTCCATTAACCTCATTCATTCTGTGCAATACTCAGCTCACTTTCCCACACCGCATGGTGTATAGAAGTATGGAATGGGAGTAGTTCAACTATTTCCTTTTGTCAACCCCCTCATCGATGACCAGAATATGAACAATTCATGAAGGGCTATGTGGTAGCACTAACCCTCCTGTATACCTATTGGGGACGGTCATTGAGAGAGCATGATGATAGGTTTTTACCTGGATCGGACGGTTGTGTTGGTCAGGGTCATCATTGAAGGCAAGTGGCAGCGCAACGTGCAGGAAACAGGCGGCACCTTGATTTCTGCACCCAGCTATATATTGGGACTGTAGTCTTGCACTACTCGCACAGACACTGTGAAACTTGGAGTTGCGTACTGTGGAACAGAAAACTTAAGCACGGCAGAAAGGAAATCATGCAATACCCTAACAATGCCGGTTGGAAAACACAATACAGCTGATAAACAAGATGTACTAAAAGGTTGCATCCAGATCAGGTGCTCCAAAGGTATCGACACCAACCTCTTGCATACGATGCAGGACAGCCTTAGCAGCATTTATCGCCTCCAGCATCTTTGTAATCCTGGACACAGGGGCTCACTCCTTATGCAAGTAATCCTGTGCACAGTGTGAGACCAGAGTAGAAACCGTAAATTAATACACACCTTAATCTGATCTTCGGTAGAATCCCACCATGGAGGACGTTGAACTCCCAGAGGAGGAGTTTTATCATCCCATGTCCACCACATGTTGAGTCCTGATAAGTTAGGATTAACGAAAGGTTGGAATGCCTGTACATGGACAGGAATGTCAATATGGTGGGGCAACTTGTCCCAGTGGACGATGAAGGTGTTGTCTTGCGTGCAATTGAACCAGGAGAAGTCTTGTTTGAAAAATCTACCACCATTGCATCCGGAAACCATTGCCACTGCAATGGCATCCTTCATTGCTGTCTGATTGGTGTAAGGGCATGTCCGAGTTGCATGAAAAAGACAGTCAGAAACAAGACAAAAATTAACTCACAACTTCACGGTACAACCCAATACGCCATCTCGTTTTTGACATGGCCTCCGCTGCTTTTCGTGGAAAGGCATTGACAGCTGAAGCAATGCGCCAATGGAACATAAGAATATTTGCACAAATGTGTTTGTTCGCACTGCCGGAAAACCAGGGCTCTTCAGCAGACATAGTGAGGGAGGAGTGCAAGGACAGATGAACAACCTGCATCATTATAAATATGGAAATATGTTGTACAAATAGAACCAAATAAAGTGATGCAGTACGTGTTTATTGTCCTTTAATCACATTCAAAGCTCCTTCAGCTTGCCGAGCAAAGTTGTGCCACATGTATGCCTGCTGTAAAGCATAGCACTCAAAGCCGGCAGTTGTGTTGAGGGAGCGAGTCTTCCACTGCTCCATGTGATACAGGAAGTATCGATGGGTACATTCGAGCTCTGATTGCAAGAGAGTCTTCTCCTCTGCCCAGCGATCACGTCTAGATTTGGCTCGCAACCAGTTGACACGATACACTAAGATAATAAATTGGATGATAAGTCAGCAACAACTTAAGTTGGAGTAATAAAAATAAACACTGACTCTCCGTTACAAAAACAGGATCATCATTTTCTGACATCTTGTGCCAGATCCATGAGAGCTTCTTCTTCCCCTGCCCTGCTTCATTAGAGTTAGCAACAGCAGTACTTGCTGCAAGATCTGCACGAGTGAGGACTTTGAACTGTTGCAAGAGTGCATCACCTGTGCCAAGTATCACCATGGCTTTGTGTGCTGAAGAGTACACCTTAGCAGCATTGTCGATAGACATTTGGACCGCATGAGCATTGCCATAACTACGCAAACATTTCGCATAATTGGTCTTAGGAGAGTTCTTGCGGACGCATGAGCGAAAGATGAATGAGCTGTGTGCAATTGTGACACACAGGAGGTGAAGCGCATCATTTGCTTGGCCTTCTCTCAGGCTGAGTTCACATTGTGCCATGCGGCGGATGATATTAGCACAATGCTCCTTTCCATAGGATGATGGCAGAGGGATACATTGCTGTTCTGCATAAGTGGCATCAACTATAACCGGGATGTCAGAGGTCGACAGAGTGCTGGGAATGGCATCGTCCACATCTTCGTCAGTATCAAGCCATTCAGCATCAAGGTTGTTGGAAGATAGGCTGGGGCTATCTTGGAGATACTCGACACCACAACAAGTGAATGAGTCAATGCGTGTCTGAAGATGGCAATGTTTCTCCTGTAAGGATAATTGCTGCTCAACAGTCGGTGACTTCTCTAAAGATCGGACATGCTTTAAGAGTTCAATCCTATGTTTTGTGTTGGTAAGAAGCACAAGCAGGGATGATATTCTGTATTACGTACTGTTGCTCCTCAAGCTTCAGACCAAATGAGATCCATGCAGCCGACCCAGGTAATATATCTGACTGCACCTCAGACTGTGCAAGCTCAAGCTGTATACTGGCTTTACCGGGAGCTGTGAGAACAGTCAATGTATATATGTGAGGAGTGTGAAATACATCTCGAAAGTGTACCTTTATCATCCTTGACATCTAGAGTATCCATGACAGTGACATCTTCAAGCCAATCTTGCTGCATCGTCTCTTCCTCCCATGTATAGCTTGCAGTATGGTGTGGGCCTATGCGGTCACAAAGCCTTTGGAAATATTCCTCACTATCCTCAACCTGATCAAGGCAAGCATTCCATTTGCATAGAAGAGAGGGAACTAGTCGCAGAAGAATAGAGAAAAATGATGTCAGTACATGTGTCCAACTTGCACAGGGTAGCAGACCCCACTTACCCATATGAATAAGTTTCTTCCAATTGGAATCAGCCATATAAGCATCCAAATATTCCTGACGGTGGAACCAGGACATAGTACAGGTACTTCTTGACGTATGGTTGAGTGTGTGCCATAATATCTCGATAACCTCACCGTCAACCATACCAGCACCATGAATAAAGGTTGGGGCGTATCTTGGATAGCATTGTTTGATATGCCCATGAACATGGAACAAACCAATTCTGCATTGAATGGTAAGATTTGCTGGAAGTGGCAGGTAGGGAGCACATCGCTGCATGCGGAGAAGGAAGTTCACCCAGTACTGACACATAATGTCATACAATATGAGGAGCAAGAGGATGCACTGGATCGTAGCCCAAATTTTAGGCTTCATAAAAGTAAGGTCAAATTTTATTAAAAGTCTCTTACAAAAGATGATTTTAAGCACATAAAAATTGTCAAAAAATGCAGAATTTCAGCAAAATTTGATGAATCATAAAATCCTTGGCTAATTCAGACTTTTGTATCTAATTTTTAGACTTTAGAAATATTGGATTTTTGCTTATTTTTTATTGGAGAAAAGTTTACTATGCAAAATTCAAAATTTTGATATACTTTTGTTTCTCCAAAAGTGATATAAAATTTAAACTGCTAATTTGGAAAGGTCAGTGATATTGCATACTTAAATATCTCTATCAGATAGTATAATTGACAGAGACTATGATTTACCAACAATAGTAGTCTATATCTTCTCTCTAGGTTCTTTATTTATAACACTTTATTTTGATATATACAATTATATTATAATTTCTAGGGAAATAAAAGTGTATCAAAATTTTGAATTTTGTATAGTAAACTTTTCTCCAATCAAAAATAAATAAAAATCCAATATTTCTAACATCTAAAAATTAGATACAAAAGTCTGAATTAGCCAAGGATTTTATGATTCATCAAATTTTGCTGAAATTCTGCATTTTTTGACAATTTTTAGGTGCTTAAAATCATCTTTTGTAAGAGACTTTTAATAAAATTTGACCTTACTTTTATGAAGCCTAAAATTTGGGCTACAATCCAGTGATGAATGGGATGTAATTGATCGCATTCACAAATGCGTAGTCCATAAAACGGTAGCTGGGTGGAAATAAGCTACCTGCAGCAAATCAAAAATGATCTCCGTACCCTTCGCCTTTCTGAAAGTTTACAACTGAGTGCAGATAGAAACACCCATGACGTCCATATGCAATTGCACCAATTCCAGTAGCGTCAAGATATGCGCGAGTCATATTTTGACTCTTGACAGCGTTGTCAGAACCACGCTAAAACCCTATCACGTGATGTACCTAATCCCTACTAAACCCGATCCACACTAGTTGATTTCCGATTCGGCCCGATACTCTCGTATCCCACATGCTCTTCCCACAGTCATTTCATCTGTCCACATTTGTACGCTCCCATCTTCCATTTATTCTATTTACCCCTGACCCTCCGACTCACCCTCCGCTTTATCTTTGATTTAACTTTACCCTTTTGCCTTTATCTGATCCATGGTCTCTTATCATAGCTGATTCTTTTAGATAGTCCCTTACCACATGTCTTTCCTTCCCGACATCGCCGATAGGCCTCCGATCATCAGCCCCGTAATATCTTTCTCATTTATCTCTTGTTTAATTACCTCGTATTCTTTCCTCCTGTACCTTTCCACATGTCCTATGATTCCAACCCTATTTCTATCATGTCATTCGCACATCATTCCTCTTCATATTTTCTCTAAGTCCTCTATTCCTTGTAGGAGTCTCGTAGTATAAATACTCATCTCGCTCACTGTATTTCCTTAGTACAAAACTTGACTTTGATTCGTCCTCATACCTCTGATCTCCACGTGATTCCCTACTCCTCCAACCAGGACTTGACTTGGGTTTAGTCCACCATCTTAACTTCCCTCTCTTCACTCGTCTTCTAGGACATCCTAGTTGACACTCTGTAATCCGGCGAAACATCCTAGTGACTATTCCGGTATTCCTACTTACCTCTGTCTGCATCTTAGGTCCCCTACTTTCCCGACGTCTCCAACTTCCACTGTCTCTGAAAACCAGGGCTGTATCCTAGAAGGGCGCAACACATAAGTTGAAGCCAAGCCCATTTGTATTTGACTATCTACGTTACAGGTCCCGAGTTGCCGACTCGTATCCCTACCCTTCCCTCGCTCTCTCCTCCAAGCAACCTCCGCGTCGCTCCGAGACGGACCATCACAAGCGTCATGTTCATGGCAGGTTGAGGGCTGGATGGAGAAGTCAGCATTATTTCACACAAAACCAACTATCAGTAGCCTCACTGCTGCTCAAGCCTCAGGAATCTTGGCAAGGTACTCCTCAAAGCCTGCTTTCCCAACCATGTAGGCATGACCGTCGCTAAGAGGAATGTCATCTTTGGGGTATTTCATCTTCAAATGCTCCTGCTTGAAGTTGCCATCACCAAGCAGGGTTCGCATATATTTCCATCTGTAAAGAGTCAGAACATATATTTTGTGACTACATATACAGAGTACGTACTTGAGGGGATCATCTTGCCAATCGGTCAGAAGATTGATACCTGGCTGTGGGCAAGCAGGACAAAATGGTGCAAGACCACCCTTGGGAATGGGGTTGTCAGAGGATAAATAGGCAATGCCAGAATGTTGGCGCGCTCTCAAGTTTCGCCATTCCCATACAACCCGCATGAGCTCATGATATCGATCAGGCACAAGATTGGGAAACTGGTTGTTGGTAAGCCATTTCAGCTTCATGTAGTAGCTCTGCGCTGATGATTTGGTCTCAAGATTATTGAGATCATAATCATCGAGAAGTTGAAAGGTAAAAACAGTCTAGGGGCGGTCATGGGTAACTGGGTATAGTCCGAGCCGCAGGAATTGAATATGGATGGGAACACCTGGATCACAGGTACAGGCCCTGGTGGGGAGATGATGTATGCCTGTTATATCGACGATGGTTACCCACTGATGACCAAGGGAATCAAGACCCTTTGGATATTGCTGCTTGCGGTTAAGCAAGCCACCAGAGTCAAACTGAATTTGCTCGTCATCAGACTTGTCGTCATCAGCTGGTTCGACAAGAGTTGGAAGATCATCATCATCTGGGTCGTCACCATTGGTAATGGAAGATCATCATCATCTGGGTCGTCACCATTGGTAATGGAAGAAATGTGGAGAGGGTTCGATGTCAATGTTGTAAAAACACTGGCTCGTGCATGACTGTTATGCACATCGCAGGTATCTGTATCTGGCGGGAGAGGGATTGAAGCAGCATACTGGGGGCACATGCTACCGTTATGTCCAAGGTTCAATGTGAGGCCAGTGTATCGTAGAGAGGATGGTATAAAAGTTCCTCCATTCCACTTCAAGACACGATGGAAAGGGTGCTGATAGTGACGAGAGCGACAACACTTGGTACAGAGCACTGGTGCTCCAAAGCAATCATCACATCTCCAAAGCATACCCACACCACATGAGACACATGCAGCAGATGCCGGGGGAGCAAAACGCTCTGTGATCTCCTGTAAAAACTCTGATCGACATGACAACCATTCAGATAGATGATTTGTTTGGGTCTAGTGAAAGTGTCAGTGCCGTTGTCCTGCATGAAAATGGTTTCATGCATGAACATAACAGCAAGAGACTCACTATCAATCCTCAAAGAGAATATTATTCTTGATAATATTTAATTATCAAATATGGATTTTACATTACAGAAGTCAACCCTAGACTTATCTGTGAAGACAGTAGCTGGAAACTGGAACTGCAGATCTCTAATGATGGGACTTTACTACTCTCACAACAAGAACCAGTGTTTCGGAACTAAGAACCATTATTTCGGAATCAAGACCCGGCAAATCGGAATCAAAACTAACAAAACATCATCTGAGTCAGAGTGACAAGACATTATCTGAGTCAGAGTGATGTGTTTAAGGTTCATCATATCAAAGTATCAGGGACAAACAAGACAATAATATCAAAGACAGTATAGGAATACAAGGTTACCATGACAATATTTATCTGAAACATGTTTCAAGTCTGAAACATAGTTACCAAAAACTTTAACTTTATTCTATATAAGTACATCTTTGTATTTTACTTAGCAACAAGTGGAGTAGACACTTGTCACAACCTGATTGGCTAGAGAAAGGAGGCTTCCAAAAAGCATAAATAGAGCCCCTCTCTTCCCTCTAAGCAAGAAGGTTGGAAGCAGTTTCCAAGCAAGCCTCTGAACTCCAGTATTTTTCCTGTATTTACCTTTAGATTAAAGTAATCTAAAGTGACTCACTAGAACCTGTCTAGTAGTCTTCCCCTCTCAGTTATAAGTCAGTAAACTAGAGACAAAGTGTCTCTCTTGTTTGTCAGTCGTATCGTTCAGCATTTAAGAGTCGTATCCTGCTTTAAGTGGACATAAGTTTGTTCAGTTAAAGTCTTTATCCTTTGATTTTATATTCCAGTCTCTTTCCTAGTTCTAAACCCTTAAACTCTCCTATATTCTCCCTACTCTACCTACCTTATCTACTCTTTCACAACACACAAGCGGGCAAGTAGATAAAAACAATCCCAACTCAACGAACAACAGGGAATATTCGGTGTAACGTCTCACCCAAGATTTCTCTGCGAGGAAAGTTCGTATTTAGTCCTATATAGACTAATCACTTTCTGAGACCGACACCGTTAACAACAACTGGGGTAGAGGATGCTATACCTTTCGCTTACGGACTTTAGGACCCTGGTCATCAATCTGAAAGTCTGCAGCATCAGTGGAAGGCTCAAAGAACTGTGAAGTGTCAGGAGCGGGATGAGCAGTGCGATGGTGCATTGCTGCATGAGTCACAGTGACACCGCGACCACGAGTAGGACCATGAGATATACCACAAATAACACCACACAATGCACAAGCAATATGAGGAGTAGAGTAGGTAGCAAGATTGTGAAAGACCTGAGCAGGACGTTGACGGTTAGAAAAATTCTCTGCGATGAATGGGACATTAACAGTCGCTGCTGGCTGATTTCTCTTCGCCCACTTGAACGAAGTGGAAGCAAATGCTGGATCAGTGAGAATAGCATGTTTCGACATTGTTATTGTTATAGAAAACTTGAAGAGATATCTGTGTTCTTATATACATGTTATCGACAGCGGAAAGGGATTCAGAGCCATATTCTTCAACTTCTCTGGACACTGTGCCCCCACCCAAGGACGGAAAACCTCTTGTGTCATACAGGTTGCAGGACGGACCTGACAGTAGATTTGGAGATCAGTCCTAAGATAGAATGCATGGCAGACACGATCAGCATCAGCTTCTGCAACACCATGTCGAACTGTCTTGCCACTAAATCCGACTACAGTCCCAGGTGGGTTCAGGACTTGTAGCCCAAAGGATTCCATAGAAAGGCAGGCCATCTCATAGGAGCCAACTGAAACAAGAAGGTCAAACCAGTGGTAGTGACCTTTTTGATCTTGATGAAGTGGTGATTGTTGGTTGGCAATGACTGAAATAGCTGCAAAGATCGAGGGCCAGGTATCGAGGATTTGGGTGAAGCGCGGGTCGCAGCGCAGTCGCTGAATCACTTCTAGTTGCATCCGGTGCTCATCTGGGTGCATGATATGCAATACACCTGACAGAATTGCACCCGCATTAGAGAAGACAGTAGCCCACTCTTTACCTGGGTTTGTGGACAAGAACAGTGTGGTCTTCAGTCCATTATGAGTATTCTATTAATATAACTGTGGGTGTGTACTGGCGAGCCGCACAGAGACGTACCTGATGTCCCGCCATAAACCATGCAGGTGAGAAGTTGAATACACCACGCAAGGAATCCGCTTTCGGTGACTTGAAGAGCTCTTCCCTCCATTGCCAGGGATCTCCTTCTCGCTTCCTCGCCACCTCAGATTCCAACCAAGATTTCTGCAATGCGGCACCATTGCACAAAATACCCTGAGTAGCGTAGTCAACTGATATGTCAACATCTCACACCACTCTGAAGTACACAATAAGCTTACTTGGAGTCTCTCCGATAGCAATGATGGCATTACCCAGGCCATAATCCGTCCAAAGCAGTCCACCACCATTTTTGGGGAGACAATTGAAGTTGCAGTCTCTCACCATGCTTCAAATTTCTTCGCGAGTTGCTCTTCCTTTTTCCTGTTCATTCCATCTCCCAATCTGTGTTTATTACACTCCATGACATATTTCTCATAGTCCCAAGGAAGTACAACTATGACAATTGATAAATGGTTAGCATATGCGACTCGGACATAGAGCATTGAAACAGACCTGGATCTAGATAGGCATCGACCATCTTCTTCACAATGTCACTGCTTTCTTCTTTGAGCTCTGGTGACATGTCATGGGGTGAGCGAGGTGTCTCAGATATCTTACCACCTGTTCTGATTGCAAGAGAATGAGTAAACAAATTCAACATGTAAGATGTAATTATGTCCAGCTTGTTGAGTGCAGGGCTATCAGACGACATAGCTGCAGGAGTGAGAAGACGTACTGAGATGGTCAATCATGTGCAACACCTATCTTACAGTTCTCCCATGACCTCACAATCAGACAAATGGTGATGTTCATGCGGGCCGCATAGCCTAACAACATTCAAATGTAACCTGTGCTTTACAAGTATATGCATCTTGGAGCTCAGAGATTAAGTCGGACATGATTACGGTGCATGTGTAGATGAGAATGATCCCATTAAGCCAGCTGTCTGGTCAAGGAGCATAAGTACAGTGTCCTCAGGTTGCGGTGACCCTCATCATCTGTGAATCACGCAGTCTGTCTGTCATGTCTCAATGACCTGTCTTGCATCATCCAACTCGTAAAACCTGCCTTCAGCTTCTCCCTGCACACCGCGAGTTCTTGCATGATTACATCACATCTTACGGTGATGCTCTTACTATCACCGAACGTAACAAGGTGCTTGGCGATGCGACTCGCAAGATGGTACAACACTTTGCTATCAAGAAGAAAGCCCACATTGCTACTGCCCGACTTGTAAGTGCAATCTTGATAGTCTATTCTTTATTCCAGAGTCTCATATGATTATAGGTTATTGAGGCATTCCTCTACGATTGTGTTCGTCATGCTGATGCGGCTGTTAAACCCAAGAAGTTCGGCTTCCTTACCGAAGTTACTCCCAAGCGGCTCTACGGTCAGAAGAACTGGGCGGTATTGAGACCCCTTGTGAAGGCGAATATGGAGGCGAAGGGGGATGGTCATTGGATTGGTGCCTACTCTCGGGTCATTACAGAGAAGTGGGAGGCTGAGGATATTAATGTTTGTAAGGCCTTCACCATCAGTGCGAAGCAGGTGAATGATAGAAATGGAACCGTTGAAATGAAGGCCTTGTAAATACATTCATCTTTACTGTTTGAACCTGACAATGACATTTATACGTGACACATAGATATGGTAACTCATGCTTCAAGCAATTTTGCGAGACTGTTACATGCTCTGCAGAGAAATGGTTTGGGGCGGTTATTGTTATGGTGACCACTCGTCCAAACATAAACAACGAGATGATGTTCAATGTGTATGTGCCAGTATACGTCTGCTGTTCTGATTCATTTATATCCTGTGTAGCATTGAGCCGAGCCCGGCTGTCAAGACACAATGAACGTTCCTCGATACCTGCACAGATCGCTTTGGATGGAACATCGCAGACTTTATTGGCTTTTATGGATCTGGGGCTGTTTTCCTGCATGCTATACCCACTTATGTCTATTACAATGAGACGGGCCAGCCTCTTATTCCACCATTTGATGATTGTGTGCTAATCCACCGTCGTAGATGACAGTGCGGGAATCATTCGAGACACGGTGTCATGCGTGAAAGTTGTTTCACACTATTTTTCACACATTTGACATTGATTCAAAGAGCATATAAGGAATTACCCTAGAGACTGATAGTGCTACAGTAACTGCATACAACAGGAGCTTAGTATTACCCACCTGTCTCTCTCAATGCTCAAAACACCTACCCTTCACAAGGATCTTTAAAGTTCTTATAGCTGTAACTAACTCCAATGAAACTGTGGGAAAACTAATATGCTTATTCATGACCTTTAGTAATCACATGAGAAGGAACATGCCTAAATGAGTATTAGCACTTCCCATTTCAAATACCATGGGAGAATGTTACAACTGAGGCTTTAATGCTATTGGCTACTACCATCGTAGCTTACAAACCAACTATTGAGGCTTTAATGCTATTGGCTAATGCAAGTGCAGCTTATCAAGCATCTTGGATTCAGCTTACCAAGCACCACAACTCAGCTTATAAAGCACACTTTCTGGCTTATGAAGCACATTCCCTGCTTACTCAACACTGATTTACAAGCAAATCAGCTTACAAATACTCACCCCTCAAGACATCCTATTGGTCGGTTGGAAGGAAGGGATTGGTAATCTGGAAGAAGGCATGGGAACATGAGATGTGATTAGTTGAGAAGAGAGTTGCACAGTCACAGCCAAAACAGCATAAAAGGAGCTCAGTTTCTGAAGTAACAGACATTCCCAGTAGGAGTCTCACTCTGCAAGGTCTTCCCAGTAGAAGTCCCACCAGAGAGTGCAGTCCAGTTCAGTCAGTGTTGTGCTGTTCTTCCTTGATGTACATGGTCTACAGTGACCCAAGGATCCAGTTCTACATTCAGTTACACTTCAGTTCTTAGCTTCTTTCTACTGTTAGCACCAGGCTCAATAGTAGATAGTAGTTACTCTAGCTTTACTCAGAATACAATCATCTTTACTTTTAAAACTTACTTGTGAGAAAACACTTAGTCTTATGTTGTTGAGTTCTAACCTTTGAGCACTCCTCTTAGTTGTTAGTCTTTTCACCGTTGTCCTTCACATTGACTAGGCATCTTTGTGCAGAACTAAAACATGGTATAGTTAGTCAGTCATATGGTTACACTTACAGTTTAGTCTTTTCTAGGTTATTTCATTGGCTTGGATAAGATCAGGTTCTTACCTCAGTTCTAGGTAACAGCAGCTACGGTTATTCTCTCTGACCAGTTTGTCATTCAACTTTTGACCAGTCAGTTATATTCGTCCCACCTGAACAACAGGGGATATCTGGTAAAACGACCTACCCGAGACTCTCTTGGAAACTGCCATTTACTTGCCTACTGTTGTGTAGTCTTTTGGATTGCATATACAGTCACTGGATCGTGGCCCGAATTTTAGGCTTCATAAAAGTAAGGTCAAATTTTATAAAAAGTCTCTTACAAAAGATGATTTTAAGCACCTAAAAATTGTCAAAAAATGCAGAATTTCAGCAAAATTTGATAAATCATAAAATCCTTGGCTAATTCAGACTTTTGTATCTAATTTTTAGACTTTAGAAATATTGAATTTTTGTTTATTTTTTATTTGAGAAAAGTTTACTATGCAAAATTTCAAATTTTGATGCACTTTTATATCTCTAGGAATCATAATATAATTGTATATATCCAAATAAAGTGTTATAAATAGAGAGCCTAGAGAGAAGATATAGACTACTATTGTTGGTAAATCATAGTCTCTGTCAATTATACTATCTGATAGAGATATTTAAGTATGCAATATCACTGACCTTTCCAAATTAGCAGTTTAAATTTAATATCTCTTTTGGAGAAGCAAAAGTGCATCAAAATTTTGAATTTTGTATAGTAAACTTTTCTCCAATAAAAAATAAGCAAAAATCCAATATTTCTAAAGTCTAAAAATTAGATACAAAAGTCTGAATTAGCTAAGGATTTTATGATTCATCAAATTTTGCTGAAATTCTGCATTTTTTGACAATTTTTATGTGCTTAAAATCATATTTTGTAAGAGACTTTTTATAAAATTTGACCTTACTTTTATGAAGCCTAAAATTCGGGCCACGATCCAGTGAGTGTTATTTAGTGAATCACCAGTTTCAATCGACAGCGTCACGAAAAATGAGTCTATGGAATGCATTTGTATCATTGAGAATAATGCAGTGAAATGAAGGTTAGTTATGAAAATTGACAAGTATTAAATTGGAACTTACAATTTTTCTTGTCTTTGGACAGCACTGCCTGAGGGTGCAGCGAAGGTGAGTGTGAATGACGCAGGGGTAATAGCTGAGCTGGCGCAAGAGTGGGCCATGATGTCAGAAGAGGAGTGGGAGGCGGTTGCTGGAGAGCATACAAAAAAGCTTACGGAAGATCGTGAGACAAAGGCCACTGGAGCCCACACTGTCTCAATCAATGCGTTTCACGACGTCAACGCCACTGTCGTACAGCTAGAAAACATAGTAAGTAAATTGTTCACCTAAAGATGCTCACAGGAGATGAATCGAGCGGTCAAAAATAGCTCCGTGACTTGTGGTTGCGCACCAGTACCGAATGCCTACTTTTCATGGTCAGATCAAGTGTCAACCACTACAATCAACCCGCTGTAGTGGAGTCCTCACCGCATGTGAAGAACTATTTCAAACTTTCCTTCAATCAACTGCCGTTGCAGTGGGTTCTGAACCTTGAAGCGCGCTGTGTCAATGGAATGCAAGCACTGGATCGTAGCCCAAATTTTAGGCTTCATAAAAGTAAGGTCAAATTTTATAAAAAGTCTCTTACAAAACATAATTTTAAGCACATAAAAATTGTCAAAAAATGCAGAATTTCAGCAAAATTTGATGAATCATAAAATCCTTAGCTAATTCAGACTTTTATATCTAATTTTTAGACTTTAGAAATATTGAATTGTTGCTTATTTTTTATTGGAGAAAAGTTTACTATACAAGATTCAAAATTTTGACACACTTTTGTTTCTCCAAAAGTAATATAAAATTTAAACTGCTAATTTGGAAAGGTCAGTGATATTGCATACTTAAACATCTCTATCAGATAGTATAATTGACAGAGACTATGATTTACCAACAATAGTAGTCTATATCTTCTCTTTAGGCTCTCTATTTATAATACTTCATTTTGATATATACAATTATATTATAATTTCTAGAGAAATAAAAGTGTATCAAAATTTTGAATTTTGCATAGTAAACTTTTCTCCAATAAGAAATAAGCAAAAATTCAATATTTCTAAAGTCTAAAAATTAGATACAAAAGTCTGAATTAGCTAAGGATTTTATGATTTATCAAATTTTGCTGAAATTCTGCATTTTTTGACAATTTTTATATGCTTAAAATTATGTTTTGTAAGAGACTTTTTATAAAATTTGACCTTACTTTTATGAAGCCTAAAATTTGGGCTATGATCCAGTATCGACTTCAACTTCAGCTGCTGCCCCTCCGCTTGCCCCTCGCACTGGGCTGGAAACCAGATTTTAGGCTCAATAAAAAGGTAAAAAATCAGTCATAAAATGTGATGATTTTCAAGCAACTTTTTCTGTCAAAAAAATGAAATAATACTGAAAGTTCTTAGAACATTTTGTGAAAACAAGAACTCAACAAAAATTTGAGGAAATATGAAGCATAAACCTGTGAATTCCCACTCACAACATAGTTTTTCTATCCTAAAAAGTTCAAGTTTTATATTTATTTTTTAAATGCACAAAATGTTGTAAGAACTTTGAATTTTATTTCACTTTTTTGACTAGAAAGTTGCTTGAAAATCATTACATTTTATAACTGATTTTCCACCTTTTTATTGGGCCTAAAATCTAGTTTCCGGCCCAGTGTCGTGGCGGGATCATCTTGTCATTCAATGGGAAAGAATCCATTCTGGTCATCCCGAAGCCCCGTGCGAAGTGTCATGATGCGAACAAGACTGTGGCAGAGAGGAATGCTGCTAAGGCAGCAATAGTAGCGGAAAAATTGGCTAAGAAGGCGGAGAAGCAAGCAAGGAAGATTTCTAAGACTCGGAAGAAGAAGCAGAATTCAGGGCATGATGGCACAACTGACAATGTGGACGTAGCAGAAACTTAGACAGTACCCAGTATCCATATTGTGCATTATATTAAGTAGTAGAGTAGTTATATGTGTTGGTAACATGAACTGTTAGAGTGTATCTTCTGTCTGACCTTAGTTTCAACTTGTTTATATTGGTGATTACCAGGCTTGTAAGAATTCCGAAGACATCACAAGATTTGTAATCATGAGAAACCTGCGTACAATACATTTTATTGTAACCACAAAACAGGTGTTGGTCTTGTAAAATGGAACCTTCACTGGATCGTAGCCCAAATTTTAGGCTTCATAAAAGTAAGGTCAAATTTTATAAAAAGTCTCTTACAAAATATGATTTTAAGCACCTAACAATTGTCAAAAAATGCAGAATTTCAGCAAAATTTGATGAATCATAAAATCCTTAGCTAATTCAGACTTTTATATCTAATTTTTAGACTTTAGAAATATTGAATTTTTGTTTATTTTTTATTGGAGAAAAGTTTACTATGCAAAATTTCAAATTTTGATACACTTTTATTTCTCTAGGAATCATAATATAATTGTATATATCCAAATAAAGTGTTATAAATAGAGAGCCTAGAGAGAAGATATAGACTACTATTGTTGATAAATCATAGTCTCTGTCAATTATACTATCTGATAGAGATGTTTAAGTATGCAATAACACTGACCATTCTAAATTAGCAGTTTAAATTTTATATCACTTTTGGAAAAACAAAAGTGTATCAAAATTTGGAATTTTGCATAGTAAACTTTTCTCCAATAAAAAATAAGCAACAATTCAATATTTCTAAAGTCTAAAAATTAGATATAAAAGTCTGAATTAGCTAAGGATTTTATGATTCATCAAATTTTGCTGAAATTCTGCATTTTTTGACAATTGTTAGGTGCTTAAAATCATATTTTGTAAGAGACTTTTTATAAAATTTGACCTTACTTTTATGAAGCCTAAAATTTGGGCTACGATCCAGTGCTTTTGTAGTGATATTTGTCTAAGCGATAACGTATGGTTTAGAATAGTGATATATGTACTGGGCATACAACTCTTGTAAATGCTAGGAGGTTGAGAACATCGTTACACTTACGTTCTGGTGCCACCCGGCATGTTCGGCATGTTGGAGTCCTAAAGATCGACGGTCTCTGAGTGTGTCTGCTTCGACTTAAATATTATTTTATTGACATGATCATCGCATGTTGTTATATTAAGACCCCTTTTACATCGGAAAACTGTGATTGCGCTAGAATACATCTGCAGGTGGTCCCGCTGCTCGAAAGCTCCCCGAGAACATACCAATCTAACAGAACACTATGTCAAAGCGCAATATTAATATATTCATAAAGTGATATATAATACCAATACACTTTATATATAGCTACACTTCGATATGCAGGACTAATAGTATATACTATAGTACGAATGGGATGAGCAAGAACACCACTTCCGAACGTGTGTAATAACGTGCGGAATGGACGAGAAACAAAGGAACTACACTATGTGGTGAGGTAGGGCGGCGGGGGAGTCTAAGTGCCGGCGAGCAAGCACTTACGAGTGATGGGGCAGGCAGGGAATGCGGGCGGGAGGTATGTGGGAAAGGACGGAAGGCACAGAAGAGCAACACATGCAGAGGATAGAGTCGGGACTGGTAGACCGGCGATCTGGGCCTTCAATCTGATCTGATATGTTTTCTTTCTATGTTTCTCTGTTCTCTCCCTCTTTGGCTTGCCCGAAACAGCTTCAAAAGCAGTTACTATAGAAGGCAATCAGCCCACAAATACAGGAGATATTCCACCTCGATCTCACATAGATAACGGTTTATAAGCCTAATATACAGGTGATGTGTATCGGGCTAATTAGCCTGCTTCCCCCTTTATCCCTACATCCCAGTTATCCTCCTCACGATTGTTGGTCCTTTTCCCTTTTCAAGAGGTTGGTTCCTGGGAGGTCTTTGAGATTTTGATCAGACAGATCTAGGAGATAAACATACGAGATAACATACCGGCACGTACTAGCATTCCGTTCCTGGACCTTTCCCATCATTCCCTCCCTTCTGGTGCCCTCCTTCCCTCTGCCCGCCCCCGTCCTCGCTGGCGCCTATCCCTCCCCACCTCATAGAGGGCGCGCTCCCACCGTCTCATAGTGGCTCATTCAGTTCTCGCCTGAACGACAAGTGTTATATATCATTAGAAAGCGATTTGTCTGTAGATCACATATATGCAGTAATATATATGTTTATGTTAGTCAATACCCTTTAAAAGCGTACTGATGCTATTAATAAGAATTGTTGTAGGTAACAGAAATGCGATAAGTATTTTGTTATATTGAGATAAACAACTTGTGCATGTACTTAGTAGGCTATATATATGTTGCACTGCATGTGCTCAGCGCTACACGGACTGTCACATCAGACATGTTAAGCGGCAAGCGGTCTTAGGAGTCATAAGTAAATGATTGTAAGGCGTGTATAAACTATATTACAGTATATCTAAGTTCGAGAAGAAGGTCTCGAGGCTGCTCATTTCCTGTTGGAAGTCCTCGTCTTCGTTGAGAATGTCATCATCTTCATCGTCCACTTCATCACCTACACCCACAGGATTACCATCATCTGTAGCTGTTGTGCCAGTAGCTCCCTGCCAGATGGTACCAACGCGTACACCACATGTTCTATTGCCCGTAAACCCAATAAGAGAATATATTTTTCGGATATACTTGAGTAGCAGAGAGTTGATACCTATACGACGGGTGACAAAGTCGCACAAGGGCCCTGACAGCGGGTTATTTGATGATGTGAACTGAGCAGTTACTTGCGAGAAGAGCTCAGTTTCGTCGTATATTGCAGTACAGACACGATGCGCACTAGTAGACTACAGGATTATACATAATCCATACACTGGTGTGCAAAACCTGTTGTGCAGATTAAGCCCAATAATAATAGAGCTATTAGTGTGCTTATATATATATAATCATAGATAGTTATGTGACAATCATTATAATAGTCAAGATACTAATATAATGTGTGGTGCAGTTATAATACTGGATATAAATCTCACTGTAGGGCTTATAATGAAAACAAGCCTGATATAATAATGAATGCTCTCATTATAAAAATGATTGTGCAGCTATTATTATATAACCAAGTTTAATAATATAATGAAAGCTCACAATATGTATTATATTATATCCTGCATTCTAGCAGTTATAATAGATGTTAGCTGAGATATATAATATATGAACACATTATAAAATGATTGTGCAGCTATCATTATCAAACCAAGTTTAATAATATAATCAGAGCTCACAATATGTATTATATTATATCTTGCACTCTAGCAGTCATAATGAATGTTAGTTGAGATATATGATGTATGGACACATTATAACTATAGTCATACATACTTGAGTAGCATTCATATTTGAATATGGACAGCTGATAATCAATTATAGGCCTTTGTATAGCAGGGATAATAATAGATCTACAGCTTCAAATTGAGCTTCTCAAAATGATGTGTGGCTGTGTATGGGTGCCTGGGATCCTTTACTCACCCTCCGCTTTCCCTACATGCTTATATAAGCCCCTATTATTGCCTATTTGGGAAAATAGATTGCATTAGGGTGGGGGATGGTGCAGGGCTCTATGCTAGGGGTTAGAGCATGTTCTAGACATCAAAAGGACGGCATTTAAATGCTGAATTCATATCCGAAACCACCATGTGAATAGGATAAGAACTGACTGAGTAATAACAGAAATAGTGAGGGGAAATCGAAAAAAGGGGGGTTCTAATTGAAATAGGATTGGATGGAGCGGTCCAAATATTAAGCGGTGATTATATGTTGCTCATCCATGCTAGGGAAAGGTATATTCCAACCTACAAGTCATTTGGACAAGTACTGCAAGCTCTATACCTGGTAATACCCTGGGAAAGCGAAATTAGGGGGGTACCCTAGGCTCCCTATGGAGAACCAGCCATTCCCTTCACTATTGGTGATAATAAAGTCAGGATATACACTGGGGAAGCTCATATTCCACTCCATGGAGCCACAGATTCATTTCCCATGTATGGGCCTTGCATATAGTGCTCAAAATGCGAAATATAGGCTATTTTCTGTACATATACTCAAATAACTTAGCAAGGGATGGGATTGAAGACAATATACTTGACAAAAGCATAGATACAATCTACCTCAGAATGGTTGTACAGCCACCCGACATAAATCCCAGTGGTTGGCTCTCCATAACTCTATTACCTTGGGCAGGAGGGCGGAAAAAAGCTATTCTTGTGGTCACTATTGCAAGGGCTGTATACATCCTTTTGATGAAATGTTTCTTTGTGCTCATTGCCTCATTTAGGAGGTCCAATTTAGTCCTTTTACTTTCCCTCAGGCCTAGAAATGACCCTCAAAATTGTCTCCCATCCCTCCTCTCCCCCTGACCCAGAAATACCTCAAATCACACCTCTTTTTGGACCTACAAGTCTTACTATTGTACCAGATAACATGAAGAGGGATAGCCTGAGTGAGGGACATCAAGTACTCCTTGAATCCCCAGCCACCATGCAAGAACTTCCAGCATGGCCTATGATATACAGGAAGGAGTGTCTTAGAGAATTGCTATTTGAGAGAAACTTGCAACTAGGTACACTAACCCTAGTGTTAACAAAAAGTATGTCCTATGGTCAGGGCAGCTGGATAGCATTGTGAGGGATACCTGAAAACCCACCAAAAGTAGTATTTTTTCTATCTGGATGTGACTCTATCTGCCTCTGGGTGGGTATATGTGGGTTTGAGTGCAGAAATAAGGGTATATTGGGAGGTGATTTATAGAGATATCTCTACACTTTGTGTCCTGTAACTCTAGATATAATCTGGTATATACTATAGTACTAAGTATACAGAATCACAGCCCAGCTGGTGCAGGGGTTGGTGAGATATGAAGACCTGCTCCCCCATCCCCTCCTCAGGAGTATCTTTACTCCCCCTTTATCATTTCACATGCTATCACTAAGGAAACTTGTATATATGCTGCCCTAACTATTTGACACATCTAGAAGCAATCCTGACACGTAAAAACATGCTCTAACATGCTCTGTATATGACCCATGCTCTATCTCCTCCCTCCTCTTTTATCACCCAGTATTGGCTCTAGTACAAAGCAGTATTGAGAGGCACCTGGTGGATAATATTGTGATACTTTATCAAAGGTACAGAATATTCTATCCACCAGAATGGAAGATACAATACATGTGCTCCTCCTGGTACCCAGGGAGATTATTTTGGCTATCCAGTACTCAAACTCTATTTTTGTGGCAAGAGGATTGACATATAAGCTTCCCCAGTGTATATCCTGACTTTATTATCACCAATAGTGAAGGGAATAGCTGGTTCTCCATAGGGAGCCTAGGGTACCCCCCTAATTTCGCTTTCCCAGGGTATTACCAGGTATAGAGCTTGCAGTACTTGTCCAAATGACTTGTAGGTTGGAATATACCTTTCCCTAGCATGGATGAGCAACATATAATCACCGCTTAATATTTGGACCGCTCCATCCAATCCTATTTCAATTAGAACCCCCCTTTTTTCGATTTCCCCTCACTATTTCTGTTATTACTCAGTCAGTTCTTATCCTATTCACATGGTGGTTTCGGATATGAATTCAGCATTTAAATGCCGTCCTTTTGATGTCTAGAACATGCTCTAACCCCTAGCATAGAGCCCTGCACCATCCCCCACCCTAATGCAATCTATTTTCCCAAATAGGCAATAATAGGGGCTTATATAAGCATGTAGGGAAAGCGGAGGGTGAGTAAAGGATCCCAGGCACCCATACACAGCCACACATCATTTTGAGAAGCTCAATTTGAAGCTGTAGATCTATTATTATCCCTGCTATACAAAGGCCTATAATTGATTATCAGCTGTCCATATTCAAATATGAATGCTACTCAAGTATGTATGACTATAGTTATAATGTGTCCATACATCATATATCTCAACTAACATTCATTATGACTGCTAGAGTGCAAGATATAATATAATACATATTGTGAGCTCTGATTATATTATTAAACTTGGTTTGATAATGATAGCTGCACAATCATTTTATAATGTGTTCATATATTATATATCTCAGCTAACATCTATTATAACTGCTAGAATGCAGGATATAATATAATACATATTGTGAGCTTTCATTATATTATTAAACTTGGTTATATAATAATAGCTGCACAATCATTTTTATAATGAGAGCATTCATTATTATATCAGGCTTGTTTTCATTATAAGCCCTACAGTGAGATTTATATCCAGTATTATAACTGCACCACACATTATATTAGTATCTTGACTATTATAATGATTGTCACATAACTATCTATGATTATATATATATAAGCACACTAATAGCTCTATTATTATTGGGCTTAATCTGCACAACAGGTTTTGCACACCAGTGTATGGATTATGTATAATCCTGTAGTCTACTAGTGCGACGTGTTTCGACATTGCACCATATGACTTCTTCCTTTGCCCTCGCAATTCAATATCGGAGTTTTAGCATTTCATGGTACACCGGCTTCACCCACAGCTTATCACAAATGTCATTTCATGTACTATGGAGGATGGTAAGCTCTTCAACGTAGCCGTACTGTGACAGTTTTGACCAGTCAAGCTTTTCTCGTGGGGGGGTAAGACGAGCGGCTGCGTTGTTGTAAGTATCCACTGCCCGTCAAATTGCTTTAGACCTGGTTTGTAAGGACTTCGCGATATGAGTTCGCATCTTGTAACCTATACAGAAGTCAGTTGAGTCAAATAAAATAAAATAGAGATTACTTGCCAGTACTAGAAATATTGAGCTTGTGGAGCTCAAACAAACATTGAATAACAAGCTTATGGAGTTTGTCGATAGTGCGGCGATACGCACGCTCAACGATGTACTTCAACGTCTCGCTATACTCACTAGATCGTAGCCCAAATTTTAGGCTTCATAAAAGTCAGGTAAAGTTTTATAAAAATTCTCTTACAAAATATACTTTTTAGCATTATAAAATTGTCAGAAAATGCTAAATTGCAGCAGAATTTGATAAATCATAAAAACCTATATAAATTCAGACCTTTGTATTCAATTTTTAGACTTTAGAAATCCTGAATTTTCATACATTTTTCATAAGAGAAAAATTTACTATACAAAATTCAAAATTTTAATATACTTTTATTTCTCTAAAAATCATAATATAATTGTATATATGAAAATAATGTTTTATAAATAGAGAGCCTAAAGAGAAGATATAGACTACTATTGTTGGTAAATCATAGTCTCTGTTAATTATACTATGTGATAGAGATATTTAAGTGTGCAATATCACTGACCTTTCCAAATTAGCAGTTTAAATTTTATATTACTTTTGGAGAATCAAAAGTCTATCAAAATTTTAAATTTTATATAGTAGATTTTTCTTTAACAAAAAATATATGAAAATTCAAGATTTCTAAAGTCTAAAAATTGAATACAAAGGTCTGAATTTATATAGGTTTTTATGATTCATCAAATTCTGCTGCAATTTAGCATTTTCTGACAATTTTATAATGCTAAAAAGTATATTTTGTAAGAGAATTTTTATAAAACTTTACCTGACTTTTATGAAGCCTAAAATTTGGGCTACGATCCAGTGACTGCGAATCACCCGGTATCCAGCGTTGAGTAATCCCGAGTCTGCACTCCATCGCCATAACATCGCGCAAGAGACTATCACAGTGTTCAATTGCGACACGACGTTGAGTCTCAAGACGCCTGGTAGCGGAAGCAATGTCTGAGTATACTCGACTACTTGATCCCGGCATCTCAGAGACGAAGCTGGCTTCCTCAAGGCGATCAAAGTAGGATGACTCGCGCTTGGACTTCTCGGTACATGCAGCTTGTAGTTCCTGTAGGAGCTCGACATATTCTACCTGAAGAGTATTAGCCTCAGGCTCCTCACCTAGCTGGGTGAAGAACTCCGCCTGTTCCTTCTCCCAACTATCCATGTCTTCGTCAGAGATGTTGAATTGTTGCTTCGACTCTTCTAACGCCCATGTGTCGTTTTCAAGAATATCCAACGCCTGTTTGTAGTTATTGAGAAGGTAGATGCCAAGGTTGGCATACTTATCACTGTCCCAGTGGATCCAAAAATTATCTTGCCAAAGGTCACGTCGGAAGGCTGAAGCGTGTCATGTTCCCGGGGCAAGTCCATTGGAGGAGCTGAAGACACGTTCGCAAGTTTCAAAATCCCGCAGGCCAACACCTTCGAAGACTGCAGGATGGTTGCTACGTTGACATTGATAATTGTGTGAGTAGCCATGGAAGGCGTTCACAAGAAAGTCGAATTTCTTCTCGATTACAGCTGGTCCAAGACTTGAATTGCATACAGTACCTGCAAAGGCACAGCCAATGTCAGAAGCAATAGCCGCACTGCCATCAAGGACCTCTAGAGCCTTGGCGACCATTGCAAGTGGGTACTTGGTACTAGGAGGAACATGAGATGGTTCAGGGGAGATCAGACAGAAAGAAACTCACAGCTCTCCACTACGTACCATATTACAAACCCACAGGATCAGGCCATGCTCACAAACTGAGGCATAAATTCCCATCTCATCAAAGATACCCCATGATCTTTTCTTGTCGTCCAAGGCCGCAGCCTTCCAATTCTTCATGCATTGGTTGGTGTTGCTGGGGGTGGATTGGGGACCATCAGTAGGATCACCCTCCAGAACCTTCTCCGCAATCCTCTCTCCTTCATCACCACTCTCGTCATCAGTTGAGTCTCCCATACGAACTTCACAATGTCTAGTTGTTTGGGTAGCCGGTCGCGACTTGACTTCATTCACAAAACGATCTACAAACTCACGAGGGAGAATGTAGTCGGAGTCGTTATAAGTACGAGTATCCGCGGTGTCGGTCTCAGAAAGTGATTAGTCTATATAGGACTAAATACGAACTTTCCTCGCAGAGAAATCTTGGGTGAGACGTTACACCGAATATTCCCTGTT
Organism: Cerrena zonata; assembly: GCA_038087015.1. Taxonomy (NCBI): domain Eukaryota; kingdom Fungi; phylum Basidiomycota; class Agaricomycetes; order Polyporales; family Cerrenaceae; genus Cerrena; species Cerrena zonata. The sequence continues at coordinate 337,319 of JASBNA010000021.1, forward strand.
GTTCGTTGAGTTGGGATTGTTTTTATCTACTTGCCCGCTTGTGTGTTGTGAAAGAGTAGATAAGGTAGGTAGAGTAGGGAGAATATAGGAGAGTTTAAGGGTTTAGAACTAGGAAAGAGACTGGAATATAAAATCAAAGGATAAAGACTTTAACTGAACAAACTTATGTCCACTTAAAGCAGGATACGACTCTTAAATGCTGAACGATACGACTGACAAACAAGAGAGACACTTTGTCTCTAGTTTACTGACTTATAACTGAGAGGGGAAGACTACTAGACAGGTTCTAGTGAGTCACTTTAGATTACTTTAATCTAAAGGTAAATACAGGAAAAATACTGGAGTTCAGAGGCTTGCTTGGAAACTGCTTCCAACCTTCTTGCTTAGAGGGAAGAGAGGGGCTCTATTTATGCTTTTTGGAAGCCTCCTTTCTCTAGCCAATCAGGTTGTGACAAGTGTCTACTCCACTTGTTGCTAAGTAAAATACAAAGATGTACTTATATAGAATAAAGTTAAAGTTTTTGGTAACTATGTTTCAGACTTGAAACATGTTTCAGATAAATATTGTCATGGTAACCTTGTATTCCTATACTGTCTTTGATATTATTGTCTTGTTTGTCCCTGATACTTTGATATGATGAACCTTAAACACATCACTCTGACTCAGATAATGTCTTGTCACTCTGACTCAGATGATGTTTTGTTAGTTTTGATTCCGATTTGCCGGGTCTTGATTCCGAAATAATGGTTCTTAGTTCCGAAACACTGGTTCTTGTTGTGAGAGTAGTAAAGTCCCATCATTAGAGATCTGCAGTTCCAGTTTCCAGCTACTGTCTTCACAGATAAGTCTAGGGTTGACTTCTGTAATGTAAAATCCATATTTGATAATTAAATATTATCAAGAATAATATTCTCTTTGAGGATTGATAGTGAGTCTCTTGCTGTTATGTTCATGCATGAAACCATTTTCATGCAGGACATGTGGGGGTCACTTGAAATTGCAACTGTCCCCAGTTGCTTACTTGACTTGGAAAGGGGATGAGATTATAACAGGATGTTCTTGATCGAATTCATTTTCCTAAGGCATGTACACAGACAGGTTAATACGTCGCGTTTACCAAATTATTTTTGTTTAAATACTTTGGCAATTTATCTTTCATCAAGTCTACTTATCGCAAGTAGCTTGACCAGTTCTTCAGGTACGTTGCGTTCACCAATAATATTCCAGATGAATATCTTGGCCAGTTATTGTTCATCAAGTCTACCCACCAGAAGTAGCTTGACCAGTTACTGTATCACTTTCACCAGTAATATTCCAGTTGAATATTCTGGTCAGTCTCTCTTTTCTCCTAATGCCCACCAGAAGCATTTTGGAGCAGAATCTAATTGTCCTTATACGTTCTCTTAATCACGAAATTTCTGTTGTTATATATGTGCTTTTGTCTGTGATCATTCCTTGTGGGTCAGAATTCTTGTTCAGGGCTGATTTCTTCTTCACTGTCAAAGAACAAATCAGTTTTGTCATTGTCCGATTCATCTTCGTTATTGTCTTCTTTCCATTCGTCTATAACTTGGGGTTCTGGAGGTACGTCTGGTTTATGTCTCTTTAACTCCTTTAATCGTTTATCGTCTCTGAGGATATAAGGCAAAATACGAAAAGCTGCCACCTTTTGACTCCATATCGATCCGTCTAATTCTTTGAGAATATATGATCCTCCTTGAGTTCTCCGTACAACTTCGAATGGTCCTAAATATTGTTGTTTACTTTTACGGTTCATGGATTTTTCTATAGTGGTATTGCGTACTAATACCAGGGTTCCCTTTTTGTGGTTTTCTGTGAATAGTCTTCTTTTGAACTTCTTTTCAAATCTTTCTTTAGAATTGATTCTGGTTTTTGCCAACAATTCTGCAGCTCTCTCTAAGTCTTCTGGTCTTTTCTCTAACTGGCGCATTCTCAGTGCCAATAACTCTGATGTAGGCATTCCGGAATAGAATCCATCAACCATTGCAGTAGCTTCAATTAAATCAAATGGAAGGACAGGATGAACTCCATGTAAAAGATAGAATGGTGATGTCCCAGTTGATCGATTGATAGTGATTTTGTCAGCAAAGAAGGCATGTCTGACATGTATTGGCCACTGTTTTGGTTTGTCTTGGCAAGTTTTCATTATGGATTCTCGAATTATAAAATGTCCGCGTTCGACTACACCATTTGCCTTGGAATTATAAGGGGAAATTCGAATATGGGGAATTCCATATCTTCTTGTTAATTCAGAAAAGGCCTCTTGCACTTCTGAACCATTATCTGTAACTACCTGTCCAACAGCTCCATATCGACAGATAATTTCTTCCCAGAAAAATAAAGCAAGTGTTTTAGCTTTAATGTTTCTCAGTGCTCGTCCTTCTGATACTCGTGATAAATCATCTCTTGCTGCTACAATATATTGGAATCCCATACCTTTTTCCATATACATTATATTCACATATATTTTAGTGAACAGTGTACTAGGAAATGATACTTTTAGTGGGACTTCAACTTTTCTTGTGCTTCGAAGTTGACATTCATGGCATGAACGAACATGATGTTGGGCATCTTTCCACATATTTGGCCAGTAAAAATGCAGCTGTAGTGTTTTCATTACTGCCTGTTCTCCTCTATGTCCTAGTTTTTCATGTGCTGCTTTTAGGATTTCAAGTCTCTGATTAAGAGAAAAGATAGCTTTTAATGGTGGTTTCAATCCATTTCGCTTGAATAGCTCTCCTTTTCTGATCACAAACTTTTTACTTCTGGCCACAAGTCTTTGTTTCTGCTGATTGTTCATATACTCAGGGAGTTTTCTTGTCATGAGATATTCTTTGATCTGATGCATTACTTTATCTTGAGGTGAGTCAGAGACTAGGTATGAAGGAATTATTTGGAAAGGATTACAATGATAATCAGAAATGGCCTGGGGGTCACTTATAAATAAAGCCACCTCATCTAGCCAGCTGTCATCAAAGTCCTCAATTTCTTCCCCATCTCCTAGCTCTCTTCGTGACAATGCATCTGGTCCTCTATGTTTGTCTGCTGGTACGTGTATTAGGTCAAAATCGAATAAGAGTATTCCCTGAATCCATCTGTTGATAGATGCATTGGGTTGCAAATCAGGTTCTTTAAGCATACCCTTGATATACTTAGCATCCACCTCGACTTCTAATTTCTTGGCTCCTACCAAATAGAGACGAAAAGCACGTAGCGCTCTAAATAGGCCATACAATTCTAATTTGGGTTGAGAATATCTTGCTTCTCTTTCGTTCATAGGGATCGAACCATAACGTGCTGGATGCTTTCTTCCTTTTTCATCTTTTTGGGATAGTATAAATCCTACTGCAATCTTGCTTGTATCTACTGACATCACCAGGGGATTGTCTGATGTGTAGTCAATAGGTCTGAGTACAGGAGCTGAAGTTATAGCACTCTTGAGGTCTTCAAAGGCAGCTTGTCTTCGTTCATCCCATTCAAAGATAGTTCCATGTCGAATTAATTCTGTTAGTGGACGAGCTCTGCTGGAATAGTCCTTAATCCAGATTCTAACGGTCCCACATAGTCCTAAGAATTCTCGAACATTCTTGGGTGTCTTCAATGGTGGCCAGTTCTTGACTTTATCTACCTTTGCAGGGTCTGGTGATCTTCCTTCTGGTGAACATTTTTGTCCCAAAATGATTACTTCTCTTCGTGCTAATTGAATTTTAGATGGAGAGAATGTTCCTCCTGCATGTCCAACTCTATGCATTATACGATGAACGTCACAAGCATGTTCCCAAATAAATCGTCGAATACCAGGATTATCTTTCAGAACTTCAGGCTTTCCATCTTTATCAGGGTAAATGGTTACTGGCCCTTTGATTGGTAGGTCGTCAATGAATATATCAGCTTTGTGAGGCATCTCATCTTTGAGGATAAAAGTCATGGTAGCTTGAAATTCAGCAGGTGAATTTGTAAATCCCATAGGGAGTGATGTCAGTCTAAGCAATCCTAGAGGAGACATGAATGCTGTCAGGTCTCTACTTTTTGGATGTATTTTTCTAGCATCAAATCCCCAGTGTAGATCGAATGCTGTGTAACACTGACGTCTAGCAAAGGGTTCTACAAATGCATCTAAAATAGGGGGTAAACCAGCGTCTCGAATAGATACGGCATTGAGTGGTTGTAAATCATGTACAATTCGCAGTTTGCCATTCTTTTTCAGGACACAGAACCAACACGATCGATATGAGGATTGGCTTGGTTCATAAACTCCTGCTGCCATCTTTTCTTTCAGTAAGTCTACAACTTGTTCTCTTAATCCTGGAGGAATAGGTATGTTCTGGAATGCCCATGGGACATGAGGTATGGTTGGGATTATATACGGCGTGAAATAGTCTTCTCGAAAGGTTCCTCTTTCATCTTCTTCAAATACTAAGGTATGCTGGTTAAGTTGAAGTATATGAGAGAACAACTTCTCCTCTTCTGGCCATAAGAATTTGTCAGAGTTTATATTCAATTTCTCTAAGCGTTCTTTGGTTAGTCTCCCATTGCTTTTAAACTCTGGAGGTTGTTGGGTTAATGGAGGAAGACTTTTCAAAGGGTCTTCTGGGAATCATCTATGTACTCGCGATTCTTCTGGAAACACTCCTGGGACTGGTTTGATCTTTTTGTCCACTCGTTTGTAAGCAGTATTGACTGTACTTGACATTTCTATAATAATGTCGTCATCGCTTTCCAGGTACGCATAGATGCATTGAAGTGGTTCATTCGGATCAACTCGCTTCGGAGATTCCCTAACTAGATGGATAAGTTTGTTCTGACGGAATTGATGGGCGTTACATTTTTGCTCCATATTTGGTCTAGTGAAATCAAATGATAATAGTAGTTTGCTTGGGGTTTGAATCGATTAGTGTGTTGTTGAGGGAAAGGGTTAAATGTGTTGATTGAGATATGCAGGTACGTAAGTTGTTAGGATTGTTGTATGCTTTTCACTCTTTCGAGCATAAGGTGAACAGGGTATATAGAGTGCTGGGAATACATACAAATCGCCTGGTCAACAACTCATGTATCTGCTGCCTCACTTTTCAGGTACAGGTTTAGAAACAAATGACATCAAGGACTTTTCTGATGGGAATGTAGCTGGCCAGTGCTCTACTGGGCCCTTCGATTTCTTGTAGGTCCTATTTGAAATGCTCTCTTTTTGCTGATGGAATTTTGATTAGCGCACAATAGTTGTTACCGTGCATTCTTGCCTTCGACTTCGGTCATCTCTTCTAAGACCACTGCTACGTGCTTTTACTTTAACTCTCCCTTACTGCCAAACTCCACTATGTCATTCTTTTGCTGCTGTGGTACCAAATCGACTTCACCCGTCTCAGATCAGTTTGAACTGATTGAAAGACATCAAGTATCCTCTCGATTTGAACTCTCTCTCAATCGCTTCAAGTCCCATCGAATCATCAATGATAGGGTGTTTCTGCCCATCTACTTCTATCGCCGCGCCAAAGATAACCTTGGACCTCACTTCTTTCAGGTGGACCCTTTGACAAAAGTGGTCCCTATATTGAAGTTGGGTCTGTCCTTAGTCTTGGTACTGCCTGACGACAATCCTTCAACCTCTCTCCGAAGGGACAAGTCCAGAGAAATCGAGTGTTTTGTTGTTGGAGTTGCCGATGCAAATCCCATCCGCGTTACCTTTACCATGGTCGGGGTCTTTCGAGGCCATCTCCAGATCTTCTACTTGGTATCCTTACGACGTCATATTGACCACAAAAATCTCCCTCAATTGATTCAATGGGAAAATGGTCATCCAAAATGGGTATTCCTACCATATCATTCTTACAAAGCCCGTGCATCCGCACTTCTTCCTTTGGTGGATTCTATTATGTCCAACTGGTCTAGATTTGTCAAGACCGGTCTTCCTGCTCTTCGTGGAATGGAGACACATATTCTGGGGACGTCAGAACTTTTGCAGATGGGTTCTGTCTTAACCTCTATTTCCTCGGTAAGAAATGATTTCCCATTTTAGATTTGAACAATAATTAATCTTCTAATAGGAGTTTTTCGGAGATTCGGTAGTCGTACGATCACCAAGGTTTTCTTTAAGGTATTTTTGCTGATATTCATTATTTGTAGGGATAAGTTGACTTTTTAATTGCCTGCTATTGCTGGTTTTTCTTGGGCTCCCAAAGTTTACCTGTATCCCAGTTTGTAACAGTATACAAGGGTCAAACATCCCGTTAGGTTTCTTGGATTGATTGTACTTGTACCAATCTTTTTGCTTTCTGAGCGGACTTCAATTTATATGGTTTTGCTATGAGATTTTCTGTCTTTTGTTCAGAAACTGCAAGGCATGCACTATTTCTGAATTGCTGTGTGATGCAAAAAGAGTTTTTGTTGTAATTAGACTTGTTCTCCGAAGGATAGAAATAGCTTTAACTTTAATCCACGATGTCAAGTTAATTTTAGAACATATCGATGGACATAGGATAACACTTTTTATGGTCTTGGCAGTGAACGTATTTCTTGTTCTGACTGATATCTATTGGCTTGCAAGTATCTGGTGCCTCGAATTTGATTTATGTCGGAAATAGGATGGGGTTTTCTGGCTGAATATCCGGTCCTTCTTTGTTCGCAAGCGGATTACGACAACCCGTTGTCCTGCGCGAAACAAGTTTCACCCAGAATCATGAAGAAAACAGACAACTATGCACCATTTCTCACCTTTTACTTTCATTTTATATATCTTACTTTGATACGTTTACTTACGATAAGAATCTTTTCTATGCTACAGAACTATAAATAAATAAATAACTAAGTAGAACCTACCGGAACCTTCTACCAAAGTGATAGAACTTTGCGGAACCTTCCATTTCCTTCTCACTCTTTCTATTCATTTCCGTTTCTTTCTATCGTTTTCCAAGACATTCTTTTGACTGCTTAGTAATAGACATTCTCACACTTTCCGCCACTTTCCGGAGACTTCCGAGGCTCCTGATTGGCTGCTCAAAAGTGGGCATTTTAGTATATATAGAGGTCCGAATCCTGCATGTACTTTAGCTACTTTGCTCCCCTTGAACAGTTCAAGTGGTATTCAAGACAAGTTTTCCCCACAAGTTATAAGTTTAGGACCTAAGTCGGTCCCTCTTCAAGTTATATTCAGTATTATTGGACTTTTGACAAGTTCATCATCAGAGCATAGCTGCTCATCGTCACCAGTACCCCTATCTCGTCGAAGACATTACAATCGAACTCGAGTGTACTTCAAACCCCTCAAATCAAACGAACAACAGGGATAGTCGACGTAACGTCTCGTCCACAATTCTCTGTAGGAAGGACTGTTCTATTCTAAGGTTTACATCCTAAACTTTTAGAGTATTCATCTTTTCCCTCGACATCATTGGAGCCCACCGCGAGGGCTGATTAGTTCACTCCGTTCCTTTGTATGTCAATCAAAGAAGACACTGGCACTATCATTTCTAGTCCCAGTTCTAGTCAGATTTCCATTGTTACCACACTTCCATCATCACCATCGAATTCTCCATCTGGCTCCTTAGTCAGTCTCCCATCCAATTCCACCAATCACATCATCCAATCCAATCAACTCAATCAATCACCTACAAGCATCAACATGCCGGCACTTACCGGCGTTGTGAATCTTCCGATTCCTGGGACCAAAGGGGCTCCTAAGAAATTCAAAGGGAAGTATTCAGAAATCCAGAAGTTTATTTCTCATTATGAGAAAGTTTGCACTCAGCGGAGTGTCACCGATCCTAAGGAAAAGGTAGAAAACATAACTCAGTATTGTTCAAGGAATGTACGAGAGTTTATGGAAGGCCTACCTAGCTATTCAAATGGAGAATGGCTCAAGTTTACTCAAGACCTGCTTGAATACTTTGATGCAGAACGTGACGATAAGAGATATCGTTGCAATGATTTAGAAGCATTCTGTCTCAAAGCTCGCAAAGACAAAACCCGTATGCAAATGTCTCGATGGAAGGATTATAGTCGAGAGTTTATCCGTATAGCCGGTTGGCTAGTCACCCACAAGAAGATATCAGCAAATGAGCAGGCTCTTTACTTTTGGAAAGGAATCCCAAAGTCCTTTAGAGCTCAACTTGAGTCTCGTTTGTTGGCTATAGACCCATCTCATGATCTTGAAACTCCATTTGAGATCAATGATATCCACAAGTTAGCCAAATCCATGCTTCAACGTAATCGTTTTGATCACGATCGACTTCCCTCAGATGGGGAAGATTCCAGTACTTCAAGTGATGAAGCCTCCGAATCTGATTCCAACTCTGAATCTTCTGAATCAGAAGAAGAAACCACTACTCGCAAATCCAAGGATAAGAAGAAGAAGTCCAAGAAGCGCAAGACTGCTATTCGAAAGAAGGATCCAGTCCCAGTTAATGAGACTGAAGTCAAGAGGACCTCATACAAGTTGAATCAAGATGAGGAAATGGAGAACCTTATTGCTCAGATGGGTAGAATGTCATTGACAGACCCATCTTATGCCATTCTTTACTATCGGGCTTTCCGTCTCAATCCCGTTGTGGCCGATATTATGACCCAACCAGTGGATAGACCAAGAGGAAGCCGTCCAGGAATGTCCAATGACTTTATTGCAAACAGACCCAACAACAACCCACCAGCAAGACCTCCTCCACCAGGTGGAAATGCCTTTCAAACCTTTCAACAAGAAGAAAGAAAGTGTTATGGTTGTGGAGGCAGCGGACATGGAATGTTTTCATGCCCAGAGATGAACGATCTACTTCGTAGTGGTTCAGTCATCAGAGACCAAGCAGGAAGATACACCTTACCTGATGGTGCAATTATTCGCCGACAATCACCTGAGGAGACTCTTGCAGCAGCAGCTAGGCGTTTGAAGCCAGCTCAAGCTAATTATGTCTCTGTACACCAAGCAGTTATCAAAGAAAAGTTCTCAGATAATAGTGAAGAAGATTATGAGGATTTTTATGATGATGACTTTACCTATTTAGCAACCAGGAATTCTAAGCAAACTCAAGAGGCTCGCAGGGGATTTCAAGGTGTATTTCCCCCAGCCCGTACCAAGCATGCAGATGAGCATCCTCGAAGACATATTGTCAAGCAAGACACTCACGTAGAATCACCTCCCACAGGCAAAGTTACTAAGAACCCAATCCCAGTAGATGTTAACCCGCCCGCCTTCAATCCTGAAGACGTGAACATGTTTGTTGATGATTAGTGTTGCAACGGCTCGGCTTTGGCCGGCTTTGGCCGGCTTGTACCGGCTTGAACGTATATCTGACCGGTTTGGAAGTCAAGTCATATGATTGGGCTGGCTCTGGCTGGCTCTGGTTTGAAGCCCGGCTTGTATCCAGCATGGGCGCTTATACCACTACTACAAGAATTGAATAAACGAAATCACTATGTATTATTTATTAGAGATTCCTTGATAGTGGTCTTATTTACCATAATATTAGGGGCCGTCAACGCAAGCCGAGACATACCTATTTTACGTTTTGCATAACCTCAAGCGATACATAGATCACTTCACCATAGATAGATGAACTACGTCCTGTGTTCAGATATATCACCTTAAACACTGATGTCAATAGTAATGATCAATAATAGTGATCGCGCGAGGGAGTGGTGCAGCTGAAATCACTATCTAGTGTCATCTCGGTCATACCAATAATACCATTCATTAGTGTCCCAATTGCAAAGGTGTGTCAGGAATAGAGTAGAGTGCGTAACTAAAATACTCAGACCGAATCTCATGTGACATGTTGGCTAGGAACTCGGATTTACTCCTATTTGCCAACTCCACGGCCTCTCTGGCAGTGGTGTTCGTCTGGATACTGTCCCGCAGGTTAAATACCATCTGGTTGATCTGAGTTTTCAGTGAATCCATCTCTCCACCTGCTTTGACTGTAATGAATCGGCTGAAGTTGCCATCCATTGTAACATTGGCTATTGACCGCACTTGATCTGTGAGACTTAAACACGTTCGGTTGACCTGAATGAGATCGTGTGAATATTTGCCTATTGTCGAGAGCAATGGTACTTACATTTCGAGTTAGTTCTAACCATACCCCTTCGATGTCCGGTACATTCGCCTGACCGCCCAGTTTTCCTTCTTGTCCGACAGATCGCTGACAGTGACAGCCTTTGTGACCTTTGCAATAGACCTGACCTGATTTGTGAGATTAGCGGCGAGATTGTTGACGACAGCCGTGAGTTTGCGCCAGATACCCTCGACATCGAGAACGTAAGCTTGACCTCCGAGTTTGCTGATGTCATGGTGGTGATAATATAAGCAAAACGTGGTAACAAATTAAATGAAATGAGTACGAACCCTTCTGTACCGACCTCCTGCGAGACCCGAGTGACCTCTTGAGCGAATTGACTCAGTCTGTCAACCTGTGGTACGGAACCCCTGTCAATATTTCAGCGAGACGATGTCAATAGATAACTCACCATAGTGTTGATAACTTCCTTGAGTTGGACCATGACCACACCTTGAACTGGGACCGTGATTTTCTGAGACACATCTCCGCGAGCGACAGCATTGCAAGCCCGTGAGACATCCTGAACCTGTTGCTTTAGGAGTTTGGGCTCCTCGACGATGCTCATACCAGATTCATATGCTGCAGCTGCGAGAGGACTGGGAGGGACAACCACTGGGGAGCTCAAGGGCTCACCAGTAATGAGTTCGACAGTAGTAGAGTTAGAAGTGTTGAAAGTGAAACCGTGACCGCAGTGAGGACAAGTGACGTGATGTTCATTACCGTTAGGGAGACAGGTCCTATCGAGAGGGTTAGGGACACCATCAAGGTTAATAGTCATGGGATTAGAGCTGCTGTTGGCGGTGTGCTGAGTAGGGGCTGAAGGCGTAGTCTCGCTTTCGACGGTCTCGACATCAACTCGGTCTTTAGCCTCCTGGTAGGCACTGTTGAGGCTATTGACCGAGCTGTTGTTATGAGAGAAGAAGGGGGATTGGGAAGACACATCGCTAGGGGCGATGATGTTGGTAAACTCTGCTGAAGATGTAGAGGAAGAGCTGGAGATGGGCAGACTGTCGCTCACGGACCTGTGTTTTTTGATATCGGGGCTAGCTCTCAGGCTCTTTGAGGTATTTATTGAACTGTAAGCTACTTCTGCTGTGTACATGCACCTCGCCATAGCCCCCAGGGAGCGGAAGATGCCCTATGTTTGTTGGTCAGAAAGTTCTTCACACTTCGGGATGGGGGCCCACTTGGACCAGGTTTGTAGAGAGAAAGCAAGGTAATAAGGGGCGAAGCAAAGGGTCGATGTAAGCTAGGAGTCACAGACTTGTTGACTGCCAGCATTGTTGTTGTCGCCATTATGTGTGAGAGAGTAAGAATATCAAGGGACAGGATAAAGATAAAGGAAGCAGGCGCTGACATGACCTCTCGAGTCGTCGACTTATGGTCAATAGACACATATGTGTAGATTTAACTGATTATATTTGTTTCATATAAAATTGAAGTGCAATGCTGAGATGTCGGTACCAACAAAAATACAAATAAGATGTTACAAAGGATATATATATCGAAACTACTTGCGCTTTGAAAGGAATGTCTCAGCATACGAATGGATATCTTCCGGGAATGATTCTTCAGCAGTCATAAAGGTCTCCAGGTTCTCCAACTCAACCTCGCAATTCATTCCTGAGGTGAAATTCAATCCGCGACCCTTCTTCACCGAAAACTTCATCAGTTGAAGCGCCTCCATTAACTCAGGTGTGATACGATTTCGTCTGGGAGTCATGGTCTCTTTTGCAGATGAGAAAACACGTTCGCAAGGGACGGCGCTCCCTTGGATGGGAATTATATCCATAGCGAGCCGAAAGATGGTGGGATAACGGTCAGAATTTTCCTACAAGCCCCAAATATTGTCAGGTCACAAATAAAGGTGACAATGTCAAGAAAACTATATTCACCTGCCACCATGATAGGCTTGAGCTATCTGGAGGAGCAAGCTGGTCGCTGAGGTATCGCTCAACTTCTGTCTCAAGGGACAATTGAGTTGGCGGCGCCCGAGTGCGCCGACGTCGGGAGTTCAAAACACCATGAGCCCATTGTGCACGAGCATTGTGTGTAGGCGAGGCATCAGTGCCAGGACGATCAGCTGCCAGCGTCTCCATACGATACGGCCTGAGCTACAAGGGACATCAATACTTCTATCACGAAGACTAGATATAGATGGACTTACTTCACGTAAAAACAGCTCTCTCGCAGTTTGGGCCTTCTCTGGCATTTCGTTGTCGTAAAACCACATCAACTTCTCAGAAGGGTTGACGACTGTAGGAATTTTAAATAAGTCCAGTATAGCAAATAGATGCAGGGGCTTCGTACTCATTGCTAAGATATATGCAGGGACAAGTTCTGTGCGTTCGTGATATATCCCCAGTTTGTCGAGACCACGTTCTATAAATGGTGCAACTTCGGGATGGGCCTTTTGATATTCTTTCCATGCAAACTCGAAGTCCGAATATGCAGGAAGGGCATCACAGAGTGTTGGCGTGCTCTCGAATGATAGTACTTGCTGAAAGGCATGAGGAACCTATGTAAATTGGTGAGAATCTATAACATATATAACACATGTGAGATCCATACCTGTAGAATATCTCGGAATGCGTTCAAAGCCTCCCACTCAGCATCACTAAGGGCAAACTTTCGTAAATCTCGGAATTGGTCATTCTCCAGGAACAATGCAATAGCCTAGTGAATACATTAGAATGAGTGTTATAAAAGTAGGGTTACCATACCTCGCGAAGATCTATAGCACGTGCAATCATTAGGAGTGTTGATGACCACCTTGTATCAACGTCACGAAGGAGCTGTAGATGCATATCAAGGGACTCCAAACACTTATTAAAATGATGCCGACGAAGAGAGGAAGCCCGAATCTGATAACAGGCACAAGATATTAATAATCGCACATGATCAGATCTGTCACAAGTCTTACAGTGCGTATGAGTGAGCGTATTGTGGCGATGGGATCACGTTGTAAAGCCTCAACAAAGGAAGCTGGTTGGGGGCCACCAGGGGGGGTATATTCTTCGGCATCTACTGCTGAAAATTTAACTTGTGTTATTGCTTCAATAACCGCCTTGCATGCTAGATTGACAACATGTGGGAAGCATCTGTAAATCAGACGTTTATAAATTGCAGCACTGAGTTGGTATTTCGAGAAAGCTTACCGAATATGACGCTGAACCTTGTCAAACTTGATTCGTTGGCGGCGAAGCTCACGTTCTAAAGTTGCAAGAAGCGTGTCATTATTTGATGCGTTATCAACTGTAATCCACCCAATCTTTGATGAAGTAAGTAGTAGCATATAGTAGATCTTGTTTTGTTCATACCTTTTCTGTGATACCAAGTCGATCTGTAATGTACAGAAGGGCATGGGCAAGATGTTCGCCCGTGTGTTGACCCGGTACTCGTTGGAAGCCAATGAGATCGGAACGCAGTTTTAAAACTTGACGTGGGCCATTCATGGTCTCTTCGATTTTGGCTTCGATCCAATGAGCGGTTACAGCCATAAATGGGGTAACGTTCGTATCTGACCACATATCAGTGGTGAATGAAATCCGACCAATTGATTTCTATAGGAGTGAGAGTAAATAGCGTGGATGTACCTCGTCATGAATACGCTTACCTGCATATCCTCTCTCAATTGTTGTAAATGGTTTTCTAGCGTCTCCAAAATACGATTACGTATTGCCGTACGAGATGGGATATCAGTATCCTGTAACTCCTGACGCAGAAGAAGAAAGACGGCTCGGAGCTGAGGACACTCAACAACATTAAGGGACTAATAGTAGGTAACAATTACCATGACATACATTGATTTGGTTGTTACGAATAACATACCTGATCATCAGCTATGATCCATTCCAGGAGTGCATTGACAAATGCTTCATTTGAAAACGCTTCACGTTGTGCTTCATTAGGCTGTGGTGCAGATGGACGAGGTTGGTTTTTCTGTTGGCGATAATGGGAGACGGCTTCTCCGATACCTTTTGCAGTGATGGGGATCTTGCGCTCATCACATGTATCCACCCACGCAGCAAGATGGTGGTCGGCTAAGTGGTTACGAGGCGCGCTAGTAGAGGTCCCTGTAGAGAAACTAGCAACGACATGGTCGGAATGGGAGAGCCGAATTTGTCTTTGAGTATGTTAGTTAGAAAGCGATTGATGGGTATATGATGACATGATCTTACTCGCAAAAAATGCAGTATCGGCGGTTGCCTCGAACCTCGAAAAAAGTTGAGACATCTGAGCCTTTCTTACTCTTCCTTTTCTTCTGGGCTTTTGTTGCATTGGCCCTTGCCTGACTATGAGGCCCAGCTCTTGGTGAGTTTGGGGTATGTGGCGACCGGGGTGTATATGGTGAGCGAGGGGCATGTGGTGAATGCGAAGCATGCGGTGAATGTGGAGTATGCGGAGGGCGAGGGGTATGAGGTGAGTGATTCGCACTAAGAGATGACTGCGAAGGCTGTGAAGGTCTAGAAGGAGTTGGCGTCGTTGGGCGTGAACCCGAGGATTCAGACCAGCCATCCTCGTTTATCTCAATTACCTCATATTCCGGCGAGGGTGCGAACCTCAGGTTTTGTGTGACTGGTCGAGATGGTCTCTGTGGGGTGTTGACCGTGTCAGTTTGTGCAGAGTGGCTATATGTCAGTTTGTAAGTATTGTGTCATATAAGATTCGATACTGGACCTACGCCGTAGATGATAATCGAACCTCAGCAAGAGTTGGCGGTGGTGGTTGATGCTCTCGACGTCGTGGAGAAGGTCGCGAGTGTGATTCCACTTGAACAACCTGAGGCGGAATTGAGGTAGTAGGTTGTGGCGGTGGATTTTGCTTTTGACGTTGTGGCCGGGATCCTACACATAATCGCATTTTCAGTACACAAGCACATGATAGCTCGGGATGTAATTTACCTTCCGGATTACTCTGCAGATGGTTAGCAGGCTCCACTACAGTTACAGGTGCCTTCTTGGCACCACGCTTGGGTCGTCGAGGAGTTGAGGTCATGATAGTAGAAAGTTTGCGTTTGCGTTTTCTTTATTGATGAGGTTGTGTCTGACATGTCCGTATTTATATACTGACGATAGACTAACCTACAATCCACCCCATGTTTTGGGGTGCAAACGTTCCTGAACATCGTGTATGCGGGGTGCGAGCGGCATAACAAATCGCTTTCCAGTTAGAGCGGCGGAGAGTATAGCACAAGATAATAATAAATGCGGCTAGGCGGGTATCCCGGTCTGGGGAATGCATCGAGGCCAGATCAACATAATAAAGGATCCACCAAAATATCGAATTTCGGAACATGAGACCAGAATAATGCTCTAACACTTGGAAAAAAGGTTCAGAGGCATGAAAAATTGTACTGCGGCAGCATGACAGTACATGATCAGAGGGCCTGCTGTTATTTGATATATAACGGCATTGTTTAAGAGATTGAGAAATCATACCATTGTCTGCATACCGATGAGCTCCATGTCCGTTGAAAGATGTAAAAATCATGCTGTAAAAAATATGTATATTGATGCGGATTAGGTTATATGACATATCGGACCTCCGAGAATGAGGTCACCAATATGCCAAAGGGCAGTGAGGTTGGTAATATGTGTATTAATGGCGGGGAAAGAGAACCCCACAGAACTAGAAGAGGCATGATCCCCGAGCGACGACCGAGCGGCAATCATATTGCGCAACATACACCACAGCTGCAATGGTAGCGCGATTTAGTATATGCCACAACAACGGACTTGAGGGCGAAACAGAGCAGAGGAAGGGGTTGGAATTTCAGTACTTAGCGCAGGAAAAGGTCCTCGCCGATTGTCGCTGCTATCTTCATCTCCTTCGGTCAAGTTCTTTGGGCGATTGCGCCAGGATTGTGCCAATGATTCCGAGTACTGTAATGTTGATTAGAGTTGGATCCTATGGCAAAGAAAGAAAATACTCACAGTCCAGGCTCAACCACCGGAGACCGTAACACTAGAGTCGAACTTGAAGTACGTCGATGCATCGAAGCTTGAAGGCAGTGGTCCACGATCGCCCGTAATAAGATACAGCTCCGAGCCGCTTGAGCCGAAACCAAACCAAGTCGGATCAAGCTGAGCCGGATCAAGCCGAATTTAATTGACTGGCTCAGGTTGGCTTCAAAATGGACTGGCTTAGCGACTCGCCGCTTGTAAGCCGAGCCGTTGCAACACTATTGATGATCCCCCTGGGGAAATCACAAACAACAAGCCAAGTACCATCAACAAGTCTCCTACTGAGATTCAAGCTATCCTTAAAAGAATCCCTCGTCAATCCGAAATCCAAGCTCAAGTAGACCGTATGAATGTTTTAGGACGTGTTCTAAGCCAGCCAGTCACTCTGGCAGTAGGAGAAATATTTGGAATTTCTAAGGAAATGACCCATCATCTACAAGATGTCTTAAAACTAAAGCCCACAGTTAAGTCCAACCTAGCAACAGAGCTACCGAAACCGGTGGAATTCCCTCCCATGGTTGCTACATCATTCACATCTAAGACTCGAGGAACTCTAATCAAGTTACGAATGGAATGCGACGGAAACCCAGTATCAGCCATAATCGACACTGGATCACAATTAAATATCGCTCACAAAAGAATTTGGAAGTCCACACTTTCACGACCGGTTGATATGCACCACTCAGTAAATATGAGTGATGCTAGTGGCGGAGAAAGTGTCCTCAAAGGACTTGTATCCAATGTCCCTCTTACATGTGGAAGTGTAGTTACACATGCAAACTTATATGTTGGTGATCGAGTCCCATTCGACTTGCTTTTGGGACGTCCCTGGCAACGAGGAAACTTCGTCTCGATTGATGAGCGTAGCGACGGAACTTATTTATTATTCAAAGACCAGAATCTAGATGTACAACATGAATTGCTAGTCACACCCGAAGAGAATCCACCCAGCAACGAAGAATCCGAATTCATCGACCGAACTCGAAACGTCCGACCTTTTGTTAATGTAATCACTGCTGCCAAGCGGCAAGCCCGACGATGAGAACATAAGAAGGGAAAAGTCAGCATTCACAAGAAGACAACGTTGAAGACCAAGTTTACAGAAAAGGTTACTCACCGACATGTTAAAGACGAAAAGAAGTCGGAATGTGATCATTGCCCACAGAATGGACACAATCCCTCAAAATGTCGAGCTCAACACCAGAGGAAGGGCCATGAGGACACGAAGACCACCGAGCGTGACAGTGAGCGACGAGAAGTTAGCACCTGTATAACGAAAGAGAAGGGAAAAGAAGACCAACCTCCACAATCCCTTCTTGAACGACTTTCGCGCCCTTGCACAACCTGCGGGCATACTCAGACCCCATCTCGATCCCCTACCATTGAACCTACTTTACCTGATCCGGATGCTACAACGACATCAACCGACGAAGATACAGTCAGCAAAGGATTGGTACCCACGAATGAAGAAGAGGACTTACTATCCAGCGAAGAAACCAGTGAGCCCAAAACAGCCACTCGACTTCGAGGCGGCTGTAGTGGTAGTGATGACGGCGGCGACTGGGAACTGTGTGAGAAGTTTGAGCGCCGGCAGGAGGAAATCACGGCAGCAAAGAGAAGGGAGGTGGAGTTGCAACGAGACGCGAGAGTACGGTACCGAGCCATACGAGCGGCTCGAAAGAGATGGATGGAAGCGAAGAAGAGGGGGGGGGAAGAGGAAGAGGTTCTCCAACCCTCCGAGACCCTGAGTGTTATAGGGGCAAACGAGCCATCAGGAGAACAAACTGAGGATGATAACGACTTACCGAATCTAGTCTGGGAAGAGGAACCAATCACGAGCAACCTGGACCGGTTCGAAATCCAGAATCGCCGCCGGCCAGATCTACCACGATTCCCCAAGTCCCAGATTAGCGTTGTAGATGCAAATGAAACCCACGCGGCAGTGAGTTGCCAACGTGGGTCGGCCAATCAGACGACCGATAATGCACGTGTGGTGCGGGGCTCCGCTAAATCCAAATCGGGATGCGGAGAACCCCAATATGGATCAGGAACGATACTCTCGAAGAAGGAAGAAACCAGCCCTCAAGATTACCCAGAAAAGCATCATTTAATTCCAGATAACAACCCCGGACCCTCTTGCCTGTTAATCCAAAATGGGATTAACAGCGCATGTGAAACCCCTCAGGGACCTAAGAAATTTATAGATGTCGGAACCTACGAGTCCAAAAGAGGCATCGAAGAGGAGCAACCAACCAATCAGGACACCCGGGTGTTCAAGAAACCCAAGACGGAAGTACCGGACGGTTATGATAGCAAGAACATATCCCCGACGAGAATCAAAGTAAGAGAGGGCATAGCCGCCCTCTTCGATAACCGGCGAACGTACATACCGACGAGTCTGGGATTCATACTCGAAGATAAGAACCTAGTAGAGGAAAAGTTAGGATATAAAACTTCAGCCGAGGACTCACCGATACCAGGTCTCCCCGTCTCAGTCAAAGGGAAACCTTCGTCAAATACGAGACCTCACTCGCACTCGACATCTCCTCCCGATCCTACTATGACCACTCCTTTGACCGAACCCTCTCGCCCTCAACTCACCTTCGAAGATGCCGAGTTTTACGCCAACTTCTCAGCCGATTATGACCAATTGGTCCAGTGTGTGGGCAAAGGGGTGCCTCTTGGTCCAGGGGCTCTTGACAGTCTTCGAACTTTTATCCGAGAACTTAGCGTGGAGCCCACAACTTCCTATAGTGTTAGTGGCAGAGCTCACCTCCTCCAGCCTCCTGACGATGCCCAGCACCTGGTTTCGATGATCGCTCCAGGATCGACCTTGGTACGTCACCACGACGGCAGTAACGAGGACTTAAATATCTCCCGAGGCCTCGCTTTGATTACCTTCGTCCGCGACTCCTTTATCGAAAGATGGGACGGCATCAGAGTGGCTCAAAAGCCTTCGGATGTAGACAGTGGCCTTGGCTTAGATCAAAGAGCAGCCATCGAGACCAGAGATCGGGAACGCACAGTAAGCACCTTCGCAACTCTAGAGTTACCAAAACCGGATGAAGCACTTACCGGCGGCGATCATCAGGCAGTCCAAGTCCTGCTGGCGCTGGCACGTGCTCAAGCCTCTACGGGTTCCGTCTCGGAATCTTACCCCCCTCATCTTACTACTGAGAAAAGAGGGGAAGGCCCTTCCTCGACGCCCTCCTCGTTACAGCTCCCCTTGCCTGCTCCGAGGCCTTCCCTCTCAACTCAAACCTCAGCTGCTAATCATGCCGCGGTGCTCGACGCTATACACGCCGAACACAATGAACCCTCAGAGGAAGTCACTCAGCTAACTCGAGTCGCCTCACCTTGTGGCTCGAGCCCTTACAGCCGTCTCATATGGGTAACACATGATGGGGATGTATCGGTCACCTCTTCACCTTCTCCGCCCCCTCATTCGGCCAGTCTCGCCGGCGATACTTCCGAGGTGGCTAGTGTCTTCCATGTTGCCGATGCCCAGCTGGATCAAGTAACCATCGACCCTCGTCAACTGCACCCAGCCTTCACCCCCATCAAGAAGCGAGCCATCCCTCGTAGACCAACTCCTTACCCATCATGGAATCAACGTCAAGCGGACCAGGACAGAGGGAATGGAATTAGCTCGCAGGGCCCAAAGGTTCATGGTATGCGCAACTTAGCTCGTCTTTTTGCAATAAAGCTGAAACTGTTGACTTCAGCCTACTCTCCGGCTTCTCCCACTCCGACATCCTACTCGTTAGGATCATTGGACACTCTTATATCCGAAGACACCAACCAGGAAGAAGGCGAGCTCGATGAAAGATCCTTCGCTCCTATCATCAATGCGTTCCCCGCAGTCCCCAATAACTCGCCCTTGGAGGTATGGATATCATCAGACCCCGAGTATAGCTTCACGGTAGCTGACATGGTTCGATTCCAGCAGGATGCCCAGAGCAGCATCATGCCTCCGCTTGCCTACGATGACAACTCCCGGCTACGCTTCCCCCTTGCTGCTGTAATGAGTGCTCCGCCCTCTCAGGCCTCTGATGCCCATACCAACAACTCAGGTGATCCGTTCTTGCTAGGATATCCATCGACGTCGTCGATACAATCGACACCTCCTTTCTTGCCTACTGGAACCTTTCACCGACATGATACGTCGCCGGTCCCATCCACGATTAGCTCGTGGATGGATGACATCGAGCCCTATGACGTGCCTATGCCCATTGACAACTCATATGCGGCCCAATTCGACCCTGCCACCATATATTATGAATACAAGACATATATTGGGTACGATCCAACTCTCGACAAGGATTTTTTCCTTGACTGCCAACAAATGACGGCCAGGACTCTCAAAACCGCTGAGGACCACGTCCGGCTATACCAACGGAAAGATTGGCTGGACAAACGAGTCATGGACCGTCCCACCATCAACGACCCCCAAGCCCAAGACGAATACATCAAAATGTTCGTGGTTCCTAACAACGATGACCCAAGGGACAACCTCTTTATGTGGGGAGTCGAACGTTGCCATGCCCGTCAATGTATCCGCTGGCTCAACGATCAAGAAAACCCCTCACCCTACGATCTCATCATCCGGGACGACCTCATAGGCCTGCTCTCTTATCAACTCAACGATCCCGGAGCAATTGAGTACGTCAACGCTCGACGCAACCGTGGCGACTTTGGACCCCCTGGAGGCTGGGCCCCACTTCAGACTCGTATTGACCTTGAACTCGCCGATTACCACGGCGGATTCCTCCGTTTACGATAGAGGCGACTTCTACAAGAGAAGTCCCCTCTCGAAGTCGGAACGCAGCGCGTTCCTTCTTCCGGTTCCGTTTTGTTTTTTTATTTTCTTCTTTTTCTTTTCGATTTCGATTTCTTTTCCTCTGCGTTTCTTTCCTACCCCCGGACGTTCCACTCCTCGGACATTACCTGCTAGCGGACGAGTGACACGGGAGGCGTCGGTAGCATCGTGTTGCACCACGCTTGTACGATCACACGTTATACTTTACGAAAACTTATAGTACGGCTCGTTTTCTTTTCTTTCAACTTTTTTTCTTATCCTCGTTTCGACTCGCGACTCACCTTAACTTACGAAACCCACGCACAGTACTCTACGGACCGTCTCGTTTTCCTAGTTTCCTACCTTACTCGCTTCTAAATTGCTACTCTATCGACCATTTTTAACTCTATCTCACAAAAACCCAAATATATTGTCTTTTCTATCTCTCTCTATACCTCTAAGACGGCGCGAGCCTATGAGATTATAAGTTGAGACTTAGAAAGACAAAACAAAAACACAACATAACACAAAACATACGAATTTCCTTATCGGGCATCGCGGCCTTAGATAATATTTTCAATTATTTTTTTCTCTTTCCTTTTATGGTTTTACGATATTTCGACTTTGACTCGATGTTCCGTTTTGACTTTGACTTGGTTTCTCTGTTGTTTCAACATCTTTTGTGTTTCGACTTATGTTCTTTTCTTTCCTCCATATGTTCCAAGCTCCCTTTCCACTCTCACCTCTTACCTTTTCTCAGTTCTCTTCTAGGTACATGAGGTTTCGTCTTTTCGTACCTACGATTGTACTTAGAACAGACTCGGAATACATGGGCGAATCGGAATGCCCCCATTTACCTTAGGGTCCCCTGTGTGTGACCTACCTTTTCAACTCAACAAAACTCAACACACTTCGGACATTCAGCGGCGTGTCCACGTTCAAGCCTAGCCGCTACCTTTACGAACTTTTACGACCTCACGACTTCTTACCAGAAGTCAACGACATCTTACGACAACTTACGACCTTTAACGAACTCTCACAAACTCTTACGACCTTTGACGACCTTTGACGATCCCTTATGACTTTAACGACCTTTGACGATTACCTATCCTGACTTACAATTAGTTGGACTTCAGTACACCTCTTGAGTAAGGTGTACCCCGTCCTTTCAACTCAGCCTTGCTGAAACTTGTGGAACCTGGATTAAAAGCCACAAGCGACTCCCACCACACTTGCGGAAACTGGATTAAAAGCCTCAAGTGATTCTCATAACTTTCGTGGAAACTGGATTACAAGCCCCGATTGTTCTTTACGATATTACGACATTCTATTGCGACTGTGATTCCCATAGTTGGATCCTTTCACGCACACCCCATACGATTATTCTCGACGACTTGGATCAGAGCTCCCAAGGACGGTCATTTACGATTACACAGATTCCAAGAAGGAATACTGATATTACGATTACTTTTGGACCCTGCTTGAGGAACCTGGATTACAAGCCCCAAGTACTTCCCACGTTTTGAGCTGTCAAAGGACACCTCCATCAAGAATTTATTTTGCTCCAAGAGAGAGCCACGAAGATTACGAATTGCCATACAAGCCAGTCGGTATTGACGAATACTTAGGAAAGTCCTTCTGGAAAGGACAGTTGCTATCTCAAGTGACCCCCAGACGTATATCACTTGGATATATAGCACTGTATTGGCCCATCAAGTTTATTTCAGTACCACTCAGGTACCTACAACTTATCAACAAGTCTCAAGATCTGTTACGATTTACCAAGTTTTACTCACAATCACTTACGATTTGCACCTTACAAGAAGAGTGCCACTATGAGTTTACGTCCTGCTGCTACAACTTTCATTCGGAAAGTTTCTAAGTGGAAGACTAAGGCCACAAGCTGGGTTCGAACCCATAAGCTGTCTGCTTTAGTATCAGAGGAGCCTTACAAGAAGCTTCCTGATCCCCCGGATATCCCACAACTTATTGAGGAAGATCCTAGTGATCCCTTAAGTTGCATTTATGCTCAGTTAGAACAAGACGATGAGTTTGTTTACGAAATGAGTGGAGAGGTATTCACTGCCTACAAACGTGTAGACCAGAAAGTAAAGCCTATCCCTGGAGTATTTCCTGAAGCAGCTCGAGTCATACGACAATTCCCTGAAGATCCATTGGCTTCATTGCCAATGCTATCACCTCGACCTCCTGTTTTCCAACCAAATGGACGACTCACTACCAAACGATTAGATGAAATGAACATCAACCCCGAAGGATTCTTACTCCCAGAAGAAGAGAAGCTATTCAAGCATATCCTACAGCTCAATCAACACACACTTGTGTTTGAAGAAGAACACCGAGGTTCTTTACGAGATGACTATTTCACTCCTTACATCATTCCCACAGTTCCACACATACCTTGGGCTTTCTCTAACATCCCTATACCACCTGGTATCAAGTCACAAGTTGTTGAGATCCTCAAAAGCAAGGTAGACGTAGGCGTCTATGAGCCTAGTCAATCATCCTACCGTTCAAGATGGTTTTGTGTTTTGAAGAAGAACGGAAAGCTACGATTAGTCCATGATTTGCAACCACTGAATGGAGTCACCATTCGTGATGCTGGACTACCCCCTATCCTCGACTCCTTTGTAGAACCATTTGCAGGATGTCAGTGTTATACTGCCTTTGATTTACATTGGGGATTCGACGCACGCAAGATCCACACCTCAAGCAGGGACATGACAGCGTTCATGACTCCCTTAGGCTTATTACGACTCACATCCCTTCCTATGGGATTCACTAATTCCCCTGCCGAATTCCAAGCATGTATGGCCTTTATCCTGAAAGATGAAATGCCACACATTGCAGACATCTTTATTGACGACTTACCTATCAAAGGACCTCTCACTTGCTACCCTGATGAAAATGGAAACCCTGAAGTACTCAGAGATAACCCAGGCATCCGCCGGTTTATCTGGGAACATGCCTTAGATGTTCATCGTATTATGCACCGCATAGGACATGCAGGTGGAACTTTCTCTCCCTCGAAAGCACAGATTGCTAAGAGAGAAGTCATTATACTTGGACACAAATGTACACCTGAAGGCCGAATTCCTGACCCACTCACCATTGACAAAGTCAAGAACTGGCCTGCCCTAAAGACTCCTAAGAATGTTCGTGAATTTCTTGGACTCTGTGGTACAGCTCGTATTTGGATCAAGGACTATTCATCCAGAGCAAGACCCCTTACTGAACTCATCCGTCAAGGTGCAACCTTTGATTGGGATGAGAGAAGACAAGCCGCCTTTGAAGATTTGAAGGAAGCTATCACCACTGCCCCTGTTTTATTACCTATCGATTATGCCTCTGAAAGACCTATTGTCCTATCTGTTGATTCAAGTTACATCGCAGTTGGTTTCATCTTATCACAAAAAGATGAACAAGGACGAAAGAGACCTGCTCGATATGGTTCCATTCCTATGAACGAGAGAGAAGCTCGTTACTCTCAACCCAAGTTAGAACTCTATGGTCTTTTCCGAGCCCTTCGAGCTTTCCGATTATATCTTGTTGGTGTTAAGAAACTTGAAGTAGAAGTTGATGCCAAGTATATTCGTGGAATGCTCAAAGAACCTGACCTACAACCCAATGCCTCTATCAATCGCTGGATTCAAGGAATCCTATTGTTTGACTTTGAATTGATACACATACCTGCTGAACGACACCAAGGACCCGATGCACTATCCAGACGAGAGCTAGGAGAAGGAGAAGTCATAGAAGAAGAAGATGACTCCTGGCTCGATGAGATAGTTTTGTTCACAAGTGAACCCCATGAAGCGCTCGATGACTCACACATTCCTTACAACCCTTTACAACTCATTCCTGTTTACCTGGCTTCTGAATCCCCTCAAGATGCAATTCTCCAAGCCATTAACCGATTCTTACTCACTGGACAACTCCCTGCCCATCTCGATGCTCAAACTAGACGACGATTCCTCGTACGGTCCAACCGATTCTTTCTCAAAGATGGAAAGATGTTCCGAACCAATGGAATCAAACCCCCACTCAAGGCAATTCTCTCAAACACCACTCGACTCAGTATTCTGAAAGGTGCCCATGAACAGTTAGGACACCGAGGAGAACAAGCTGTTATGCACACGCTCAAAGAAAGATTCTATTGGCCTAATATGTGGAACGATGTCCACCACCACGTACGATCCTGTCATGAATGTCAAGTCCGCAGCACTCGAAAGGTTGAAGTCCCTCTCACACCATCATTCCCAGCAACTATCTTTGTTAAATGCTATGTCGATATTATGTTCATGGACAAAGGCATGGGATTCAAGTACATTGTCGCAGCCAGAGATGACTTATCTCGAGCAGCTGAAGGACGAGCCCTACGAAACACCAAAGCTAAGACTCTTGCACAATTCTTTTGGGAAGAAATCATCTGCCGTTATGGTGCTGTTGGTGAAATTGTCACCGACAATGGCACTGAAGTACTAGAAGCCTTTGAAGAACTTGTACGCCGCTATGGAATCCCTCACATCAAGATCTCACCTTACAACTCGAAAGCCAATGGAGTTGTAGAACGAGGACATTTCACTATCCGAGAGAGCATTATGAAAGCCTGCAGAGAAAACCCTACCAAATGGCCTGAATATGTCCACTATGCATTCTTTGCTGACAAAGTTACTATCAGCCGATCTACTGGATTCTCCCCTTACTTCTTGTTATATGGTGTTGAACCAGCATTACCTCTCGACTTAGCCGAAGCAACTTTCCTTGTTGAAGGATTTCACTCAGGAATGTCTACATCTGATCTACTCGCTCTTCGCATTCGTCAACTCCAAAAGAAACAAGAAGACATTGATAAAGCAGCTCACACTCTTGCTCAGACTCGTGTTCGATCCAAAGAACAGTTTGAAAAGAGATTCAAGCACCGAATGTTTACCGATTCTCACAAAGAAGGTGATCTAGTGTTAGTTCGTAACACCACCATTGAGAAGTCTCTCAACCGCAAATGCAAGCCTCGATACTTAGGACCCTATGAAGTTGTTAAGCGCACTCAAGGAGGTGCTTACATCTTAAAAGAACTAGATGGAGCTGTCTGGAGACAGAAGGTTGCAGCCTTTCGAATCCTTCCCTATGTCAGCCGAAGTGACACAAGATTTCAAGAATTATTCCCCTCAACCTCAGGAAGCAACATTCAAGAGATTGGACCTGACGATGAAGATTATGGATCTGATTGAGATCCTTGTCAACCACATTCAACCTTGAATATGTATCATCTCACAATCGGTATTCTCACAACTCGTACAACTCTTTCTTTTCTCTGTCTAAGGTTCCAAGACCCTTAGAGCACAACTGAGGGCAGTTGTATTTTCAAGTGACCCCCAGATGTCCTGCGCGAAACAAGTTTCACCCAGAATCATGAAGAAAACAGACAACTATGCACCATTTCTCACCTTTTACTTTCATTTTATATATCTTACTTTGATACGTTTACTTACGATAAGAATCTTTTCTATGCTACAGAACTATAAATAAATAAATAACTAAGTAGAACCTACCGGAACCTTCTACCAAAGTGATAGAACTTTGCGGAACCTTCCATTTCCTTCTCACTCTTTCTATTCATTTCCGTTTCTTTCTATCGTTTTCCAAGACATTCTTTTGACTGCTTAGTAATAGACATTCTCACACTTTCCGCCACTTTCCGGAGACTTCCGAGGCTCCTGATTGGCTGCTCAAAAGTGGGCATTTTAGTATATATAGAGGTCCGAATCCTGCATGTACTTTAGCTACTTTGCTCCCCTTGAACAGTTCAAGTGGTATTCAAGACAAGTTTTCCCCACAAGTTATAAGTTTAGGACCTAAGTCGGTCCCTCTTCAAGTTATATTCAGTATTATTGGACTTTTGACAAGTTCATCATCAGAGCATAGCTGCTCATCGTCACCAGTACCCCTATCTCGTCGAAGACATTACAATCGAACTCGAGTGTACTTCAAACCCCTCAAATCAAACGAACAACAGGGATAGTCGACGTAACGTCTCGTCCACAATTCTCTGTAGGAAGGACTGTTCTATTCTAAGGTTTACATCCTAAACTTTTAGAGTATTCATCTTTTCCCTCGACACCGTCCGATCAAGATCCCGCTTACCAGTGAGTCTTCTTGTTCTAATATATAGTGTGACTTGGCTGTCGACAACTTGTTTCTTCTTGTCATTCGACTCCCATCTTCTATAATGTTAGGGCACCGACTTCTTCAGGCCTCTGGTCTCGCGCACTATTATCCCGAACCTCCTCCCGAAGTACCAAACCTCGAATATTCTTCTGACAATTTAGATCAGGTCCCAGGGATCATAATCGAGGGGGAATTTATGTATCGTAGCAAGAATCCGCTTCAATTCCCTCATCACATTGGTCTTTTCCGTCCCTTCGTGGATCATCCGTTCATTAGATTTAACGATAGAATTTGGTTGCATATTGTGGGTGTTCCTGATCCTGAATTCATTAGGGAACCATCCCTCTACTCTATCAGGGGTTGGATTATTGGGGTTCACTTCGCGACTTCAGACTTTGTCGAATTTGTCATCCTGGGTGTATTCGAAAAAGCACTCCAAATTATCTTTTTGGATGTGCTTAACAACTACGTTGACAAAACTCGCTGTCCTCCTTTACTGTATACGCTTGGAAATATTCAGTATTGGTCGTACATGTCTATCGACAATATTGAAGCCCGGGCCAAAGTCGTCCAAAACGTGGATGACGATCTGACCAAATGGAGTCGAACCTACCGCATTATTCAAGCCAATCTAATGCGTCTGCGTTGTACTCCCAGTCGAATTGTCATTTTTATCGATCCCATTACCTATCCAAAGGTATGTTCTCTCTTCGATTTATTTTGTAAATAATTTGCTGATATATTGTCAGTTGTATGCAGCTTTCTTTTATATCATCGAAATACCTGCGGAGGCTGCGGCCAACATTCCTGAAGGGGTACGTAATTTTTGACATTGTTATAACCATTTCTTGACGAGGATTCTTTGTATTTAGGCACGAGTTACTTTTTGATTGACTTTGCAATATCTGTCATCACTTTTCTTGATGTTTTACTCTCGACCTCTTTCTTGCTCTCACGAAATCTTCATCTTGTCATATTTTCTCGTTACCGACTTTTTGTTAAATTGGACTTTATCGCTACCATTTTCTGGACGTTTATTTCTTGATTATATCTTGTATTGTCGGGGGTTTTGAAATAGCCATATGGATTCGTAATTACCAACCGCGATTGTATTTTGTATTAACCAGCGAATATCGTAACATCCTGGTGTCGAACCTGCCACTAGGTTAAAAGCAATGTTTTGCTCTGTCAAGGATTCGAACTGCCACATCGGCGGGCTGATGCTGCAAATTTAACGCTCGATGACGTGTTACAGATGACACGCGATGGAACGTGTCCTTGACTCAAGTCAAACTCAATTTTGACGTTCGGAGTTTTCCGCAAAAGCTTCCGAAACGGTGGGTAAATTTAAACAAGAGTCACTCACTGGACCATAGCCCAGATTGTAGGCTTCATAAAAGTAAGGTCAAATTTTATAAAAAGTCTCTTACAAAACATGATTTTAAGCACCTAAAAATTGTCAAAAAATGCAGAATTTCAGCAAAATTTGATGAATCATAAAATCCTTGGCTAATTTAGACTTTTGTATCCAATTTTTAGATGTTAGAAATATTGAATTTTTGTTTATTTTTTATTGGAGAAAGGTTTATTATGCAAAATTCAAAAATTTGATACACTTTTATTTCTCTAAATATCATAATATAATTAAATATATTAAAATAAAGTGTTATAAATAGAGAGTCTAAAGAGAAGATATAGATTACTATTGTTGGTAAATCATAGTCTCTGTCAATTATACTATCTGATAGAGATATTCAAATATGCAATATCACTGACCTTTTCAAATTAGCAGTTTAAATTTTATATCACTTTTGGAGAAACAAAAGTATGTCAAAATTTTGAACTTTGTATAGTGAACTTTTCTCCAATAAAAATTTGAGAAAAATTCAATATTTCTAAAGTCTAAAAATTGGATACAAAAGTCTGAATTAGCCAAGGATTTTATGATTCATCAAATTTTGCTGAAATTCTGCATTTTTTGACAATTTTTAGGTGCTTAAAATCATATTTTGTAAGAGACTTTTTATAAAATTTGACCTTACTTTTATAAAGCCTAAAATCTGGGCTACGATCCAGTGACTTGGGGGATTTGAACTGACGGCCTAAATGACCCGAAGTGCGGTCCGACTTTTTGAGAATTATGACAAAACAAACTGTGCCGTCGAGTATTCGAACCGACAACTAACAGAGGTCGTACTTTTAGAGAAAAGTAATACGACTTCCCGGATTCGAACTAAAGGTCTTGTCTATAGTCCTGGTCGTTGGTCTATTAGTCCTAAGATAAAGGGATTGAAGGGATTCGATCTCGTGTTACGCGATGGGCCAATCAGTAGTGCAGTAGATAGAATGCACACGAAATAAAATATGAACATACAAGTATGGACGTCATAAGAGAAAAGAAAGAAAAGAAAAGCGAGGAAATAAAAGAAAATTGTCAAACATGTCTACAACCGATATCGCTTTTTCGTTTTTGATCTTGTATTTTAGTTTGGTTGGTAAGTCACTCATTTTTCTGAGTCGATGTTACAACCAAAACGAAGTGTCTATTCACTGAATAAAGTCCACGCGTGCATCAAACTATCGATACTACGTCGTGAGCATAGAACAAAGTCCAATCAAATAGAAAAATATGCAAAGAAGGTCTAAAAAAATGTCGAATATAAGTCATAAGTTGAGAAACATAAAAAAAAACGGAAAGAAAGAAAAGAACAAAAGTAAAAACAGGTTGAGAGACGAAGAAAGATTGTCTTTAAGTCAAATTAATTCATAGTCGAGATCGTCAAAGGAAATAGAGCGAAAAACAAAACAAAACAGAAAGAATACGAAAGAAACGATCCAATACTTCGAGGGAACGAAATTGGATGGAAAAATGTGAGTCGGGAGTCGAAGGTTCCATTCCACATCGGTCATAAAATATGTCCTCTTTGGTGCGCACTATGGTGATGCTGTTAGAAAGAAGAAACGAAAAAAAGTTGAATTAAACACGAATAAAATTGTTTATTCTGTGTTGTATTCATTGGGTCAAAGTCACGCGAGACTTTAGCCAAGAGTTGAAACAGTGAGATTGTCCATAGGATAAGGGTGTGAATTGACGAGAGTACGGACTATTTCATGAGGGATTACCCAAGGGAGGACAAAGATTTTGAAGTCGTTTGAAGGTATGAGGGATGTGGATTGAGGCATGGAAGAATTTGTGAACGATGAAATAAAGGAAAATGCTGGTGTGATGGCTGAAGAAATATCGCGGAAATTGGCCAGGATAGAAATAAGGATCGCCGAGAAAATAGGTTTGCGAATAATACTTGAATAAAGTCGTTTCCACCAAGGACGTTGGTATCGAGGGTGGGGTCGATATGAATAAACTTTTGCAACCCTCAATACGAGTCTGGAAACTCTGTTAGATCGTTGTCGTCCAACACAAAAGGTTCGGTGGAACAATCGGAACGAGGGGAAAGTGGTGGAGACTCACTGAATCCAGGAGGGGGTGGATACTCCCCGGGATGACCGAATTCACCATTAAGTCGTCGATCGTTAAGGCCGGCAGCTTTAGATGGACTGGGACGATAATTCAACAGATGGTTTAAGACGAGGTAGGCGATTCCTAGGTCGCTATCACAGTCCAGACCGTCGATAGAATCGATGAAGTCAAGGCATTGTTGAATGCTTCTTCGCTCCGAAGGGAAAAGATAGACATTGTGGACCAGATCGAATGGAGAATCACATTCGACGGGGTTGACATATTTGAGCATCCTCGGACATTCCTTCCACATTGCCCGGAATGTTGTATTCTTTTCCAAGTAAGAAATGCGTCCTTCCTGGTTACAGATTTCGATAGCGACCTTGAAGAGGAATACGTGAACAAATCGTAGCCAGAGGGTATAATCCTCTAGCCGTATGTCCCGGTTATTGTCGATAAAGATTCGAAAGGCGACGCTGATATCGGGAGGTAATAAGTCTTCTGGAGTTTTGACTAGTCGTGCGTCTCGTTTGTCAGGATTTGAGGCTGGGATATTAAAGAGAGACGGCATAATAAATTGATCAGTCGATATTGTTTGATTCTGGTAGACAGAATGCTTACTAGGACTCCCTGGGACTACATATAGCGGTCCTGGCTGAAGTCGACGCGACTTGTTCGAGTTCCTAAGGTCAGGATCGAACTCTACGTTGGTAGCAAGTCGATCAGCGGTATCTTGTGTAGTAGAGTTCTTCGTGTTTTCAACTGAGAGGTTCTTGAGATCCTCCATGATAGAATCTAATATCTTATCAGTTTGAGAGGTCCCATTTGGAATACTACTGTCTGTAACATTCCCACATCGACGTCAATTAACTGAGGGAAGTAAAAATAGATCGACTTACGGTCAGGGTTACATCCTTTACACGCAGGCGTGGGGTGTGGTGTAGGAGGACGAGGAATAACCTGGTGAGATTTCTTGAAGGGTAACAAGGGACAATCGACCGAATGGAAAGTTTCCCTGTCATGAACAAGGAAAGGATTCGGGTGAGGGATCCCCGAAGCGAACAGAGTAGTAGGAGAAGAATATTGTCCTAGACCTAATAATTCTTCAATAATGTGTACGTCGTCAGGACGTACCGCACCTTTCTTCGATCCGTTTTCGAGTTGTTCGACCGAGGGATTATGGTTTGGATCTGTAGACCATATAAGATGATGATCAGCAAACTCATACTCGGGAAGGGATTCGGTATCGGCATCATACTCACTTCCGTTATTGTCGCCAGATGTCCTGCGGCTGCTGTCAATTGCGTCATCCACTAGCATACCCGGCGGTTTCGGGCTTTCAGATCCACGTGGTGTGATCGGCATGCTCGAAGTGGAGTCAGAAGCTTCTGAAGATCCCGAGATCTGCGGTTCCTGAACTCCGTCCCGTCGATCGTGATCACCTGGATCGGAAGCCTGTCGATCTCGGTGAGTGAATTTGATAAGAACGTTAGACTTTGTTTTTCTAATTACCTTCGTACTTGCCTTCTCACTGTCGACCTCCTCATCGCTTCCCTCGTACATATCTTCCCTCATCAACATCTGACATCCCTCCCACGCGAACTTATCTTGCCGAGGGATGAGCTGGATCGTAGCCTGGTAAAGGCCCACGTTCGGTACTCGATCGACTCCCGGGAAGAAGGTTGCGACGGTGGCCTCATTCGTAATGAAGTTCATAGTACCTTCAGGTACACTTCGAGGTAATTTGATCTTCAGTATCTTCCGTGTACTAATGTTGACTAGGAACTTTGGGTCTTCTCGACAAGACTGGTCCAATTCGCCTATAACTTCTTGGACGAACTCGACATCGCTCATACCGAGTGATATTTCGCCTATAGGAGCTAAGGCCTCGAAGGACTTCGAGTCCTGGACACGAGCGAAGACTTCATCGACGAAGAAAACACGGTTGATGTCGATCCTTCCGTCGTCGAAGACCATGACATCAGGTGAGTATTCTTTACGTGGAGACATACCGACCATATTGCTATATAGCGATAGAGGTTTATAGTTAAAGTGTGGTGAGTGATTTGAAGGGTAGGTTAGACAATTGCGCTGTGGTTCTGGTTTCTGTACTGACTTTTCTCTCTCCCTTTTATACTGATTCCCCTGTAGTTGCTATTCCTCTAGGATGCTAAACTCTTCGAGCATCTGGCGTACTTGTTCAATAACACCCTCACTGTCTTGTGATGAGTCTATCGACGTCACTTGTTCTTGTTCTGACGTGTTCTGGTTCTCGGTTTTCAACTTGTCTGGTAATGTTTTCTCTGCCAATAGGGGATATCTTGCTACGTCTTGATCATCTTGTGGTTCTATGACTTCGTCTGGTCTCTGCTGTCCGAGGACTTTATCCATTTGATATTCTTTTCGGTGAGTAGTTAAGCTGTCTATGACGTTTTCCTCACTACCCACTGACGTTTCTCTTATTGTTACTGCTTCTTTCTTCCCGCAGTTTATCAATTCAGACATCTGACTAGGTCCCGCAGCTTTTCCTTTGCCCGTATCAACACAAACTGCATCAACTTCGAAACTTAATCTTCCCGATTCATTTTCTTGTTCTTCTGGTCGGGCTTTTTGTTCCTCAACTTTGTTTCCTTTAGAACTTTCGATTTCTTGGTTTGAGATGTCCGGTAAGTCATCGGAGTCTTGTGTGTTCTCATCATTATTTGGTACATGCCTATCATTTGATATATTGTGTGTAGATCCACTTGTATTGTCGTCAAAACTGCGGAGCTGTTTCAATAGGCCCCAAAATCGATTTATTCTGGTATTCTCGACGGCCTTCACCAATAGTTTTGCTGGACTATGTTTTCGTTTGGATTTAGATACCGCTCGCTGGTGATGGGGTTCGTCCCCTTTCCATTTTATTTTCTCCCTCCACTTTGATGTACTCGTTTTTGTAAGTACCTGCACTAACTTCAACTTTTTTAATGGACCGAAGGTCTGCTTGTCAGATACTGTACTTTCTTCAGTCCCTCGGGTTTGTATTAAGTCTTCTTCACAGGTTTTATTATTTGGTACATTTCCCTCTGTACTGGACCACAATTGGTTCAAACGTTCTACACCTAAACTTGTAGTAGGCCACTCTAGTCCTGGAGGTAAGTCATCGTCTTGCCGATTCTCAGATTTGCTTGCTAACTCAATTTCTTCATGTCCTAAGTTGTCTGTCCTTAATCTTGTTGAAGGTCGAGGATTTTCTGGCATTGTTATACTACGCTTTTCTGGAATTATGGAGGGAATTTCTTCTGGAATAATAGGGGGAATTTCTTCGGTATTTTCGATAGGTATTTCCTCAATAAATGCTGTTGTCTCTATCAATGTATTTTCTTCTGGTTCTTCCTCAATGAAATATGAGTGAGCATAGAACCTATTACTGCGAGCTTTCTGTAAGAAGTCTGCAATATTAGGATCCTCAACTAAATGTTCATCAGGGGTGACCAGTATTTCATGCCTTGGATTTAGTTCTTGATCCTTGAATATGAGGTAGGTTCCATCAGCTCTTTCATCTATAGAAACAAAATTTCCCCTTTGCCAGGGTCTTCCTAATAATAAATCAAAAGGTACTTTCTCTCCAATATACAAACTTGCAAAGGTCTTTACTCCCCCACAAATTAAAGGTACATTGGGAACTAATCCCTTAAGTTTACTTGCTCCCCCATTAGCATCATTCATATTGACTGTGCTTTGGGTATCCAAGGGTCTTGAAAGGACTTCTTTCCATACATTTTTATGAGCAATGTTTAGTTGAGATCCTGTATCTATAATTGCTGTGATAGGCATACCTTCACACTCCATCTTCAATTTAATGAGTGTTTCTTTTGCTCTGTATACCATGGCTGCAGCAACTATTGGCTGGTTTACTTGACCTAGATTAACCTTTGGGATTTCAGGTATGTTTGAGATTAATTTTGAAGGTGGTTTGGGTTTAAGAACTTCTCTCAGATTTGAGGTCATTTCTTTTGAAATCCCAAACACTTCTCCTATGGCTAGGGTAACTGGCTGATTTAGAATCCTACTCAGAACATTTCTCTGGTCTACCTGAGATTGTACTTCAGACTGTTTTGGGATCCTTTTTGCTACCACTGAAAGGTCTTTTTGCTTGATAGTTTCACTAGTATCTTCCATTAAAGCATCATCATCTTGAGGATTAAATATTGTGTCATCCACAGAAATTGGGACAGGGTTAGTAGGTACTGGAAGTATTTCTTCTGGTTGAACCTTCTTGTCTGTCTTCTTTTTATCTCCAAACCTGGGATGAGATTCTTCATGCTTTTTCCTAGAAGGGTTGAAAACTTTTTCAGAGGTGGTTTTTCTGAATTGATTGTTCTTCGCTGAAGAACGTGTAGCTACAAAAACATTTTCCTCTGAGTCTTCATCTTCTGAATCACTGGAATCTGATTCATAATCCTCTACTCTTGCTGGACTTATTGAGATATAGTGATTCTGAATGGGTCGAAGTCTTTCGATGGCAGCTATTAAAGGTTCATCAAATGTAGCTCTTTGAATAAAAGTTCCATCAGCCATAATATATTTGCCTGTACTATCTTTAGTGATAATACCTTTAGTGACCAGATCACTTATCTTAGAACAGAAGAACATAGTATGTCCTGTCCCTCCACATCCAAAACATCTGCGATCCTCTGGATTGAGAGGAGCTTGCTGGAAAGCATTATTTCCAGGTTTTAAATGTGGAGGAGGCGAACGGTTAAAAGATAGAGGTGGACCTGGGCTGGCAGCAGATGCTGCACGATTGGCTGCTTGACTTGATACTCTCTGAGCTATTTGCTGACGTTCAACAGGCTTCATCATGATATCGGCTACCATGGGATCCAAACTATATGCTCTATAATACAGTGATGAGTAGCTTTGATCATGAATAGACAAACAATTCATTTGATCAATTAAGTCTTCTACCTCTTTTGACTTGGATTTGTCCTCAGAAATTTTATTTTCTGTTGTTTTAGGTTCAGACTTGACTACTTCCTTGTGTTCTTTCAGTCTGGGCTTGAAACGGACTTTCTTTGAATCCCTAGAAGTTAGACGAGATTTATGTTTCTTGACAGACTCATGATCAGTGTCCCAATCAGAATCAGAGTTATCCTCATCCTCTTCATCATCTGACTCTGAATCGCTATCATAGTCAGTTTCATCCTCCGATAAGGTGCGCTCATTGTCAAACCGATTACGCTGAAGAAGGGACTTGGCTACCTTGCAGACACTATCTGTCTTGAATGGGTTTTCTAGGTCATGGTCAGGATATATAGCCAGTAGACGAGCTTCTAGCTTATCTCTGAAATCCTGAGGTATACCTTTCCAGAAATATAAATCTTTTTCATCCTCAGATATTTTCTTATGAGACTCAAGCCATCCTGCAATACGAATAAATTTCCTGTTATAGGATTTCCAATGTGGCATTCGCATTGTTGACTTCTTGTGTCTCATATGCTTACAATATGCTTCTAGATCTCCACGTTTGTAGCGCTTAGTATATCTTTCGGCGTCAAAGTATTCTAAAAGATCTTGAACAAAGACTTCCCAATTCTTACCAGAATAGCTTGGTAAACCTTCCATGAACTCA
The DNA here is from genome assembly GCA_038087015.1 of Cerrena zonata. Classification (NCBI taxonomy): domain Eukaryota; kingdom Fungi; phylum Basidiomycota; class Agaricomycetes; order Polyporales; family Cerrenaceae; genus Cerrena; species Cerrena zonata. The sequence continues at coordinate 373,402 of JASBNA010000021.1, forward strand.
CGTACACTTCTAGAGCAGTACTGAGTTATATTTTGAATTTTTTCTTCCTCATCAGTAACTAACTTCTGAGCACATAGCTTCTCGTAATGTTTGATGAAGAGTTTGACTTGAGAGAATTTTCCTTTGAACTTTTTGGGGGCACTCTTGGTCCCAGGAACAGGTAAGTGATGAACTCCTGTTTGATTGATTGCTGTCATAGTGCTACTTGATCTTCTGCTATTAGTAGGTGTTGCTGTAGTACTTGATTTAAGTGAGTAGGTTGATTGAGTAGGAGTGGTAGAGGTAGATGATATGTTACTTGAAGGGTTAAGGAGATAAGGTTGAGGAGAGTTAGATATTGAGTTAAGTATTACTGGAGTATTTGTGAGACTAGACACAGTAGAGGTTGTATCTGAATCTGTCATATAAAGGAAACACAACAATTAAAGTAGATAACCAACCCCTCGCGGTGGGCTCCACTGATGTCGGTCTCAGAAAGTGATTAGTCTATATAGGACTAAATACGAACTTTCCTCGCAGAGAAATCTTGGGTGAGACGTTACACCGAATATTCCCTGTTGTTCGTTGAGTTGGGATTGTTTTTATCTACTTGCCCGCTTGTGTGTTGTGAAAGAGTAGATAAGGTAGGTAGAGTAGGGAGAATATAGGAGAGTTTAAGGGTTTAGAACTAGGAAAGAGACTGGAATATAAAATCAAAGGATAAAGACTTTAACTGAACAAACTTATGTCCACTTAAAGCAGGATACGACTCTTAAATGCTGAACGATACGACTGACAAACAAGAGAGACACTTTGTCTCTAGTTTACTGACTTATAACTGAGAGGGGAAGACTACTAGACAGGTTCTAGTGAGTCACTTTAGATTACTTTAATCTAAAGGTAAATACAGGAAAAATACTGGAGTTCAGAGGCTTGCTTGGAAACTGCTTCCAACCTTCTTGCTTAGAGGGAAGAGAGGGGCTCTATTTATGCTTTTTGGAAGCCTCCTTTCTCTAGCCAATCAGGTTGTGACAAGTGTCTACTCCACTTGTTGCTAAGTAAAATACAAAGATGTACTTATATAGAATAAAGTTAAAGTTTTTGGTAACTATGTTTCAGACTTGAAACATGTTTCAGATAAATATTGTCATGGTAACCTTGTATTCCTATACTGTCTTTGATATTATTGTCTTGTTTGTCCCTGATACTTTGATATGATGAACCTTAAACACATCACTCTGACTCAGATAATGTCTTGTCACTCTGACTCAGATGATGTTTTGTTAGTTTTGATTCCGATTTGCCGGGTCTTGATTCCGAAATAATGGTTCTTAGTTCCGAAACACTGGTTCTTGTTGTGAGAGTAGTAAAGTCCCATCATTAGAGATCTGCAGTTCCAGTTTCCAGCTACTGTCTTCACAGATAAGTCTAGGGTTGACTTCTGTAATGTAAAATCCATATTTGATAATTAAATATTATCAAGAATAATATTCTCTTTGAGGATTGATAGTGAGTCTCTTGCTGTTATGTTCATGCATGAAACCATTTTCATGCAGGACAGCGGCGACACGGTTGCCATACGGTAAGACTTGTTTGAGGCTGTTATTGCCGTCGTGTGCCCACATTCTTGTATACTTGAGCTCAGGCTTATCTTCTAGCTAACAACAAAATATGAACAGAAATAGTTTCATAAGAAATAATAGTACCTACTACGTAGCAGCATGTGGTGCATGCATTTTTGACCCTCCAATTAGGTGTGTTCCTACCGAGTGCGGTCGCGATCCGTTTGTCTATCAGACGGAGCATGCGCAAATAGATTTCATATGTCTCTGACAAGATCATACGAAGATGACGTTGGAAAGGGATCTACAGATGGTCATTTAGTAACACCAACAGAGGATTATAAAACACCTACCATGTAGTAGTCACATATGACCCGTGTGAATGCTTCGATGCTCACCGAAGCCTTCCGAGACCGAATACGATGGAATAGTTCTAGGGTTCGGAAACCAATGGCAGCCTCAGGCAGGACGGGAGTCTTTACAAGAAGTCCGTGCTCAGCAAAATCAACAGCAGCTGAGGTGCTCAATGGTGGTCGGAGGATAGTGCATGATCATTCCATGGAAAACAATTCATAGACGATCAAGGTATAAGCCTGAGGGCTCCCTTCGTCTGGCAGGAGAGGCTCATTCGATTCAGGAGGGAGAGAGGGCACTGAATGTCCATACTTCCATTTGATGTATGCGTCTGTCATAGGCTCAATGAGAGGGTTCCACACACTCATTTCCTGTCGCCGATGTAACTGCCAACTACGAGGATGTCGAGTACGTTGTCCTCTTGTCCTAGATAAATATATCAGCTCATGGAGTCGGCAACATAATAGAATATAAGGAATACCAGTGAAGATTTGACATGGTATGCACAATCTGCATATTGTCGTTGTTGGGTAACCCACTGTCATCATTGCCGTCATCTCCATCTTCAACCCAATCATCAGGACTGGCATCAGGCATTGGGACATCGTTATTGGTGACGTCCCTTGCAACGCCACCGCTACCAGATGCAATGGAGTCTGTCTGGAGAGTTTGAAGTAGCTGGTGTCCAGCTGCATCGAGACCTACCAAAGACTTGTAAATACAGTACTAGGAGAGTAAAATGATAATTAACTTACCAACATATTGCTCGTGCAAACGCTCTTTGAGCTTCTGGCGTGCAATAGCTCTCGCTTTGAAGCTGAGAGTGGCAGAAACCTTTTCTACCGCAGAGCGATTGGCAATGGTTGAGAGCGACGTGTTTGGTGTCATGAACTGCACTCTTCGCACCTGCCGACTCACTCCGGTATTGTGTTTCGATCTCGCCATAGCCTTGAACTTCAGTACTACTAACACTTGTAGTCCTCGCGGTCTGAGTGGAATGATCGACCATCAATGAGTGGATCGATCATCCTGCCACCGCGGCCCTCGTACTGTAGAATCGTCGGGATCGGAATTTTGAAGTCCGACTGTCTTCAACTTCAAGTTCATCATGGCTCCAATGGTCTGGCGTGCGCCCGACGGTGTCGGTCAGAAAAAGAGATTTGTACTATACGGTAGTTGAGTGGTTACAGCAAACTACCGACAATAAAAAGTCTTTCTGCAGAGAGATCTTGGGTGAGACGTTACACCGAATACTCCCTGTCGTTCGATGGACTAGGATAGTTTGACTGTCTTGCCCGCTTGTCGTCAGGATCTGACAAGAGTTGTTCAACCGGTAAGGGTTTGAGTTGGTTATAGATCAGAACTGGTTAAGGTCCTGACTATAGGTGGGTGGATGGGGGGATAGGAGAGTAACGTAAGATGTCGTTAGGTAACGTGAAGTGACTTGAGGTAACTTGAGGTAGCTTTGAGATGCTTATACGAAGGCTTATACTCTGACTGAAACTGACTGGAACACTGAAACTTGTGGGGTAAACTGTGGGAATTTAACCTCTAACCGTATGCTAGAGGGGACTCTCCTCTTACTCTGAGGGGTGCTCAGAGGGGGAAAAGTTTTTTTTTATGTACAAAAATCTGAGCTCCTTATATACTATTTGGACCCTGGGCCATCGACCAATCAGATTCATCCATCAATTTCTGACTAATCATTCCCTTTTGTCCTAGAAAGTTCTATCCCTTTCCACTACTTTCTTTCCTGTTTCCACTAGGTTCTTTGTCCTTCCATTGCCTGAGTTGGATGCTTATCTAATCGAGATGAATGTTCTGAGGGTTTCTATGCCATGTGGCCTTCTGTCTGTGACTTGGTACCCAGAGTTCTTGAAGATTCTGGCTACTTCCGCTGGGTTCTATGATCTTCTCGCAGGTTCTGCCTGGGCCTTGGAGATTCTGAGAGGTTCCGTGAGCTTCCTTCTGGGACTGGGAGTCTAACATATCCTTTCATGGACATCCTACCCTTGTTAGGGTGAGCTTATTCCAGTTATTCTGCTTGTTTTATCTGAGAAATCGACCTGTCTATGCACTGATCAACTTCAGTGCGTGACAAGTGGGGGTCACTTTGAAAATACAACTGTCCCCAGTTGCATTGACCGGTAGGTCAAATACCAAATAGTGAGGCCTTGTTTTCTGAGAGAAGTGGCGCTTCAGGGATGAAGTTGTTGAATGGATCAAATCTCGGTGATTCATATACGTCGGTTTTGTAAGGGAAGAATTTCCAAAAGGATGTTACAGATCGAGGAATGGAAGTTCACATGCATCAGGAGGATATTTGTAGGCATCGTGCCTTTTCACTCTTGCCCACCAGAAGCAAGGTGTTATTCGTAGTGTTTGTCTCTTATCGTATCATGGCTTGGCTCAAATCGTTATTTGAACAAGGTTCACTCTTGCCCACCAAAAGCAAGGTGCTAATCGTATCGTATCGTCTTTGTATCGTATCAAGTTTCCTTCCTGGATGCATGTTCATTTGTATGGAGTACCGACTCCATGACTTTCTCCCATTCGGTTGGGCTGTAATATCGGATGTTCTTTTTACACAGTATCGTGAGCTTCTGAGTCATCTGAGTCAGGTTCGTATTGAGCTATTCGGCGTACTTTCTTCTGTAGATCTTGTAGACGTATATTGTTTCGTGAGATGTATGGGATAATTCGGAAGGCAGCAACTTTCTGCCTCCAAATTGCTCCGTCCAGTTCTTTGAGGATGTATGATCCATTCTGCGTTCGTCGCACAACTTTGAAAGGTCCCAAGTATCGTGGCTTGGACTTCTTGTTTAAAGACTTCTCTATTTTGGTATTCCGTACTAGGACCAATGCATTGGGCTTGTGGTATTCAGTGTATAATCGTCTGTGATATCGTTTCTCAAACTGTTCTTTGGACTTCATTCGTGTTTCGGCTAATAACTGGGCAGCTGCTTCTAAATCGGATTGCTTCTTTTCGAGCTGACGGATTCGTACAGCTAACAGATCAGAAGTGGTCATGTTAGAATGGAATCCCTCAGCCATTATGGTCATTTCGGTTAAATCGAAGGGCAATACTGGGTGGATTCCGTGCAACAGATAGTAAGGGGAGGTACCGGTTGAGCGTGTTACTGTAACTTTGTCTGCAAAGAAGGCATAATGCACGTATTCTGACCATCGCTTTGGGTGATCCTGGCAGGCTTTCATAATTGACTCTCGAATTGTGAAGTGTCCTCGCTCAACAACCCCATTGGCTTTGGAGTTATAGGGTGAGATTTTTATGTGCGGGATTCCATATCGATCCATGAGAATAGAGAAAGCTTCAGAGACTTCTGGTCCATTGTCTGTTACTACCTGTCCTATGGCTCCATAACGGCAAATGATTTCTTCCCAGAAGAATTTTGACAGAGTCTTGGCTTTAGTATCTCGTAGGGCTCGTCCTTCCGCTGCTCTAGATAAGTCGTCCCGAGCAGCTACAATAAACTGGAATCCCAGTCCTTTTTCCATATACATGATGTCCACATATATTTTGGTAAAGATTGTCCCGGGAATAGAGATAGTAAGGGGAGTTTCTGCTTTCTTGACACTGCGGATCTGACATTCATGACACGACCGTACGTGATGCTGAGCATCCTTCCACATGTTAGGCCAATAGAATCGTTGCTTTAAGGTTTGCATCAAAGGATGCTCTCCACGATGTCCTAGATCTTCATGGGCTCGTGTGAGGATGTCAAGACGTTGTGAGAGAGTAAAGATAGCTTTCAAGGGTGGCTTGACTCCATTTCGTTTGAACAATTCCCCTCGATGTAGGAAGAACTTCTTAGCTCTGACGATCAGACGGTGTCGTTGTTGAGATGTCAAGTCACAGGAAGTCTTAAAGGTTGCAAGATATTCTTTTATGGCTTTCATGTTGCGATCTTGTACAGTATCGGCCACTAAGTATGAGGGGATTATTTGCAGAGGGTTGAAAGGGACAGTTTTGTCTTGACGGTCCTGGGGGTCACTTGTGAATAATGCTATCTCATCTAACCATGAATCATCGTGGTCTTCTATATCCTCGCCTTCACCTAGTTCTCTTCGGGATAAGGCATCTGGACCTTTGTGTCTTTCTGCCGACACATGGATTAATTCAAAGTCAAATAGCAGAATCCCCTGAATCCAACGGTTTATGGACACATTAGGCTGTAGGTCAGGTTCTTTGAGCATTCCTTTGATGTATTTTGCATCTACTTCTACTTCCAACTTCTTGGCTCCTACCAAGTACAAGCGGAAAGCTCTGAGTGCTCGGAACAATCCGTATAGCTCCAACTTAGGTTGGGAGTACCTTGCTTCCCTTTCATTCATAGGGATGGATCCATATCTAGCAGGGTGTTTCCGTCCTTCTTTATCTCGTTGGGAAAGGATGAATCCTACTGCAATTAAGCTAGTGTCAACAGATAGGATGAGAGGTTGGTCTGAGTGATAATCGATAGGTTTCAGCACGGGTGGAGATGTAATGGCTGACTTTAAGTCATCAAAGGCTGCTTGTCTTCGATCGTCCCATTCAAAGGTAATTCCATGCCTAATGAGCTCCGTAAGAGGTCGGGCACGTGACGAGTAGTCCTTAATCCATATTCGAGCTGTTCCACAGAGTCCTAAGAATTCTCGAACATTCTTAGGGGTCTTTAATGGCGGCCAATTCTTTATCTTGTCCAGAGTTAAGGGGTCAGGAACTCGTCCTTCAGGAGTACATTTGTGTCCGAGAATGATGACCTCTCGTCGTGCTAACTGTACTTTGGAGGGTGAGAATGTGGAGAGTTGGGGCCCACGATATCCCGCGGTGGAACGGATGCTGGTTGATCTTCGATCAGCTCCAGTCGGTAGACTTCTCTTACATGATCCACACCCAACGTGTTTGGTGCGTATATTGGAACTGATCCCTATTCAAGTATCTGATTTCCTTGCAACCAGTGGCTTCCTTCGATTTCTCAGGCCACTCTGTTTCGTCACTATGAAGGGGAATCATCAATCAGTGGTACGACAACGAGGTTCTTGATCTGAGAGGGTGGTTTCCATTGTATCGCGTAGATGGTTGAGTTGTCGAAGGTCCTCATGCTTATCCTATACTGGTTTCTCGTGTTTTTCTGAACGCTAGTATTTGTTGTATTCAAATACATTTTCTCATGTCACCAGTGTTGTTCTTTGTGGGTCGAATTTCGTTGGACCAACAACGCCACGTGTTTTGAGGAATAAGCGCCGACGAAGTGTTTAAACACGAAATACCCAAAACGGTATAAGTTGAAATATGAAACATAGAATAAAAACCGCCGGATTCGAGGACTGATACGAATTGGTTCCGTTTTTGACCGCCTAAGTCAGAATGAGACAGGCAAAGTTTCCATGGAATCGGTTGGGCTAAGTTCTTGGGACCCTTGTATCTTTTCAGGCGAAGAGACCGACCGATGCGGTTTTTGTAACTCAGAGGCTTTTCGAATGAATGAGCTGCGGTGTACGGTGGAGGCAGGTTCTCAAGTTCACACGAGGTTATTGAGCTCCACGAAGGCATGTTAAAGCGGCGGGAGGAGAGGTACATTCGATCAACGAAAACGGAGAGTTTGGAAACGTATCAAAGAAGTGTCCGTAGAAAGGCCGAAGAAGCGAAATAGCAGACGTTTTTAGTTTTTATGGGGTTATAGTAGCTAGAGTGTCCGTAAAAAAGGGGAAAAGGAACGGTAGGGGATCGAGCATTATGGGATTTTCATAGCAAAAACAAAAAGAACACGACTGGCGTACGTGAGAATTGGAAGCGATAGAGAAATGGGGGGTTTTATCGATAGTAGCGGAATCAGAAGTAAAGGGGGAGGCGGAAGTTACGAACGTAGAAGGGAGGAGAACGCGAAAACAAGTAAAAGCTGGTGGAGAATCCGGGACGCGATCCACGCGAAATGTTCGGGGATGTCGCTAAGCAACAAAATGTAGTGTCGTCGAGACACCTGGGCGAGCTAGCGAGAAGAGAAGCGGAGGATGATCAGTAAGAGTGGGTAATAGAAGCGGGGGATGCTAACGAAGTCGCGAAGTTCGCTGGTGAACGCTGGGCTCAACGATATCGTGGGTTCCTGAAGTCGATCCGGCGACGGAAGGCAACGACTAGGCGTGCATGGAGGCTTGTTGAATTGGAGATGAGCGAAGGCTTGAGATAGGCAGAAGGTGAGAGTGGTCGCGATGAAGAGACGGACACGTTGTGCCGCGTCATCGAGTAAAAGTACCTTGCCTATTACAAACGGCGAGGACCACCAGGGCCGCGATGAATGAAGTTTTGACGAGGATGTGTCGATACGCGTTGTCGAGAAGAGTCTAAGGGAGCGAGCACGGGTTGTGGATGATTAGGAAGAGTAGGATTTCTTGGGATCGGGGGATGATAGTGTGTGACGAGTGAGTCGGCGTGATTGGTGAAAGAGTCGAAAGCGAAGGAATGCCGGGGAATGAAGATGAGTCCGTGAACGAAGTAGCCATCTTGAAAAACTTGGGTAGCGCAGTTGCTGTCCACGTAACCAGCGAAAGTCCCAGAGGGGACAAAGCCAAACATACGGAGAGGGTGGGCCATCGTCGTATGAACGATCTCGTTTTGCGGAACCCGAGACGGACCAGACGAAGCGAATGTGCGACGGCTGCCTTTGGCGGCTGAGGTGTCCTTTACAACGAGTCGGGGTAAGGACTTGTTGGTGAGGGACAGTCCTGAGGTTCGGAGGATTCTTCCATAAGCATTGTTTCATCCTCGTAGATTGCGTTATTGAATGGTGAGGGGTATTCGCCAGGAGCGCCGAAGTCTCCCTGTCTTCGGTAGTTGTTGATAATTCCAGCGTGGTATCCATCATCCGATCGAATGTCTACAAGGTACTCGAGAAGTTGACGGACTTGAATTTCTTCAGCGCCGGCGCGCATGAGTTGAGAAGGCTGTCGAAGAAATTCCATGCATTGATATGCCGATCGTCGTTCGACTGGATGTAAGTAGACGTTGGTGTCGCGTTTGTCTTCTGGTTCGAGTACAAAGAGCTTGTAATGTCTGTAGAGGGCTCCGGCGCTGTGAGGTCCAGGGATTTCTTGGTGTTGTTCCCTAATCCAGTCATTCTTCCCCTTAAAGTAACAGAGGTCCTCGCTGTATCTGAGGAGGAATACGAAGATGACTCTCAACCAAAAGTTGGAGTCTGGGAACTTAGTGTCTTCGGAAATTCCAGCCATTCGACAGAGCATCCGTCGGTCACAATCCCTAATAAAATGGAAGGCAGGGGATCCCGGTGGAGGCGTCATCGGAGGTGACGTGGAGACGGAGGTGCTGTCGTCCATTATTAGGTCCGGAAGGATTGGCGAGGGGTCAGAGGGAGCTTTTCTAGCTGATGCCGATAAGTCCCCATATTCGAATTCTAAAAGAAATCCTTGTTGATCTGACTGGAAGGTGATGCTGAGGGAAGTGGACGAACTACGCGTGGAGTGGAATGAGTTATCAGATGAACTGGATGAAGCCGATGGTGAAGACGTGTCATGACGGTGGAAGGTACCTGGTGGCAAAAAATCTGGAGTTTTGAGGCGACTTGCATCCAGGTGTCCGCCTGTTATAACGATATCCGTGAGGGATTCAGGTACGAATGGTCGAAGTGGACACTCAAGCAAGGGGTGGCTGTCACCTTTGCAGAGTGTACACGAAGGGATCGAAGATATAGACGGGGAGGGTGTAGCCAGTCGTAAGATTGGAACTGAGGGACCAACGTCCATGAAGGACACTTGAGTATCGGGGGTACTATTTCGTTCGTGTTCCGAGAGAGTCAAAAACTTCTGGTTTATGGGAGACGTGGGTGGCGTAGGGAGCTGCTGTGTAGGATATCCCAGAGTCAATACAGGGTCCTTGTGATCGGGAGGGGGACTTTGAAGGACTAGGGACTCGCGGGCATCACACGTCGTATATCCTACAGCAGGGACAGGTGTAGGAGGAAGTAAGACCGGGGACACCGAGCAGGATGGAGTCCATAAGTCAAGCAGAGAGTCGTCCGAGTCTGAACCGTTAAGGGAAGCATTATTTGTATTATCGCAAAGGGGGGGTTGACGAGTAAGGACCGTAGGGTATGGAGTTAAGGGACGTTTCCCCTCATCTTGCTTCCTAGTATGGTTCCGATGATTGTAGGTCTGACCAAGGTTCCTTGCCCACGAGCTCGGAGCCGTTTTGCTGAGGAACAAGTCTTGGATTAGTTCATGTTTGTCACGGATCGCGGGATCATACCTAGGCTCGAGCTCGTTGGTTATTATGAAGGACTCATCGGATTCAGAAGAAGAGGTGGAAGAGAGAATGTGTTTGTGGTTGACGAAGTCGTAGGTGGGAAAACTAGGCTGATCGGTTCTATTGGAAGGTTTCGGTCCGTTAGAAGTGCGGGCGCTCCGACTACTGTTGATCGTTCCGTTCCGGTGGCTGTACCTGCCTCGTGGGGGGCCTATCCTTACATTCTCGTTTGTCTTTTCTTCTCGTACTCGCTTCCTTTCGCTTCTCCACTCATCCAACCTTCCCACTGATCGATCTCCCTTGAATGGCTCAGACTTGGTAGCAACTTGAGCCATGAAGACTTCGACCGGCTCCGGTTTCTTGATAATTGAGGTGAGCGATGGTTCTGCGAGTGTTTCTACTGATGGATCCAACTTACAGGTCCCGCATCGATCTTGGCTTGGCCTTCAGCCTGCCCACCGATATGATGCTTCAAAACATGACGAGTCCAATCTTCCTCGACCTTTACCGAGTTTCCCTCGGCTCCTTTGTCGATCATAGGTAAGGATCCAGTCCAACGATCGATGTCGGGTTTGGGACACAGTTGTACCAAGGCGCGATATGCACCGACCCCAACAGGGCTGTCATCACCAGGAGCTTTCCAAATGGCAGTAGTTTGGTCGCACATGAGAGTAATCGTGCCGTCAGGTAAGTTTTCATGAGCTTCGATAGCGTAGGCCTTCTCGAGACTGACGTTAATGGTAGCCGTAGGTATGTTCTTTTTGCGAGATAGATCAGCGAAGATACCATCCAATGTTTGGACAGCTAAAGGTCCTGGACGAGTCGTCTTGCCTACCACCGGAATACGAGCCATTCCTCCTTGATCGGAAGATTTGGTGAACTCGGTAGGGGCGAATGTCCATTTTGCGCGAGTGGGATCACTGGCCAAGGCGACAAGCTTATCGTATTCAAACATAGAAGGACTGGAGGGTGGGGCAGGGGATATCGAGCTGTTACTAGGGCTGGAGTACGAGTTAAACGTGTTCGAGGGGATCGACACTGGAGAATCTTGGTGCAGGTCTTTCTTCTTTTTATACTGAACTTGTTCATTTTCCAGATTTTCGACATAGAACTCAACCCCGAACATACCAGGTCCCCATACACGAGACAAGGGGTATTCTACCACTTGTTCTCTCGTCCTGAATCTAGGATTCTGGCAGGTGCTCATTTTGTCTCCGTCTCGTCGCGGGATACTCTGTTCGTTCTGCGTTGGGGTCCTTGACGATTTCTTAGGCTCCTCATGGTTTCTCATTCTGCCGTCTTTTGTCTTTCCTTTCCATATGTTATATATGGGCCTCGTTTCGCTGCTGGACTCTACCGAACCGTCAGTGCTACCTTCTGGACAGGAACATTCTCCAGCCCGGAGTTGGTGATTCGATCTATGTGCACGAGGGACGATTTCTTCTGGATCTGAGGTCACCCCTATACTATCCCGCTCTGATATTCCTTCTCTTTCGTCTAGCTCGGATGTCGGGACTATTTCTTCATCGCTCTCATATTCCGTATTGTTGCAGTTTGGTGAACTTCTCATAACGTCTTTGATGCTTCTATTTCTGGTAATGGGTTCCCTTACTCGTATATGGCCTAGACTTCTGGCCCACATTCTCTGATGTTGCTCTTCTGCACTGCTGTCCGGCTTTCTACTGGTTCCTTGATAAAGGCTGTACAAGGGTTCGGAATTCTGCGGACTTTCTGGTGGTTTCGTTGGCATTCCCTGGGGTTCACTATTGTTGTATCTTCTTTTCTGGTTTTCCGCTGTTGCTTGATCGCCGTATCTGTTCATTCCAGGGTCCAGTGCACCGTATGGATCCTTTTGCTTCGTTTGATGTGATCTTATGGGTCCGTCGTTCGGTGTAAGGCTTACGCGAGTGAACGATGGTCCCTTGAGCTTCCCATGTATTTGACTCCTTGTTCTTGTTGAGCTTACAGGCACCCAGTTATTCTTGTGCCCGAGGTACCTCTCGTCTACTGACTCGTCGCTGTCGGATATCTCTGCCTGGCCCTCTGCTTGGTGGACTAATGACATCCTCCGTCTCGTTCTCGATGTTGGTTCTATGGAACCCGACCGCTCTCGTTTGGCCAAAGTAGGTGCATCCACCTCCATTGTCATTTCATCGTCTTCTGTGTCCGACGGCATAGACATAGTGGACGATTGGGATACCTCGTCTGCTGATTCTTCTTTCACGGTAAGATAATTTACCGAGACACGAACTCGATGTGTACGCTTGATGTATTCTGACACTCTAGGATCCTCGACATATTGGCTATCTGGGGTAACAAGCAGCTGGTGACGAGGTTGTAGGTCCTTGTCCTTGAACACGAGGTAAGTTCCATCTTCACGTTCGTCAATTGACACGTAATTTCCTCGTTGCCAGGGTCTTCCTAATAACAAGTCGAAAGGAACATTTTCACCGACGTAAACGTTAGCTAGTGTTGATACTGAGCCGCATGTCAATGGTATATTTGTGACTAGACCATTTAGCTGACTTTCCCCACCGTTTGCATCATTCATTGTAACACCATTTTGCATGTCGATTGGGAGCTTCAATATATCTTTCCAAATTCTCTCATGTGCAATGTTGAGCTGTGAACCTGTATCGATTATCGCGGTGACGGGACTGCCATTACACTCCATTCGTAAGCGTATAAGTGTTCCTTTCGATCGCGTTTCGGTGACTGCAGTGGCAACTAGTGGTTTTATGCTGGCCTTTTCCATGGGTTCAGGATGTTTTTCTTCAGGTATTTCGACAATCTGTACTTTGGGAGCTGGCTTAGGCTTCAAAACATCTCGGAGGCTGGCTGTCATCTCTTTGGAGATACCGAATACTTCTCCGACGGCTAATGTGACCGGTTGGCTGAGAATTCGACCTAGTACATTTCTCTGGTCGACTTGTGATTGAACTTCGGACTGACGGGGAGCTTTCTTGGTCCAAGGAGTGACAGTTGTGGTATCTGTTTCTTTTGGCTCTGGCTTAACTTGAACTCCTTCTAGGTTTCGAGTATCATCTTCCATAAATGCATCATCATCTTGAGGGTTAAACTGAGTATTTTCCACTGTGATGGGTGTGGGAAGTTTAGGGACAGGTATTACTTCCTCGACAGTCTTCTTGGTAGGTTCTTTGGGTTTGGCTACTCTTTTGACTGGTGGACTATTGAATTCCTCAACATGCCTCCTTTTCTTTGGTTGAAAGCCATTGTCCAACTCTTTCCTAGGATGAATGATCTTTCGTCCTGATCGCGTCATTGTGTAGACTGCTACATCTGAGTCTGAGTCATCTGAATCTTCTGAGCTTTCCGACTCTGAGGACAGATATTCCTCAACCCTAGCTTGGTGAATGGAAATGAAGTTTGACTGGACTGGTCGTAGCCTCTCAACAGCAGTTACCAGAGGTTCTTCTGGGGACATCCTTCGAATGTACATTCCATTAGCCATAACAAGCTTTCCTCCGCTGTCCTTGGTCACGATTCCATCTTTGAGCAACTTGTTTATTTCTTCGCAAAAGAACATGGTGTGCCCAGTTCCACCACAGCCGAAACACTTGCGTTCTTCCGGAGTTATTTGTCTGTAAGCATTTCCTCCAGTCCTAAAATGTGGGGGAGGTGGTCGATTGAATCCTGGATTGTTTCCTGACTCTTGGCTTCCTTGACTGTTGGATGGGTTGTAAGGTGCAGGTGCTGCATTGAGATTTAAGCGATTGGCTATTGCTCTTCTCTCAAGTGGACGTGGGACTAGCTCAGTGATAATTGGGCTAATTTGGTAGGCTCGGAAGTACAGAATGGAGTAAGATGAGTCTGTTACGGACATCTTGTTCATCTGGTTGATGAGATCTTCCATTTCCTCATTCTCCTTCTTGGTAGAGGTAGTTCGAGCAGTAGCTTTAGGCTTAACAGGTACTTCAGCGACTGTAGGTTTCTTGGTGGATTCTCTATCCTTGGATTTCTTAGGAGTAGGAAGGAGTGGAGCTTCATCATCACTGTCCTCATCATCTGAGTCTTCTGACGCTGAGTCTGAGGAGTCTGAGTCTGAACTGTCATCTTCATCAGGGATTTGGGAGTGATCAAAATGGTTCCTTAATAGCAAAGACTTTGCTACACGATTGATGTTCTCAATCTTGAATGGTTGTTCAAGATTGTGGTTGGGTTGTATGATTAACAATCGAGCTTCTAGCTTCTCTCTGAAGTCCTTAGGTATTCCTTTCCAGAAATATAAGGCTTGTTCGTCGGCAGTTAGCTTTCGATGAGAGATGAGCCATCCTGCGATTCGGATGAAGTCTCGGTTGTACTGTTTCCACAGTGTCATTCGCATGGATCGTTTCTGTTTCCTGGCCTTCTTGCAGAAGGAGTCTAGGTTGCTACAAGTGTAGCGTTTGACGTCTCGTTCAGCATCAAAGTATTCCAAGAGGTCTTGAGTGAATAGACTCCAATTGGTTCCTGAAAAGCTTGGCAGTCCTTCCATAAACTCTCGAACTCTTCTTGAACAGTATTGAGTGATGTTCTCAATCTTTTCGTGTGCATCGGTGACTGCTTTCTGAGCGCAGATCTTTTCGTAGTGGTTGATGAACTGACGTATAGCAGAGTATTTGCCTTTAAACTTCTTAGGTGCGCCTTTTGTACCAGGGATTGGCAGATTGACTACTCCTGTAAGAGCGACTGTAGCCATAACTGTAGGTATATTGACTGGAGTGCTGACGTGGGGAAGTGTTACTGGGATGATAGGTGGTGATGGAGAGGTGTTAGGTGTATTGGACGGTGTGTGAGGTGATCGAGGTGTGTTACTGAGGGTTGCTGTCTCGGATGGAGGTATATCGATGTCTGAGAAAGCGGAGATGGTTGAGCTAGCACTGGATATGATGGATCCTGTGCTATCAGAATCTGACATATGACAAGAGACAGTCACCCAGCCCCTCGCGGTGGGCTCCACTGATGTCGGTCAGAAAAAGAGATTTGTACTATACGGTAGTTGAGTGGTTACAGCAAACTACCAACAATAAAAAGTCTTTCTGCAGAGAGATCTTGGGTGAGACGTTACACCGAATACTCCCTGTCGTTCGATGGACTAGGATAGTTTGACTGTCTTGCCCGCTTGTCGTCAGGATCTGACAAGAGTTGTTCAACCGGTAAGGGTTTGAGTTGGTTATAGATCAGAACTGGTTAAGGTCCTGACTATAGGTGGGTGGATGGGGGGATAGGAGAGTAACGTAAGATGTCGTTAGGTAACGTGAAGTGACTCAGTCAGTTCTTATCCTATTCACATGGTGGTTTTGGATATGAATTCAGCATTTAAATGCCGTCCTTTTGATGTCTAGAACATGCTCTAACCCCTAGCATAGAGCCCTGCACTATTCCCCACCCTAATGCAATTCATTTTCCCAAATAGGCAATAATAGGGGCTTAATAAGCATGTAAGAAAAGCGGAGGGTGAGTAAAGAATCTCAGGCACCTATACACAGCCACAAATCATTTTAAGAAGCCCAATTTGAAGCTGTAAAGCCAGATTTATAAGCAGACAGAGATAAGCATAATAAGCATGATAAGATCATCTATCTTGAATGCTGAATATAACAGACAGTTGACAGAAATGCATGAATTATGCAGATATAGATCATCTATTATATTGAGTCTGACTGAGTATAATGAGTGATAGATAGAAATACATAAATTATACAGATATAGACCATCCATTATATTGAGTCTGGCTGAGTATAATATGTGTAGACAGAAATACATAAATTATGCAAATATAGACCATCCATTATATTGAGTATAACTGAGTATAATGAATGATAGATAGAAATGCATGAATTATGCATCTTAAGACCATCTATTATATTCAGTTTGGTTGAATATAATGGATGGTTGATACAGATGTATGGATTATACAGATATAGACCATTCATTATATAACCAGTATCACCCATATCTGCTTACACATAGTCATAATATGTGGCCTCATTATATCCATAATGCATTCATCTATAGATCACATATTATATTCTATCAATATGTAGCATAATTGGTGGTCTATAGGTATATATAATAGTGATCTGTCATTATGACATTTATATATTTTTGTGGTCATCATTATGCTCAACATAATATGGTGGCAAAGTGGACAGTAATTTGTGACAACTGTGGCAAGATTATGTATAATCCTGGCAGCTACTAGTGCTTACTAATAAACTTAGTGCCACGCTCAAAGTACTACAGTCATACAAACTCATGCTTAGTACTACAGCCAGTGCATCATTGAATATCGATGTGCGAAAGTGAAATGAGGGAATATATGCCACATATTATCGAATTACTATCCTACCAATTTAAACCCTTCAACAGGCGGAAGTGCTGTTATGGTATTATAACCCAAACCAAACATACATATGTTACACATACTAGACACTACTTTTTCCGACATATTCGAGCCAAAACATATATGAGTCATCACCATGAGTCATCTTCTGCCTATCCGAGGCAGTAACTTATACGACGTGATGTGTGTTAAATAAAACATTACAATGGAATGTTACAACGACTGTATCAAAAGTCATTAACTCACAATATCAGCACCGTCGATAGCATTCCTGATAGGCCACATACTATATACCATTATCAGTGATATAGTTCTTAGTGGCAACTTGAGCACGCTTTTAAAGGGTATTGACTAACATAAACATATATATTACTGCATATATGTGATCTACAGACAAATCGCTTTCT
Source organism: Cerrena zonata (assembly GCA_038087015.1). Classification (NCBI taxonomy): domain Eukaryota; kingdom Fungi; phylum Basidiomycota; class Agaricomycetes; order Polyporales; family Cerrenaceae; genus Cerrena; species Cerrena zonata. The sequence continues at coordinate 390,307 of JASBNA010000021.1, forward strand.
AATGATATATAACACTTGTCGTTCAGGCGAGAACTGAACGAGCCACTATGAGACGGCGGGAGCGCGCCCTCTACGAGGCGGGGAGGGATAGGCGCCAGCGAGGACGGGGGCGGGCGGAGGGAAGGAGGGCACCAGAAGGGAGGGAATGATGGGAAAGGTCCGGGAACGGAATGCTAGTACGTGCCGGTATGTTATCTCCTATGTTTATCTCCTAGATCTGTCTGATCAAAATCTCAAAAACCTCCCAGGAACCAACCTCTTGAAAAGGGAAAAGGACCAACAATCGTGAGGAGGATAACTGGGATGTAGGGATAAAGGGGGAAGCAGGCTAATTAGCCCGATACACATCACCTGTATATTAGGCTTATAAACCGTTATCTATGTGAGATCGAGGTGAGATATTCCGACTATGCGTATGGAGGGCTGATGGGGCCTTATAAGCTAGTTTGATGACGCGATCGATAAGGCTTATAAGATAGACCATGTGTGAGGTCCGGGTGTCGGCTCGCATTCTGATGCAGACTATATACCGGATTTGGATCGACTGTCATCCAATCGTATATAGGCAGCAACGGAGACTAGTGTTTTAGAGATATAGATAATAGATGATACATGATACATGATACATGAACCGGATGAATGTCAATCCAAATAGTCATCAAAGATTGTACAGTCGGTGTCATCAACTTCGTTCAGCATAGCAGGCTAGACTCGCTCCAATGTCTGTATCTGCGGCTTCCCAGCATCGGTAGTCTCTTCGGAACGAGGAGAGTGCAATCCTACACGGTGTTGGAACCCACCATTATCTTTATGTTCAACGTGTGCGTGATGACCAGCTAGGAATTCGACATGGGATGAAGTGATCACTTGAGGAGAGCCATCAGTAACGTTACTAGAGGAAAGTACTGAAAGTGGGACGTACCACGGGACGAGTCTGCGAAGACAAACTCGTACAACATTGCTCCGATGATAGTTGCGGGAATGTTGGTAAGTGCAGCCAATGCAGCATAGCTACCGCCACTAGCTCTGGTTCCCCAAATAGTGATAGCAGCGAGACGTCCACCCACATCACGCGCGGCGTTAGCAGCAACTAAGAGAATTTGTTAACAAAATCCAATATGAAGAGTAAATTAGGACATACGCCCGACGGGTGAGTATCCCCATATCGCAATGCCACTGATAGGGATAGTTATAATCGAGACAATGCTGATAGGATGATAACGAAAAACCCACTATGTAAATGCAATGATCCATGGCGCGGCAACCGGAGTTGCCATGAAATTTGTCGGATCGAGGCACGCCCAAATAGTAATACCAATTATGATATCCTATGGAAAGTTCGTCGTAAGTCAATCACTTGACGTTGATATCACAGCTCGACTCACACATATGAGTTCGTTCACGAAGACTTGACCCATCTTACTCCCTGGGGTAATGTAGAGGCCGAAGATTCCTGCTGGTCCGTTGGGCGTGAAGTTAATAGCGTCAAGCTTGCCAGCCTCAGCCAGAACGCCTTCCGCCAACTATACATCGTGTTAGCGATGATGACGTAGTAGGAAACAGCAGAATGCCCTTACAGATATGAGATGCTGGTATTGGACATAAATTAGAAGACATGCAACATATCCACCAAGGATTTGGGCTGCAATGTACCTTGCGAATCAAATCATAAATTCAACATTATATTATTCAGGATATAAATATCGTACGCACCGTAGACCTTTGAGTGGTGGGAATTTTTTGAACAGGATGAAGGAAATCGTGACTGCGGGGTTGAAGTGTCCTCCAGATGTTGAGGAACATATCTGAATTGATTATAGAATGATCGACACGACGTTGGAGTGAAACCGACTCACAACCAATGCTAAAACGATACCAATAGCATACGCAGCACCGATCTGGAGAATGGCTATTCGTCGAGGTGAATACGCAGTCACTCTTGGAGCGAAATGAGAATAAGCTCACAAGATAGACTTTCGCCCAGGATGTTCCCCAAAACGAAAGCAGCTGTGGAGCCGACACCTATCGAAGGAATGTTGGGAAAAAAACGGTCGGTCATGTAAATGATTCCCATACCTGCAAACGTATAAAGGAACACTCCAGTCTGCAGCGATAGCATTTAGTCTTAGCGCTAGGGACACGCAGAGATAGGAGCTGCACACTCACAAATTCAGCTACACATTCTACGAACCAGTGGGCTTGTCGATGTCGTACTCTCTCCCAATGTGTAAGGAAGCGAGGCCGTTCTTGCACGTCAGCAAGATGGGTGAAGTTTGGTCGTGGTAGAGGATGGGCCATCGGTTTCTGAGCCAGAGTCGGTGGGGATGTCTGAGGGGGAGATAGACAAGAAGCTCAGACGACTGGGGGAATCCCTTCTTATGGATTCTAGGAGATGTGTCAATTATCCCCATTTCTAGAGTTAGATCGCGGGGAAGAACCTTGAGACTTAGCCGCTGAATTTCAGATGGTGTGGGGAAGCGAGTGCCTGATCGAGAGTGGGGAGGAGGTCCGATCCCGTCTGAGGCTTGTCACAGACACTATGAAATCGCCCACCTCGCAGTCGAGATACAGATGCTTGAGCCCCGATTGCAATCCTAATACTCATATTATTCAAGTTCCAAGATTCAAAGTTGAAAGATAACGAGAATCCGCGTCAAGCCCAAAATACTTGACAGAGAAGATTAATCCAACGCTGGGAAGAAAGGTTAGCACCTGGTGCCTACCTGTTCCATGAAGCGATGCTTGTTCTGGTCACCCACGCAACCTTTGGAGACGTCAATCAGCTGAGGTATCACCAGATGCACATCGTTGGAAACCACACGTTGAGGTCGGGCGCTCAAAGGGCTCACCACATTGAAAGACCTGGTTTGGCTCCGAATAAAACAGTGGTCAGTGAGAAAAAGGGGCGGAACATAAGAGCAATTCGAATGAAGTTCTGGACTCTAGTTAGTGGCACAAACCGCAGCCGAAACAATCGCTTTTGCAACCACAAAAATGCGGGGTTGCGGGGTAGAGTACGTCGGCGTCGATCTCCTCCGAGGCAGATTCCGCTTGGACTGATGGCTTGTGATCGACTCGATCGTGTTTACAGACTTTGAATGACCGAGAATTGTCACGGGAGGTACACCAGCTGACCTACCAATCCGGGAGCGCTGATTTATCCGGTTCCCGATAAGGCACCAATGGTGATGCATGGATTTGCAATACCTTGGTACGACAGTAACGCAAGATGGTGAGTAGACAGACCTATTGACAATTAGATAGTTGCCATATAATGTACACGTAAAGAGCTTATTCCAAGTCGTTCCTGAATGATTAAGTTTAGACCTGTTTATCATTAAGGGATTCAACGGAATGGGTCATCTCAGACTCTTCCGAGGAGTGCGCTCTAGTCAAAGCCAGGTGTTCTTGATGTGCCGCAGGCAGAACTAGAGATTTACGTTAGATTCCTAGACATCTTTACAACGTAAACTCTTGAAAACTTACGACGACTGGAATCCCCAAGCAACAGTTGGTAGAAGAAAACGGCCAGTGTTGTAGCGGGTATATTTGTGAGAGCCGCGATAGCAGCGTATCGTCCACCTGAAGCCGCTTTGCCCCAAATGGTCAAAGCAGCAAGACGACCTCCCACGTCCCGGGCAGAGTTGGCAGCAAGCGCGGCGGGCGCATACCCCCAAATCACGAAAGCACTGTCGTAACGATAAGCCAAGTAGCTCCTATATTTATCCCTTCGACTTACTATGTGAAAGCAATGGTCCAAGGAGCCATTGCAGGAGGTATTAAGGTATTCGTTGGATCAAGTGAGCCAAAAATGGCAACGCCCAAAACAAAATCCTGATGATAATGATTAGCGAAAGACACCAACGAAAAGCGATGGTTACGAACGGTAACGAATTCATTGAGGAAGACATGTCCAAGATTCGCATGGGCAGGAGTATAGAGAGCGAAGACACCGGCTGGCCCGTTGGGTGTGAATTGTATTGCGTCATAATTACCACTCGCCTTAAGGGCTGCTTCAATTGGCTGACGGGTTACTTAAGGTCAGGCATGTCAGAAGCTACAAAGCAGAGCACGCACCTCGATGAGATCCTTGTATTGGACGTAGATAAGCATGCAGGCGATGTAGGCTCCCAGGATTTGGGCGATAATCAATCTGACGTAAAATAATGGTTAAATGGACGTCTAGGAAGTCAAAGAAGCGAGGCAGTTACCTCAAGCCACGAGCGGGAGTACACTTTCTTAAGGCGACCATGACAAGCGTGATACCAGAACTAAAATGTCCTTCTGATACCCGTGAACATAACGTCAACGCCAGTACAACGCCTATCGCATAGGCCATGCCGACTTGAAAGAGACCTGAGAAGCAGAGCTTAGTTCATGATAAAGATCGCTACGGTAAGAGGAAAAGCATACTGCCAAGGTTAGTCTGTTGCGCGAGATTGCCCAGAACAAAAGCAGCGGTCGATCCAGTTCCAGCGTATGTATAAAGGAACACCCCGAACTGTCAAAATCAAACGATGAGATCAGAGCTGAACTGCTTCTCTAGAACTGATGACTTACTGCTTCTGCGATGAACTCTACTGCCCAATGGACCGCTACATTGCCCCTCTTCTTCCGCTCCCAAGAAGCCACCCATCCCGCTGGCGGCTGGACATCTGCCAAACGGACAGCGGTAGGTGTTGTTGTTATATGGGTCATGATAGCGGGAGGAGGTAAACAGGAAGGACAAGGGCTGTCAGAGCATCCCGTTGGGTGCTGAAGATCTTTATAAAGAGGCTCGTGGATTCACCCATTCTCAGGAAGCCAAGAAGTGAAGTGCCTGGACCAAGAGGAAGGTACCTGGTTTGATGACTTGGGCGACATGATGTCCCACGGGAGGAGCGCTGCACGTAGCAACTTTACAATTTCCAGACGTGCAGTCGATCGGCAAGCTCTAAAAACAACCAAGTTTAGGCGTCCAATGAGGCGTAAACCAGTGCGTGGTTCCCCATTCGCAAAAAATGTTAAGGGCCCGACCGGAGATGTATCGTAGACTGACACCCTGTCACCAATCCGTATTGATGGTGGTTATAGTCCAACTGATTTCAATTCAAAAGGGGCCCGCAGTTTGTGTCAAGAGCTATATTGCGAGACTGATAGTCAGGACAGAGTTTCATGGGGAAGGTTTTGAAGTCAGCGCTAAGGATGGTCACCAGGTCTTGCAAACTGTTCCCGAGAAATGCCAGTAACATCAATTGACGCGGCGAACATATGGAGCAATAACCTTCTATACCACCGAGTATTCAGTAGACCACTGTGATAATAGTGGCTTACACTGATCGGTGAACCGTTTGTTTGAGTAACATTGTAGGTTCGTTTTGAAAAACGAAGACCGAAGTTGAGAGCCGCAAAATGAAGTTTTGTGGAAGAGGTAAACGTTTACCAGGTAGCAAGGATGATTGTAGAGTCGCGAGGTGTAGCAGATATCAGAATTGCGTGAAGACGGGAATCAAGAGATCAAGCCAGCAATCCCGAATGTTGCCAGAGATACTGAAGTGTACGAGGCGAGGTCCTTCAACTAGTCAGCTTGGCTTACCGCTTTGCATGTGTCTCAACGGGAAATAATAGTTGGTGGACATACATTCCATATTGTTGAACGGGGTTGACTATAGGCCGAGGTCTAGCACCTACGTCAGAGAGACTTTGAGCATCGTGATGATCATGCATCTGCATCAAGGTTCAAGCTTTCAAGCGAGGAGTTGCCGAAGATGTCTACGATTACTTGAGATAATAACAGGTTCATAGCCAGCAGTACAGGTTCAAAACATATCTGAAAGCGCATTGTCAGGAAGGGAAGGGAAAAAGACATATCAACTTCGAATCCAACATTTTTGTAGGTAGCAAACCGGCAAACAGTAACCGGTTTGCTTAACCGGTAACTGATTAAGCCGGAGCGCAGACCGAACCTCTCTAATGCTGACCGTCGGTGTTGAATATTGAATGTACAGTAAGCTACGTAAACACTCACAGTACATAAAACCTGGGCAATAGAGTAACTGCATAACGTTGCTTGTGCATGTTGCTTTGCGTTGTGGTCGAAATGCCAATGATAATGTCGTATTAACCGTGTTTCAGCTTTCAATCATGCTTCGTTCTCGAAATGTAGAGTTCTTTAGTAGAATTGAATAAGGAAATGAGGATGTATAATCAGGAAGGAAGTACGCAAGTAGTCGATCATATACTAAGTCAATCCACGACCAATAAAGCTTAGCAACTTGTCAAGCTGCTCACTGCCGCCCTAGGACAAAACGTCGACCAATCCTTGCGGCCGCCACGACTCGGAAGCCACCGTTGTGCACAATGTACATCAACAAACAGACATACACGAGTAGTGACATCGGCAAAGATCCGTCGAGGAAATGGTCCGCTGAGCAAGCTCGCAGTGAGGATAGTAGAACAGGGTGATTGAAGATAGAGAACATACCTCCAGTTGTCTGCGGGGCTTTATAGCAATTAGATGTCGGTCATGCTGTGCTAAGTCGTGCGCGTAAATATACCGCGAGAAGTCCCAAGCAGCATTATAACCGCGAATGGTGACAGGATTCTAGGGTACAAATTAACGTTCCATCCAATAGAATATCGAACCGGGTGATATTGGGGAGCGTCGTTATCTGGACATAGCGAGGGCTAGTGAGTATCTGGTGCGGCCTAGAACATTTTTAGAAAAAATATTTGTCAAGATGCCGACGGAACAAAATGCGTCTGAGATAGACAGAATGGCGAATAGAACGAAGCAGGTCATTAGAACATACGGTGGTAGTATGCGAGTCAATTACTCCCGCAGTGCACCTTTGAATGAGACTGTTCGTTCCTTTACTGGCAGTGGAAACAGCGACCTAAGTCCGTCAGTGATAGGAATGAATACAAAGTCTCGCCACGGATGACCAGCAACCTCAGCCGCTGAGCATATTGCCGCGCAACCTTGAGCTCCATATCAACGGAGAAGTGTGGTAAGAAGGAGGAATAGTCAGAAGGTTCTGACACGAGTATAGCACCTCGAAGTCAGACGTCGACATATATTTGATAGTCAGGAGAACTAGGATTGCATCATTGAGAAGCATACGAACACCTTGAATTTGTAATTTGTGGAGAAGCGACTCTCATTGGAAGATTCAATGCTCCGCAGCGAGGAGGTATGATTTTACGTCCCGTTCGATTATGGTAATGGCAATGAGGGGCCAAGGATAGTAAGCCCGGAGGGATCAAACGATAACGAAAGCATATGTAACAGTAACAGCCTAGAGGCGGTGATATGGACCTCTGAAAGGGAATGTGGACACCAAGAGATGTGTATGCATATCAAGGAAGCGCTGAGTCAGACCCCGACAAGATTTCATATTGCTGAATAGTCCAGGAACAAAATGCATTCCAGGAACCCAAGGCTGTCGAGGCTATTTAAAGCAAATGCAAAGAGATGCAAATGGTGCTTGTGAACGGAGAAGTCGGCTTCCTAGATTGGATCATTGGTCAAGACGGGGATTTATTAGTTGCATATTGCACTATTCCTAATAATGTCACGGAAGGAGACAGTTGATAGCATGTACGCCATAAGGTTCTGGGAGTACGTACATAGAAAAGAAGTGCTTCGCGACAATCGATTGGTCGCTCGACGTGACGCTGTGAATGCTGCACTGTTCGCGGATGCGAAGTTCTGCAAAATATGCAATATGGTATCGTGAGCGACACACTTGAGTGCTACCGCGTATCCAAGACTCCGTGTGCATCCGGTAGTATGTACGCAGGAATAAAATATGATAAAACTTTAGTAGTCTTCTGAGTGTTTCAAAGATGATCTAGCAACGTTACGTGTGTCGAGAAGCGTATGAAGAGACCGCCTCAGCGGTATTGCACAAGTCTAACCAAGTTAGATATTGTTCGATACTTAGGGGATGGTCGTTACGGCTCTTCCCAAAAAAACTGGGAAACAACCTGTTATTTAACTGAGTAGCATGAGTCATACCTATTGACGAAAGATTAAGCGCTTGTGCTTTAGTCGTCCGACTCCGTCTTTCGACAGACCACCATCTTGCTCAAGTTCTTCAATATTTCCACTCGTTGAAAGAACATAGAATTTTTACAATATGTCGGGAGCAGCAGCAGGAGCGGCAGGATCCAAGTTCCAGTCTTTCATGAACCATCCAGCTGGTGAGTCTGCTTCTCGTCATGTGTACAAATCCTTCCGAACGCTGATCGTGTTGCTCCTGGCTTTCTACTCGCAATGTCTTATTAAATCGACACTATCTCTCCCCGGATCACCAATATACCATCGACATCTTGTTATTGACCAACGTGTTGATCGAACAAATGTTCAGGACCCAAAACTGTCTTCTTCTGGGCTCCTATAATGAAGTGGTGCTTGGTGGCTGCCGGTTTGAAGGATCTATCGCGGCCTGCGGACAAACTTAGTGTATCACAGAATGTCGGTGCGTACTACACGTGTGTCCGAGCCTTTGAAGCGCATGTTGACGGCACGCATGCTATGTTACGATTATTCTTGTTCTTTTAGCTCTCGCTGCTACTGGTTTCATCTGGGTCCGTTACTCTTTGGTGATCACTCCAGTTAATTACAGCTTAGCCGCTGTGAGTCTCCGTACACCCGTTTGCGGTATTCAATTTCTTACATGATGTCACCGATATTAGGTCAACTTCTTCGTTGGTAGCACGGGCCTCGGGCAGCTGGGAAGAATTTGGCAGTACGTGTATCACTATATATCACGAGAACGTCTAGCTCACCAGGTTTTAGCTTCCAACGCACTCAGCAAGACCCTGTTGCCGCTATGTTCGTCCCAAAGGTCCCTCCCACCAAGGCCTAAGTCAGCGTGTATAGACGTCGTGTGTTTGTACTGTGTATTTCTTATAATACGATTGGCTTCGTTGACCGCTCTATATAGATACTCATTGGGTGCATTACTTCTAAAACCGGCCGGATATAATTGTTCATAATTGCAATAAAGTACGAATATGTCCGTCTGTTTACGTCATACGTCATCGGCCCACAAAATGAACGAATTTCAATAGCCTGTGCTTCAGGTGTTGGGGTGAGCGCCAAATATAGATATTTGGATGCGTCTTGAAGGTCAAAAACAAATGATCGTGGTCGTGGTCGTATAGTATTCACGCAATATCGATCGCTCCCTGCTTGATGGGTGGCGGGTGGCCGTGGCGGAGGCTTAATGGAATTATTGGATACATAGCAAGTTATGTAGCCTCATCTCGCAAACAAGCTATTACCATGAGTGATGTGCGTACTCAATTGTGATCTGTGCTGAGCCCGGGTATGCAGGCCATTCTCAGGACATCACGAAATAGGATCTCAAGGCGCAGTCAGGCAATGTCCCAGCCTCGCTCCGTTGATATAAAAGCGTTAGAGTGCGTGTTACAGATCAGGAAAGAATATTACGGGTAGGACAAAATCACAAGCCGGCGGTACTGTCAGCCAAATCTCCGGAAGTTGGAATTCAACTCAGTTTATCGTTATCTCCTGTAGTCAGGAGCCAAGGCCGCTATCGGTGTCTTGCAGCTCATGTAACATGGCGACAAACATTCACGAGGATGGGCGGATGCATTTTTGCAAAAGGTGTTGAACAGTGTTAGGCTGTCCGTGAAAGTGATTTGGGTCTCTCGACTTGAGGGCAATGTACGGGTATATGTCACGTTTCTTACACACCACAGGAGAACCGAAGCAGAACCAGTAGCTGCGAACAGGTCTTCGACGCCGTAGGACCGTGTACATAGCCGGTACACCGTCATCACTATGAGCAAAGTGCACAGCATGAGCTTCGTGGATGGCGAGACAGGCTTCCGGTTGTTGACGCAATAGTTCCGACTACTTGCTGGCAGTGGACTTCTGTTACGTGCCTGCTCGTATCTCTTACGCCGACAGGCCCAAGCACCAAAATATATGTTTTACATTCTATCCGCGAGGGACTTCCCATAATAGTAAATCCGAGAAGAACGGGTCCGGTGAGTGAGTTCGCCGAATCAGGATTTGTGTATTACGCATTGATAGCCTGAAAGATCTGCTTCAGCCTCGGCCAAGTTGAACGTCGTCAGTCAGCTATCGATCTAGGATTTTCCGTTTGATCGAGCTGCGAGTGAGCGTGAATAGGCGTGAATGCACATCATGCACCGGTGTTGCTCCCATCCATCCCCGAGTGGCAGTTTTACGCGAACTTGTGACTTATCGCTTTTCCGGCTTCGGCTTCCTCTTTGGGATCTGGAAACACCATGTTGCCACGAAGAACGTGGATAGTGATGAATGGTTCTCTTATAAAGGCTAACTCTTCGCGAACATTTCGATCCCCATCTTTAGAAGACGATGACCACTCCTATTCCGAATCCGCCGACCGTGCCCTTCTTGGGCAATGTGGGTCAACTAGACAAGGAAGTTTCTCTTCTGTCTCATGTTCTTCTTGCTCGCCAATATGGCGAGGTCTATCGACTTTTCTTTCCCGGTAGGTCTCTACGATCTGGCTATACATCACATTTATTGAAGAAGTATACAGGGGCCAACTTCCTAGTGATTTCCAGTCATGCATTGCAAAGCGAGCTGTCGGACGAGAAACGGTTCCGGAAGTTCGTAGCAGGTGCACTCATGGAAGTGCGTAACGGTGTTGGTGACGGATTGTTCACTGTACGTGAAAAAGATTCACCTTCATACTATGTCTTCTAATTGATCGTTACAACTAGGCTATCGTTCCTGGAGAGGAAAACTGGTCTTTGGCACACCGAATCTTGATGCCAGCTTTCAGCGCAGTTTCTATAAGGGGAATGTTTGACGACATGTACGACATTGCTTCTCAACTTGCGCTGAAATGGGAGCGGTGAGTCTTAATAGAACAAGCATTTCGGCGCTGTATCTCAAATTACTCTCAGATTTGGCCCTGGGTACAAGATCGATGCCGCCGCCGATTTCACCAGACTTGCTTTCGACACAATCACCCTTTGTGCCATGTCCTATCGGTATGTTGGTTCTTACCTCAAGTGTTTACATGTGTCTTAACATATGCATCCACAGTTTAAACTCGTTCTATCAAGTGAGTAGCACAGACTGTGCTCTGGACCAATTACTAAGAGATCGTAGCCTGAATTGCACCCTTTCATCGAAGCCATGGGTGACTTCTTGACGGAGAGCGGTAATCGTGCGCGAAGACCTGGCTTCGTCAGCGCAATGATGCGTAGTACGACGAACAAGTACTGGCAAGACATCAATGTGCTTATGAGTCTTGTCGACGAGAGTAAGTCTTTTTCTCATTGATATCTAGTACACATTCTTATATTTCATGAACAGTTATTTCCGAGCGTAGGGAACACCCCCTCGACAAAAAGGATTTACTCAATGTCATGCTTGACGGGAAGGATCCCGTGACAAAGAAGAGTCTGCCGATAGAGAACATTCGTAACAACGTAAGATATATTTCTTGTTAGTATGTCAATGAAACTAACTCTAGACCTAGCTCTTGACCTTCCTTATCGCAGGTCATGAAACAACTTCGGGTATGCTTCTTCTAGTACAATCCCCTCCGTATTCAAGACTGAATTTTGTAATAATAGGAATGTTGACATTCATCATGTACTACCTCTTGAAGAATCCCGACAGTATGCAAAAATTGCGTGACGAGATAGACACCATGATTGGTGATCGACCAATGGTTCCTGACGATGTTAACAAACTTCCATACCTCATCGGTAAATTTCCCCGTGGCATGCTATGGTACTTCACTAATCCCTATACAATGTAGCTGTCATGAGGGAAGCCTTACGACTAGCTCCTCCTGCACCTTTCCGTGGTACTACGCCCCTTGAGGATACGACACTGAAGAACGGAAAGTACGCCGTTCCAAAAGATCAGGCCATTCTCATCAACGTCTATGCTTGTCAGCGCGATCCCAATGTCTGGGGTGAAGATGTAAGTATTTCTTGGACGCTCTGATGATTGCCGCTAAGATTCGTATAGGCAGAAGAATTCCGCCCCGAACGGATGCTTGATGGTGGATTCGAAAAAGCACCTGTACGTTTTTTGAACTCTCCTTGCAATCTGCTCCAATTGACGATGCTACTTAGCCCGATGCTTGGCAACCATTCGGGTTCGGTGTTCGTGCTTGCATCGTGAGTTTTCTTGTCTTTTGAATTAGAGATCTCTTTATATTAGTGTTCCTCTGTAGGGTCGTCCGTTTGCATGGCAAGAGGCCCAGATGGCACTTATTCTAATCCTTCAACGTTTCGATTTCGTCTTGGATGACCCATCGTATACGTTATCCCTCAAACAAACACTCACAATCAAGCCTGATAAATTCTACGTCCACGCCACCCCACGGCAAGGCAAATCCAGGTTCTTTGCAGCCCCGTCCACATCCCAGGCATCAAACACCAATGGATCTGCGAACTCCGCTAGTGCCTCATCCGACCCTTCTTCGCTCAAGCAACCGTTATATGTTTTGTATGGCTCTAATACCGGGTCGTCAGAAACATTTGCTCAGAGAATCGCTTCAGCCGCAGCCTCGCATGGTAAGAGCTTGCAAATTCTGTCCACCTCAGAGTTGTCTAACGAGCGTGCAGGCTTCCGCGCGAGTTTGGGAACACTCGACTCAGCTGTTGGTCATATTGCCACTGACGGTCCTGTAGTCATTGTTACAGCTTCATTCGAAGGTAAACTATGTTTGTCATAATGCAGACCCCGAAACTAACGGCGATGTATTATAGGACAGCCCGCCGATAACGCAAAGCACTTCGTTTCTTGGCTCTCTGCCCAACAAGGAGATCTTTTGAAAGACACTTCGTACGCAGTGTATGGTTGTGGAAACCGTGATTGGGTTGCGACTTTCCAAAAAATTCCCACTCTGGTGGACGATACGTTTGCGGAACGAGGCGCACACAGACTCATTGAACGTGGTGTCGGTGACGCTGGAGCTAGTGACTTCTTCGAAAGCTTTGATAAGTGGGAGAACAACCTGTGGCAAACTCTCCGCAAGGTAGATCAATTCTGGTATACGATCTTTCATTCTACTGACATATGCCCAGGTGTATAGCACTGAGGGAACATCCGATGAGAGTGGTCTCAAGGTTCAAATTGTTGCGAGTGGTGCTTCTCGTGCTCAGCTTCTCCGTCAACCTGATACGGCGTTCGGGACAGTCGTACAAAATACTGTGCTTACAGCGCCGGGAGCACCCGCAAAGAGGCACATTGGTCGGTCTATATATCCTCTTATCCCTTTTCATTATCCTGACTACAGATATAGAGTTCGCTCTGCCAGAAGAAGCAACTTATCAATGTGGAGAATATCTTGCAATGTAAGACTAATAGCTGTCAAGCCTGTCACGATTCTCACATAACGCTACAGCCTACCCACAAACCCGCCTCGTGATGTTCATCGAGCGTTGGCTCGCTTTGGACTTACCGCTGAGCATGAGGTACGTGCACCGGTCATATCTATCACGACCCAATCATAACATGTTATGTAGATTACGATCTCATCCTCTGGCCCAACGGCACTGCCAGTAGACAAGCCAATCACAGTCTTCAGTCTGTTGAGCGGTTATGTTGAGCTCTCACAGCCAGCAGGTACTCGCGAAATCCGAGCCCTGTTGCAAACAGAGAGTTCGGAGGCCACAATCAAAGCCTTGAAAGAGTTCTCCGCAGAGGACCTTGTAGCCAAGAGATTATCTGTTCTCGATATCCTCGAGGAATATCCCGACATCAAGGTCACGTTTGAATCCTTCCTTCAACTCCTTCCCTCTATGCGTGTCCGACAATATTCCATTTCGTCCTCTCCTCTGTGGAATCCCGCACATGCTACGCTCACAATCAGCGTCATTGAAGCACCCGCCATCTCCGGTCGTAAGGAACCATTCTTGGGTGTTGCATCCACCTATCTCGCCTCCCTTCTCCCCGGTGACAAGGTTCAGATGGCTGTTCGTGGAACGAACGCCGCATTCCACCTCCCTTCAGATCCCAGTATCCCCCTAGTTCTCTTTGGTGCCGGTTCTGGACTTGCCCCTCTTCGTGGATTCCTCCAAGAGAGGGCCTTGCAGGCTAAAGCCGGTCGGGATGTAGGAAAGAGTATCCTATTCTTCGGGTGCCGCTCTCCTTCTCAAGACTATCTATACTCGGATTCGGATTTGAAGGAATGGGCAGAACTTGGTATCGTCGATATACGGCCGGCGTTTTCACGTTCAATTGACGACTCCATTGGATGCAAATACGTTCAAGAGTGAGTCGCACCGCTCACTAAAAGTGTTTTCACATTACTAATGCATCCGTGATTAGTCGGGTCTGGCATGATCGTGAGGATGTTACGAAACTGTATACTGAAGGCGCGAAGGTACTTCACATCGTTAATATTTTTCAGTATATTGTGCTGACGCTTAAACTAGTTCTACCTTTGTGGTTCTTCCAAACTCGCACACGCTGTGAAGGAAAAGTTGACAGCGATCATTCAGGATGTAAAGAACGTCGACAATGACGAAGCTTCAAAGACCTTTGAACAGATCATGAACGGCCGATTTGCCACAGATATTTTCGAGTAGTCTCTTCAACATACTCTCAGGAGTCGGGATCTTCACATTTTATACCTTTTCATCCCCCAGAGAGCAGTCGCCCATTGCAAACTTCTAATTTCCGTATAGTATACCACAATATATGATACTCTCACCCGGTCAAAGACGCCACAATATCGGCATGCTCTTGACTTCTTGGTTCCATCCTGCATGTAAAGTTTTCTGGAAGGCTTTAATTCGCATTAGCTAAATCCATCTTCAAGGAGATGATATCCCATACCTAACAAGTGTTGGAGAGAACTTGACATCGGCAGGATGCGCGAGTCCGTTACGCAGGTCATCCTGACTAGGTTCCTTGATATCAAAGAACGCCAGAGTATTTGCAGCGAAAAGAAATAGAAAATTCTCTGCAAGATATCGGCCAGGACATATACTGCAGAATATCGCATGAACAAACTTCGAGAGGCTGAGGTGACTGCATAACTTACCGTCTACCATATCCAAACATATATTCATACGGATTCTGGGCCGGGTTCTCGGTGTCCAAGAAGCGTTCGGGGATAAAACACTCAGGATCTTCAACTTCTCGAGATATAGCACTAGACGAAGGTCATGAACATGAGTGGTGAAATGGAGACCCAGGTTTACTCACTAGGCATTTGGGAAGACGACAGTTCCTGCTGGAATATGGTAACCTTTTTTGACTAATGAGGATCATTCTGAAGTATAAATGGAAAGCACTGACCATTATAAATATCATCTTCTACCGAGATTCGAGGAAGACCTGGATCATGTATTTTTAGTATAACGTCGACACTGAATTCTTTTGAGAGAACTTACCGAGTGGTACGACAATGTGCCACCTCGAAACTTCCTGCATAAGTGCCCGAAGATATGGCATATTTTGACGATCTTCCAGAGTGACTAGCTTGCTGCATCCTGAAGTGACTTGGTCTATTTCAATCTGAGCTTTCTTTTGCTTCTCCGGGTGGAGGGACATGAGCATTAGGAATGTGCGCATGGTACCAAAAGACTTGTATTGTAAATTGAGACTCATTGGGTTGTATTTTGAACGATGAAAGGCTCACCGTCTCGACACCGGCTGTAGGATACATTAGTTGAGTCCCCCGAATATTGAACAAGTACATACCAAAGTACATCGCTGAAGCAGCATACTTGACGTCTAGTAAAACATTAGGGCTGTGTTTCATATTTTTATATAATCCTTCCGGGTCCCCAAGCAAGTCTGCGACGAAGGAAGGGGGAACATCGCCTGTAGCCTATGGACAGAAATATTAGTCTCGGATATTTTTATGTACGTTGATGTGGGTTCACTGACCATACATCGTTGAACGTGTTCAAAAGGCGGGTCCGCTGATTGATTCAAGAGCTTTCTACCACGAGCACCGGCTTCATGGAAATATGTGAAAGGAAACCATTTTGGAAGATATTTCACTAAATAGCGAGTCGATATCAGTCAAACGGACTTTCAAGCGAAAGTACCACGTACAGACGGGCACTAGATCGACCAGAAAGGATCCAGGTATTAGTGTTTCGTTAATGGTGTCGGATAAGTCTTCGAAATGAGCCATGTACTAAGAGATAGTTAATATAATAGAACTGAAGACGATGGCGATTCTGGGGCATGTCACTTACAGTTGAATCCGCTTCCTTCATATCGATTCCGTAAGTTACCATTATACTCATTCGACTAACAGCTCTGTTGAATCATTCCGTAAGATAACTCGCGTACATCAAGTAACAGGCAGAAGGACGCACAATTGGCAATGGTCTTTAAAATGGACAGGGTCCTTCCTGATGCTTTCCAAAGCGAGCTTGATGGCTTCCAGTTGTATTGACTGATATTTCTGAACGGCCGTTGGATTCAAAGCCTGTTGCACCACCTTCCTCAGACCTCGATACCTATCTGTATAATTGTATGATGGTATTGCCTACATACATTAATTACATTAGCTGACAACGTTTGTATTTGTCATGAACTTACCTGGTCCAGTCCCATTAACTCCCCGGCGACAACTGTCTGTGGACGATCAGAATAGTTCTTCGCCCGTCTATCGAGAAGTTCCTTGATAGCGTCCGTCGTGTTCAGTATCACAAGAGATTTTCCCAATGCACTGAGATACGTGATATCTCCTGTATCATGAATCGTAAATGATCAAGGGTGAAAGTTAGAATTGAACCTGAAGAGCGTACCATGATTTTGCCTCCATGACAGTAGTTTCTCCCTGTCGATAGTGCGAGGCAAGTCAGCCAAGTTTCCAAGTAACCAGTGTCTCGGAGGAGAAGGAGGATATCTGTGACGAGCACTCTTAATTTTGTGATACAATATGTAAGTGCCCGCGAGCAGTGAAAGGAGCACGTAGAGAGAGTGCACCATGTTGTGGGTCTGGGTAAGAGCTCAATGACCCCACTCGGCCTTTAATATTATAACATATGAGAAATGCCTGAGTTCTCCGTCGCTTACAGAAGAACGATAGCATCACCAGGCTAACTCCTCCATAAACGAATTTGGAAGATGAACGGTTATACCGGGCGCAAGTAACGCTTGTACTTCGATGTGTAAGCTGTGTCACACGAAAGACGAGGGAAGCTGTCAAGCTCTATCTTGAAGTATAATATTAGATCCACCGTAAATGCATCCGGACATGATAGAATTCGGTATGCTTACATTCCATCAAGCCTCGTTCTTGTCGGCTCTAATTATAGTGGGTAGTTCCGGGGTGACCTGTGGTTCCATCTAAACGGAGTAACAGAAGAACTATCAGTGCGTGATAGAGTTCTAGGACGGGATTAGAAGGCTGAGGATATATGTTAGAGCGGCGAACCGCTCCCAAGTTGCCAAAGCAAACCGGAGTGATGTTATTCACATCATTTGTAGTGTCCAGAGGTCATGGAATCTGGGATCACTCATGCACCCACGCACGAAACAATCGTTGACATCCATCCGTATTACTAGTGAATCTAGGGTCAGTCGGCGAAGGCTCAATTGCAATGGATCAATAACTTATTTGCATTCCAAGGGAAATGCGACCAAAAATACACTACTGTACAAGGTGACGAAGAGTTGGATACAGGATGGATGATCATTGGAACAAGAACAGATGCTCATGGCTAAAAATAATCCTTTTGATGAGCAAGACATTGAGCCGAAGACGTAAGAGGTACTCACCATGAGGGAAAGGTTGGGTACAAAGCTGCTAAGCTCCAGCTGCGACTGCAGCTCCTCCTCCTAGAGCAGTTATAGCTGCAGCAGATATGTATCCGATTGCAGGAAGAGCGCCTCCCATGGCGACAGATTGAGCCACTGCAAACGCACTTCCTGCAGCCACATTGGCACCAATGCCTGCTTGTATCCCTGCCGCAATGCCCCCTAGGTCATGGATGATAAATGCATACTGGGGATAGATACAATAAATTCATACCAGCAATTGGGCCTGCTGCGCCGAAACCAACTATTCCGAGTACGGCGGGTGCTAGAAGTGGTGCTAAGCAAACACCAGCTACTGTGCTTCCGGCTATAATAGCTGCGTCTGGACAGGACGTAATCATCAGACAATACAAGTGAATGAAAGCTGAATTAGAATATACTTCTTGCTGCCATAGTATTGATGGTAATGTGGTAGTTGCGATGGTTGTGGTGGTTGTGGTGGTTGTGGTGGTTGTGGTGGTTGTGGTGGTTGTGGTGGTTGTGGTGGTAAGTATGGAGGTCCGACTGAACCTGTCGGAACTTCAAGTTAAATACCTGACAGGCATGCGATAATCAAATTTACCTAATAGTAAAGGGCCCATGCAGCATGGCAGCTGTCATGGCTCCTAGGGTAAAGGGTGTTCGTCGAAGCTCAAGTGACTGCCTGGGTCACCCACGGAATACTAGTATGTATACGGTTTGTGTCATTGGGCTGGCGGCCGCTTGCCGCAGGAGGACGTAGTACACGGAGTCTCAGACGGATCCTATGGAGCTCCGTGCACCAGTCGACATAATAGGGCCTGCCGTACTATCATATTCGATTTGTACAACTTGGAACCCTGGAAGGAGAGAACACGGTAAACCCACAAACTTCGCCTACGTAACAATAAGCGCTGGAGCGAAGCTTGCCGCAGTGTAGTCGCAGTGTCCGATGCATTCACCTCGCTGTCTAGTCACCCATGGCATGTTGCCTTATTTGGGGTAGCTCTCGACGATGCCAACATCTTATCTTATCTTAACCTCCACTCCCTCCAACTACGCATCCGGTTCCTAAACTTGAACCTGAACTCCTTTCTTGCTTGTACTAATATCACGTTTCTCATGATACAGCCATAATGACCGATACCAATAATGCACCCGATGATACCCAGAAGGACCCGTTAAAATCTATGTCCGGCTCCCTCGCTACACTCTCTGACAATGGTCAACTGACATCAGGTTCCGGCTCTGCCTCACCTATGAAGTCATCTGTAAAGCTATCAGAAAGCAACGGTACCTTGAAACTTGGAAAGTCTCCAAAGCCCTCTAGGACTATGGCTCTACATTGCCACACAACTGATGACACTGTTCTTTCGTACAACAAGTTTATCTTGTACGAGAACAAGCTGCGGTTCTATATCGTCGCGTCGAATACCTCGGATTCACGCCATAAGATCATCAAGATTGATAGGACGTCCCAGGATGAATTGAATGTAGTCGAAGACGATGCAACGTATAATGGAAAGCAGATGAGCGAAATGCTGAAAATGATCGAGGATGGAAATAAGGCTTCCGGCGGGCTAGGGAAGGCTAGAGTTCTATTCGGTGTCATTGGTATGTGCTGAAGTATAAATCATTTGTTCGCTGGATAAACACATCGGTGATTCTAGGTTTCATTCGTTTCACCGCGGGATGGTATATGATTGCCATTTCTAGGCGTTCAGTCGTCGCTCTATTCGGCGGACATTACGTCTACCATTGTGAAGAAACAGACATGATACCTGTCTGTTCAACCCATAGAATCGAGCGTCCCGCCGAAGAACAACGTTTGATAGGGATTTTCAAGCAAGTCGACCTATCGAAGAATTTCTACTTCAGGTATCTCTCAATTTATGCTTAAGTATCTACCCAGTCTAAATGGAAAAAATACCAGCTATACCTATGACCTCACCTCGACTCTGCAACATAATCTTACGAGGCCAGTTCCTTCACATCGCATTATCAACGATCGTTATGCCTGGAATCATCACTTGACGACTACACCTTTTGAGGGGAAGGATGATGGCTCACCGCCCCAAAAAGCATGGTGGTTACTTCCTCTCATACATGGCCATGTTGACCAGGCCAGTACGTACTGTGTATGCTGAACGTGTCTAATTACCTTATTGACATTTCGCAGAACTTACTGTCCTGGGCCGAATTGTATTCGTAACATTGATTGCTCGACGTTCGCGGCACCACGCGGGAGCACGCTATCTAAAGCGAGGTGTCAACGACGAAGTAAATTATTAAAGGCACATCGTTCGTCTCCATACTAACTTCTCTTCTCAGGGCAATGTTGCAAATGAGGTCGAAACAGAGCAGATTGTCAGCGAGACGGTGACTACGCCGTTTTACTACCCCGCTACTCGTGATACTCCTACCGGATCCAAGAAACGAAGACCGAGTCCCAATTTTACGAGTTATGTACAGGTGTGTGTATCATATTATACGTCCGCGTGCGATGCTAATACACGCTGTAGTATCGTGGTAGTATACCCATTTATTGGACGCAAGAGCTTAACAGCATGTCTCCTAAACCTCCGATCGAAAGTAGGTTTTCATTCGTCAGCTTTTATCGACCAATCTTAATCGTCGGATCTCAGTTAGCGTTATGGACCCATTCTACACACCAGCGTCCCGTCACTTTGATGACCTTTTCGCCCGATACGGGGCGCCCTTAATGATCCTCAACCTGATCAAACGTCGGGAGCCTCAACCTCGTGAAAGTAAACTCCTGGAGGAATATACTCAATGTGTCGAATACCTGAATCAATTCTTGCCTGAGGACAAAAAGATAGTCTATCGAGCGTGGGATATGTCAAGGGCGTATAAGGAGAAGACTCATGATGTCATCAGCTATCTTGAAGACTTCGCTGAGGAGAGTATCCAGTTGACAGGATTTTTCCACTCTGGCCCCGAGCCATATTCCCATTTCTTGAAGAGTGAGGAGCTTGCTGAGTGCGTTTTTCTCAAGTTCGGGTCAATGCGAGGTGTCTAACCATATATCATATTTCCATAGAAGGACGGGGACGGAACTTCCATGGCGCAGCACCATGTCCCTCCAGAATGGTATCTGCAGGACCAATTGCGTAGATTGTTTGGATCGGACCAATGCAGCCCAGTTCGTATTTGGTAAACGAGCGTTGGGCCATCAGCTATATGCTTTGGGCATCGTAGAGAGCCCGAATCTCGGGTTCGATTCTGATGCGGTCAACATGCTAACGGAAATGTATCATGATCATGGTGACAGTAAGCTCTCTTCCGTGAATCCAATTGCGAAGAATGTTACTGATAATCACAAAAGCTCTCGCAATGCAGTACACTGGAAGTGCACTTGTGAATCGTGTTGAGACGTACCGACGGATGCCTCACTGGAATAGCCACTCGAGGGATATCATCGAGAACTTTCGTCGGTTCTACACCAATTCTCTTCTTGGTATGTCCTTATCAACGCCCAAGTGACTTCGGGTCTTTACACTGCACTAAATTATCTTGTACAGATGCAGACAAGCAAGCCGCTATCAACCTCTTCCTAGGGGTTCAAGATGATCGCCCGATCGGCCGTAGTTCCCTGCCCCTGAAACGTGGTTCTTATCTTAATTGGTTCCACCAAGAGAATCTCGAACCTGCGTATCAGCTCGCCGAATGCGAACAGGGGATTCAACAGTTTGTGCAGACCCGGGGTGATTTCTGGATCGAGTATTATCGGCCATTATTGTTCACCAGTCTGGGGAAACATTTTGTCTATTGCATGAACAGTACCTTGAAACTACCAGGGTAAGTACTGCGTCTTTAATTTAAACAAAAGGATTGGCTTATGAGAATGCTCGGCGTGGATTAGGAAGACCGCGGCCGATATCAACCAGAGCCCGTTTTTGCCTCATCACAATGTGATTCATCCTCCTAGGTAAGCCACTTGGGTTATGTCGAAGGCAAAGGAGCCACTTTGCTGATCATCATGTGGTAATCCGGCAGACTGATGGATGGTGTACGTCGGTGGATTGGCTCAAGTAGTCCCGTTCGGCGGCACCCCCGAGTAGAATCACGGCAGGACAGGAAAACAGACGATTCGGTCCAAAGAGGTCCCCGATAAGGACGAAGATATCCACTCAACGAAATACGTCGCTACGCAGTTGTTGGCGCCTGACGTATCAAAGAAAGAAAGAATAGAGTACGAAGAGTAAGCAGCCACTATCTTATCCGTGTTTCATTAAAGAAGGCATTGACGGAGCCGGCGGTCACTCAGGTACATCAAGCAAACGACTGCACTCTTAAACTCAGAGCAGATGTATGCCGTTCCTCTCGATAGGGCGATATATGAGCTCTCGAGCGAAGTGGCTTACGGGCGCGGGGAATTCCCTGTGACATCAGAAGCGGAGAAGGATCTGGTCATCTATACGACGTATAGTGAAAAGGCGAGCCCGAGTATGGCGGAGAGCATGTGGGATAAAGTCAAATTACCTACAAAGTTCAAATACGAAGACTGGCTGGCCGGACCTTTGTACGTTCCACTCTTCGATTTGATTCTCATGTCCTGACCCCGGTGTATTTATAGTGTGGTATGATGATGGTATCAGGGGCGTCTACAGGGTTCAAATCCTTGGGTTTGCCTTGGGTGGTCGGACATTTGTACGTTCCAAGCTTCGATTCCCATGTCATGTGTGGTACGGTGACAGATGCACCATCCAAATTGGTAGCATATGAAAACTACTTCATAAAAGCAGCCGTATTGGTGTTCTCTGCATAATACATTGCCTAGAGTGTCTGAAATATATTTCACAGAAACATCACATATGTGAACGCTGTCAGAACAAGCATGAGTGAGGCATTCGGACATTGCTCCGAGTCGTTACGCCTCGATGATCGAGCACCTGCCTAATTTGGGATTGGTGTCATAGGCGCCCCCTATCAAAGGTGTCAATTGCTTAGCACACGACCCGCGATAAGCATCCGCCCGCTCTCGAGTGTTGTCGGCGAATTTATGTGCAAATGGAGGACGTGGACCTGGGTGTCAAGATGAGGGAGTCGGAATGCGATGTGCCGGCGCATGATTTTTTGCTATCTGGTATCTTTGTGCATTTTTATGTAGGAACCAAGCAGGGACCGTTGCTGTGTCGAGACGTCGCTAATCTCCATCGGGGACTGTTTTCCATGTATGCAGTCGTAGACAGCATGGTAGAAATCACTATAGAACGGGATGTTCAGGTGGAGGGAAAACGTAAAAGGCTAGATGAGTTGTAGGAGGGCCACATGTGAATATATGAAACAGAGGAGGGAGGGATAAGACTGAGGAGACATCTGCTGATAGGCATGAGCTATCTGGTCCAGGCACGAGAAATCTCGGTGGGACGTAGTCTGGGGTGGTGTCCATATGGTCCCTTATGCGCCGCCCGCAGAGGGTTAAAATACTCAAGCAGGCGTACGTCCCCTGTAGCAAAGGTTTGTCTTTGCCCCACCGTTGGTCGCTCCGTGCTTCTGCATCTCGTCCTCTTTCACGCACTGTCTGCAGACAGATTCAGAGGTTTGGAATCCCACAATGGCCACTTCCACCGAGATCAGCCCGGCCACCCATGACGCCAACGTCGTCGAGCGTAAAACCTCCCGCACAACCAGCTCTTCCGATTCTGACGCAAAGGTCATCGACCCCGAAGTCCAGGAGCAGAAGGAAATTGCAAATGACGAGATCGAGGTTGAGGAGGCGAGGTCGAGACGACAACACTTCTACAAGCGATTCAGGCCTCTTATTCTCGGCCTGGTCGCCGCCGTCATTCTCGGTTGGTGGATTTCATCCACCATCCTCACTGCTACAAGACATAGATGGTACTTCAATCCCTCCTTCTATTTTTTACCTCTCTCTGACTAGGGTATGAAGGATTGTGCAGACAGTCTGGGCTTGGTTCTTCCTCCTGTGAGCTATTTCTCAATTTGAAAAACATCGCTTCAGATTGGTTGACAATGAAAAAGTGTGATTGCGTTCAGATTCATCCCAAACTCTGTTGTCACAAAACCTGTGGAAGCAGTATGGGTTCCCCTCGTCGAGAAACCGTTTTTTGCCCTTCCGTACCTCGTCCGTATCTGCATGGGCGTGCTCTCCCTGCTGGCCATCGTTTTCGGCTCTGCCTTTGGCTTCAAGCCTACCGATGTATGCCTAATTCAATGCTCCTAACCATCCTTCGAAAGAACGTTGATGCTATGGCTGTGATTCATTACAGGGTTCCACTTACGGTGACCGTGCTATCTCTGTCCTAGGTCTGTTTGTCTTCCAGACTGGCTTTTGGTTGTCGAGCAAGCAACGATCGAAGATCCCTTGGTAGGCTTCACCAATTTGCAAAGAAATCACTCCTCTCATCTCTGATATCCCAAAGGTCCACTGTGATTGTCGGATTGGTCATTCAGCAAGCTATTGCTATGTTCGTTCTCAAATCTGGTGCCGGATTCTCCATCTTCAAATGGATTGCTCTCCTTGCCTCCGACTTTTTGGAGCAAGCTCAGCAAGGTGCCGCATTCTTCTTCAGTGCCGACGTCGTCGCCCTGCATTGGTTCTACGTCAACACGGTATGTTCTACACTTCAACGCCTTCCTAAATCGGTACTCAAGTAGCATTCTAGCTCTCTTCGATCATTTTCTTCATCGCCTTTGTTCAAATGCTCTATTACATGGGTGTTATGCAATGGCTTATCAAGGGCTTGTGCGTCTCCCCCTTAACTGTGTACTGTTGCAATTACTGATTGGCTGAACTTGAAGTGCTTGGTTCTTCTTCAAGACGATGAATGTTTCCGGTGCAGAAGCTATCGTTGCTGCCGCTTCGCCATTCATCGGTCAGGGTGAATCTGCCTGTCTCGTCCGACCCTACGTCGATCTCATGACCGAGTCCGAGTTGCATCTTACCATGACTTCTGGTACGTCTCCGTCAATTTATGGCATCCCCCTCCATCCACATGTCCTTTCCCCTTCTTTTACTTCTCCGCGTATGGTTCTCAAAACCACATGATCACAAGCTAACTGCGTCTCCACGTGTAGGTTTCTCAACCATTGCAGGGTCTGTTCTTGGCGCATACATCGGTTTGGGTGTTCCCGCACAGAACTTGGTGACAGCTTCTGTGATGTCGATCCCTGCATCAATCGCCATCAGTAAACTCCGTATGCCTGAGACCGATGAGCCCGTTACACGCGGTCACGTCACCGTTGACCGGGGTTCAGAAAGCGAGAAGAACAGACCTGCCAACGCCCTCCATGCGTTCAGTCAGGGTGCCATCTTTGGATTGATCGTTGCTGGTCAAATTCTGTACGTCCTTACTCTCCCAAATCAGAATTCCGTTCATCGAAACTAACAAACCTGGTTCGTTTAGTGCCAATGTCTTGACTGTCGTCTCCCTTGTTGCTATGATTAACGGTCTCCTCACCTGGATCGGTAGAGGTTTCGGCTTCCACCAGCTTACTCTCCAACTTATCCTCCGATATGTCTTCTACCCCATCACCTTCCTCATCGGTGTTCCCCGTAACGAAATTCTCCGTGTTTCCGAGTTGCTTGCAACAAAACTTGTCGAGAATGAGTTCGTTGGTTACCTTGCGCTGCAAGACATCATGGGCAGCGATAACCCCCTGTCGCATCGTGCTTATACCATTGCTTCATATGCCCTTTGTGGATTTGCCAACTTGGGTTCGTTGGGTATCCAGATTGGTGTGCTGAGTGCCTTGGCTCCTTCGAGAGCCAAGATCATCGCCACTATCGCTACTTCTGCCATGATCTGCGGTTTCATTTCGTAAGTCCTCTACTCGCAGTATCGAAGAGCAGCACAACTGACATACACGCTTTCCTTCAATAGCACTCTCCAAGCCGCAGGTATTGCCGGCATGTTGGTGTAAATGTTGCCCAGTCTATAGCATTATCTTTAATAGCCATCTATCGTTATATCACCCCCTTCTAGCTTTTTTTCTCGCCTTCTTGGGTTTTGTAGTCATTAATTGATGATCTCGGGCTCCATAGCGCATAAAAGTCGTGTATGAGTTACAAGATAGCATAAATGCACCTTGTTGTTGTTGTATGTATTGCACCTAGACGTTAAGGCTAGCATTTCCTTTATGTTTTTTTCTTGTTTTTGAATACCCTTGTTAATAGCAAAAATGAAACATCCTGCCTGTGAACGTTTCTGAAAGGCTTCAGCGTGCACGCATGCGTGTAAGGTTCCGCAGAAGGATGCACACACGAATTCAACGAACTCAAAGAATGAGACGCAGGGACGCATGCGAGAGATGATCAATTCTGTGATTGTTGCTTTCATGTACACGGCAAGCCGTGTGGGATACGCATGGTCGAAGCCCGTTCCTTCGGATTCCCAGGCACGAGTAGACACGACGAGTGAATTGAACTTTGAATATGGGGGATCTTCCATTCAAATTGTGGTAGAAGGTCGATATAGAAAAGGGAAAGTCCTGTTCTTTGGAATGGGCTGGGATGCGATTGGTCGGTTATACATGCTCATGTACGGGAGATGAAAGACGGTCAGTGTTGGGTGATGTAAGAAAACATGAGGAGTACATATCAGTAACTGTATACTGCTGCGTCGAAGACTTGAAGGGATCGGCATATGTCTTTTTTGGTAAAGTAAATTGACGAATTTGAAGATTAGCGATATGTGCTTCATCCACGGGGTGTTGGGCAAGACATTTGACCAGCGGAAATGAAGGGATTGCTGCAAAGAAGTAGATATGCTTCATCATTCGTATAGTCGAAAGGATCCGCACATCTTCAAAATGACAAGACATGCGCACAGGTGGAGGCTTCGAACTCGACGGTGGATGGAATGGCTTGGTTTTATGAATTATTATTGTCTAGACTTTTGTGGAAAGTCATATCTCTGTTCGTATACTTAGAGCACGCGTGCGCAGTTTGAAGCAAGTATAAGTAGTACGTCCCTTGGTCTGGGAGATTTGTCAAGTGTACTTCCTCCTTTCCTGACAAACGTTTACCACCTAGTATCAATCAAGATATGTCTGAAATGCTCATTGCGCGAGTATACTCTCCCCTCCGGATATGATTTTTACTGACACAATCCATAGCGTGATTGGTGCCACAGGCACTGGTAAATCTACCGTCAGTATACGACACACTCTGGTATAACTCGTATAATACTAACCGTATCTCCAGTTCATCAACTTGGTCAGCGGTGCCAAGTTTGGAGTTGGCAACAGTTTGCTCTCTGCGACCCAGGTGGTCCAGAGTACCCAACCTTTCAACTTGAATGGCCACAGCGTGGTCTTAATCGATACGCCCGGCTTTGATGACTCCACCCGTACAGACACGGATATCCTTAGAACGATTAGCACATATCTGGCCAATACGTGAGTCTTCTTCGTTGATCGTACCCTTGCCACCACCACTCACCGATTCTAATTCTCAGATATCGCGAGAACAGGAAATTGACCGGTATTATCTATATGCATCGCATCTCCGACCCGCGCATGACAGGAGTTTCTCGACGCAACTTCCTCATGTTTCGTAAACTATGTGGCGACGCTACACTCAGTAGCGTTACCCTCGTTACAAACATGTGGGGGTTAGTCCCTGAAGGTGTCGCTGTCGAAAGGGAGAAGGAGTTAGCTTCGAACAGCCTTCTGTTCAAGCCCGTGCTAGACGGTGGCGCAAGAATGGTGCGACATGATAACACTCTGAATTCTGCGAGGAGGATTTTGGAGCATTATGTCGGAAAGGGAACGGTGACGTTGCAAATCCAGGACGAGGTTGTCACGCGAGGTCTCCAATTGGAACAAACAGCTGCTGGAGCTGAGCTTGAGGCAGAGAAGCGAAAGGAGCTCGAAGAAGCGAAAAGGAAGCAAGAGGAAGAAATGAGACGAGCCCAAGAAGTTCTTCGCGCCCAGCAGCAAGCAGCAGAGCAAAGACGTCAAGCAGAAATAGCTGCGGCGAGACAACTCGCTGAGGCTGAAGCTGAAAGGCAGAGAAAGGCTCACGAGGCGGAGATGCTTCGCCAAGCAGAAGAACGACGCCACCAAGAACATATGCGATTGGTAGCTCAGCAGCAACTTGAGCATCAGATGCATATGGAGGCCCTGGAACGCCAACGACAGCAAGATGAAGCAAGGCGAATTCAAGAAGAGGCCCAACGTCAACAAGCAGCAGCTGAAGCTGAGAGAGCGAGGTTGCACCAACTTATGCTGCAAGCACGGCAACAGGCGGAGGCAGAGGCTCGACGTGCTCGCCACCATAATCACGGCCCTTGCATCATCTGTTGAAGGGTCAGGATATTGGAAGGAACGCTTGGGCGTGCCATGTTTCTAGGAATGCCTGCGTATGATGGGTCATCGTTGAACTTGTAGTGAGGGCAATTTAGCTATGAGATGACGACGCATGAATGTAGTACGCGCCACCATGGATCCTAGAGTCTGAATTGTTTCATTAATAAACACTATATGGGTTCCTGAATGTTTAGCTTTGTGTATTCCAACCGAGTGTTATATAGGATGACGACATACCACCTCACTAGCATTGCCCCATCAATGCCATCACCGGCATGATCATGGTTGAACGTTGAACGTTGAATCGTAATTGTGTTGCAAACTCACATAAACGCGCATAGAGTCGTGCAGAGTGAAATGTTGACACGTTGACCGTCGGCGGTTCTGTCCGAGTCCGGTTGTCGTAAGTATTCAATGGGAAGTGTGAGTCCACTGAAGTCCAGCGGTATTCACTTGAGTATACTGGGTATCGAGCAGAAGAGACGAGGGAGATCCGACTCTTATTCAGCTGGGATTTCACATCGGATGTGAAATCACAGTTGAATAAACCCAGCCCGAAGTTCCCCTCATTGACAAAGTAATGAACTTCATCGCCACTTTTCAAAAGACTGATGTCCATCCTACACCAGTAGATCAAGGTGCTACCACTAACATCACATTTAAATTTACTGTACGCCTTGTGGGTGTCTGCTGCAGATTTCTCCAGCTTTTTCCTTCCGAGGCTTCCCCGAGCCGCTTGACTTCGTAATTTATTTGCAATGGTGAAAATTACAGAGATCATTTATGAGCAGCCAGAATGCATAAGAAAGTGCGCCATTAGTATTACACACCACTAGTTTGAAGTATTTGTGGCATCGGGGGAAAAATCGTAATTTGAATATTTCGCGACACCCGCTAGTATCTGTAGAGATTAATAGTCACGCAGAATGATGGGCTTTGGACCCTGAGACATAAGTAACCCCGGTCGAAACTGCCTCTTTCATCCTAGCATTTACATTACAGATATCCGAAGAAGGTGTAGTTGCCGTTGCTGAGTCGCCGGCTGCCAGAGAACAACCCGGATCACTATTACTTGTAGAAGAAAGCTATGAAAAGCTATTTATACCACACTCGTGGTATGATAGTCGAAAGCCGAGATCTAATTGCAGAAATGGAGAGTATCAACAGATCGTACTAATGTACAGCAAACGGGCACATGGACGAAAACCAGTATTCAAGTTCAGATCTCATACCTCAGGCCTCAGGAGCGGGGACCCTCATTGATTGTGTCATCATCTTATATTTCTCATCGGAGTATGGAGGGTATCGGGGCTCAAACATAGGTTCCATCCTATAAAAGAGAATGAGTACATGTTTATCAGTTTGTGAGAAGTGGAAGGACTCATACTCGGCCGGGACGTCAGTGGTACCCCGATTGTGGGTGAAGGTATCGAATGAAATCTTGCCGATGTACGATCCGTCTGATTTCAAACCAACTTGTAAGCACACAGACTAATGATGAAAAGATTTGAAACATACATCCAGAGTGACCATGACCACCGAAAGGAAGCTCATGCCCCGCGAATGAGGCAAAAGTCTCGTTAAATGCGAGACGGCCACTGTTCGTTCTCTCGATGACTAGCAAAAATATTAACACACGTTGGGAGATTATTGTTAAGGATAGCACATACCTTTCTTCTTTGTATCCGCGCTTCGTGTGAATACATAGAGTGCGAGTGGAATTTGCCTTCGAACAGATGAATAAGGTTCAGCATCATGACAATTCGATATTAGACCCACCGCTCGGCGATGAAAGCGATTGCATCATCTACGTTGTCAACCTCGATAAGAGGAAGTACAGGTCCAAAGATTTCCCTTTGGTATGGTAAGTTAATAACTATTTGGCACGATATCAAGATTCCGGACTCACTCTTGCATTAAAGAATCATCAGCAGTTACACCGGTGACGATTGTGAGAGCAATACGACCGTCATCAGTCGCCTCTCCTCCCAAAATGATTTCACCCTTGGTTTGTTGGATCAAACGTTTGATACGCTGATGGGCAACAGAGTTAACGATCTTGCCCCATTGGGTTACGTCGTGCAGTGTGCCTTTTGGCCAGAATGTCTCGTACCACTTCGCGAGGGCCTTTTTGAAAGCTGGAGCAACCGACCGAGGGACTAATACATAATCTGGCGCGACGCAGACCTGAAGAAAAGGGTTAGAGTTTAAGGTGGCGCAGTATGTTATACTGCAATGACAAATATCACACACCTGACCCGCATTCTGCAGTTTCCCGTACAGAGTTCGCTTTGCAGCAAGTTCTAAATCACAATCGGTATCAATGATGACAGGACTCTTTCCACCAAGCTCCAAGGTGACAGGTGTGATATGTTTAGCTGCCGCTGTTGCCACTATCTGTCCAACTTTAGGACCTCCGGTAAAGAAGATGTGGTCCCATCGAAGCTCAAGCAAAGCACTTGTCTCGGGAATACCACCATTAACTACCGCATAGGCAGCAGGATCCAAATATTTGGGAAGAAGCTTTGCAATGAGTGTGGACGCATTTGGCGTTGCTTCCGCCGGCTTTAGAACTACAGGGCAACCGGCCGCAATCGCACCGACCATTGGATTAAAGGATAGAACTATTGGATAATTGAAAGGGCTTTGGGTGCGTGAGAACGATCACATATATAGGGAGAATGTGAATAGTCTTACGCGATGATGAGAGCAACACCTTTGGGCACTTTGTGGATAGTCGAATCCCATGAGCTCCGCCAAGCCTCTACTTCCGGCTTCTCAGGACGGGCCCACTCTTCGAAATGCTGGAGAGCATATGTCACTGTAGATATGGAAGCAGACACTTCGTTCAGAGCTATCTCCACTCGGGGTTTATTGAAGTCCAGATAATGGGCGTCTTCAAGAGCAGTTTGATTCTCTTGAAGCATGCGCTTGAGTTGCAACAATTGTTTACGCCTGTACTCAAGCGGGCGTGTAACACCAGACTTGAAGGTAGCGGTAACCCGCTCATAGATCTAAGTTCGACCGATGTCAGTAGATCGTAAGAGCTGCCAGGGTCTATGGATCATACGTGTTGGATTTCGGATAGAGGGGTATGTTGGAATTCGGTAGTCATTGCGATGGGTGGACGAACTGGATGTAGAGAGCTAAGGTATATTATTGGACCTTTGAGGCGTCTTTATATGTGAATCTGGGACGCTCAAAACGTTCCAAGTCGTCAGATTTCGCCGGGCGCAACTACACTGTTCCACTTCCGAGCCTAATTCTGTCACAAGGGACCAGGGGCAATATGAAAACGGCAGCCACCCTCCGCAATAGGATGCGAGTTCGCATCACGATTGTCTTATCAGCACAGGGTCGCTTCCAATTCACGAGTTGGTCATTGAAGCAAGTTCAGAGTCATCAAAAGACGTACGGTTGTCAGGTTGGCACTCCAAAAGACGCCTAATCGGTACCCTGTTCGAGGAAAAAAATGGGCCTGAGTCACCCAAAGTTGCGAGTCGGGAGGCGGTACCGCGATTCCCTGAGTCATCCAGGAGACAGCGGAGATGGTATCTGAGACTGTGAGTAGGGACCGCCGTTCATCCTGATGGAAATCAATTGCCTGTAAACTTATATGATGAGGTTGAAGGGAAATACGTCACTGGAGTAACGGGTACATCAAGCAACCAAGGCCCATAAATATTATGAAAGGTTGGTTAGGTTGGTCTCAGCAATTTTTTGACAGTCTGATGGTGATATTTCAGCAAAAGCGAGACTCTGTAGGAGGGTTCCGAATATCTTAAACAATAACATGGTCTGCGATGAGCTCGCGAGCTGCACATGAAGGAATTTCTATATTAATATATCCTATTAACAAATCAGGTTGAGGCTCGAAGAAGAGAAGAAGGGATGCTGCTATTCACGTCTGTTCGCTTATCTGCCACAGTTCTGAAGATACGCGCCGCCGCTAGCCAGTCTCGTTGCTCTAGACCATCTTTTGCAGTCGATTACGACTGCTATACAGTTCGTAAATGTTATCACATTATGAACGGAAGAGTGAATGCATGACTACTGGAGGACACTAATACCCAGGGAGTAGACACATACCACGAGTTCTAATAGCCCCCAGTATGCTGATGAGACTAGTCATCATCTGGAAAGTGACGGAGAGCAATATAGCTCTCAGTAGCAGTAGTAGCGCCAGTATCTCCGTGGCTCACTCCCCACTTTATAGTACTCAGTAGCTGGGAGATTACTACCAGTGCTATGCTACGGAGTCTACTCATGCTACTGGAGTTCTGTATGTTTATTGCATCAAATGATGCAATAGGAATAGTCTTGTGTATGTTTTATTTTCGATATCTATATATGGTAAATCTTAATGTGACTATTTGTTTTGACCCCCTCACAATGCACGCCTTTTTCAGAGACTGAAATATAGTATTGTTTGAAATATATATATAACATAATCTACTCATCGGACCCCAAATCAGATGAATCATCTTCATTATTGGCAAAGTCATCACGATCGAATGCATTGGTGGCCGCAGCTGGGATGCTCGAAACCTTCTCGGTAAGACCTACAGATTCACTGATTATATTTGTCAGTTGTGCTGTCAATGGGGAATCTATCAAACCACATACCGGGCATTCTTCAATAGTGCCTTTTGTAGTTTCTCCGTGAGGGAGGACCCTTTCACCGTAGTGTATTGTTTCCAGCCCCGCAAACTGGTCAGGATACGCTCGAAAGCGGGGCTGTAAACTGGCTCTGTGAACGGGATTGTCCGTTGTTCGCCAGTTTTCCACTCGTGGATACAAGACAGCACCTACATAAGAAACCGTAATCGAAATGTCAATATGATAGTGCCCACTCAGAAAAGAGTATGTGTTAGAGTACTTACCGCGGCTCCAATGAGGGCAATCGTAACAAGCGGAAATCCCCCCTTGTCATCAAACATCTTTTCCATCTCTCGTCCATACGAGTTGTTCTTCCCGGTTCCGTAAAATGCAGCTATAATCGCCTTCGGGATAATCGGTGATTTGAACATCGTCTTCTTCTTCTTGATATTAGTTGGATCCTTCGTAAATGATGTTAGCGTTAGATGTTGAGAATATGTGGATCTAGAAACACCGCATACTCCAGGCTTTCTACTAACCAAATTTCGATTGGGGTTGGAGGGTAACGCGCTCGACAATACGCTTCGCGTGCCTCCTCGTATGAGACGCGAGGCTTAAGTTTGAGGGTCCGTGGATGCCCCAGCATAGGGCTTTTTATGGCGGCAGATGTCTCCAGTTTACGGCGATCATGCAAGCGTGGGGAGCGTCGTGGGTGGACCCAGGACTGCGGCAAACGACGACCCATAGTGGAGAGATGGGTAGAGAAATGCGAGAGAGCATGGCAAAAAAGCAAGTAAGTCGTTACACCGTGATGTTGAGGATGGTAGTGCGAGTAGAACGAGTAGCACAAGTGCGGTAGAGCTTGTGTTCTCAGACGTCTGGCGTCTATAGGCCACATGGTTGCCTTCGTCGGTAGCCCCCGTAGCGGAGGTAGTATAGATGAATCAGCGACAGGCTACCGTAGGGACCGAGTGTCTACGGGAACGGAATAGCTTTCCAGATGATGTCTTCAAGTCGCGTCATTGCGAACTAGGAAGCCTTATGGTGCTGAGGGTCGATGACTCATAAAGATACCAGAATAGAGCAAAGCAAGATGTTGTTTTTGTGGAAAATCGAAGATATAATGGCGTAGAACTCACCACCATCGTAGAGTTCCTATGGTGAACTCAGATCCTACTAATCACATCGCTAATGGTTTGAGGATGGTTTCAACCGTAACTTTCTACAAATGTCAGGTGTTTCCGACTATGTCAAAGCGGCGAGAGTATTCAATACAGAAGGCATAAGAGTGATTACCCACTAGAGTTGGGTTGCACGCTGTAAGTACATGGGAATCCGAGGGATGTGACTTCCCAATTGTATTGTGCATTGTTTATCAAAACCTTCCACAACCTTTCCTTATTTGGATGCCGTGAGGAGATATAGACGCCCATTATAATTCCTACACAGTTACGCTTGCTTCAAGTTATCCACCCTCACCATCCCAATTCTGAAACTCGCAGTAACACGCTAAATTCTCTGCTAGTATATTGGGATATCTGGAAGAGATCGTATCACGACATATATAGCTGGTAGGGGAATGAAGCACGCTCCCTTTCAATCAACACCATCTGAAACTCGAACACCTAGGCTGACTTTCTTACAATGAGTCAAACGACGTTTCTACAATACGAAGCACCATGTATGTATCTAATTCTTAGTCAAATTATGCTCATATAGCCGAACTTTCCACAGGGCCCGTTTATGCCCTTGATTGGTGTAAATCGTCCGCACCAGGACAACAAATACGTCCCCGTTCTGCATTTCGATTAGGAATAGGATCTGTTACAGAAGATTACAGAAATCGGATAGCAATTGTAGGGTTACAAGATGAGAGGGTATTAGTGGAGGACGACTATACCGACTATGCGGATTTCGTCACCCTTGTAGAAGCACACCACGGATACCCCGCTACCAGTCTGCAATGGCAACCTGCAGGTGCTACAAGCTTCAGCTGGAGTCAAAAGATGGGCACATCGGAACTCATGGCGACTACTGGTGACGCGTTGAGAGTTTGGGAGTACGCAAGTGACGCGCAGCATGGGGTCTCGTCCTTCGTTGGACGACCAGTTAGTGGCGGTGGACATAGATTGACATTGAGAGCGGCATTATCAGGAGTACGTCTCTGGTTCCATTCTTGTCCAAACCAATTCTAACATACTGTAGCAAAGTAAAGTGCAAAATAACTCGACCGGTGCCCCATTAACCAACTTTTCTTGGAACGAGAAGTCCCCTAATCTAGTTGTGACATCGTCCATCGACACGACATGTACAGTGTGGAATATCGATACCTCAACAGCTATCACTCAACTCATCGCCCACGATCGTGAAGTCTATGATGTTGCGTGGCTACCAGGCTCGACAGACATCTTCGTATCTGTTGGCGCGGATGGTAGTTTGCGTGCATTTGATCTGCGTAGCTTGGAGCACTCCACGATTTTATACGAGACTCCCGCTCCGAAGAATGTGCCTCCCCCCTCTGCCTCTCCCTCTTCCTCGGCCAGACCACACACATCGCCATTGCTTCGAATAGCTTTCAACCCTGCGGACTCGAATTATATGTCCACCTTCCACCAGGATGGCCAGGAAATTCAGATTCTTGACATGCGAAGCCCAGGTCAACCTGTGATGGAGCTGAAAGCTCATCGCGGGCCAATCAACGCGCTCGGATGGAGTTCAATCGACAACCCCCTCCTCGCTACAGCAGGTACGTCCTTATATCAGTAATGGATGCCCTCGTATAATTTACTGATAGTATTGCAGGCGATGATTGTCAATTGCTGCTTTGGGATATGAATAACTTCACCCAGATGGCAGCTCAGGAGCCTCGGAACGCAACTACGGGACTCAGCTCACCACGTCCGGATGCGAAGAAGCGAATTATAACAGACCCGGTTATGGCATACACGGGTCAAAGTGAGATCGTCAACCTTGCTTGGTCGCCTCAAATTTCTGGAATGACTTTGCCTACTGGTCACTCGACTGCTCCAGGAGAGTGGATAGCGGTGGCGATGGGGAAGTCCATCAAGGCTTTGAAGGTATAGTGTTGCATGTAGGATTATTGAGCATAATTATTATTCGTGTCTTATTGACTGTGTTTTCCTTGGCTCTACGAACAACGTTTAAGCGATTGAGTAATAATATGGATACTCCAGAATATGTATTGCAGCATCACACAAGCGAAACCTTTCGAGAGAAAAAGTCAACTTTAAGCCCTCGGGTCCGTGGCTTGTCCGGGAGTTACCGATATTCAATTACTTTCCGCGTTGAGCATAGCCACCGACCCCGAGCTCAAATCGAACAACCATGAAGGCCTATTATTCAAACAACATGCAGCCGCCTCCAGAGCAGAACCAGGGTATGTTATGTGGCATGCCCGCAAAGTTGTGATCGGCTGGCTCGGAGGCAATACTAACCACATGTTCTACTATCTGAGAGCCCGGGGGTACGTCGGCCTTCAAAGTTCCATTAAGCTTCATTATTCAATTTTAGAACCGCTCTGTGATCATTGCAATCTTCTTGTGTCCCCGTTGTCCTTGTCAGTTGGCTGTCTTGGGGATCCCCATGTAGCATTCTCCCCGCTTCCTCATATGCTCCATCTTTCAAAAGCAGTATCACCGGTCTTCTGCTTCGTGAAGGTTTATGTTTATCAAGTGCGACCCCTCTCCCATTTCTACCTAGTCAGCTGGACGCCGGTTTTTGCTCATTCACCCAAAGTCTCCCACGTAGGACATTCGTCGGCGCCCTACACTGGGGTCGACAGGGCTGCTAGGCAAACTTCAAGCTGGAGGATTCCCCATGCTTCATATTGAGCAACAGCTTGAATATAAACTGACAGATTTATATAGGGCGTTGACAAGACGTCCCATCAGTGGCGATAGCACACACTTCACATCTTAACCAAATTCTGTCTATATACTGCAGCGCCATCAAATAGCCGTCTCGGCGGGAACATCAGGCGACTTGTCGCTTACGCCTTAGGTTTAGAGTGTCTTCTTTGGTAGCGCTTTCACAACCTCTCAAGTGCATGTTTTGTATACCTTGGGATCAGACCACCACCATCCTCTCCATCTACCTGGATGGAGTCCATCGATCCCTCATGTACATCGATCCCTAACCCAATAACCGTTCTTGCGTGGTTACCTCCTGATATTGCCTCTCAATATGAAGCAATACGATTCTTCTTTGCGGCTGTGCTGGGGGTACGTGGTCTAAATCACATTGAAGTGTCGTCTAAACTAGTTTTGACCAACATTTGTAGGCGTGGATTTGGGATGTCATTGTGGCACTTCCTGAGGATATTCGGATGTTCCAAATAAACATACGGGCCCTTTCTAATATCATCTATGTTTTGGCCAGGTAAGTATATATTCCTACTCACGGTGACACTAGTCAAGAAATGACTACAGGATAATGACCGGCGCGACCATGACGACTTCATTCATTTTCTTGTGTATGTTGGGCTATATTCTACACCTCTGCCTATACAACTAGCTAATTATTGTTTAAAAGCCGCTCCTATTAAGGACTGCCAACGTCTAGTCATGATCAACGGTTGGATTGGCACTTTCGCCATACCTCTCAACTCTTTACTTTTTCTGCTACGGATCAAGGGCGTCTTCTACAATTCCAGACCTATCGTCGCCATTTTTGGGCTCCTTTGGCTTGCTACGTTCGGTGCCTGCTTCAACGCCCCATTCACAAACAAAGCCGATCACATTGGCCCTACCTTGAATTGCACCATCACCAGTGTACTAAGGGGCAACTCGGCAGGCTTTATTGCTATCGCCGTATTCGATATTTCAGTATTCCTCGCCATCACACTTCGTATCCTAACGTATGGGACCGCCGATACTTGGAGTCAGAGGGTAAAATCCTTCTGGAATGGAAGGCATTTGGGCCTCGTTTCGAGAGGCTTGCTTAAGACTGGGCAAATATACTATTTGTAAATCACTTCCTCTTTTTCTTCAGTGCGGCGTTTCTCACCGGTCAATCTTATACAGGGCCACCGTGTGGGTCAATATCACCGTCTTGATTCTACTATTTGCACCAGGAATATCCCCCGTTATTCGAACTATGCTGTCTGTCCCGAGTGTTGTTTTGCAGAACGCAATGGCCTGTAAAGTCTTCAGACTTCTCAAACTTGGGCTTATAGACGACGATCCTACCAAAACACTATCTGGTCTCCGGTTCAAGGCAGCATCGGATAGGACCCGGAGCGCTTTTACATTTGATACCACAACGGGGAGTTCACGCACCGCCAATGATGATGATGTTGGACTCTCGATGATATCGAGCGTGACGGCTCCCACCAAACACGGAGACACACCCTTACCACTCCGCATAGCTGTGAGGAGGGATGTTGAGAATGATGCAGAGGACGATGGATCAGCGCGTCGGGATTGGAAGCGCACTAATCTTATTTGAGGAAAGACATTTCACGTAATCATATGTTATACTAATACAGACAATTTGTACTACTCAGTACTCAGCCCCTCACAAATACACATTATATAATAACGGGAGATATTCTGCTATGTCCAGCTGAAGCCAATCTCGTAGGACGGATATTAGACTCAAAGACGACGGGACAACCAGATTGTAGCCATAGTAAGATCCAACTTGATTTGTGTTGCAAGTAACTGAGGAAACTCATCAAATATTTAGATCTACACGTGTAGGGGAATCTACAGAGTATGCGGTATGATCTTTATGGAGGAGCCCAAGTCGTAGAAGTCTGAAGACTCGGCATACCATCATATTCTGAAATACAACGTCAGCCACTATGACTACCCCTTGGTATTGCGGTGATACAGATGGCGTTAGTAACACCGCAATTGCTAGCGTGTTCAGAGTAATGACAGGACTAAACCGAATATGAATATGAAACATCACAAAATCCCATCTTACAATGACACTCACAAATAGTACAGTTGACCAGTCAATAGCAAGGAGCTTGAGACTTCCCCCGTACCCTTCATGAAGAATTTACTCCAGCTGTCGCGCGTATCCAGCCTGCTGAACGACGCAATCTTGTAGGCGATCGAGAGGAAAACCACAGTGTCAAAAATGGCGACAGTAATGGTGCCCGCTGCACAGTATTGTTTGACCTTTTCCAGAGCACAGTATCTCGTGTGTTCTACGTGGAACCCCGTGAACGAAAACGGAGATGTTATAGTGGCGAAGGTCGAGAGCCACAGAAGGCCAAATGCGATCCTTGACTTTGCGCACTGGTTGAAGACCGCGTCTGCCCGAATAAGAAACAATAGAGTGTTCAAGGGAGTTGCAAAGACCCCAAACCAAGCGACTACCTGGGTGGTAACATTACAATTTGAGTGGGGCATGACTATGATCAAATTATTAGACCCCGTACTTGGTCGAGTACATGTATTGGACAAATAGCCTACCTGTGAAAAGAAGATCGCTTAGTATCATCCCCCCTGAGGCCGTCCTGGAAGGAGAAAGTAACAATGAGTTTCCTTCGCCTGAAATACTCTATTAACTCCACTCACCGAGAAAGTATGTATATAACATCAGGCAGAGTCATCCGGTGACCCACCACACGAAAAGCTTCAACTTCCTCGGAGAACGATGTGAGAGCATCCCAAAACCACACCTTAATAAGCATTAGTTATTACACGGGACACTTCCAAGTGGAAATGCATACAGTGGCTACGACAACATGAATGTATCCTGCAGTAATCAGATGTTGGGCCGCGGTAGTGGTGAGGGGCATGTTGAGGGAGGAGGCGAATCCCTCGTCAAGCGGTTAGGAGTTGATTCACAGTTAAGGACCGTTCACAGGAACGTAATACGATGGATAGCTGCTAATAAAGAGCTGTATATGTATCATCTTCTATATGATAGAAACATAAACGATCACTTGATGAGTCCTTAGGTTCTGCCAATGAGGAAGCGGACCTGGTAGGTTACCCAGC
This sequence comes from Cerrena zonata, assembly GCA_038087015.1. Lineage (NCBI taxonomy): Eukaryota > Fungi > Basidiomycota > Agaricomycetes > Polyporales > Cerrenaceae > Cerrena > Cerrena zonata. The sequence goes on from JASBNA010000021.1 coordinate 429,901, forward strand.
ATCTATACGTAAGTAGCAGAAAGATCGTAGAACAACTTGAAGACAGCTCTCAAAGCTCATCATCAGCTATAAAGATTCCACGATCCGTAGGAGCCCTGACGCGGACGTTAGGCGGCTATTGTTTGACGTATGGGAGTATATGAATATACTGTCTGATGGCGAAGATCTTGGGGAACAATATATCCATTACCTTGCTATCTTGGCTTGGAGAATAATCACTCCTCTGGCAGAGAAGCATCTCTAGCGGCCGTTGCTGGTCGCAGCATCCCGTCCTCGCGTGTCGGGAACAAGAAGGCAGTGCATTGCGTAACGCCAGATTGAAAGTGAAAGGGGAGAATATACCGGATGGATTGTTTCAGAATTACTGAGTGCTTACTGGTCCCTTAACATCATGTATGTAGCCTTGATGCGTCCAAAGGTAGTCAAGAAGAAAGTGAAGACAAACTATTCAAAGCTCGTCAGGAAAATTGAGAGGGTAAATCTTCCATCGTATGTATCATAAAGATGGTGGGGAGACTGACACTAAAATTTCCAAGCTGTCAAGTAAGTCATTCTTCAACAAATAGACGACGCACAGCAGCTAGACATCCCATACCCACCGCGGAGTCGAAACAGGGCTCCCATCATAAGATCGTGTAGTTTGTCCGTTTCGGGGATCACCTAAAACAGTGATAGCCATAGTTAGCAAGGTATGAAGATAGCTAAGCATCGACTGAACGAACCAGAATAAGCTGTGGTCATTGAAGATGGAGTCGTAATGACGTATGTGCGCTCTGGTACGCATCTTCGTTTTAGTGCATCTTCCATAAAATTAGGTATGAGGTTTTGTGTTCCTTTGTTTAGTTTAGTGATCGCTACTAAAGAGCGCTTTGCTTCAGTACTGCGGAAGTCGGAGTGGCGATCGTCCGATCTCATTGTTATCCCCACATCTTTGGCGGATGGAGCGTAGAATATTGTTGGTTCTCGTTCCTGTAAGGCGTCTACCATAGTATGAGAGAAGGAAACGAGCTCCTCTCTACATTCATCTAGATCTCCCGAGTCTACGTCACTGATGTATTCGAGGACCGCGCGTGAGAGGGAGAGCGGGTGCACTGAGTCTTTCTGACTCAGAAGTTCGTTTGCTGCGCGTACAAGATTTTTGATTTCTGTAAGGTAGCAAGTGAGATCGGAGCTACAATGACAGTGCCGTCCACTTACGTTCAATAGGAATCGCCGCGGGGGCCGTTATAAGCATGTATGGAGAAGACGCCATGATTTTCAGCAGTGATTCAATCACCTGGCTGGAGCCTGAGCGTAGGAGCGTGATAGGGACTTGATGGATTGCAGATTTGGCAACTCTCCAATTGGACAGATAAACCCCTCTATTGCGCTCTATAGCGTGATTGCAGAGATGGTATAAGAATGTGACCAATTCGAGGAGGGGGGATGAGTTTTGGGTCAATAGATCGTACTGTTCATCGCCCGGAGGCATGATGTTGCATATCAACCCCATGAGCGCATTCAGGGCCCTACTGGGCACAACACCGAAATCAAGGGTTTGGTTGGAAAGAGATTCGATTTTGGTGTCGAGGTAGCGGCTGAGTACCCTTCGGCAGAAAGATGCCGCATCGTCCAAACTGAGTGATTTTGCACAGTTACAGATACACTTCTCCAGGGTGTGATCGTCGGCTAGAACTATATCTGCAGAGACCAAGGCGTCCAAGTCCATAATTACATCCCTTCTGATCCCCTTTTCATCCCCTGGATAGGTGTAGTACCGATTCGCTAAACGAGACTTCCAATCAAACCCGAGATGAAGGCGAAGGTCGGCGAATGCTCTATGTAACCGCCGAATTCCGCGCATAAACAGCGGTATTTTATAAGGGCAGTCTACAAATAAGATGGGTGCCACCAACGTCGCCGCAAAGATGGACATCCAAAGAATGATTAAACCTGTGATACACCATCCTACGATAGGATGTAATTGGCGAAGGAAATCGGAAAGCCCAATCAGGAACAGAAGTAGGGATACTTGGAGCAGGAAAGGAAGCAGCCCAGCTATTTCGAATACCCGCCATCGTAGCAGTCCTTCATATCTGACATGTCGAAGCCGAATGCGTTCAGTCGCTGATGAGCACTCCCAATTGAGGTACTCTCGCAACCATTGTCTTACAAAAATGGTTAGGGATGCAACGATGAGACTAAGAACGAGGCTTAAGAACCACAAAGTGTTGAGACGAACATCTCCTTTAGACGCTTGAAATACGGAGGATAGTTGGGTAGCCGACGATGAATTAAGGAGGCCCAATTGTAGAGATATTTGTGATAACAGCATCGCGGTCACTTCCGCAGGGTCTTCTTGTAGTCGTGTGTAGGACTCAATAGTAAAGGCAGCCACAACTGCTGAAAAGAGACCAGTCTATATGATACATCAGATTGAAGGAAACATAAGTAAATTGCTAATTGACTCAACGAAGACAAGAAGATTATCCAAGTTTCTGTCACAGTTGTGTATCTTTGTATCATCGTTGTATATTAGGCCATCTGCCAATGTATCCCAGGAGGGATCAGAGTCTAACATTGTATATCCGTCGAATGGAGTGTGATGTGGGGTTGGTTGTTGCAACAGTAGGGAGCGGAACTGAAAAATGAGTCAGCATGTTTTGAGGAAGACATGCCAGTTCAGTTCGCGTACAGGAGCTGAGGCGGCGGAGGTATTTTCCCCCACCACAGGATATTCCCAGGATGGTCTTGTCCTATATGCTGAACGTGGAGGAATATATGGACTATCCGGGCTGTATGGAAGTGACGGTATAATTGGCGGGACAAACGTACTCGGATTGTATGAGTATGGTGGTATGAACGGGGTATGACTTTGGGGTGATGGAGGAATAACCAGTGGAGGTAATGGATCTGAGAAAGGGAAAGAGCCTAACGGGATGGGTAGATGACTGAGCGGAGGTGCTGGTGTACCAGGAAATATTGGATGAGGAGAATCAGAAGGAGAAGATCCAAGAGGAGTGCGTCCGCTAATGGGAGGTGTATAGTCCAAATTGGCAGGAGTTCCTGCTCCCACAATTGGAGGTGAGGAACGTGATCGGTCGCTCGCAGGACTAGGAGTGCGATAACGAAGACTCGTAGTCGATCGCGTACTAGGTGATTGTTGTATAAATCCGGATCTCTCCGATCTGAAAGCCCCGGTATTGATGAGCAACACATGTCATACAGAGAACGATACCTACGTACACAGCTGGAGACGGTATTGCGGGAGTAGAAACGGCAGCACTAGCATTTTTCTACGACCCTTGAGTTCTACCCACTATGATAGTCTATGCATCGATTGCTTACTAGAATGCCTTTGCGGGATGGCTAAATTCGAGAAAAGACATGTGTAAGCTTCTTTTATACGTTTACTTATTGAAGATGCCTACATCTCTCCCTGAGTCTGGTGGCCATCCTAATGGTCCATATTGAACGCGACTCGGTCCAGGATGCCCTTCAATAATTTCGAATTTCTCCGTAAAGTGCACTTGTCCACGATCGGGCAGACCATGGGGATCATTGCGAAGAGACTCCACGAAGTTCTCGGTTCTGAGTACGCCAGCTGGGCTCGCCTTTCCTTCACTCTCAGAATCCGAGAGTTCTACAACGCTGGGAATGTCGCTTTGTCAAGAGCCACGAGAAGCAGATCGATGCGAAGAGAGCGAAGGTGTCTTTGGGTGACGTCGTGTCATTGGAGAGTTCGCCCTAGTTTCGTCCGCGATAGTAAAGTGAGTTTCAGTAAAGAGACAAACAGATGGTCACTAGCGCTGTTCAAGCTACGGTACTGATGGTCTATGTAGCCGAGGCCCACTATAGCGAGCTCTAGAAAACTCCATGACAGAATGAGAAGACGCTTCCGAGTCAATGAACGATTTTGATGCGAAATGAAGTGCTTACGCTTAACCTTCACTTTTCATCCTCATCCTCCGACATGAGTAAGGTAAGTACTTGGAATGGGTCCCTACTCGAATCAGAGAACGCTAATTCAGAAATAGAACAGTCGGCGCGAGGAATCACTAGAGTTTATCTGAAATTGCGTGGTAAATCGGGGTTACTACATAGTTTTCAACTCATTCCGGTGCAAGCAAGAATAGAAACCAGGGACCTTGGACGGTGCAGTTTCTTCGTAAAGGGGTAAACTATGAGCGATAATAATGTGTCACTGAAGCTTCCCTCGTTTTCTCCACTGTGTAGAAGAGCGTCCCGAACAAACCACTAGCCTGCCGATGGAGCAATAGATAAGTGCCGGGGAAGGATGATATCAGTTCAAAGGTATTCTGGGCATACGAGAAGGAGAAGTCGAGGGTCGAAGCAAAGTTTATAAGAACTCCGAGAGTTGGTATGATCGACCTGTGCTCGCCCCCAGGACATCGCTCCCGGCTGGAGACATGGCCACAACGCTGGGATCTGACATCACCGATCACACTCCCGGCGAACCCTCTCCATTCAGAGACCCTGACACGGAGATTTCTTCGTCGTCTCGTCGTCACTCTGAGGATGGGGGTGAGAATGCTGGCCATGGTGTGGGACATATGCCTACAACACCAAGCACTGCTGATGGCATGAGTAATGACCCACTTGTTCCTCCTGCTCGATTCAGTGGCGGAGTGCCACCTTCCATCCAAAACAGTGCGCGTAATTCGTATGTTGCTTCGACGCCGGGTACCCCAACTTCCCGACCTTTCCTATATCGGGGCCAGTCTAGCGATACCCCTTCCCGTACATTGCTTGGCTCTGACGAGAAGGAGAAGGCTGCTCCAAACGAAACGAATGGGAAAGAAACTGAAGTCAAAGCATCAGGTCGTGGACTATCACGGAAGAGATTGTGGTTGTTTCTGGTGATAACCGTCGTTTTGATCATTGTTGTCCTTGCGGTCATTTTACCGATCGTATTTGTGGTGATCAAGAAGCATCGCGATCATTCAGGCTCTGCTCCTAATTCAGAACCTACTGCAAACCCCGAATCACCAACAGGTGACATCACCGGAGGGGACGGGTCTGTTATTAAAACGGCGGATGGGACAACGTTTACTTATAAGAACCCGTTCGGAGGCTTCTGTAGGTTTCATTTCACAGTGTTCTATGAATTCTTTCTGACTTTCTACCGTTTAGGGATTGATGATCCAAGGGACCCATACAACTCCGGTGCCCGAGCTCAGTCTTTCGTCCCATCCCTCAATGAGACGTGGGATTATACTCGCGACCAGATACGTGGCGTAAACTTGGGCGGGTGGCTTGTACTCGAACCCTTCATCGTTCCAGCTCTATACGAGAAGTATCAGAATGTCACATCAAACCCAGCCATTCCTGGTGGACAGGCCGTTGATGAATGGACTTTGAGTGTGGCTATGACTAACGATACCAGCGAGGGTGGGGGTCTGAGTCAATTGGAAGACCATTATCGGACGTTCATCACCGAACAAGACTTTGCTCAAATCGCAGGGGCTGGGTTGAATTGGGTTCGGTACGTCTTTTCTTGTAATATTACAGGAATTGAATTGACGAAGAGGCGATATGACAGCCTTCCGATTCCTTACTGGGCTATCGATACATGGCCAGGTGAACCGTTCCTTTCAAAAACAGCCTGGAAATACGTCCTACTCGCGCTTCAATGGGCACGCAAGTACGGTTTAAGAATGTATCTCGAGATTCATACTGCACCTGGAAGCCAAAACGGTATTTTATATACTCTCATCGCAGTCGTCGTATCCTCATTCTCGTTGATGTGCTCTTAGGTTACAACCATTCGGGTCGTTCAGGTCCTATCAACTTCTTAAATGGGCCGATGGGTATTGCCAACGCGCAGCGTGTTCTAGATTACATGAGGATTGTTGCTGAATTTATCAGTCAGGAACAATACAAGGATGTCGTCCAAATGTTCGGGGTTCTCAATGAACCTCTCATGGGTATCATTGGTCGGGACCAACTTGATCGTTTGTAAGCTATTTGACACACATAAATCATGGGTTACTTGCTCACGTCGTTGAAAGCTACTTACAGAGCTACAATATTCTGAGAAACATCGTGAGTATCCATTTCATTGTACGCTTCTCTTGACATTCTCAAAATGGTCTTACATAGACAGGAATTGGTTCTGGGGCGTACATGGTCGTCCACGACGGTTTTCTAGGCTTAACTCCCTGGAAGGGCTTCCTGCCTGGTTCTGATGTAAGCGAAGTCCGCGTTTCTCATTCAAACTCTAACACTCAACTAAACCCCTTAGCGTATTGTACTCGACACCCATCCATATGTTGTATGTCCTCTAGCTTATACCTCTCACAATTTGACATCTCAGCAGCTTCTTCGTAGGCATTCGGAGGTGGTCTCAACCAGCCATTAGATCACTGGCCAACGGCCGCCTGTCAAGCCTTCCAAGTCAATCAGTCCAACTTCGACTTCGGCATAACTATCACGGGAGAGTTCAGCGCAGCTATCAATGATGTACGAAGTCGTCACCCCTCTTCGCTTTCACACAAAGACTGACCGAGACCAGTGTGGTCTGTTTGTGAAAGGTGTCGGGAGCCAGCCCAGTTTCCCAGACTGCACACAATGGGACGATTGGCGAAATTGGACGCAAGAAATGAAAGATGGAATCAAGCAATTTGTCCTTGCTAGTATGGATGCTATGCACTTCCCTGGATACTTCTTCTGGACTTGGAAGGTTGGTAATTCATCTGCAACAGGGAAGGTACAAAGTCCATTCTGGTCTTATCAGCTTGGACTAGAGAACGGTAAGCCTCTCATTCGTTCTAATCGTCTTGATGACTGAGGTGTTTCGGCTTAGGTTGGATGCCAACCGATCCTAGGGAAGCCATCGGTACTTGTGACCAGCTAGGCGTTCCGTTTAACCTACCTTTCACAACCACCTTTCAATCTTGGCAAACGGGTGGACCAGGTGCAGGTCAAATCGCCCAAACAGCGATTAATGCACTCTCTCAATTTCCGCCTCCCAGTCTCTCAAACGTCAATGGCGCAAACCCTACTCTTCTTCCGCATTACACCGCAACAAGCACTATACCAACTCTCCCCGTTCCAACCTTCAGCGCTGCAACGACTAGTGCTGGTGACGGATGGGCTGACTCTCATGATACTGTATCGGCTGCTGCACCAATTCAAGGATGCGTTTACCCTGATGCGTGGAACGCACCAGCAGGCTCTACTGCTTTCATCTGCGGCGGAGCAGCAACGCCTACCCTCCTTGCTGCTGGTATCTCTATTCCCGTAGCTATCACTCCGGCTCCGATGAAACGAGCAACAACCTAGACGATATGACTCTTTTTTCGGATCCCCTTATGGATATTATGCTTACATGTACGATTGCGATTACGACTTGACGTTTTTGGCCTTGATGACCCTTTGTAGGATAGAAGATGGAACATTCGATAGTCATCTCCGTGTATATCTAAGAAGTACTTGTACAACCCTTGTCACAATACGCACCGTATTTGCTGTAGTCGTACCCGATCTATCTACATGACGACTGATATCCCGATGTCTTGGGTTTGGGATGATATTCAGGACATCTCGAATCTCTATCGCGACACAATGATGACAGAATTTACAATTCTTGAGGTTTCGCAAAATTACAAATAATTTACGATATAGTTTTGGTATCTTCTCCATCAGACCTAAACCTCTTCCCGAACAAACAACGATTGTTGAGGTTTCGGTGATTCCGAGCTATGCCCATCAGAGGAGGACGGCTTGTAGATGGTCACCCTGGAGCTTGAACGGAAAGGATCCTAAAGCCCATTATTCAGCTCGAGCCATAAACGATCAAAGAATATCAAGACGCTGACATATATTGGACTTGGGGCTTGAGGGTTCATTTGATTCAGCAGAGGATTCGCAGATGGAGGGGGAGTAAGATCAAGAGGGAACTTCTGGTCATATCCGGGGGATATAAGGGGTGGATTCAACTGTATCTGGCGCGAGGGTGCTCTGAGTTTGCGTTTCGAGCGGATGCTTCGTCGCATAATGAAAGTTACAACGGCGACCAGCATTGCAGCAGCTACACCTGCGAGTATTCCTCCTACAATTGGCCCTTTATTTGACTTGTGGAAACTGCCAGGAACGACATCCGCAGTTGTGTCGGTCGGGCTGGTGATAGTTTGGGGAGTTGAAGTGGTGATTGTGACTGTGGTTGACGCACTCTCTGGACTGGCCGAAGACAACGTCACATTGACTCCCGGACCTGTTATGTCTGCAAGCCCTGTTGAGCGATGAGAGATAGTTCACAGGCCATAAGCTTCGAAACGTACCGTCCTCCACATTGTTCTCCGAGGTGGAGGAATCCCACTTTCCGTAGGTTGTGTTCTATAGCAAGTGACCTCAGCTTAATCTCGGAGTTCGATATGACCTTTAGACGTACCACGGCTCGAAATGCCCACGCAGGAACAACGGTAGTGGTAGGAATAGTCCCAGGGAAACTAAGTATCAGGCACACAGTCAGCACTTTGACAGCTTATGAATGTGTGAAAGGGACTCACTCTCCGTTCCTAACATCATCTTCATAGCATTTCGAGATGTATGATGACCATCTGTATCAACAACTCAAGTCAACCTCAGTATGTCGAAAGTTTCCAGGATCTTCATTTACGTGTTGATCTGCCCATTCTGACAGTATGAGCATGCACTCAGTAGCGAGTATGTCACAGAGCTGCAACCACAAGAATTGGCAGCTTGGCGGTTGGGTCCTGGATATCCCGTTGATAAGTTGTTCAGGGATGGAATGAACCAGTCTGAGAGTCAAAACAATGAGTTAAGATTGCCTTCGTTTGTACAGATACGACTGACCTCCATTAGACTGGCAAGACGCCAAAAGATAGGCTCCAACAAGACATGGATTCTGTCCCCAAGAGTTCGTCGTCTACAAAGGTTTTAAAGACAAGATCAAAGGCGAAATAGGTTTTTGATACGCGAGGACACATACCCACTCGAACGACGAAAGACAAGTAGCATTTGTACCTTGTGAATGTACTAAAGGAAGGAATAAAAATAAAAAGGAGAGTGAAAGGTTCAGAAGCAACAACGACGCCTCGGGCATCTTGACCTGCGAGGTATCGCAAAGAGAACTAGAAGGGCGAGCAGAGAACAGAGAGTGTAGGAACGAGATTAAAGGCGAAGAGAGTTTCCATCCCATCCCTAGGCGGACATTATACGCAGACGGCGACACAGTGACATTCCGTGTACATCGTCCGAGTATTGAGCGGGCCGTCAACCTAATACCTGTGAGGGTATCAACATCTGTCAGCGCTGGAGAGGGGATGATTGAATGAGTTGCTGAGGACTGGTTTGATATCACCGAAAAAGATCGTGAGAAGTGTCGGAATAAGGAAGGATTTTTACTCGGTACTTGGGTTCGATGCGTTGTTTTGTCGGTGATCAGTCAAAGATAAGAACAGTGATGGGAAGGTTTGACGACGAGGAAGTATGACGGTGAGCGCATTGTCAACGACGTTGCTACGATGTCTCGTCTTTCGAGGTACACACGGTTATGTTCCAATACAACGAAGTCGAAAGAACCCGAGACTGTATGGATTTGCTTAGAGATGCTGAGGGCCTGATGTCAGTTACTGGATAGTAATACCAAGCCCCTATGCAATGCAGAATGAAACACCACGGCATCATCCTATGCAATCAAGCGATTTACTGAACCGCCTCTCCACTTGTGACGGGCATCCTTGCAACCAACATGATGTGGGGCATTGCGAGTATTGTAATTTGACTTGGAGATACTGCATATTACCAAGATAGAAGCCAGTAGATTGGCATTCACCAGGGAATGCTCTGTCGCGGTAGCCTAAAACCATTCCAAACTTCAGCATAGAGATAGAATGTAGTATGCTGGCTGGGACCCAGCATATGTGAGAAGTAGATTCTCCTATCTAGTCATGGAGCTCGGAGGGCAAGAGAGTTGGCAAGAGAACATGAATACTCTACAAAGCTTTACGTTCAAGCTCAAGTTTCAACATTTCCTGCACCATGACTGAGGTGTCACCAGAGTGTGACTGTGACGTGTGACTGTAATGTGACATACGGATCGACCAACTGACTCGGACTCAGTCTTCAGCTTTTCTAATTCCCTTAGTCTTACTATAACTGATTTATGGCTTGCCTATACAATAACAGTATTCTTGATCCAAGTCACCTATACTGATGCATTCATATCCCGATGTCTCATCCAAGTCCACCCTATTGTTGATCTTAAGGTCCAGAAAGCTACGGACTACGTCGAGACTCGAGAAGATAGTGTCGTTTAGACGATCCTAACTCAAAACATAAACAGGACCGACAATATGACAAATACTACAGTCAGTCAGTTGAAACTAGATGGTAAGAGAGAAGAGCTGTTGACCTATTGGGAGAATGTCAGGTCAGCGGTTTGCCTCTCTCATTTCAATCTAGATCGCTAATGAATAGGTCAACAGGGATGTAGATTTTGAACAGCATATACAGGGAGCTGTCTCCACCCTTCTATTCGTGCTTAACCGTGCAAATATGCCAGAGGAGTCCAAGCTATACGAGACAGCAGTACAGTTTTACCGCTTTCTTCTCCGTCGCGCTTACTTGAAGCATGCTGGACGAATATATGGGGCACGCGTCCTCTCTCTTTATATATATATATATAATTCGATATTGGTACCAAGAACATTTAGAACGCCCTCAGCACTCCTCATCCTTCGACATACATTCTCCAACTATTTGTGCGCGACTATCTACCCGCGGCGTTTGTGCCGATGCCGTTGTGCCCTTCTTAGCAGATATAGAATTCCTTTTGACACTCATAAACAAAAAACAAAGTCCCTTACAAGATACCAAAGCCCCCGAATCCGGAACATATCGCAAAGTCAAACCTGGCCATCGTGTATTTACGCATGCTCATCTCGTCCAAAGGCATTTGTGAATTTATTACTGATGATTTGGTTTCGACCTTCAACATCAAAGCTAAACAGGTTAGGAACGCGACTACAAAATTTCTTTTTGGCCATTACCTAACGCTTTTGTGGAACAAAGTCAGGATACTTCATGTTTGTATTCTCGGAAGGTTTATACATCCACCTCTACTAACGTTTCCCTCTCTGACACGTAAGTTTGTAGAGGCCGTAGACGATTGTGACGAATTAACCGAGGAAACGTTTGAATCTTCTCGTGGCCATGTAATTCAATATCTCGGGACGAACATTACATGATTTTCCACAGGTGCGGCTCCCGTTAGCGCCATTCACAACTCGAAGCTGCTATTTCTGTATAGGGTCCACGTTTCTCACCCGGTGTCCGTCATTTCCAATGGCATCATCAACGACTTCAAGAGCGAGTAAATATTAACTCTCAAGTCTGCGCTAGGCGATGTATTGCACAGCGTTATGTCCTTTGTGAATTCTCTGAAATTGACACCCGAAACGGTCATGGACTCGCCCGTACACGCTGTGGCGTCTGATGGTATTGGGTCATAATGTCATCGTTGGCGACTTCAACCATCACAGCACCGCTTAGTACCTCACTTCAGTCTTCCTGGGACACATGCCACCGTCTTTCCTTGGACAGTACCCCCCTGTATATCGATCGAAATCCTTTTCTAAAATCAGGGAACGGTTATTCTCGATTTTCCACAGGACGGCCTGTTCATACTAAATTCATCACCCATCAGTGCTGAACAAAATTTGAAAGTATATATTGATGCGTAGGCGAAGTTGAATGCACTAGACCGAATGTAAGGTAAGATTGACATCGTAATGTACAATGATTTACATGGTGGGTCACGAATACCATTTTTTTTCGTCTTGTTCCTCCCCACGGTATGCCCTCCTGCCAGATCAGACCGATATCAGGATGAACCAGAGTTATAGCAACGTCGGGCAAGTACCAACCTCATTATTCACAGGTGCTACTTACCCTCTTTACTGTCCGTCTCTCCTATTACCGGATCCTGCGGACTCAAGCTAGCTTCGTCGTTCTCATATTCCGGGTCGAGTCCAATGAAATCTAGTATCTTTTTTCTCCATTCAAGTTTAGTCGCAGCATGAGGTGTGATCTTCTGAATGCTATATTTCTCACTACGGGCATGATTCGTCTCTGCCGTGTTTGAATTGGTAGCCTCCTGCGTAAATCAGAGAGTATATCTATTTATCATACGGCAATGTGCACAGAACGTAAAGCTGACTACGCAACGGAAGGTCTTCATCTTCAACAGTTCAAGAGGTAACCGCTGGTCCGTTGTGGCCTGGACGCGAGAATTGAGCTCGAGGTAATTTTTTGTCTTTGTTGAATCTAGGTTTTGCATATTCAAGGTAGTTGTACGGAAAATCTGACCGGAACCAAGGAAAACGGATGCGGGTTTGGTATTCTATTTCGAACTTGGCGAGGAAGCATATCAGGGGTAGACTAGATGGAGTCCAGAGAGATCTCGACCCGCGTTCAGGCATGGGAGGAACACCAGGGTTGCTGCGAAAACACCGACACCTTATTCAAATATTTACGCATAGGTGCCATACACTCACAATTGCCATCATACTCACTTATTGAACATATTTCCGAGACTCAGCCACACACAACAAGAAAAGCAAGATATACCCAAACATTGCTGGTAAGCATATAGTACAGCACAGCACAGTAACCTAACAATAAAAATGATATTTCCATGAGAAGCAGAAGAGACAAGATGCAGCGGGAGGGATGCAGAGCGAGTGATATGGAGATGGGATAAGAAGAAAATGTGGGGGTGGATGGAGGAGATGCTGATGTGATCAGCGTGATGAGATGCGAGGTTGAGAGGGAGGAGGATAATGAACCATAAAGAAACAACAAGAGACAGGAAAGCGAAGACGAATGTTTACAGAACCGACACACGATAATAAATGAGATAATGTCCAAGCACATCCGGATTTTGTTGACTACGCTTGCTGCAAGTGGTTGTTGACATACAAAGCTGGTTATCGGCGAGGTCGGTAAAGGTGAGAGGAAGGGGGTGTGTTGCCAGAGTATGAGAGTCGGTGTTTAGAGCAAAGCAGAGAGTAAAGTAGCAAAGAGAAGCAGTTGACTGTATGTAAGCTGGTGTTAGTCGATCTGTTGGCGGTGAGCACGGATACTGATGATTTTTGTCGAGAATGTCGGATACTTGACGGTCGGAGTCGAAAGGAAATGGAATACTGGTTCGGCGTCGGTTACCTAGTCACTGTCGACCATCTCGATAGCCCCACATTGTTCGCAATGCGCCCACATCGATCTTCTGCCGTTCGGTCCAGCGGAGCAAGCCATACGGAGTTTCGGGATTTGCGTGCAATTTTGACTAGATTAGGTACGACGACGACATCAGCCTGGGACGTGAGAACGGATATGACGAAGGCACGTAAAATCACGCAGTACCACGCAAATAGTCATCAAGGAGCGAAAGGTACCTACCCATGATGCGTAAATGACGTTCCACGAGGTTGAAGCAATCCGGAGGGGCGTTCTTGCTGGGTTGGCTGGTTGAAATAGTTATCGTCGGTGGTCATTTGTGCTTGTTCTTCAAGCGGGTAGAGCTCGAACGCCGGATAGTTGGCTAGTAGAGACAAGCTTAAGCAAAACAAAGGGCGGCGGAAGCATGAGGCGACATACGAGAATTGCGAGGCGAGTCGCTATAAGCAGAGGATGCTGTGCTGGCATTTGAAATGAGTCGCGTATGGAAAGTCTGCGTAGGGATGGAAAGCGGCGGCAACGCAGACATAGAGTCATCCGACATATCTACATCCGAGTCAAGCTCAGTACTACTGGGGAAAGGAACGAGCTTTTGTTGCTTGGACGCCTATGTGACACGAACAAAGTGTTTCATTAGTTCCATATAAGGAAACAAACGTCGAACAGGAGGTGGACCCACAGAGTATGCAACATCATCCTCAAAGTCGAGCGACAATTTACGCTTCAAAGCCATAGTTAATGGTGGGCTTGAAGGAGGGGTAATAGTGTAAGGGAGGGGCAAGGGTAAATGTAATGGGTGCTCCTGGTGTCAACGGTAAAGTTGAGGGAGAGTTGGGAGAAGACAGAAACGCTGGGAAGGCCGGCAGTTTATACCACTGTCTGTTTACTCCTGTTTGTCCTCCGAGAAATGCTGGAATTTATTAGGTAACGTACACAAACGCCCACGGCACCCGTCGGCGATACACGAGAGACTCATCCCATTGGCTCGCATAACTCGGGCACACCCATAAGGCGGATACCGATTACAAATTTGGGGTTTCCGGAGGGGTAGGGTCACGTCGGGTAACGCTCCCGGAGGTCACAGTACGACGTAACGCCGGCTTTGAAGCTGTCAGATCCAAGACGGTCAATACATCGGTGCCACGGTCTCTGCCAGCTTTCATCATCTGTTTCAAACCAGCGTCAACGGCGTTCGCCGAGCTCAGACAGCAACCAAGCACTCGAGCACATGGATAGTCCAGTCTGTTCCGTGTTGTTTGACGAATTAGTTGATTAGGACACTCGTGTATCAAGACCAGTGAGGTACAGTGACATGGTACACAGCGCAGTGCAATATAGCGTAGGGTATAGGTGGGTCAAGATGGTATGCTAGGAAGCCAAATAAGGAATCCGAGGATCCTCAATGCAATCATCGGTTTTAACGTAACCGTCTCGGAACGAGCGGAGCGACAACTGGGATCCAGAGTGTGGCGTTGGCAAGTTCCTTCTGCGAATTCTATACTTGGTCTATGAAAAGAACCCCTGTTCTCGTAAATACTCCCGATGTTCCTCTGCGTGGGCTCGAACGGTGTGGTCCACCGAACTTCGCCAGAAAGGAAGAGCGATCTGGAATGAACACATTGATGATATTAGTTGTGGGACAACGAGACAGTAATAGAATAACGTTGCTTGACTTACCCTTCCAATAAGCTCGTATATTGAGTCCATAATATAGTTGTTCCCTGGTGATGAACCACGTGTCGAGCCACGGAAGACGTTCAAGATGAAGTCATAGGTAATATGGAAATGTCCCTTTTGAACGCCTATAAATCGATCAGGTACCGCCGAAATCTAGATTGTCAAGCAAAACATACCTTTAAGGATAGCAGCGGCAACAACTTCTGGCGACGAGCCACCATCAGTCTCTTCGATTTTGAGAGTAACTTTTGGTTTCGTCTTGTTTTCGTTTTCATATCCCGGACTAAAGATAGTCCCAGGGAAAGCGATATGGACGTCAATGTCATAAAGCATCAGTTCCGATTGAAGGGCTTCGGCCAATCCTATTGGAGATATATTCAGTTCTTCTGTCAACGAATGAGCGGTCAATTGCAATAATTACCTCGGATAGCAAATTTGCCAGGTGAATATGTTGAGTATCCCACTATCGACATGTACCCGAGCACAGACGATACGAATACAAGTTTCCCGCCCTTGACCTGCTCGCGCACCATGCGCTTCGTAGCAGCCTACATAGGGGATCCCAATAATTATTCACGGTTTGCCACGAACTCGGATTCAACTCGAGACATACCAAAGCTGACCAAGCCTGACACCAATACGTCCCGTCCATCCCCTGTTTCAAACTCTCCTCGTCCTGTTCCACAAACAGCCCAGGCGTCGAAGCACCAGCCATGAAGAACTGAGCATCAGGACACCGTCCATCATGTGCTTCACAAGCAGCCTCCAAGGCTTCCTCCGCACCGGAGGCAGTGTTGACGGGGTATGCAAAGGCTCTGAGTATTTGAGTTCTTGTTTGTCTGAGTTTCTAAGTGTGAAACAGGGTCAATAAAAGCGTGTTTGGGGTAAGATGACGGAGTATTGCGAATATACCTCTAGTGCTTGTAGTGCTTTGTCGAGCTTTTCTTGGTTTCGAGCTACGATGGATACATGAGCACCCATACTGGTGAGTATCCTCGCCAGTTCAAGACCTGTGCCCTGCGAGCCACCAGTGATGAAGCAGTGCTAGCCCAACAGAAGAGTACAAGGTCAGCATAACATGCCGTACGACAGACATGAACAACGTGAACAAGCACACACCTTTCCCCGAGGATCCCAATCCTTCTTGAAAAACATCTTGGAGTAGATGGTATAAATGGTGGTGAAAGCTACTAGTGCGCTAGCGGTGAGAACTGCCTCTATGATCATCTCAGGACGCGTCCCTGATATACGTATATAGCGTAAGTCCTCGGTTCTAGTCGTGAATGCGTCAAGTCGTAAACAGTAATGGTTCTAGAGTCTTAAGGAGTCGTTTATGAAGCAAGAAGGATGATGTTATAAGGGTTGTGACGGTATAGTGTTAGAGATTCGCTAGACATGAATTTCTGGTCGGTAATTCGCTACGCGTTTTCGATCATCTGTAACACGATAGATCGGGGAATATTTCAGAGGAATTCTAAACATGTCAATTTAATGAGATGTATTCAAAGGAGTTGAGACGGTGGACATAATCAAGCATCTCCAACTCTGACAACAGGCGATGCACACAACTAGGAAAGACAGTCTAAATATAAATGATCGCTGTTGGATATCGCAGACTGTCGGACAACGGCAACAATAATTCTGGGTAGGATAGCATGTTCCAAAGCAAAATAGTATAATACAACCAAGAGACCATGTAAATATGATAGAGAAAACCTGGGACCTCCAAAAGAAATTTAATCTACCGAGAACGCGTCGTCTTCTCCTTCGTCTTCCGACTAGACCTTCTCGACTGACGTTCCTCCCCATCTGTCTGTGCACGTTTCGCGAAATCACCAGCGACACTCTTCGCAGCCTCCCACCACCCCGACTCCTTAACAGCCTTCGTAGTCGCTCCCAGAATCTCACTCATCACCTGCTGAACATCAGGAGGGCTTCCCTGATTCTGGTCGTTTGCGTTGTATTGCCATTGCTGATGTTGATCCCAGGTATCCCAAGCTTTTGGTTTCGAGCCTGGTTTAGTTTGTGTTCGGGAGCGTGATGAACGGGTACCTCGACTATTGCCTGAGGAACCTCGATCGTTTGTGTTTCCGTTGAGCATGTTGAGGATCATCCCTCCGATTGCAGGCACAATCCCACCCGCCGCAAACATGCCACCGATTCCATTCCCTCCATAGCCATTCCCATTGGCAAGGACATATCCCGCCAGTCCTCCGAGGATACTAAAGATGAATCCCCATTTGACAAACGCAAATGCGGTACGAATCATCCATCCTGTCGTTCGGTAGAAACTGACTAGTGCGAGGTATGAGATGAGTAATGTGATGAGCGGAGGAAGGATCTTTTCAGCGTCCCATGTTGACGGATTGGACGTAACAAGAGATGTTGCTAGTGCGAAGAGGGAGGAGAGGAGTTGGATGGTGTGGGATAGGATGGTTTCGAGGATTGAGTATACGGGTGGGGGGAGTCGGTCGGATAGGAAGTCAAGGAGTGGGTCTAGGAGTTCTGGTAGGTCTGCCATTGTATAATTCGATTGTATAATTCGTCGGTGGTAGACGTTGAAAAGGTAACGTTAGAATGAGCAGGGCGAGGGTTAGCTTGGCATAATTAAACAAGGCTGTTTAGTGAATTAGACGCTGACACGACTTTCGATCACCTCGCCACGATTATGATTAGACTGGATCTTGGCGTCGTGCTTGACGTTCTCCATCTCTACCGTGAAGATCAAATAAAGCGTAAAGGTTGGAATCGTCACAATTTAGTGTGTTATTATCTCGCTGTACATTCACAGTTGAACAAACTCATTGTGAGCAGAATAGACCATCCATCCCTTCCATATCATGGTGAAAGTATGGCAGGCCTTCCGACCATCGATGCCAGAGGCAGTCGGCTCCGTTTTCCATGACATGCACAAGTGCTATATCTCACGCGGAGAGTACTATTTAGTATGCCAACAATTGATAATACACTCCACCGTGGCACAAGGCTTCTTGTCAGGGCCAAACTGATGTGTACGGAAGCAATTCAGTTTCACGAGGGTCCTACTGGCGGCGTATGGCGTACTATTTCCGTCAATACATATAGCGTCGTCCAATGGGTACTATCTCTAGCTCCCTTGATCCTAGCATCTCAACGTTGAGATATGTTTCTCTTCCCTCTCCCTCTTCCCTACGTTGGCATTGCGCTGGTGATATTAGGTGTGGTAATTAATCGCGCGTTGAAGAAACGCGTGGTGTATCCACCGTCACCTCCTGGCCACTGGTTGCTCGGTAATCTGCTGGACATGCCTCGTACAGTGGAATGGGACAAGCTATTGAGATGGAAGAACGACCATGGTATGTCACCGCGATCGAAACCAGCTAGGTTTTAGCCCTAGGAGCTGAGAAAACTCCAGGAGGAATCACATATCTGACCGCCTTCGGGAAGTCGATGGTGCTTCTGAACGATATGGAGACTAGCAAGGACCTATTTGACAGACGTGCAAAGAATTACTCTCACAGACCTCAAACAGTGGTTGTTGGAGAGTTAATGGGGTTGAATAAAGTATGTTTTGCTTAATATAATAGATAACTTGCTGATCGTGCGCAGACCATCGTATTCCAAGACTACACCGATCGTTATCGTTCAATCCGGAAGTTGACTCAGCAGGTGCTCAGCCCGGATGCCTCGCGGAAGTATCAGTCCCTGCAGATTGATATCATCAAACGATTCCTTGATCGGGTTCTTGTAGATCCTGATGATTTCAGAGAGCAATGCCGGCTGTGAGCGTGTGATCATGATTACCGGTATGGTCCTGGCTCTGAATGAATGACGCCTTGTAGAGCTCTCGGTCGGATGATCTTAATGGTGACGTATGGTGTCGATATCAAGACTGCAGACTCAGAGGTATGAGTTCTTTTATCGAAAATATCACAAGAAGACTAAAGTGAGATAGTTTATTACGAATGCACAGCATGTCTCCGACACTGTCAACAAATCCGCTATGCCCGGGGCACATGTCGTCGATCTTATCCCAGTATGTAAGTCCATCGTACCACTGATTGATGCTTCGTTCGGTTTCTCAATTCCCCTAGTCAAATATCTTCCGAAGTGGTTCCCGTTCGCGAGCTTCCACAAAATTGGTGATTATGGTCGTAGAATTGCGCTTGAATTCGTGAACCGTCCCTTTGCATACGTGCAACGAGCAATGGTGAGATTTTTTTCATTTACGTGTACTAACTAGGAATATATCTATATCTGACATCTTAACGACAGGCTATTGGTTCCGCACCACCCTCCTTCGTTGCAGATCTTCTGGGCGACCCTGAAATCCTCGCGAAATCCGGTAGACATAGTACAGACGCCATCGAGGATATCAAATGGGCAGCGGGGACCATGTTCTCTGGTACGTATCCTTGCATACTTGTGTCATTCATCCCCTGATTGACCCTCTCATAGCCGGGATCGAAACAGTACGAATTTCTTCACACACACAAAATACTCTGACTGAGATTATCGACATAGTCATTCACTACCATCCTAACATTCACCCTTCTTATGGCTCTACACCCAACCGAACAAGTCCGAGCACAACAAGAGATCGACAAAGTTACGGGAGGCACCAGAATAGTCACTTTGGAAGATAGAGTTAACCTCCCATACGTACAAGCATTGATACGAGAAGTCTTTAGGTGGCATGTCCCGGTGCCTTTAGGTGTCCCTCGCCGTTCGGCAGAAGATGACGACTGTAAGGGTGAGCCGGGTCAATACATCTTGTAAAAATCTGTACTTACTAATGATATCCAGGTTATTGCATCCCTGCAGATACCATCTTAATGCCTAACGTCTGGTTAGTATAGTTTAGCCCACCTCTCTGACATTCCCCACTAACTCGTTCAATCTTAGGGCTATTTCACAAGCGGTTCCAGAACCCCATAAATTTAATCCGGATCGTTTCTTAAACTCTAACAGGACCACTGATCCATCTGACTACATTTTTGGCTTCGGAAGACGGTGAGTGATTTCTAGTCTCCATTTTGCTCAACTCCTCATGCATCGTAATCCCAAGAATATGCCCAGGGAGACATCTCGCAGAAAACTTCATCTTCCTCATGATATCCAATATTCTATCCAATTTTACAATTAGTCCGCCTACGGAGAAACATTCAGATGGACTTCCGTTGCCTTCCGAAGCTGTTTTCGCTCCAGCCATGGTCAGGTAAAGAACTTTTGACGTTCTTGCGAGATATCTACTCACGATGCGGTACTTTGTCAGCTGTCCGGAACCGTTTGCTTTCAATATCAAACCGAGAACGGAAGAGCATGCCGAGTTCGTTACATCCCTCGTCTCGGAGGTGTGAACATGGATACTCATATTGGGTATCATTTGCTGCGAGCTGTACCATGTACACTGTTCTTTGGTGTATTTCAGTAACTATTGCCTGAGGAATTTCGGTCGTTTGTGTTTCCGTTTAGCATGTTGAGGATCATCTCTCTGACTGCGGGCACAACCCCATTTACCGCAAACATACCACTGGTACCATTCCCTCCGTAGTCACACTTATTGGCAAGGACATACCATGCCAACTCTCCGGGATTAATCCCCATCTTACGAATGCAGATGCGGTACGAATCATCCATCCTGTCGTTCTTTAGAAACTGATAGACTGGGATTGGACTGGGACCACACTATGGGCCAGGTAGTTAACGTATGGCAGGTTGGTGTAGGCGCCTCGGATACGCTTTCCACGGCGATTAGATTTCGCGTCTTGTTTCGTCTTTCAGATTTCTATCTTCAACCTCGACTACAAGCCTCATTGCAAATCGGAAGGCTGCCGCTGTCAGTGAAATTTTTTTTCGGTCCCTTTCACTCACCCACAGATAAAAATACCCTCAGACTCATGTGAGCAGAATTGACCCTGCATTTCCCGCGTGTCATTGAGAATGCCAGTGATCACGATCGTGACTATTGAGGCTTTCGGTAACGATTGATTGTCCGAATATCGACGCCAATCCTAGTCTTAACCATTTTCTACAGCGAATATGCTGGAGTTGGCATCTGGTAAACATGTCTTCCAACTATTGATGATGTGATCTTCTGTCAGTGACGTATTGCTTCCATTGTGTATATAGAGCGGCGCAATAAGCTTTGAGTAGCGTTCCTCTGGACCCTAATCTTCAGCACTCAAATATGTTGTCTTCCCTTCTCCTATATGTTCAGGTTGCTTTCGCGCTGGTGACGTTAGGTGTGGTGGTGAAACGCGTATTGAGGAAACACGTAGTATATCCACCTTCGCCTCCTGGACATTGGCTACTTGGCAACTTACTGGACATGCCGCGAACGATTGAATGGGACAAGCTGTTAAAGTGGAAGGATGAGTATGGTACGTTATCGCCCGCGTCCTCTTTAATTTTAGGCCAGCTAAGAGTCCCCCAGGAGGAATTACCTATCTGGTTGCCTTCGGGAAATCGACAGTGTTCCTGAACGATATGGAGACTATCAAGGATTTCTTTGAGAAACGTGCAAAGAACAACTCTCATAGACCTCAAACCGTGGTCGTTGGGGAGCTAATGGGGCTGAATAAAGTATGTGCTCGAACTGTGAACTAGTCGCGGTTAGGACACGATAAATACCAAGCTTATTATCCACAGACCATCATCTTCCAAGACTACACCGATCGTTATCGTTCAATCCGGAAATTTACCCAGCGAGCTTTGAACCCAGACGCTTCGCGGAAATATCAATCCCTGCAGATTGATATTATCAAACGCCTCCTTGATCGCTTGCTAGTAGACCCTGAAGATTTCAGGGAGCAATGCCGTTTGTAAGTATGATAACCAGTACGGTGTCGGCTCTCAGCTCATCGGACGCCTCGCAGAGCCCTCAGTCGCATGATTCTAATGGTTACGTACGGTGTCGACATCAAAACCGCAGACTCAGAGGTATATTCTCTTCTATGGATATATATATAAGAATACTAAAGCGTGATAGTTTATTGCAAATGCACAACATGTCTCTGACATTGTCAACAAATCTATGATGCCTGGAGCGCATCTCGTCGATCTCATCCCAATATGTAAGTTTATTGCCTGACTGCTCAGCGTTTGGATCAGAATCTCATCTGTTGTCGTAGTAAAACATCTACCAAAATGGTTCCCCTTCACTGAATTCCACAAGATTGGTGATCACGGTCGCGAAATCGCGCTTGATTTCGCCACTCGGCCCTTCGCATACGTGCAGCGAGCGATGGTGAAGTCTCTCGTTCGTAATATTTTGCAGAAGGAGCTTCTAACAATAGTGATATGTCTGTTACATCAAAAGGCCAATGGCTACGCACAACAATCCTTCGTCTCCGACCTTCTAAGCGACCCTGAAATCCTTGCAGAAGGAGGTAGACACAGTGCAGACACTATTGAGGATATCAAATGGACAGCTGGGACCATGTTTTCTGGTGTGTTTTCCTTGTGTATCTTCCTAGTCTACAATTATCTCATCTATGTCACGCAGCTGGCATCGAAACGGTACGTAACGCCGCGCCCAGATACAATTGAAGATGATTAATATCTCCTTGTAGTCGTTTCCAACAATACTAACATTCATCCTCCTTATGGCTCTACACCCAATGGAACAACTTCGAGCACAACAAGAAATTGACAAATTTACGGGGGGCATCAGAATAGTCGCTCTAGACGATAGAGTCAATCTCCCTTATGTGCAGGCGTTGATACGAGAAGTCTTTAGATGGCATGTTTCAGTACCTCTGGGTGTTCCACGTCGTTCGGCGGCAGATGATGAATATAAAGGTGAATTGGGTCGAAAAGTATCATAAAATTCAATTCTCAGGTTTATAATATCTAGGTTACCACATTCCTGCGGATACCGTCCTTATTCCCAATATCTGGTCAGTAAAGATCAATGCGCCTCACTGGTCACTCGCACTTACTCGTTTATTCTCAGGGCTCTTTCGCAAGCGGTTCCAGAACCACATAAATTCAACCCAGATCGTTTCTTGAGCTCTGACGGGACGACCGATCCAACTGACTACATCTTCGGCTTTGGAAGACGGTAAGTCATATGTACCCGAGTTAAGTTAGAAATATCTTGACTGTTGTGTTATGTCAAGGATATGCCCAGGAAGGCATCTCGCAGAGAACTTCATCTTCCTTGTCATAGCAAATATTCTGTCCAATTTCACGATTAGTTCGCCTACGAAGAAACAACCAGATGGGTTGCCATCACCTTCGGAAGCTGCTTTCGCTTCAGCTATGATCAGGTAAAACCATTCAGATGAGCTTGCGAGATAGTGACTCATTATATGGTCATTTGACAGTTTCCCGGAACCATTTGCATGTAATATCAAACCAAGAACCGAAGAGCATGCCGAGTACATTATCACCCTTGTCTCGGAGATGTGATACTTATGTTACATCACCCTGCTCGTTAGTGTATCGTGGGCTACGAAATGTCCCATGTACACCACTCTTACTGTTCTCTGGCTTATTTCACTATGACCACAACAACCACGGTATCCGATGTGATTGCTATTGCCGTTGGTGGCTCTGACAGAGGTATAGACCTATTGGAACTCTGAAGTGTAGACTTCTCGACTCACATTAATTTGAGCTGTAGAATATGTCACCAAAATCATGTACGGGAGAAATCAGGGGAAAGGCAGTATTGATATGGGTCTGAATGTTCTTCCTATGTGCCTCGAGTTGCTGAAGAATGAACTTCACGTCCCCTATCTCCTCGGTGAGAGCATCGAGCTCGGAATTGACCTTTTCGAAGAGTGATTCACGAGCTGGAGAAGGTGGGGTGGTATTCGATCTCGTGTGTTGGAGAACATGTTGTATCGCAAGTCTACCTTTGGAAAGGACTGGTGGAAGAAACGAGAATGTGCAACGAATTGTTCGGAAGCAACGATACGTTTCTCCATAATAGTTTGGGTCGTCTGCATGAGAAGAGATTCACCTGAAGACACCTTTAGCCACGCGATAAAGAAGGTCATGAATATCTCGCCAACATACAAAATAAAGTCGTCTTCACGATCAGTGATATCCTCAACATGTAGGATACCTCGTGTTCGAAAACGTTTAAGTTCAATCTCTATAATGCCCATGACTTCTTTGACATGATCCATCCTGTTAGTAGCAGATGCTTCGTAGCAGAATGTTTCCTCTTGCGCCTCCACCGTGACTGTGAGGTGACTCAAGGCGGGTAACGAGTCGAGACATTGCGCCCAACTTTGCCAGTGTCTCCTTACGCTCCAAGACCTCTCTCCGAATCCAAACAATGGCAAGAGGACACGGATAATGATGTATCTGATACCACGCGGGATCTCCATCTCCATCTGAGGGTGCTCGAGAATCGAATAGAAACTGAAAGGGACAGCGAGTCGGAATGAAGGAACTTTCGTTTGTAGATCGAAGGCATGTTGGATAGTACCCCATGGTAATACTTGTGATTATCTCATGTTAGAAGATGTCATAGTAAATGTAGTTTTACATGAATCACCTTTGAACCATTCCCATTGACACATATCGATAAGAAGGTCGTCGAGAGCAAGCTCAGGGTGTTCTAGGAGCTCGAAGGAATCATCCATAGAGATAAGGGAAGTTGAGCGACAGAAGATACGTAGACTCTTGAGGTCTGCCAGGGAGATATGCAAGTCTAGCTTCGCCAAATTTACAGATCTGGCTGAAATTTGAGAAACCCGAGTTCTACTCTTATCGTGCCTGTGTAGGGGATCATCAAATCCCTTGCTCGCAGGAAATCTAAAGCACCGGAACTTTAGGTTATTAATACGGGAGAAGACACTGAAGAAATTGTGCCACCGGGATTCACCCACGCAATCGTCGATGTCGAGGAGACGAAGCTGATGCCGATTTGGGATATGGACCAACTCGAATCCATCGTACCCGCCAAACAAAAGATATTTTAAAGCCAGCGTTTCGAGGTTGACAAGATTTTCGAGCATAGATACGAGCGGCTCGCAAGATATCGATATGGGCATGCAATGTGAGTCCCAGAATGCGGACGGTGGCTTGATTGTGACATTCTTGACAAGAGATGCAAGATGGGGCGGGATAATGTTCCAATTCCAGGTATGCACAGTTCCTTCATTAAGGACCTGATTCCCCGATGTCCAACTTGCCTTATCTTGTGCATCAAGGGAGGTTGCATTGATGTGTTTGAAAAGATGTTTTTGGCAGTACGGCATCCAGTCGCGGCATACCAAAGAAAATGTAGGTAGAAGATTCTTGTCATGTTTCACGTATTCCAAGATTTCCAATTGTACGTCGAAAGGTATATGTGAAGATGAATTGCTCATCGATGCGCTCATCGTTCAAGTTGGACACGGCAAGTCGCTATTTAAGCCTGAAAGCGACTATATAAGAATCATAAACCCGAGTACTATGGCAGCCAGTGTGCATTAACAGGGATTCATGAGATACGACACATATGCATACCGAGTTAACCCTTAAGTTTATGTGCTAGTGGAAGTTTGAGAGAGATCGATGTCTACGACGACTAGCGCCTATTGACTCGGATTCCGACAACGTGACGCGGCCACGTTGGGCTCAAATTCCAAGTTGAAGCAGATGAAGACGACTTATCATCTTTGTAGGATTAAATGTCATGTCGAACATCTACAAAATCGCGGTATGTAAATCTTGGCAGCTTGAAATAGGTGGTCATATTACCGAACTGGTTTCGAATCAATCACTCGTGTGCTGGACGCTTGTCTTTATCCAGGGTAGAGGCTGCCTACTGTAGTACCGCGTTGTCGGAGCATCACCATTCCAGCAACGAGAGGCAGAATTTAAACTGACACGACTTATGTATTGACTTGTATCAAGCTCAGAAATCACCAAGCTTAGACTACCAACGTAATAGAACGCGAGGTACGTTGACATACTAATAAAGTGAACACACGTTCAGGTAAGCAAGACGCTGAAAGAAACGCGTTTTCACGCTTGACTCCCGGAGGCTACAGGGTATATAATAGGATGAAAACAGTGACCGTCCCAGCCAACTCCTGATACTTACCACCACCATCATGTTCCCTGCCTTTGCATTCCTTCCCCACTCAGTCGTCGCCTCAAAAGGTACATCTTTCCATTATAAATAACTTGCCTGAACTCTCTAATGGTTTTGTAGCTGTCATCCTCGTGGGTACCGCGGCTGTCGGGGCTTGCGTGGCACCTTTTCTCGCACCCCCAGCATTAGGGGTAGTTGGTTTCAGTGCCGCAGGACCAGTTGCTGGTACGAGATTTATTTAATTGCATGAATGTTGTCATTGATCAGTGTCATTTTGACTTAGGGTCTATGGCGGCTGGTCTTCAAGCAGGAATGGGTAATGTGGTCGCAGGAAGTGCATTTTCAGTGGCTCAATCTGTCGCCATAGGAGGTGCTCTTCCTGTAATCGGATATATTGCCTCAGGCATTATGACAGCTGGAGCGGCGGC
This sequence comes from Cerrena zonata, assembly GCA_038087015.1. NCBI lineage: Eukaryota > Fungi > Basidiomycota > Agaricomycetes > Polyporales > Cerrenaceae > Cerrena > Cerrena zonata. Next base: position 456,226 of record JASBNA010000021.1, read on the forward strand.
GGCAGCATTGTTGATCTAGACTGGATCATCTTCTCATTCGACTTCCTGGAGCTCGCGTACGTTGCCCTCTAATACCAAGCATACAATTCACCTCATGCTTTTACATTCTAGCTACACAATGTACAGCCTCAATTAGCTCATAAATTCTGATATGTTCATACTACTCTGTGATCGTTGGTATTCAATGATGTTCAAATGTTTATTGATCATGACTGTGACTTGAATGATGATGGGTACACAATTGCAAAAAAACTATAACCCGAGTAATGCCCAGACTTGACTTAGTCCGAAAATCAAGAATATGGACATTATATGGCCCTACCTCATTATCTTCTATTTTTACACTCATTCAAAAAGATACAGTCACGTATGTTATGCTCAGCAACCTTCTATAGTATCTTTATCACAAGCAGCCCTTCGCATGGTTTGATACACCGATGCCCTAACAGGTGCAAGCGGCGAGATAAGCGAGACAGTACCTTGTTTGACAGATCCTTCCACATCGGTCTAGCTCTACTCCTACAAGCTCTATTTAGCTCTTTTGGAAATTGATGTCTGTACGTACGCTGTTCACCACGTCTCTTATGGTCATTTCGGACTCCGAGGGTTATCGCGGGAGTTGGTTTCTTGTCATTCGGTATCCGTTTCTGTGTTAAATCGGTTAACCGAGGGATAGGATTATTGGTTAGAGACGAGGCGCAAAGAACTTTTCGTTCATCGCACTAGTTTTAAAGAGACGTAAAAGGATTCTTGTTGGTGGTACAGTGTACGTACTGTAGTAATACATACACACCTCCGATACGGAAACGAAGTCGAGGCGGTGACATTGACTGATCCTGATCAAGTTCATATCCCCCGACCACCATTCCCGACCACCGTCCCTTCCGCAGTTCGCAAAACTTCCAATCATCGTCAGAACAAAACACTCACCACACACATCTTTAGGAGCTCGAGGGGTTCAATGAAATAACCGACCGAGGACTTCCTACATACTGAATTCCATTAAGGTTCATCTGCATTGGAAATCGGGTTGTTGCTGATTACATCGCTATGAGTGATGGTCAATTGGTGTGAGTAAATAGCACGCGAACGGGCAGATGGCGATGACGACTGAGTATTGGACCCAATCATGATGTTCTGGACACACCCTGCGTGCACTCGAGAAGCACCCTCTCCTGTCAGGCATTATATAGCGATGCGGCGGCATCGAAACGGGGCATACGGTCTCGTGAGAGATGTGTAAATAAAGATGTGTAGTCGAGCGACTTTCGTACACTGGATGTTGGAGTGTGGTGAGGTCGTCTAGACCCCCAGAGCGTCCAGGTTGGATCGAATTGGTGGGGAAGTGGTGAAAATTTTCTGGTTGGTGCGGTGTGCGTTTGTGAGGTCATAGGATTATGTTTGAAGTAGCATTTATGAACATAGGAATTCCGGGTTGGACGAGATTCATGACATCCCATCTCCGCCGGCAGCGATCTTCTACTAGTGGACTAGGTTCAAATCGAACAGGGTCAGTACAATATGGCAATGCCGCAATATTAAAGTACATCATATGAAACTCACTTCAGGGGAAACACCTGTCACCAATTTGCACTCCCTCGACCTTCCCAAAGCTAAACAGACAGGAGCAATCTCGATTCCAGTCAACGTTAAGAGAGTCTAGCTGGAGTAGTTGAGTTTGAGGCGCAGTCAAGGTTTAGCATGGTCTAAGACTGTATCAGGAATATCATAGCCATCACGGAGTACCGTAGACGACGGACTCGGAGGGGGACGGGAGATCGACGGATGGTGGGTTTTGGAAATGTGGATCTCTGTGTATGGTGTTAGTAGCTGATAGTGATAACGGATTTCGTACCCTCGAACTCTGAATCATTTCGATAGATTAGGCAAGTTGAAGAGCGAGGTTGCGGAGATGGCAGTTCGAACTGTGTACTGATATACCGATATAGGTAGAGATACTAGGATCCCTTTAGAGCGATGTTTTAAGGACAGCTACAGCTTGAATTTATTCAAATTTCCAGTGGTTAGTAGAAACGAATTGAATATCGAACAGTCAAGTACAAAGCGAGGCACTGCTCAGACTCGGACAAGGAGTACTGACCCTGTCATCCCAATCCAGTATACAAGTGAGACCCTATGACGTATTATGAAATAAGTGAAACACAACCCGGTTTTCAAAACAATCATCGGACCCACCAAGTTGGAGTGACTGGAACGTGATTATGCCATGTATGCTCATTTGTACCGTACTTACTTTATGCCGAGTTCGGAGATGGGGTTAGGCTTCAAGTTGTTGGTCGCCCCTGGTAGTGGTAGGAAGAACGGAGGGAAATGACGACCGGATGTTTTCCGTCGGTGATCCAAGAGAGTTGTTATCAACGGAACATCACCATGATCGTCAACAACAAAAAGAAAGCAAACGATACCATGCAACCATGCGAGGTTGCAGATGACCCGACCCAAGAACATCTCCTACAAATGCATTATGTCATTCCGGAACCCTTCAAGTTACCTATTGGATGACATATATTCGGACCGAACATCCGATGCAACGCCATTCAAAGGTCCCAAAAAGAAGAGGGGCGACAGGAGAGAAAGAGAAAGAGACGAAGGCGGTGTTTGGGTGTTGTTTACGGGAATATGGAAGGGCGGGATGGTGCATGAGGGTGTGTGGTCTGTATACGGAACTTGGGCGGTTCATGAGAAAAACGACTTGAAATGGAGAGTCTACGGGAATCATGGCGGTCGGAGAGGTTCAAGGCGCGACGAAATGGGCAAAAATGGATTTGGCTTTTTGTGAGTCGTGGGGAAGAGAAAAGAAGCTCCGAGACGCAAAGGTGCTTTGAACTTGCTTGCTTGATTATTGTATATGTTCGTAAAGCTGAGCTTGGGTAAATCTGGAAACCTGAACGTTGAACGGTTGAGTCCATGCTGATACGCAGCCTGAGCCGCGTCCCGGAGGATAGAGTGAAGGAAAGTCAAATCCGCTCTCCTGGTTTATCAACAATCGCCGAAAGAAGCTTCTTTCGCGTTTCGCGCGTACCTGAAGGAAATTTTACCGAGACCAAGTGAATAGAGAAGTTCAAGGAGTAAATGCGAGTCGCGCCGCTCGCTTTGGGTTCGACAAATGTAAAATCTGATCAGCTTAGGACTTGTACGGGGTAAATGTATGGCGGAAAAGATTGAAAAACATCACATGAACGAGCCATGACTCTCAAGCTTGATGAGCTAGATGGACTAATTAGGGTTTTTAGGTATTTGGGAAAACGGCCGAGGTGGGATAATTCTGGATAAACATATGTCAATGGAAAGAAGACTGATCGTCGTGTCACATTGCACAATAGTCTATGTTGCATATTATCAAGAAGCACAGTCAATTTCGAACCGGCGGGAGAAGGGGGATGATCTCTCGTGGTGGAGAGACCACCAGAAGGACATGTGCACGAACAAGGTCGATGTCGACGGTCGATAGAAATGGGAAGAGAGCGTCTGAGGAGAAACTGGGGCGGATAAAATTGCAAGAAAGTCGGAGGGTCCGGACATAGGGAACTGTATTTGGAATATGATGCCAAGCTGTGAGAGAGAATGCGAGCCGATGTAGTTGTGGTAAACGGATTTGGCATCGTGAACTCGTGAGTACACATGGGGGAAGACAGATGCGGAATGAGCGGATTATAGATCTGGGGAAGCATGATAGAAGGGAATTGTTGGAGCACCCCAGATGATTGCATCATTTCATTGCTCGTGCATCGCCCAGCCTGTGTCGAGGATAGGAAGCGATCACGAGTACCTGATACGACGGCGCAGCTGTGAGAGAGTGGATTCCGACTGTGAGAGAGGGTCTGCCTGGAACAGAGGCTGCGTTGTGGAAGGTGAACTACCCGCGAGTGTCCCAAATAGGGGGAGGCGGGCCAAGGCCACTGTGGCGTCGAGGATGCTTGGGGAGAGAGCCGGCGAGGACGGGGCTGATGAAGCGGCGGGGGCGGGGGCGGGGAACTATCCGGGGTAAGAAGGCGTAGAAACGGACCCTCGAATACAGACGTCACTGAGGCGCTTAGAGTGGTACGCCGGCAAAATGGACAAGTGGAGCAGGATCGGATGTTCTGATGCGAGCGTCTGTGCGTGTTTTGCGAGAATGAGTGCCGTGGGTTGGCCGTACTAACACTGTGGCTGACCTGCAGCTGACTCCTCCAACAGCAATAGCCAATATCGCTAGCCACCGGCATGACTTCTCAGAACACCACCCCAGACGCGCCGTATATAATCCCTGCTTTCCAGAATATCATGTCTTCGTCTCTCACCCCTGGCCTGTGTCTCGTCCTTCGTGTACATTGGCCTTCCTAGACCTTCATCACGCTCGTCGTCCATTTCTAACGACCCTCCATGTCCGAGGAAAAGATTCACAAAGACTCGGCCTCCTTCGAGTACACAAAGGAGGTCAAGCACATCGATAATGCAGACACAAACATTAATGCGAGGCTTGCGAACCCCCTCAGCGGGATTCCTCATGACCAACTAATGGCAGATGCTGCCCAGTTTGCAGAAGATCATGGGCTCGGTCACCTCAAGGAGGAGTTCCAAAAGGGTGCCCTCATCGCCCAGGATCCCCCTGCGTTCGAGTCCCTCACTCAGCTTTCGGAGGAGGACAAAGCAGTCCTCCGTCGCGAAATCACACACCGATGGGATCAGCCCTGGCAATTGTACTATCTTGTAATTCTATGTTCACTAGCCGCAGCCGTCCAGGGTGTAAGTCTCTTATCTCCCCTCCTATCGCTACTTGGTCTGACATCATTATCTCTCTAGATGGACGAGTCGGTTATTAATGGCGCAAATATTTTCTTTCCCGACCATTTTGGTATCCCTCAAGACAACGATGCTCCAAATGCTAGTCGTAACCAATGGATTCTTGGCTTGGTCAACTCTGCACCATACGTAAGTTTTTCTGTATCGTTGTTATTAGCCGCCTGTCATCTTACCATCTATCCCCTCTTTTAAGCTTTGTTGTGGCGTCATTGCTTGTTGGCTGACAGCTCCTCTGAATGCCGTCCTCGGTCGCAGGGGAACTATTTTCGTCACTGCTTTCATCTCCTTCGCCACTTGTATCTGGCAAGGTGTTACCAACTCATGGCAGCATCTCTTCGTCGCTCGTCTCGTCCTCGGTTTTGGTATTGGTCCCAAATCAACAACTGTTCCCGTCTATGCCGCTGAGTGTGCTCCCCCGGTTATCCGAGGCGCTCTCGTTATGATGTGGTATGTCATGTCTCGTGTTTTCGTGCCCCAAAATCGAATCGTCTCAAATCCTTGCTACCCAAAGGCAAATGTGGACCGCTTTCGGAATCATGCTTGGAAACGTCATGGATCTGGCATTCTTCCATGTCCCAGACAAGCACGGTATCACGGGTCTTAACTGGCGTCTCATGTTGGGCTCTGTATGTCCTTCTTCTAGTATATCGGATTTATGGTAACTTACGTCCGTTACAGGCCGGTGTCCCTGCTCTGTTCATTATGGCTCAAGTGTTCTTATGCCCTGAGTCTCCACGTTGGTTGATTTCCAAGGGCCGATACGACAAAGCTTACGATTCGCTCCGTATCCTTCGTCACAGTCCTCTCCAGGCAGCTCGTGACTTGTATTGTGTGTATTCTCTTTCATCTAGTTTGTTCATGGGATCTTATTTGGTAACGTTCAGATATTCACGTCTTGCTCGAGGCCGAGAAGGGAATCAGCACTGGCCGAAACCGTATAGTCGAGCTTTTCACTGTACCCCGAAACCGTCGCGCCCTCCAAGCTTCCACCATCGTCATGTTCATGCAACAATTCTGCGGTGTCAATGCCATTGCTTACTACTCTACCAACATCTTCACACAGAGCGGTTTCACTCAAGTTAATGCCCTCCTTGCTTCGTGGGGCTTTGGTATGGTCAACTGGCTTTTCGCGTTCCCTGCGGTATACACCATTGATACTTTCGGTCGCCGTAACTTGCTGTTGACGACGTTCCCGTTGATGTCGATATTCTTGTTGATGTCTGGATTCGCATTCTGGATTCCTGAAGGCACTGGTCGACTGGCGGTGGTTGCGTTGGGTATCTATCTTTTCGGTGTTGCTTATTCGCCGGGAGAAGGTCCTGTACCGTTCACGTACTCTGCGGAAGCTTATCCGCTTTACGTTCGTGACGTCGGTATGTCATGGTCGACTTCCGTGCTTTGGTTCTTGTAAGTCGTTATTCATGTCATCTTTATTTAATCCCTTCGTGCTCACCACCCTCTTCTATTCATTAGCAATGCTGTCGTAGCTATCACTTTCCCACGTCTAGTAGGAGCATTCAAGCCGCAAGGTGCCTTTGGATGGTACGCAGCATGGAACATCGTAGGGTTCACCCTCATCCTACTATTCGTACCGGAAACCAAAGCGCTCTCGCTAGAAGAGTTGGACCAAGTCTTCTCGGTACCGACACACATTCATGCGGCTTATCAACTGAAAGCTCTTCCGCGTAACATCAAGAAGCATATCTTCAGGATGCAAGTGGAGGATATGCCGCCATTGTATGAGCATGAAGGTGCGAAGACGTATGCCCCTGGAGGTGCTGGGCATGCGTGATCGTCTTGCTTGGATGTCGTCGTCTATCCTTCGTACACAACCCTCCCGTAATCGATCCCCCCTTTCTTATTTTTTTTTCTTTCATGATGTTACGAAATTTAGAATAATTCTCGGAAGGGAGAGTTGTTCCTCATGTTTCTGCTGACGACCTTTTGCGACCATATATCGATACGACACCTACCTATCCCTCTACCCATCACTTGCTTGGACGGAGATGTAGCATCATCCTCGTAGTACTATACTACTATATTTGTTGCTGTATCCTCTCCTCATCTCGTCTCATTCCCCACTTCGTCTTTGACGAACCACGAGCTCCCATCTGTTTACTTGACGATTTTCTCACTCTTTGTTACTAGTCTTGTTCGAGTAGTGTATTAATATATGATTCCTGCAGTTTTGATCCTTTCTATATGTTGGTGTATGTTGTGTTCTGGATGACAAGGGACGTGTCTAGTGGGATAATCGTGTTGAGCTGTTTGGTGAGCTGCGCGTAGTGGGCAAGTAGGGTTCATGGGGTTAAATGCACTACGTCGCAGTAAATATATAACCAGTTAGAAAAACTCACTGATGAGAAAAAGGATGTAATAATGCTTAGAACATCTAGCTAGAATTACATACGGGATGGTATTTCTCTTTGAAAAGCAAAGTGTACCTTTCTTTGTTGAGAATTTGGTGCACGACAAAAAAGCACCCTATCATCGAGGAATTGAGTCGGCCCAGGTTCGAACTGAGTGAGTGAGTGAGTGTATAATTTAGGCACACAAGCAATCTAAACGCTCGTGCCTCGACGTTCTAATGACTACATGTATGACTACGATAGCTACTTAGATGGGCATAGACAGTACTACCAACAACCAATTCCAATTGAACCAATAATCCTTTTTAATCCATCCCATCAGACATCATCACTCGTCCTGCTACACAGACGAAAACCCGTAGGAAAAATTGTCTGGCTAGCACATCGAATATAAATGACTCTGTTGTACATATATGCCAAAGTCGCGTTAAAAACTCTCAAGCAATCAAAACCCAGTGGGAAAAATGTTGCAAGTCGGAGAAAAGCATAACTTGGATGTACCTATGGTCCCTGCGGTATCATGGTCGTTTCAGTGACCGATGATAGGCTGGATCAGATTGGCATTAGTGTCAGTATACACTGTATACCGTCCTGTAACATACCGCAATTCGGTTTCTTAAGCATGCCAGTAAGCGTCTAGCTCTGCATATTGCTCTGCGGTCTGTATCTCCAATAGTGGAGTAAGCTCAAGGATGTCAAAAACATCTGCCACAAAGCCCGCAACATGTCCCAGTGTCTCCTTACAGGTAAGAGCCTGTATCAACAGAGCCAGATGATGGTCATGGTGGGGTGTTTGCTAGGACCTCGCGTCAGACAGATACGACAACCAGCTACGCTACCGACCCAGCATCGGTGAGAGGAAGAAGCTTGTACCCATATTTTGAAAGTTGCGAGTGATCACAGTCGGACTCGGAAGTCAGGATTTGGAGAAGGACACCTTCGACACGCCTGCGAGTCATCTATCGCCTAGTGTTAGTATGCAGTATCAATTCACGTATCAAGAGGGCCTTTGAAGTGAGTAGAAGAAGGGACGACATAGTACATTAATTGGTTCAAAGTCAAATGATTACTTTCATTGTATGTTCCTGCGTTACATGTACGTCAGTTAATCCTCCTCATCGTCCTCTGAGGAAGTCTCTTCAGAGTCAGTGCTATGCGAATTTTCGCTTCCCTCTCCCTCTTCTTCCTCATCATCATCATCGTCGTCGTATTCGTCCTCCTCCTCCCCCACGACATGACCATCGCCATCCCACTCGATCGTCACGCCATTATGCTGGATATCATCAATATCAAGTTCACTTATATTTACACACCTCTCTATCACCATCTTCCTTATCGGACACCCAGCCTTCTTCCTGTTCTCGATCGCAATGGCGAGATGCAACGAGAAGTTGTCCAAGTGTCCGTCGTACCCATCAGACAGACTACGCCACGTCACATCCGTAAAGTAAATGGTTTCCAACTCGGGTACAAATTCGGTGGCGTCCCACAGCAGGGGTATCACCTTGTGAGCGATGTTGCCTTTTAGACCAAGGTCCTTCAGACGGCGACAGGCGCGGAAAAGCTGTTTCCATTCCATACGAATATCGTCTTGGTGAAAGTCAAGATCTGCAAGGTAAAGGGTCTCTAGAGGTTGTAGAGACTCGGAGAGCGTATGGGGAAATTGTTTCCATAATATGTGTTGTGTCTGCAAGTTGTTGGGTAACCATATACCATAGGGAGGATTCGGCGTTTTCGTATCGATGCTTCCGGGTTTCATAGTGTCTTTCCATAGTCCGACAACAAGCCTATTGGCGACACTGCACAACGCCAAAGTGCGAAACGTGAAAGGACGGAAGGTGAGGAATATCGTAACGACATTACGCGCTGATGTGCCGTGAAGGGCCATGAGCTGGATATGTGTAGCGAGAGGAACTTCTAAACGTTCGAGGAATGTAAAGTAGTCCTGGTAAATTGCACCTTGTGCTTTCATTGCTGTGATGGTAAACGGATGCGGCGGTCGAATCACCAAGTGACGGAGGTTTGACAATATCAGTTTCTCCAGCGGCAGAGATGGCGGGGTGTCCCCATTGCGAAAAGACACGCCTCGTACTTCCAATGACTCGAGATGAGGCATATTTGATAGACATTGGGTGAAAGTGATGGGGTCGATGCGTTGGATATAATCTGCTTGGAGTGTTAAGTGCTTCAAAGTTGGGCTCAACAATTGTGACGGCAGGTTTGTGATACAGTTAATCAATTCCAAGTTTTCAATCCTAGGGAACTCAGCTGTATTGAAGGGGTCTGGAAGAGTAGTTGGGGAGTGATGCCTTTTGATCCGGATCGACGTGAGTGCCGAAGTAATCGAAGAAGGTATGGTTACATCGCTGCCTAGAGACCCAAAAGGAAGAGACCAATTGATTGACTGTACGCAATTAATGTTCAAGTCGGAGCTCATGTCATTGAGGAGAAGGACTTGGTCAGGGCCCCACCGACCCTGAGTCATCACGAGACACAACGGCGATCCTTTTGCAAGGGGTAGGGAGAGGTATCTCGCAAACTCTGGATAGTCCAAATCGATCTGTGTCCATAGCTTGGGTGTCTGGAATGCGACCTGACGCCAATGATAACAGGTTCCCGTAAGAAAGATCCATCTCAATGGCATAGCAATACGATTGCAGTATTGCTCGTCATCACGTTTCGCTGCTATATTCCACTCTCCAATCTGGCAGAAAGTGAATATTTCCACAAGCAACTCTAAGGGCAGGCGATTGATGTGGATAAGTGAATTCGACCGGCGTCGAAGCTCGATTATAGCTTGTAAGTATCGATGATTATCGTTCCCAAACATTTGTTGGACTTGGTGATCCGTCTCGGAGAGGTTGCAATGTTCGCATGGCAGTCTGTAATGAAACATAATAATCATTGTTGGTATGACGGATGACTCAGGGCTACCATTGACACACCTATGAAGCGTGTTGTTCAGCGTAATTAAAACTACCCCAAATTGAGAAGTTGTCGTTATACGATCTATAGGTGTGATACAACAATACTCTACAGGTGAATGACCGTAGTTCGAGACTCGGAGTTATATTGCAGATTTAGGCATCAAGTTAGAGGATTGGCGTTCCTCATCGATCATAGTAAGAGTCGAAAGGGATCACGAACGCTAAGATATCGACCATAGCCGGTACCGCCTAGTGATACTCATACCACGTAAGAGGTGAGAGAGATTGACAGACCAATTGATAGCATAGTGAGCCCGATTTGATAAACATAAAGTAGAAAACGAGACATAGAAGTACTGTAAACGACTCGGAAAGGCGTCAAATACGCAACGCCCATTATTCCGTCTGAATCTCCTTCTAATTACGGAGTCATATACACTGTTGGTATGCTCTTTTGCCCCCGTTCATCAACACACCGTCATGGTCATCAACAGAATCTGGCGTACTCTTTCTGCCTTCAACCCCTCCACCCGAAGGTGGGTACCCATGCTCTGCCTTCAACCCCTCCACCCGAAGGTGGGTACCCATGCCTGTGGGGGACGCGCGGAGCCAAGTGATACAGAGGCTTTCTCTTACATCACGGAACACCGACACCTTTTGGACGCAGAGGCTTTCTCTCATATCATGGAATATTGATGCCTTTTCCTCGCGGCCTGTCTCACGTGCCAAACGGATCCTTGACCATATCCTCGAGGGACCGAAATCCCCTGATATCATCTTTCTCCGAGAAGTCACATCTGACGTCCGAGCCTCTCTCTTGGGAGATGCGAGAGTACATGCTGCCTTCCTGGTAACTGATGCCGAGGACCAAACGTCGTTTGAGGATGTGCCCTTTGCGACTATGACGTTGCTGTCCAACGCACGATTTGCCAACGACCTGGATTCGCGAAAGGAAAGTGAAGGGATCGAAAGGTTTATGCTCGGGTGCGTCTCCCGCGTGTCCCTCCCAAGCAAGTACAGGAGGGATGCACTTTGTGTGGACATCATCACCCCAACCGCGCCGAGCACAGTCTTCCGTCTTATCAACGTGCACCTCGACTCGCTCTGGCATACGCAACGTTACCGCGCCCAACAGATGGAGATACTGGCCAATGTCCTGCGTGAGCCTGGGTGCAATGGCGGGATCATTGCGGGCGACTTCAATGCCATCAGCCCCGAGGATGATGGGCTTGTCGACAAGAATGAACTGGTAGATGCGTGGGTCGCATTGCACGGGAGATCTGATGGAGCTACCTGGGGTGTCGGCGTAGAACGACGGGGTGGACTGGGGCTGGGCAGGCTGGACAAGGTTGCAACGTCAGGCTTAAAGGCTGAGGAAATAGAAGTCCTTCGTCCTGGTCCTATTGAGGTGCCCAGGCCAGGAGAGAAACCTGTCGAGATCCCTTGGAGCGACCATTGCGGCTTGAGATGTACCTTTGCCGTCTGAGTATTGAGTATTGAATATTGAATGGAAATGTGAGCTATAAATCGGCGTCCATAGTAGTTTTACTTAGGCAGAAGTTCAGTAGAAATTTGGTAGAAAAACTTGCTTCTGCATTCTGTCCCGGTTCAGCCTGCCAAGATGTTGTCACAGTCACGGTAACATGTCTCGGAATTTGATATTTGGGAGCATGATCGCGTGTTGAGCTAGGGTTCCGAGGTTTGCTTCAAGTTTCGACTGCTTCGACCGCTTCCACGATTTTGTCGATACTCTCACTCAATACACGTTTCTATTGTGAATGTGATTATTGGAGAGGTTGGCTGAACCTCTACAATAAAGTCACGGTCACTTACTCAAGCCGCTTTCCGGTCGTACACTACCGTTGACTCGGTAAGATGACCACTCTATTGTATCTGTTGCAACGACACTAATAATATAAGTGTTATAGATTATTATGTCCTCGATTCACATTGCCGAGGCTGATGAGGAAGCCCAAAGGAAAATAGAAAACGATATCGACCATTACCTGCAAATTGTGATTGATCTTCGACGTCGTCGCAATTCATTCATTCGCATCAACCGCTTACCCCCTGAACTACTATCGGAAATATTCAGTTTCTGTCAAGATGGTTCTTGGGATACAGAGTGGAAGCCTTCTTATACATACCAGCTTATGCGAGTCGCACACGCACTGAAATGGACGTATGTTACTGCTGTTTGCCACCATTGGCGTCAGGTCGCAGTAACAACACCTAGTTTATGGGCACATATCAACTTGGATTTTCCGAGATTCTCAAGGAATCTCTCTCTGGTTCTCGCCAAACAGTCGCCGCTGTATCTCATAGCCAGGAAACCATGGGGTACCGAGCAAACCGCTATATTCAACGATGTCGTCTCCTGCATGGATCGTGTACACACCATCGACTGGCGACTCATTAATTTTCCTATCTCTAGCTATGATGCTGTGAACCCTATTCCATCCATCATCTCACCGCTCCGATCCATTTGCATGACAAGCACGTACTATGCGTCAGCCATATCCAAGTTCGAGAAGTGTGCCTTCCCATTGCTTCAGCGAGTAGAACTGGTCAATTGTTTCAGCAATCTGCCAATTTACTTGCTAGGACCCACCTTGACGCATCTAATTCTTCAAACGGACACCACCCAAACCATTAATTTGACTACATTCACCAACAGTTTGTCCCGTATGATGCGATTGGAGGTATTGCGGTTGGAGGGGATGGCCTTTGACAAAATCGGAAGTGAACATGTCATGGCACAAAAATTGCCATTGCCAAGCCTCTGTCAACTGGTCATCAACCCCCCTTGCGAGTCCCATCAAGACTATTTATCTTTCCTCGAAATATTGGAGTTTCCTACCCATGCGCACCTTAACCTCAAATTTATGAACACTACATCGGAAACAGACGTCCCCGCTCTCCTCTGTGTCGTCTCAAAACTCTTCTCTCATGTGACATTTCGTAGTCTGGCGTTGTACAATAGTGACGGCGCCTTTGTTATTGGGTTCTGGGAGGACATCGTCAGTCCTGATACCTTTGACATGATGGAACTAGATCCTTCTTATGCCATGTGGCTTCCCACTTTCTTCGAGGCCCCTCACAGTATCATATGGGAACAGTTCCTGCATGTCCTCAACTTACACCGGGTTCAAATTATCCACTTCAGACTTCTGAGTTTATGGGGTAACACCCAGGAGCACTGGATCCGGAAACACCTCCTCCGTACCACCGAGTACGTGACAAACCTCAGTCTGATGGGCGATCTTGCCGATCCGGTGATTAAGTTTCTGCAGGAGACGGAATCACATGTAACGGACACGGGCGAAGCTGTCTCTCGACACACCGTACCCAGGCTGAAAGTCATTCACTTCATAGATGTGGTATGGCGTTATCTTCCAGAGGCGGTGATTCGTAAGGAGTCTGGTTTTATGGAGAACCTCTCTATCTTGTTGTCCAAGAGAGCAGAGGCCATGATCCAAATAGAGGAGGTGGAGATCAAGAAGTGTAGAAATGTGGATAGGGATGTAGTCGAGGGTCTCCAGGAGGTGGTGGCAGTCAAATGGGATGGCTATGTCAGAAAAGGATCTGAGAGTGATGACAGTTCCTCCTGTCTTTCTGTTTCCCTTTATCACAATGCTGCCTATGTCGATTCAGACTGATACTAGTAGCAATCGTAGTACACAGTAGACTATCAAGTAGGCTATCATATACTTAAATTTGTCCTCTTCCTTCCGAAAACAAGTTGTGATGGGATAACGACAAGGGCTTCGTACTTAGTTCTTTATGCTAATGTTATCTGAACGCAGGACTGTTCTTCTGCCTATATTTGAGTGATTAGAATAACGCAGAGTATTTTCAAGCTTGCTGAATTCAATAATTCTGAATAATTCGATAGGATGGTGAGCGTTCCATAATAGTCACAGTCATGTGCAGGTGTCACACCGTGTTCTGTCGTGACACTGCTCCGAGTCAATCTTTAAGCTTTAACCCCCACTACTAACGCAAGCTTGTTCGAAGTCTCTGTTTATATCCCACCATCCCCAGTAAAGTAACTTATTTTATCTATTGCACCAGAGTCTTACGCTGTATTACAGACCATCCATAATGCATCTCACCGAGGTGGACGAAGCGGTCCGCAGGAATATAGATAAAGATATAGAATATCACTTACAGGCTGTAATCGACCTTCGACGACATCGCAACTCATTCACACATATCAACTGCTTGCCCTTTGAACTGCTGTCGGAAATATTCAGCTTTTGTCAAGAAGGACTTTGGGATCATGTAATCTGGCAGCAAAAACCGAAGAATAGGCGTATCGCGCTGCCGCTGAGATGGATTTATCTCTCTGCTGTCTGCCACTATTGGCGTCAGGTCGCGGTACAAACATCCCGATTGTGGGCTCGGATCAACCTAGACTACCCGACCTTTGCGAAAAACCTCTCTATGGTTCTTGCGAATCAATCCCCACTACATCTCACGGCCACTAAATGGAGCTCGCAGCAGATTGCTCTCTTAAATGAGATCTATTCCAGCATCGACCATGTACATTCCATCGATTGGACATTCAACGATATGTCCAGTCAACTCAAACTGGGCACCATTCCAGCGATCAGCACCCCGCTCCGATCCATTCGCATTACACGCGGAGGGGGCATGCCCCTCACCTCAATCGCGTCCATATTTGCGGAATGTATTTTCCCTTCGATTCAAAGATTGGAACTGGTGAATTGTATCTACACTCTGCCAGCTTCTTTGTTGGGTTCTACCTTGAAGCACTTGATCCTCCGAACAGACCTTGCCTATCCCATCAGTTTTGCTACCCTCATCGACAGTCTATCCCGTATGTCTCAGTTGGAGGCGTTACACTTGGAAGGTGTTGCCTTCGATCAAATTGATAGTGAACATGCCTCAAATGTCGCGACTCAGGAACTTTCGTTGCCAAACCTCCGTCAGTTGGTCGTTCATCCCCCTCGCAATACCTATCAAGACTACTTCCCTTTCCTTGGAATGTTGGAACTTCCTGCTGATGTACAACTTAACCTCAAATTCACGGACACCATGCCTGACAAGGACCTCCGAACACTCTTATGTATCACGTTAAAGCTCTTTCGCCCTCTCGTTTCTCGTACTCTTGCGCTATGTAATACAGACTGTACCTTTGTCATCGGCTTATGGAATGACGTCGCTGGCCCTGAAATTCTTGACAAGAAACACCCGGTCCCTCACTGTGGCTTGTGGCTACCCCCATTCCATCAGGACCACTGCATCGTGTGGGAAGAATTTATACACGTTCTCGATCTACGCCGGGTTGAAAGTATTCACTTCGGAGGTCTGATTACTAATTATAACGCTCAGACACAGTGGAAACGTCTCCTCCGTACCTCGGATGCATTAAAGAGTCTCAGTCTGAAGGGCGAAGTTGCTCGTACAGTGGTTCGTTTGTTATTCTCAAAGGATGTCACAGTGGTCAGAGTGAAAGGGGATACAACTATCCCCAAACCTCCCGCACCTAACTTGAAGACTATACGACTCCTAGACCTGGCATGGCACACTTTGGGCGAGGCGCAGCGTAGCAAGGAAGGCACATTCATGGAAGATCTTCTCAATATGCTATCCCAGCGAGCGGAGGCCGATGTTCCTCTAGAGAAGTTGATTATCGAGAGATGCCGGAATCTGAACAAAGATACCATCGGTACTCTCGATGAGAAGGTGTTAGTCGATTGGGATGGACATATTGTATTTGAAGAGGTCCGTAGAAAGCAGTATTCTTACCGTGTTTATGATTATCACGACTCGGTTTCATACGGTTCCGATGAGGACTATGCTGACCGCGACGATTACTGGTAGCAATCGCCGTAGGTTCCGAGTCGCATGCTTGCCAGTGTAATATAGACTGTTACGACTCCTTTGTTAAATATATAGAGAGTTAAGTTACATATATCATCATCGATACCGTCATGGTGACCCCTGTATGAGTGCCATTCACTGACATTCAGTGATTCACTTTTCATCCATTCGTCATGCACATCTATGTATAGTCTAGTCGATATGGAGAGTAGACATGTTGAACTGCTGCGGGGCAAAGGACGCAAAGTTGTGTGGTCGGATAAACATCTTGCATACGAGGAAGACGAAGACGAAGACGGATTTGATGAGAACGAATCATCTAGCTCTCTGTTTGTCCACGATACCATTAGATTTTCTAACATCTCTATATCTTCACCTTTTTCCAGAAATGCTCCTGTTACCCATTACAAGAAAATTGAAGTTATTCCAATACTGCATACTGAACGTTGCACAGTGACACTGGCACCAAATTTTCAAAATATTTTCAGGCACACAAGCAACCGTAAGGAGCCCCCAAATTCAATGCATTTCACAAATTATTAGCTACGACAAAGCATATTATGTCTTTCTTCATTACAAATTAAGCGTGCAAGTATCCTTCGTAAATCATCTAGTCGAGTTCCTCCAAAGAGCGTTGTTGAGCAGCACCGGCGATGTTGGTAGCGATACCAGTGAGACCGTCGAGGATACCGACACCGTCGTTGACATGGGAGAGTTTGATCCTTCGTGCGTCGAGGTCACGTTTCTGAGCAGCACCGGCGATATTGGTTGCGATACCGGTGAGACCATCAACGATACCAACGGCATCGTTAACGTGAGAGAGCTTGACTCGGCGAGCATCCAAGTCGCGCTGTTGAACAGCTCCGGCAATATTGGTAGCAATACCAGTGAGACCGTCGACAATGCCGACACCGTCGTTGACGTGGCTGAGTTTGATGCGACGAGCCTCGAGTTCGGGGTAGTCACGAGCGACACTTCAATAGCAATGTTAGAAAGGAGTCAATACAATCAACTGAATAGACATACCCAGCAATGTTGGTCGCAATGCCAGTCAGGCCATCAACAATACCAACGCCATCGTTAACGTGGCTAAGCTTGATTCGGCGAGCCTCAAGTTCAGGGTAGTCGCGAGCCACACTGAAGATACGCGGTCAGCTCGAGAACACTCGAGGATAGATATCATCCACCTACCCAGCGATGTTGGTAGCGATACCAGTCAAGCCATCGACAATTCCGACTGCGTCGTTGACATGGCTGAGCTTAACGCGGCGAGCTTCGATCTCACGCTTCACTGCGTTAGCAATGTTGGTAGCAATGCCAGACAACCCGTCAGCGATGCCGACAGCGTCATTCACGTGGCTAAGCTTGATGCGACGAGCCTCGAGATCATCGAAGTTTCGCCGTTGAGCAGCGCTACAAAAAATTATGAGAGCCAAACCCACAACAAGAAGAGAACAACGTACTTGGCAATGTTGGTACCGATGCTGGTCAAGCCATCAGCAACACCGACAGCGTCGTTGATGTGCTCGAGGGTGTTTCCAATGTGGCGGACTCGGCGAGCCTCGAGGTCAGGGTAATCCCGCTTGACAGCTCCAGCGATGTTAGTAGCAATGCCGGTAAGACCATCAGCAATGCCAACTGCATCGTTCACGTGAGAGAGCTTGATTCTGCGAGCATCGAGGTCACGCTGCTGGACTGCGCCAGCAATGTTGGTAGCAATGCCGGTGAGGCCATCGACGATGCCGACACCGTCGTTGACGTGGGAGAGTTTGATCCTTCGTGCATCCAAATCGCGTTGCTGAACGGCTCCAGCGATGTTGGTAGCAATACCGGTCAAACCATCGACAATGCCGACACCATCGTTGACATGGCTGAGTTTGATACGACGAGCCTCGAGGTCACGTTTTTGGGCAGCGCTAGAAATCATCATGAGCACGATAAAGTGCAGGAAAAGAGGTATAACATACCCAGCAATGTTGGTTGCAATGCCCGTAAGACCGTCAGCGATACCAACGATGTTGTTCGCGTGTTCGAGCTTGTTGCCAACATGTCTGACCTTGCGGGCCTCGAGTTCACGACGTTGGGCAGCCTGAGCGATGTTGGTACCAATGCTGGTCAAACCATCGGCAATATCGACAATGTCGTTGGCATGTTCAAGCTTGTTACCGATGTGGCGAACTTTGCGAGCTTCAAGTTCACGCTGTTGAACAGCACTACAAGACAACCAATTTAATGATCCTCTCCGTTTTGATTCAGAGAAATGATACATACCCAGCGATGTTGGTAGCAATACCAGTCAAGCCGTCGGCAATTCCGGCGATGTTGTTGGCGTGTTCGAGCTTGTTACCGATGTGACGAACCTTGCGAGCCTCGAGATCCGAGCTAAAACACAGGCATTCGATTGAGTATCCCGTGTTATATCAGTACTGGAGTATACAAGACTTACACATCACGAGCTTGAGAGTTGATAACGGCACTATTATGAAACGGGTCAGTACAATAAGCAATGCATGTAGCCAAATTCTCTTACCCGGCAATGTTGCCTCCAATGCCAGCAAGGTGTTCACCGATCTCCTTGATGTTGTCAGAGTTAGAGGACTTGTGGCGAGTGGTGCGAGCACTGTGAACATTATTAGTCAAGAGGAACTACGCGAGAAAGTAACTCAAGTGACTTACTTGAGAGGTGCGGCGAAAGCGGGGACAGAAGAAGCAGCAACGACAGCGAGAGCGACAGAGGTAGAGAAACGCATCGTGAAAGAATTAGATGAAAGGGTTAAGGAAAGTTAAGAAGGATGTTGTGTTTGGGTCGTTAAAACAGAACCAAAGGTCGTTAGAAGAAAGAAGTTGTGGTAGAATAAACGAAGTCGTAAAGAAGTGAAATGCACGAATAAAAACAAATCAGGGCTAGAGAGCAGATAATAAGCAAGAGTCATTTGAGATGTTGTAGGAGTTGGTACTCACCAACCAGCACCAAGATTTGAGAGATGAGACCACGAAGTAGAAGGGGGCTGAGGATTGCAGTTGTCCATGGAGGGTTTTTATAGTCCAGTTTCTAGCGTTTCTAGATTTTTTCGGACATACGGAAATTGATCGTAATCTGTAGAGTGCAGCGGAATAAACGTGTTCCTCTGTCTCGAAACGCTACATCATTGTCATTTGACTAATTGGGGTGTACCAAGGAGCGCTTTGTTGGAGGGTAGTCATCGCCTTCGAGAAAATCGGAACAATGTTTAGTATAGCATGGAGTACGTTATTGCCTCATAACAATTGTGTATCAGTCAGCTTAGAGCATCTAGCACCTACCGAGTCGGACCCCCCGGTAAGCGTAGACTGTTAAGGTTGAGTTCATATTCTAGTCAAATGGACAACAAAACAACATCTGCAACAGACCAATTGCCCAGCATTGTGAGCAAGTTGTCGCGCAGATGCTGTTCCGATGTCATCGAATTTATCGTGTCCATATTGCGAATTGATCAATGAGGTGGAGCATCTGCGTTACACCAGTCCGACCGGTCTCAAAAGGCGCGGCAAAAATAGCACTACGATGGTACGAAACTCGCCCGGTTTGTATTAGCCGAGAGGTCGAGAGCACTGATATCATGACAAAAGTACCCACGGATGGCGTCTACAATGAATGTTATAGATGTTTTCTAGCTCAAATCAAATGCAGTGGTTCCAGGTTGCTTGATCAGGGTGGAATCGCGCCTTTCTGGCCGCCGTTCCCGAGCCATGACGTGCCCGTAGAGGGCCGCCTTGAGGGAAATAAGTTGCTCTGAACCATATGATCCATCTCTATAGAGATATTACAACAAGTAGAGAGGGATTTGGTGAAGAAAGGGTTGCAAACTCCGACACGTCGTTTGAACCTACCCCGAGTCGCCAAGCCGATCGGCCAAGACGGGCCGCTTGAGCATCAGCAACAATTATATTGCCACAGCAAACAAAGTGAAAGGTGCGCCCACACATCATTTACCTCCGAGTCTACATATTACCTCACTGTCAAAAAGCTATAATGAAATCGGCATAGCCCAATCTACTTTTTTCGGTCCCACGAAAACACTCCCCCGACATCTCTCGCAGTCCCAATATCGCCATAGAGTAACAACTTACATACTATGGTCCCATCATGTCGTAGTAATGCCCGGGGTCAGAACGGGCTCTATGGGGGATTATCGAGAGTCAGCAGGTGATCCGAATGATGCAACTTGACGGCTTGCTCCACGAAATCTTCAGAGAAGCAGCGGGTAGCGTTTTGAACGTAGTCAATGACTTTGAATGATATCGAGCGGGAAGTGGGTTTCCAATACCTCCTACTGATTAAAAAGTTCGTTGCTAGTACCTTCTTTCTTTTAATAGCAACATCGCAAGGGGATGTCTGCCAGTACGAGATCCCGCAACTCCACTTCTGTGATGAAGCGAATCATACTATCACAAAAACGGGAGGTATGCCGATTAGCGTTCAGTTTGAAGCAGTGTACGTTCACAGACCTCGAGGCATATTACGCATTCCATCCTGTTAGCTGCTTACCGGAAACGCCAGAATTTGAAAGGTCAGCACCGGTCACCCAATGCGGTACCAGTGTACCGTAAAAGATTCTGTCAGAGTCCGAATTCCGTTATATTTATCAAAAGGATTGATCCTGGTGCCTTTCTCTTCTCATGTGGGCATTTCTAATTCAGGCCGTATCCGCTGAACTATTTCTGAAAGTTCGGAACACATATTGAGAAGGGATATCATAGTTGGCAGCACCTGTCGGGAATTTCAAGGTACTTTCTACTGCGGAATTGATGAGATCCTGCAGGTTGTCGGGGTTGGAGGTGACAGGAAACGCTACATCATAACGTCCCAATTCTGTTGACTTCACCGAATATATTCCCCGGTTGCGATGCAGTCAGCATGGCTTAAAATTGCGCAAAGAACGGAAGTGCGGTGGCGGCGAGATTTGGAAGCATACCTGATTGTTCCTCTACAAGATTCTAACAGGCGGAGTAAAAATATCTGGTTTACACGGAGTAACCAAATTATATTTACTGACCAGCAAGGGAGGATATCGTCACCGATTGGATGCACTGCAGTCAGGGATCGAGCTGTGCGGGACAGCTGTTCGTTAGAGTTCACAAGTAACTACCGCGTTCCGCAAAGAGACAGAAAACGTGATAGGGTTCAAGGCGGATTCTGTGATAAGTGTTTTCCATTCCCCTACGTCGTGCACTGTGCGTAGTCGCAGCTTCTTTGACGAACACTAAGTTCTCCGACGCGAATGAAACCTTGCATACGAGAAGTTTCATTTTCAACCATGCCTAGACAAGCTTGTCACAGACGTTAGAAATAGCGCGCTGTTCCTTGGATTCTGGATGAAAGGATAAAACGATATGGAATCCTATATCCTGGAGGCGAGGTCTAGATGCCACTGCGAATGACTTACACATTTATATTTCGGCAAACAACGAGGATGTGAACCACAGAAAACCAAATACACAAGAACGTGGATGGATCATGGGTTATGGCAAGTAGGGCTTCTTCGGCTGCGCCTTGATGTCAGGTCAACACGGGTAAGAAGATGCTAGAAACGTGTGGGGCAGTTTAAGGGCGGATGCCATTTGCGCTACTCGTAGTCTCTGTATCCTACATCCCACTCATCATGTCTGAGACAATCATAGCGTAAGTTGTTAGTGAGGAGTATAGTAAATACCTTGACAAACTAACGCAATATGGGATCTTGTAGTGTTATGGGTGCTACAGGCACCGGGAAATCCACCGTCAGTGTCTATAGCATCCATACGACTTCAATAAAAACGATACTCACCTAATACTGCTTTTTGTCATAATAGTTCATCAACTTGGTCAGCGGTGCCAACTTCGAAGTTGGTACTGGTCTGCTGTCGTGTAGTAAGGAGGTCCAGAGTAGCCAGCCATTTGATGTGAACGGACGAAAAGTGGTCATGATCGATACCCCTGGGTTCGACGACTCGACCCGTTCGGACACAGATATATTGAGGACGATTGCGACGTACTTGGCTGATACGTGAGTAGCATCTCGGGGGTTGTTGTGTATAGTCGTCAACAAGAGTTGTAACTCATTGAATGCATTAGGTATCGTTCGGATAGGAAGCTCAGCGGAATTATTTACATGCATCGTATCTCGGACCCTCGGATGTCTGGCATTTCGAGAAGAAACTTTGGCATGTTCCGTAAGCTATGCGGTGACAACACGCTCAGTAGCGTAGTTCTCGTTACAAACATGTGGAGCCAAGTCTCAGAAGACGTCGGAGCGGCGAGAGAACTTCAGCTCCAAACTGACGAGCTTTTGTTTAAACCTGTCTTGGACAAAGGTGCGAGGATGAAGCGAAACTATAACACCCTCGATTCCGCTAGGCATATCCTGGAGGAGCTCGTCGGTCGAGGAACTGTGACGTTACAGATTCAGGAAGAGGTAGTCATGCAGAACATGGGAATCGAGCAAACTGCTGCTGGTGTCGAGTTGGAGGCGGAAAAACGGAGGGAAATCGAAGAGGCGAAACGCAAACAGGAGGAAGAGCTCCGCCGTGTCCAGGAAGAATTACGAAGACAAATGGAAGAGGAAGAGAGAAGACGACAGAAAGAAATGGAGCAAGCGAGGATTAGGGCTGAGCAAGAAGCTGCGCGACACAGAAGGGCTCAGGAAAGGGAAAGGGCACGCCAAGAAGAGGAACGTCGGAAGGAGGAGATGAGACGTTGGGAAATTCAGAGGCAGATAGAAGCGGAGGCTGAACAGAGGAGACAACGAGACGAAGAGGCGCGACGCATTCAAGAGGAAATGCGACAACAGAGGGAGGAGGCTGAAGCGGAGGAGAGGAGGTTGAGAGAGCAGATAGACCACATGGAGCATCAAGACCCAGGCCCATGCGTTATTTTCTAGACTACTAGGTCCCCTTTGGTATATGTTTTCACGATTGTGTGGTCGTTTACCTATAGCAGATGTTTCTTAGTGAGCGATGCCGTCAATTAGTGTTTTGTTCTTGTCTGTTCATACCGTAGATGGATATCAAGCTAGGAGAAATATACAGTCCAACGAACTTAGAGTGCCGACTATGCCGCTATTCTGTATGTTTAAAACAAGCTTATACATACTATAGGTGGACGATGATGATGGTACGCGGGTAAGGAGTGAGGACGAATTGAGCGCTAGAAATGTATCAGCGGTTTTCGGGGTCCTATAATCGGGCGCTGGGGTACACTGTACAGAGAGACTTGGAGAACGCAATCAACGGCGAGCTCAACAGCTACATATCGCAACCTGTGAGTACCTCATGCCCGTATAAACCATCGAACAGAAGAGATGCATACTGTCGTAACGTACTGGGCAAGTTTCGTCTGGTAGAAAGGCGCAGGAGGCGATGGATGGGCTACCCTGCGATCGGATGACTCTGGCTCGACAATCGACATTCTTGCTTTACCCGCTTTTACGCTCAACTACATCCTATTGCCCTTGTTTCCCGTTTCAGGCAGTATACTTACTTGTGTTCTTGCTTTGGTAGCAAATTCCCGGCATCTTCAAGAATGGCTGACGCAGCACCTCGCGGACGTGGTGGATTCGGACGTGGACGTGGTGATAGGGGACGAGGCCGCCGGGGCCCTCGTCGTGGTGGTCGCAAGGACGAGGAGAAGGAGTGGTAAGTCTTATCATGTCCATGTTGTCGCCCCTTGTATGCTAAAAAGGTATTTTTCAAAAGGGCTCCCGTCACTAAGCTCGGTCGTCTCGTAAAGGATGGCAAAATCAAATCCATGGAGGAAATTTACCTCTTCTCTCTCCCTGTAAAGGAATACCAGATCGTCGACTACTTCCTTCCCAAACTCAAGGATGAAGTCATGAAAATTATGCCCGTCCAGAAGCAAACCCGTGCCGGTCAGCGTACCCGTTTCAAGGCATTCGTCGCTATTGGTGATTTCGACGGTCACGTCGGTCTCGGTGTCAAGTGTGCTAAGGAAGTCGCTACCGCCATCCGTGGTGCCATCATCCTTGCCAAGCTCTCAGTTATCCCCGTCCGAAGGGGTTACTGGGGTGCTGCTCTCGGTGAGCCTCACACTGTCCCCGCCAAGGTCAGTGGAAAGGTTGGTTCAGTCATGTGCCGACTTATCCCTGCACCGAGAGGTACTGGATTGGTTGCTGCCCCCGCTTCCAAGCGTCTGCTGCAACTTGCTGGTGTCGAGGATTGCTACACACAATCGAAGGGTTCGACCGCCACCATGGGTAACTTCTTGAAGGCTACCTTCGCTGCCGTATGTACCGTTTTTCTTCATCCGAAATTCTTAATTCAATTTCTATCGTAGATCACAAAAACCTACTCTTTCCTTACCCCCGATCTCTGGCGAGAGATCCCCGTCTCGAAGGTCCCCTACGACGAGCACAGCGCCCACCTCCAGCTTGCTTCTGGCAAGAAGGCATACTAGATGTATTCTTTTTAGGGTTTCACTTCTCGTTTGCTCGCTCTGTTCTACCTATCACTTGTATTTTGCTTCACCAAAACCTCATCATGGATAGCATCGCACGCTATGAACTTATGATAATATGATTCATCCATGCTTTCCTCCCAAAAGGTGATATGATATGTTTGACGATTGATTTGTGCGTCTCCGACAATCTGCACGTGGGTTTGGATTGTCGTCCAACCCCTGCAATTTCATTACCGAAAAGAAAGCGACATAGGCACAGACAAGACATATCAGTCGACAGGCAAGGCACTGTTGCAATTTGTGGCGAGGGTGAAAGATGGTGAATAGTTATTTCAATCATCTAATAGTCTAGTGCTCAGTGGCGGTCAGATGTCAAAAGGGAAATCAAAATCTACGACTAGAGTAGCGGGCAGTAAGGATACCTGTCTAGGAGACGCTCTCAAATCAAAAACGGAGGATGATAAGAACGCCGCTGTTTGCTTTGGTCAACCCACTACCTTCACGTACTGAATTGTAAATCACATACCTAGACACCCTCCTGTATGATTCGGACTACTAACTCACCCGGCCGAATACTGTCTAAGCACCTCTGACCACTACTCGCCTATTTCCCCTCTTGGGTTTTCCGGAAAGCCATGAGTTTCAAGTTTATGAAAGAATTTCCAGTGATTTCTGGCCTGATCATAGACTGCGAACAAGAGGGATATTCAAGTCCACAGGTCAGAATATATTGCATCTTATTGAAGACGCACTCCAGAGCTTTTGTCGGTCTTCAAAACCCTTGACATTCCATATGGACGCGGCCAGCGGAGACCGCGATGAGCTGGGCATTGTGACCAGTCTCGCGGAAGGCGCTCCTAGTTCCGCCTGCTCCTCTCTGTTAGTCTATTTACTGGCCTATTTCATGGATGATGCTCCGAGCGGACATAGGCGAGTCATCAGGTGGACGAGTGTATCGTTTAGGTATAAAGGTACTCGTCAAACCACCGGCGGGAAGCTGTCTTTGTTCACCTGGACACCTTATACCTAACACTCAACGATCCAATCTACGAACTTTACGATGACTATGTTTACACGTTTGAGCGTACTTGCTACTCTGGCTGGCGTACTTGCTGTTCTCGCTACCCCTTCTCCAATGCCGTTGGAGTCGAGGGCTGCTGTGGATAATATCGTCTATGTCACCAGCGTCGACAAGCATTGGTCAGTTTTTCTCCTTCCCCTTTCTGCTATAACGACTAAAGATACCTTTTCTTAGTATGATCATGCCCCGGTAAGCTTCTCTGAACAAGACAAATTCGAACTCGGCTCATAATGTATGCAGTGACCCCCACACCGATATTGGCGACAGCGAACACCCCGGAGGAATGAAGACATATTGCACTCCCGCCGGCCGATATGATTCTCAGCAAGGTCAGCTTCCAGCGGACTTCTGGAGCAATGTCGAATTTAAGACGGGCACAAGCTCTAGCGGTGGAAGATTTGCACAACGTATGTTGTACTATTTGGTGGTGGTGTACTTACTTACTGAAAGATTATATTTAGTGACTGGCTGTATCCGACCCTCTCATTTGAGTCGCCTCAACCCTGGCGATGGTGGAGGACAGTACGATTCCAGCGGCGGAGCTGGTGGAAGGGGAAACCCTGAAGGAAGTGTTTGTCTCGGGTAAGTGTTTCTGTTCATCTCTGTACTGCCGGGCTCAAATATTGTATTTTTGCAGATACAACCACTATGTCGAACTTGTCGAGCCTGCTGCAAACAGGGCTTGCATTAAATGCTGCGATAACTTCAACGATTGCCCTGTCAACAAAGGTAATTGCCTCCTATGACGTCCCGCTTCTGTGTACTGACTGAGAATGTTGCATTAGATACGCAAGGCTGTCCTAACGTTATTCAGGGCAACTATTTCAACTGCAACTAAACTGAACCTCGGAATTCTTTTGACTTTACGAACGGACTTCATGAACAAACTCAATGTTTGGACATTCTTGGACATTCAGATTAAGACATTCTTACCATCTACATCCCTTATCTTGTAATTCAGTAGTATCATTACTATCAATAATACGTTTCCAGCTCAACTTGGTAGTACGCTGAAGTTTGCGCTTTCGCACAGTACGCTACCGATTACTTACTCGAGTGAACAGTCAGCGTCACCCGGGCCGTGGAGTAGCGGACCTGGTCGGGTGCTCAACCTTCTACCATGATAATGTTTACTCTCTTTCAGAATCACTACGCTTTCCCAGCTTGTACTACACTCTAGCTGTCGTAAGGCTCGCTCGTGACTGTACATGGTATATTACACATTATCAATATTTCTCGGTAGTCTCTAACCCTATCGACAGGATCTGTCCTCACTATACATGCCCTGTGCCCTGCGGATCGGTATGTATTCCAATTTCGACACCAAGTTTCATCAATTTGACGACCACCCTAGGTTTGTGCTCGTTTACCTTGTGATTATCCTTGCGGAAATGACCTGGAGTGTGGCCATCGATGTCCTTCAGGTTAGTTATGTTCCTTTGCTCTATATCATAACGCACATTGATTCCGTCCGTACAATATAGTATGTGGCGAAGATTGCTCGATCCAAATGTGCCCAGAATGCGCATCACCTGAGATCAAATCTTGCATTGCTGATCTTGTCTTACAACGAGAACTCGAGTTCATTGACCCAGATGCAGGGACACTAGATGAATTACTCATCACCTTACCCAACTGCAAACATGTCTTCACCGTTGAAACACTGGATGGGCACTGCGACATGTCTGAATACTACGAGCGAGACGGCGTGGACGGTGAATGGCTCGGATTGAAAGCTCCACCTATTGGCTTTAGGAAACCCCCTACTTGCCCAACATGTCGATCAGCTATCACGTCCCCACGATACGGTCGCGTGTTCAAGAGAGCAGACCTCGATATTTTGGAGAACAACGT
Organism: Cerrena zonata; assembly: GCA_038087015.1. Classification (NCBI taxonomy): domain Eukaryota; kingdom Fungi; phylum Basidiomycota; class Agaricomycetes; order Polyporales; family Cerrenaceae; genus Cerrena; species Cerrena zonata. The sequence goes on from JASBNA010000021.1 coordinate 483,544, forward strand.
AGCGTTCCATATGTCACAGGCTCTTCAAGAAGTCATCAGAAGGGTTTCGTCGGTACCGCTGAAGGAGATCTGCACCAGATTGAAGAATAATGCGAGCCTCCCCTCGTTACAACCTAACAGAGTCAAGGAGAAGACCATCAATAAACGAGAGAGGCAACGAAAGGCACTCTTGAAGGAGACGCGACTCATTCCCATCAACTCGAAAACTCTTGATCCTTCCGATAAGACCCTACATGGCGTTGTACCAATCGAAGTGAAAGTATGGCGCCAGGCAGTTCAGCCTTTGCTCAATGCATATCGAGGAGCAGAGAATGTGACGAATATACGTTCCTCCCACCAACACGCATGGGAAGCGTCCTTTTCTTACCTATACAGGAAAGAGATGGAAGATATCACCAACGATCCTGACAATGCACCTCCGAACCCACACGAATATGCAACGCAATTGGCTCGATTCCGGGTTGGACAGCCTCCACCACGCGCAGACAAGCGTTTCTACGTCGAGGCTTTCTGGGCTACGATTTCTATCCGACTTAGTCTTGCTGAAGCTACAACTTCTTGGTTAGCGGGACTCGCGTCGCGCAAGGGATATCCGAAGATCAGTCAATATCTTTGGGAGACCTACACTGTTTTCCTTCTCAAGACTTGTAGACAAGATGCCGAAACTGCTCTTACCATTGCAACCGAATCGGAAAGTCATCGACAAGTTCTCAAGACGAAGTTAATTCTTCTACGCATAGATCTAGAGCAATTCCGCTTGAATATATCGAAATCACGTAATAGCCAATCACGAGAAATACTCTGCGAAAGGGCTACAGAGAAACTACAAGAGGCACACAACTCGGCGGCGGCGGCGCTCGCACAATATTTCGACATGAGGGATCAGGACGAGGAATGGGTACGCCAGAACTTCGGAGATCCTGTCGTAAATATCCTGCAAGAGTTTGGAAAGCTCGAGCGTTCTATCCGAATGGAAACGTTCTACGAACCGCTCTCGCTGGAAGAAATGTCAGATATCGTGAAAGGATTGAATTTCGGTATGTGGTCGATATTCCGCTTGTTAGAATAGATTTAATAGTACTTTTACTAATACTTGTTTGTTTCCCAAAGGACATACGGGGCATTTCTATAAATGTCCCAATGGACACACCTTCGTTATTACCGAGGTGAGGCGTCAGCTACCAAGTCAAGGCAATATACTAATTCTCTTTTCAATTACAGTGTGGAGGAGCCACCCAAGTCTCGATTTGTCCAGAATGCGGGGCTCAGATCGGTGGCACCTCCCATCGACTGCTAGATTCTAATGTCAGAGATACGGAATTTGAAGCGCTGGCGGCCACTCATGGAGCGAGAAGGAACCCTTGGGCAACGTAATGGTATGTTCTTGACAGCGTTAGGCGATATGCAATGCAATTTTTACTTTCTTGTGTACAAGACCGGTTGGGATACTTACTACTGCTGATGTTATCGAAATCCTAGATACAAAATGTGTTTATAGAAACGTTTGATCGCAAAGTTAGCTTGTTTTGTTTGTTCACGGTCTACGGCACACCAACGTGGATGCAATCTGTGACTTCTTGGCAGAGAAAGTAACGCAGCTATCGGAATACATCGTCAGGCATACTTCCTCGGTTAAGGGTGAATAGCAAAGACATTTGTTGAGATGGTGTGATGGTTAAGCAAAGTAGTCTCCGAAGACCAGTTTACGAGCCGAAAGTTTGGGGTGACCTGAAAATGTGTGTGATTCCATTGAGGTACTCAATATAGTCTATTCATATGGTACTTTTAGAGAAATGGAGAGAATGTCTCTAAGAGCTGTACACGGCTAGTTTTTAGATATGCAAAGAAATGCAACAGATAAAATAACATACCTCAAAGGTCAGTTTATTCCTCTTCGTCGGACATGTCGACGTCCCCATCGTCTGCATTAGCTTCGGTTTGTGTACTTTGTCGTTTTTCCGATGCGCTGACAATGATCTCCATCTCATTCACTTCATTCGTCGCAGGTTTAGCGGAGGACGTGAACACGTCTGCACCCGACGCAAGAGACTCGATGAGGACGGCGAGTCGGGATGGATTCATATTGGGTTCCTGATAGAAGTTTGTAGTTATAATGGTTATCTCTGATGAGTGTGTTGAGGGCTTGCCTTTTGAATTACTTCAAGATCGTCTTTGAACGCATCAGCTATGCTTGACATCCATAATCTCCTGAACTTTCCCTTTAGCTCATCTTCCTTCCGTTTATCATCTTCAGGGTCCTCTGTCTCTGGAAGGAAGGATGAAGGAGGGATGGTGTTTATTGGAATATCTGGCGAGGGCGAACGTCGAGCTCGTCTCGTTGATGTAACTTTTGCTTCTTGGTTCCCCTCAACAGTAGGATTGAGTTTTAGCGGCCGTCTCCGTGAGGTATTCGAATCTGAATCTGATGAGTCATCGCTGGATGAAGACGAAGATGATGATGATTCCTCCTCTTCAAGTTTCTTCGCTTGGACTGGGAGTTTGACTTTCCGAACGGCGGGTTGATCAGAGCCAGAGGAGTCGGAATCGGAGTCTGAAGAAGAGGAAGATTCTGAGGAAGACGCTATTCTGCGCTTTCGTTTTCTCTGACGTTTCCTGGTTGGGGGAGGCTTGGATACAGATGCAGGAGGCATGGCTGGGTCGAACAAGGAGGTTATTGAAGTATTGGCGCTAAATTTACATGAAGATGTAATTCAATCGATCGAGGATGGAAGCTAAAATTCTTTTTGCTCTTAACCTTCATCTGAATATTCAACTAGCAGAAGAATGGACAAGACTGTTGGGATTCTAGGTGGGAGTGGGTTTCATAAATATCTGTTATCTTCACGGCTTGTATTGAAACCATTGGAACACAGGCTCTCGCGATCTCTTCTCGCTTAGATCGCGTTTCTCTAACTAGATGATCCGCCTCGTCTTCAGGTGGCGGTCAACTGGGCCGCATGTTAGCGGAATCTGCTTCGCTGCTCAACATCAATGTAGTGATCCTCGACTCGGGTGACTATACTCCTGCAAAGCAAATCGTGGTACCTAGTTCCACGGAGAAGGCACATATCGACGGCTCGTTCGCTGACCCTGTCAAAATTCGGGAACTAGCGAAGAAAGTGGACGTCCTCACTGTCGAAATCGAACATGTTGGTGTTCAGGTTTTGGAAGAACTTGAGTCAAGTGTGCCCCTAGGTATACACCCCAGCCCATCGACGATCCGGACGATTCAAGATAAATTCTTGCAAAAGCAGCATTTGCAAACCAATGGTGCTCCTATTTCCGAGTTCATTTCTGTAGAACGAAATGCAGAGTCGATTCAGGGAGCAATCAATAAACTCGGTCTTCCTCTCATGCTCAAGAGTCGTACTCTCGCTTACGATGGACGCGGAAACTTTGTCATCCGAGACTCATCTCAAATTGAGAAAGCCCTTGTTGCCCTCCAAGACAGACCACTCTATGCGGAGAAATGGGTCCCATTCGTCCAGGAAATTGCAGTAATGGTCGTCCGGAACACTGCCGGAGAAATTGCGTCTTATCCCGCAGTAGAAACAGTCCACAAAGACAACGTCTGTCATTTAGTCTTTGCTCCCCTGAGAAGCAGGGACCCTGCTGTTCCTCAGCGTGCGAGGCTGGTTGCCGAAGCGGCTGTTAAGACGTTCCAAGGTGCAGGTATCTTCGGTGTCGAGATGTTCCTGATGGCAGATGGTTTGTAAAATCCTTTACCATGCTCTATTCATATTCGTGTTCATTATATCCCTTACAGGAACGATATACCTCAACGAAATCGCACCTCGACCACACAACTCGGGTCACTACACAATCGAAGCCTGCGAGACTTCTCAATACGAGAATCACCTCCGGGCAATTCTTTCCCTTCCCCTTGGTTCGACCGCTCTCAAGGTCCCTTCCACCGCCATGCTCAATATCCTCGGAGCATCATCCGAAATCCAAGAGGTGACCAACTTCGCTAAATTCGCCACAACGATTACCGGGGCCACAGTCCATTTATATGGAAAGGCAGAATGCCGAAAGGGGAGGAAAATGGGCCATATCACAATCGTCGGGAACTCTGATGCTGAACTTCGTGCACGTCTCAGACCCCTTCTCGCAAATATCCCGGGTGGAAGTTCCCAAGCTGAACTAGACCTCTACGCCCCTCTTCCCCCTAAAATAGGTCACTCTCACCCGAACCCACTGGTAGGAATCATCATGGGCTCAGATTCCGATCTTCCCGTGATGCTTCCGGCGGCTAGGATCCTGGATTCCTTCAAGATTCCATACGAACTCACTATCGTTTCGGCGCATAGAACACCTGATCGGTTAGTAGAGTATTCGAGGAGTGCAGCAAGTAGAGGGTTGAGGACCATTGTTGCTGGTGCGGGTGGGGCTGCTCATTTGCCTGGGATGGTAGCTGCTATGACGGCGCTGCCGGTCATTGGGGTGCCTGTTAAGGGAAGCTCGTTGGATGGAGTAGACTCATTGCATAGTATTGTTCAGATGCCGGTATGTCTCATTGTCACCTTATCGCAAGATAACGGACTCTAACTGCTTTTAATTTTATGCAGCGTGGAATCCCTGTGGCCACTGTCGCTATTAATAACGGGACCAACGCTGGACTTCTGGCTGTTCGTATTCTTAGCGCGGGTATCCCCGGTCTTGTCGATGCTATGGAAAAATACCTGAAGAACCTGGAAGGCGAAGTGATGGCCAAGGTCGATAAGCTAGAAGAGGTCGGTTGGGAGGATTACGTGGTCAAAAAGTAACTTAAATCTTAACGTCAAACGATAGAATGGTATCTTGGGCATGTTTAGATATTGATCAGACCAAGAAAATGTATTTTACTGTGTTATAGAGCGAACTCTGTGCTACACGCAAACGCCTTCTGTCTTTGGGCTCTCAACATTCAATATTTACATCGTAGACCATCGATTGAGCACCATAAACCTGGAGGTTCAATGTTCAATAGGAGAACTAATTCGACTGTGGGCGAGGTTTGACTGGTCCGGGTCCAGCGTGAACCTTCAGAAATATCGTCAAGCATCTAAATGAACTACCAGCGACCAACACTACTCACGCCGCAATCAATAGGAACGCCGTCTTCAGTGAGGATCAAACATTTACGAGCTTCCAATGCTTCGTTAGTCTAAGAAAAAAGTTAGTATAATTGACGTAAGTGCTGTATACATATCCTTGCGACACATACCACGGGCAATGCGAAGACTGAAGCAGAGAGCACGGCGAGCATGATGGAGAATAGAAGACGCATTCTTTGGTGCTAGCGAATGCCGGAGATGAGTAGAGGTAGACTGAGTTTGGTTGGGTACTATACAGCAAGGCTGGATGGGTTTTGGATACATCTTCAACTCGAGATATTTATCCTCGGACTCGTGCCAACATCTCAGTGATTACATCCGGATCTGATTTTTTTGACCTCGCCTAACTACCATAGGGACATTGGTAGAGGTGAGACGGATTGAAGTGATGTAATCATGGCGAGGTGATATCTTGGTGTCAGGGTCTTCAACGAGATATCCACTGTTTGCATTCATATAGAAGGAAGAACATCGAGAGAGCTTCTCCGTGTGCCAGCTTGCCAGTTGAGATGGTCGTATACTAAGTGATTGGACTCAACTCGGATGATATGATAACGTGCGCTCGAAAAAACAGCAGTACCGAATTCAATAAAGAGAGATGTAATCTCACCAATAACACAAGGCGAAACGCCGTTGAGTCCGAACTGCGAGGATACAACTCACTTAGACTTCCTTGTGAAAGATGTTCCTTCGTTACAATGTGAACTAGGTGAAAAATAAATTTGGAGGTGAACTTCATCTCGGCGAGTCGAGGCCAATCGAGCAGTAGTATACATCATCCAATTTTTTAATCCCTTCGGGTGAGAGAGATTCATTAGGGGCATGTTAATGGATGAGTTGAGGAAGCTCACTACGCCGCATCCTGATTACGCGGTTTATACTTTACAAAGGGCTAGGCGAGTAGCCGATATACCTGTATAGTCAATGTTATAGAGGCTGACACCACGTTCGAGAGTTGGACAGTGTACTCACCATGCATGATCAGCAATTTTCTGCGAGAGGAATATGTCACCGATGTGGCACCTTCCACTACCCTTCCGCTATCTTCGAACATCTTGAATCCAACGAGACGTTAAGAACGTATATTGACAGGTTGGAGGAAGGAAACATACCCTATCCAGTCTATACTTCTCACCGAAGAACGCCCCTTGGCCTGTATTTTGAGTGAGACGGAAAGCGCCACTAGCAGCATCACTAATGGTATCTTTGAATCGTGGATGGAGCTGATGGCCACGAGGGAAGACTATGTTCTTGGTGAGACACAGATTCGTCATTAACGTAAACCACTTACAAGCTATCCAAAGAGCACCATTCGTATCTATAGCCAGATTATCAAGGGGTAAATCTGTGGGGACGTGAGAATCTCATAAGGTTTGGCTAGAGGGATTCGTCTCACTGATAGGAACAACATCAGTCAGAACAAGAGTATTGTCAGTTTGTTTCTCCAGAATTTGCAAACCGCCACCAAATCCGCTTGCGACGTAGAAAGTGTCATTTATCGGGGATCTTGCAATTCCATTGGCCGAGGGCAGATTTTTTGCAGCGAACTTGCATCCCTCATCGACGTGACAATAACCTACAGTAGTCCGACGGAGCATGAAATAGAGTTCAAGAGTACGTTGCTATTACAACCTGTCAGAGTGACTCTCCGAGATGAATTGGAAAGAACCCACAAAACCGGTCTTTCCCCAATGGTCATTAGTGAACCAGAAGCTTTTGCCATCAGGAGAGCCGACAACATCGTTCGGCGTCTCAATAACAGGGTCTTCAACGGTCTTCACATGGTGTAGGACATCGCTTCCAAGATGCGTTTCGAATATTTCCATTACGGAATCCGCGCCCACTACATCAGCCTTACCGGTACTAGGCGCACGGTGATTGACAAGATAGACATAGAGTTTTTTGGAGTCAGACGAAGAGGGAACGACGTCCATGCCATGAACAGAGATTCCCCGAGGAGAGCCGAACCCCTCCAACCTGAGTTTGACAATAGCTCCTGTTTCTAGGTTGTATGTTGCGATGTAGTCATCTGTGGGTTTCCCGGAAACATTTAGATGTTCTGTATTCGGAAGCCAATGTGGCCGCCCAGAAATTCGAGAGCACGCTAGGTACAGGATTGATTGCTCATCGAACAGGACGATTTCTGTGGAAAAGGATTAGCTTTGAATCCATGAGTATTATATAAGGACACAGTACTTTCACAGCCCTCAAGCTCTGGCACGGAATGACATTGTCGGTTATTCAATGGTTCGATTTCATGTAAGAAACCTCCCATTTTGACCAAAGGGCTTACAACAGTTTGGTAGAACATTGCGGCCAGGGCCACAAGTACGACAAGGAGTACAGTGAAGACACCCATGTTGTCGGTTTGGAAGGGCACCAAGAGAGGGGTGGAAGACCTTCCCATGATGGCGCAGGGTCTTATATGTGGCCTGTGATTACCCCTGTACATATGTGGTCCAACGTTCTGGAATGATACTCGAAAAGTTGACCATATACTCCCGCGACCTGCTGACATTGCTCGGCGACTCCATCTATGGTGCTTGACCCGCGTTAAACGTTCGACATAACGATTGTGGAACACTCAGACGAAAGACCGTCGGGTGCGTCTAAAGCGCAATATTTTTCGGTACTTTTCGTGATCCCTACGTTGTAAAATCAAGATGGTATTTTGGGATCAATGGTGGAACGAGGGAGGAGAGACATTCGTGGCCAATACAAGATGACATTGACCGCGTTCGGTTATCTATTCAATCACTTCTCGGCCTTTCCCGGGTCGGATGCCGACGGGCTCTTGTTTATAAGCCACATCTAGCCGACCACCTAGCACTTGAAATCTAACTTGAAGTACTACAATGTATCATAGCCTTGATTGTGATTTGTTTTCTTGTGACGTTTTATTGTCCAACTTATCAAGTGAGTACATGATGTTGTTTCTACCTGACTTCGTCTTAACATAGGTATTTACGAAAAAGGTAATGTCGCAAAGTCCAACATCATGAGTTGGCGAAGGTCTCATCGCTCAAGGCTAGTATTCACTGGTACTTCTCCCAAGTGATAGCCAAACAACTATTTCTCCACATTGTACTAGAGACCAACATCACCTTATACTGATACCTTCTTGTCGAGCTGTGATGTCATCTGAGTACTTCAGCGTGACGCGTCGCCGGACAGCTTGCATTTCAGCATCAGACAGACTTGCAGTCGATGAAATAGGATGGACATCTGCCCAATACTCGGCACCTGCTGATCCTCACAACTATTGTGGGCTGTTTGCTCACGATGGATATCCCCAAGAAGCTCGCGAAGCTTGATGTTGTACTAATATAGACTCAGAACCCCGCCACGAGCTCTAACACGCTTTGCTCTTGTTTCTTCTATCCTCCTCGCACAAGCCGTGTCATACAGATTCTTAAAGCACTTCTACCATGCTTGTATCTCTCGAAGATGTTGTTGCTCAAGCTTTTGATTATATTGTCGTCGGTAAGCCTTCCAAGCAGAATTCATGAAATTCAAACTTAGGACTTCTGGTTCCCAGGCGGTGGTGTAAGCAGCCCGTTAGCTACTATTGTTGACGTTTAACCCTCCCCAAGACTGCAGGGCTTCCATTAGCAGTCCGGCTAAGTGAAGATCCTAGTGTCTCTGTTCTCGTAATTGAGGCTGGCGAAGCAAACCTCAACCATCCAGAAATCCGTACGCTGTCAAATACCACGCTTCCAAGCATAATCTCACGCATCCTGCACTAAGTTCGCGCTGGCTCATTCATACGACACTTCTTTGGAGGGACCTATGTTTATCCCTATATGACGGTCCGTTGTTTTTTTCATTCCTGAATTGACCATGTAGTCATCGGGCCCCAGAGCAAGCAAGCAGCTTTGAACAATGAAACCAGACCGTGGTTCCGGTACATCTTTTCATGCTCCGTGGTATAGTCATATTGAATAATGCTTTTTGCAGAGGAAAGGGTCTTGGAGGTACCTCTGCAGTGAACTTCACACTTTGGATGAAGCCTCCAGCGGAGGAGCTTAACGGTAAGTCAGTATTCATATTAGTTTTATTTTCACTATGAATGTCAGGTACCTCAGACTTTGAGAGACTGGGCAATCGCGGCTGGAATTGGGAGGATTTCCGAAGAATCACTCGGAAGATCGAGCGGTAAGTGATTACCTTCGCATAATGACTCTGTTGTTTATAGTCATCCTAGGTTTACGCAGCCGAGCAAGGAGAAACAACGAAAACTTGGCCTAAATTGTGATAAGTGGGATCTTGGGACCATGGGTATGTAACGCGTGGTGCAATTAACCGTTCCCTATAAGTCAAGCTGTGTTTAGGTCCTCTATCGATATCACACCCTCCCACTATATCAGATGTCGACGTTAGATTTCATCAGGTAAAATACACATCATTGTTACTGATTGTTTCTCACCTTATCGACAGACTGTTCTTGATGCCGGGATTCCTTTGGCACAAAATCCGGTTAGTGAACAACCTCATTTTCGTCTCGGAAACATCTAAAGCGTCAATACTATCAAAAAATAGCTAGGTGGAGACGTGAGTGGTGAAGTTTTAAAGGATTGGCAAGTACTGATTTCAGGTATAGCCCTCTGGAACCTTTTTCGCTCCATGCACTTACGACCCTGCAACCCATACGCGAGCATATCCGACACCGGTAAGTGGCCGAATATATTAATAAGTGCTCTACTCAACCATTTCAAGTCGTATTATTTGCCCAACAGGAACCGTCCAAATCTCAAAGTACTGGTATCAGCTCGTTGCAATCGTCTAATCCTGGAGAAAACCGGGGACAGACAATCAAGAGCAACAGGTATGGAGTTTTATCATTCTGACCAGACAAGTGTGGTACATGCTAGGCGAGAAGTGATTTTGAGTGCCGGGTACTATTTCTTACCTATATACGCTGAGCCATCGACTAAAGTGATTATAGCACTCTTCAATCGCCTCATATTCTGGAACTATCAGGTATCGGGAAAAAGGAAGTTTTGGACAAGATAAGTGTACCGCTTCAAGTGGAATTACCTGGTGTTGGGGAAAACGTACAGGAGCATCTACTGATCGCGGTTAGTTATGGTAAGTCCTTGCCTCCATCGGAAATATGAATGTGAACATTATATGTTTACCTTATTAGAATTACGGGACGATGTTGAATTCGAGACCATTGATATTCTTCGAGATCATCCTGAACTAGTCGAGAAGCATGCCCAACTTCAGTGCGTCTTCTTTCTGGTTGTTATTCCCTGCTCATTAATACTTATGTCGCATCAGGCTCTCCGGGAAAGGTATTTTCACCATGGGCTTGACTAATGCTACGTTTGTTCCTCTCGAGACCCTTTCTGCCCGAGCGAAGGACATTATTCAGTCAACGAAGGATTTTATACTGGGGAAACTAGATTCGTATCCTCCTGCACTAAGGGAACAATACTTGATGCAATTGAACCGGCTGGAGAAAGGCGATCCTTCTCTGGAAATCGTGACTTTCCCTGGCCTATCTACATTCTATAGTGCGGTCTTTTTGAATTCCTCACCCTAGCTGTATTTGCTGACTACCTTTAGACCCTCCTACCTTTGACAAAAGATACATCACAATTGCGGTTGGCTTGAACCACCCATTTTCAAGAGGATTTATCGTATGTGCTATTGATTCCAATCAAATCCGCACCCGTCCTTGACACTTTTCCTAAACAGCACTCGATATCCGCTGATCCTGCTGTTGACCCGGAATTCGACCCACGCTGTCTCGAGCAAGAGATAGGTAAGAACTCGGTTAGCGTGCAGCTAAGTACCCGACTCACATCATTCTATAGATCTACATTGTATGACTGAGCTTGTCAAGTTCACAAGAAGTTTGGCGAACAGACCGACTTTTAGAGATGTCTTCAGTGAGTTCCTCAATTTAGTACCCATATATTTCGCTAATTTCCACCATGATAGCCAAGGAGCATAACCCGGGTGCAGCTATCCAAACTGATGAAGACATACGTGGTAAGAACAGCATCCCGAATCACCCTCAAGGTTATGATAACATCCAATACTTCTCTAGAGTGGATCAGAAACCGATGTAGTACATTCTGGCGTAAGCTTATACTCATCTTCAAGTCTAATCAAAACACACATCTCATATTGGGATACTTAGACACCGCTGGGTCATGCGCGATGCTGCCGAAAGCATCGAACGGAGTGGTTGATGCGAATTTGAAGGTATACTCTACTTACTATACACTCAATCTCAAGACTTGACGGTGTTTCGTTCAGGTTTATGGAACCACCAACGTCCGAGTAGCCGATCTCTCCATTGTCCCACTTCACTTCACGGGTCACTCATCTTGTAAGTAGAGATTGTACTGTCTATTATTCCAAAACTAATATGTCCGAAAAGCTTTCGTCTATTATGTTGCTGAGAAAGGTATGTCCCACGAGTACGACATCGATGACTGTGTTACTGAACTATTTACAGCCGCGGAACTGATCAAAGAATCAGCCCCCGAGAACGAGAAGGAGGATCGTGTTCGTGCTCGATTGTAACACAGTTGATAATAATATCTAGAGCCATTTGTAGATCGCCATGCTTGGAACATTGTCGGGGCCAGGCACAGTGATTTTTTGACATAAGGGTACTCATGTCGATCCGAACTACAACGACACTGTAGTTTCCTTGTATGTGAGGCTAGATGAGTTTAGGTGTACAAAACGTTCACTCTATAGTGCTGCTGAGAAGCCATCCCCAACGAAGTCGCAAGTATTAGATGCCATATTGGAGTTCGTTGTAAAGTGACTAGACGATCGGTGTATATTGACAGCTGTGAACTCGTATCAGGAATCGGGCTCGAAGGGGAAAGGCAATCCATCCTCGCTCCAGTCAGCCCCGCTTTGAGGAGTGTTGAAACATGTATGAGAGCTTAGATGAAGTCCAAGTTGTGGACGACCTACGGAAAGATATACCGGATTTAGATCGACTGTCATCCAATACTATATAGTCAGCAACGAAGACTAGCAGAAAGACGACGTCGCAACTGCGTAAGATCGGACGTACCATAACCGTACATCAACGAAAATAAAAACATACAAAATACGCACAGAACATGCGTTGCAAGGTATTTGATTCCTTGGAGCGTGACTGTAAGAGGCATTGTCATAATTAGAGCCGAGGAGTACTGCGGAATGGAGTTGCAGATCCGTACATATCGGACAATCTACGAAAGCTAAAATTCAGAAAGAAGTGTACTCGGAAAGTGAGAAGGAATTCAGAATCATGACTCGGACTCGGAGTACGTACAGTAGGCACCATGATGATATTGAGGTTCGGTCATTGGACAGAGTCTCTGACTCGGACTCGGAGTCCAGGGGATGCGTCCCTTTGCCAGATTAGATAAGATAAAATGAGGATTTCCAAGTAACACATCAATGTTGACTCAGGAAAGTTGGTTATGATGACTCGAATGAACTTATGTGATTCTCGTATAAACACTCATTTGTCATATGTATCGTTGCCCCTGCCAGCACCAACGGAGGGTTTTCCAAGTTTCCAAGTAGCTGTGCCGTAAGATGAAGCGCCGATGTCACACTCGCCGAAGAAACGAACCAGTTGTAGTGACTGTGCATAAGCCTAAGCAAAGATCAAGCAGTTTGACAAAATATCGGTCTTACCTCGAGTACAGAAAAGTCAAATCCGATCACGGGAAAGCAAGGACTGTAAATAGATAGACCGCTGGACATCGGGCATCGGGATATGGCAAGTAGGACAGCTTTCTCCGGCCTTCTCAACAACGACCATACACCGATCCACCCGTGGCCGATATATGTTCTACTTTCCGTCGGCGTGATTCCTTTTTCCTCCATCCCTCCTCATGTCATCAGACGACCCAATCCCTGCACCAAACGACGAGCCAGCGCAGGCTGCCTCGGTATGGGACCAAAAACCTATCGTCCCTGATGACCCGTCCCCACAACTACGCACCGTCCTCCATTTCATCCAAGGTTTACAGAACCACGATTACTCCTTCGTCGCTACCACCCTCTCGGAGGACTTTCTCATGTGCATTCTCCCACAATCCCTCGGAGTCCCATGTCGCCCGCGCGAGGAGTGGTTGGAGAAGTGCAGACGATCGTCATTAGTTTGGCCAAAGACCTTCCGGGTGAGTTCTTCCGTCCCGCTGTGATTTGGTGAACTCATCGATCCTGAAGTAAAGTAATCCCGCAAAGCTGGATATCTTAGACATCAACGAGTCGCCTGGCAAGGTCTGGGTGCATGTGCGTTCTCGTTTCCCTCCTTCACATGCCGAATGCTAAATCATCTATACATGGCCGAAGGGCATAGGCACAGCGCGGGCAAAGACTGGGAAAAGCTATGAGAATGAAATGCTCATGATGTTCAAGCTCTCAAACGGCACAGAATCCCCCGATGGTCTGCCCAAGGTTTTAGAACTCAAGGAGTTCATGGACAGTCTCTACATCTCGAATTGGGCCGCGGAAGTAGGCAAGACGCTAAATCAAATCGTAAGCAATACCTTCGCTTCATAGTTCATTTAGTGTCTTATTACATATCCCGATGCAGAAATAAACAGTATACATTCCATCCATGTGCCCCTGCTAGTGTATCCCGGTATCGGACTTTCGAACCTTCGTCTTACTCTCTCTGTCGGCCAGCGCCGACTGTTCTTTCTATATGTATTTTATGGTAGGTGGCCCTTTCTCAACCAGTTCTTCTGCAATGACAGTTTGATTCAGTAGTTATTTCTTTATGTTGACCTTCGTGTGGAATAGATCAATTCTACGCATATCTTATGGCACCATAACCGGGTGTACTGTTTCTCCCACAGTCTCACTAATCGTATACCTTGCTGACATATTTCTACCTGTCAGTGAGGGCTGCTTTTCAATAAGCAGCAGGTACTACTTTCCCCTTTCCGTACCTCCGTGCTATATCGTGGTGGTCATGTTCATATGACATTGCCGCATTTCCCGGACTATCGGGCAAGTTAATCGGACGCGATACTTAATTTATTGGGTGCAAGACATACAAAGCCGGCTATCTCGGGGTTCAAGTGGACTAGGTACTACGAACGACGTATTGCTTCGGCGGCGAAGTTCAAGCACAAGACACCATGGGAAGCTATTCCCACCGACTACTGATTGCAAGCCTCCCTCGAATATAATGAGATCATCCCCGTATATTGCTGTCGATCTCTATCGGATTGATCACTCATCGAACCCTTAGCTCTTATTTCCAGCGTAATGTGTTAGAATGTGTTTCATGACTTACGAGTGGGGATTAATCATCAATTGACTATGGCGATTGCGAAGGCGAAGAAGTCACGCCGACGTGTGTTATCATCCATTCTTACCTCGATGCGTCATCCAGGTGCGTCCGTACGGTTATAATCGTTCAATGGTGGGTTTTACAGGTCTCATGAATGTGTACACGAAGAAAGTACATGGTAAAATATATCGTTTGTAGAGCTTCTTCTCAGTTCTCAGAAAAGCACCTGTACTCGTCACCCATGAAATTTGAAAGGTGACCAATAATATTTCCAGTTTACCATTGATCATTTCAGACTTCGTTGAACAATGTGGGTTAACACCGTTGTGGAGTCGGTCACCAAATTCTAAGTACACGCGGGCGAAGAAAGAAGCGGTGACAGCGAATTGTTACCTGGAAAGATTATCGCCTAAGGTTGCGTCATCAAGGATAAAGCGAAGGATGCAGACGGTGTCCTGTATATGTTGGTCAAAGCTTACATCCCTGTTGACCCATTTGTTAGCGATTTAGGTTGCTTAAGATAGACGGAAAACCGCTAACGTGCCGGTCCTCCAATTGACCAATATGTCCTCTGGAGACTGGAGTGCCAATAGAGAGTAAGGTTGAAATGTGTGAAAACATTTGTTTCAGGCGGTCGCGGGCTCTCGGGCTGGTGGACGTCCGAGTCACTAGCCCATCTTGGCGCCCTTTGAGGATAACGGTGAAGATATATATATCTCACTCAGAAAATGCCGACCTAGAGAGCATATCCTAGAGACCAGTAGCGCGAAACCTCGAAACAGAGGTTTAAATTTGTCACTAGACGTCTTGGAGAGAGACCTGACAAGCTTCAGTTACGGATCATAGTCCGCTCGGTGTCTTCCGGCCCCTTTCTTAGTACAGCCTAATATAGTATTCTTGTTAGATTGAAAGGTGGACTATGGAGAACACGCCTATGTCAAGAATGGCACACATCTGACTCTTGAGTCGAATTATATAATCTGAGGGTCGTTTAGTATACGTCATCTGAATCAGAGTCTGTCAGAGCAAAGAAATTGAACCCCGACCCTTCGTCATCATCATCATCATCATCCCACTCAACCTCCCACCCTTTCCTCTCAAATAAATCGACATCTGAGTAATCCATATTCGAACAGTCCCTGATAACCAAATTTATAGGAGGTCGCACCGACCCACGCCTCTTTTTCAGGCTCAGAAGGTTTCGAATGAAGCTGCCATCCTTGTCATCATCTACTTCCGCCTCGGTTCTCCATTCGACCTTCGATAAGCGGATGGTTTCCACGGGGAATATAACTGGCTGGACGATTTCCTCATCTCCATTCGATTTTGCCTTTTTAGCCCGAGGACCGCCTAAGATGCCGATAACTGTTCGAGCAATCTTCCCTTTCAGAATGAGATTCTTCAGGCGAGGAGTGGTACCGAAAAAGCGTCTCCAGTCACCCAAGATCTTCATCTTCACCCATAAGTTTGCGACCTGAAGTGATTCCACATACTGCAAATCGATAGTATGCAGGAATTCATCCCATACGATCCTGCTATCTTGTGAAGCATCCGGTAGACTGATACTGACCGGGGACAGACCTAATTCTACCAGAGTGCCTAACTCATGGGGAGAAATAACCTCTTGCCATAGCTGGATATTGAAAGTTTCGGGATTATCTGACTTGTTAGTATGCAGTGCCATACTACGAAACGTGCATAGGCGAAGGAGTTGCGATGCGATACGGAGAATCGCATATAGGGCCGAATCTGGTATTTTGTGCGGGAAGGTGAGCCGTAGTGCCCTCATTTGGGGAGGAAGGTCCATGCACCGTAGGAGTGCTAGGTAATCCAGTTGTGCGTTTGGAGGTGGCTGAAGATCCAGACCATGAAGGCTTGGTAGAGACACCTTCTGTGTGAACAAATCCGAGGTATGCTGATCAGGCTGCACCCTGAAGACTACGCCGCTCACAGTCAGGCTTTCCAATTGCGACATTTGAGACAGGTTACGGATGAGTTCAATGGGGTTGACGAAAAGGGAGTGACGTGTGCGGAGCACCAAGTCCTTAAGAGTAGAACCTAGTAAGCATGATGGAACGGTTCCCGACATATTGCACAACGCCAGCCTCTGGATTGCGGGGAAAGTGCATTTCGCAAATATGCTTAGAAAGTCGGTTAATTTCTCGTGTATGTGTGACACTTCTAGAAATCGGATGGGGGAAGTAGAAGGTGGAATAACGTTCAAAGCTCCAGGGGATCCTTGTATTAACCTAATAGTGACGTCGATTGAGTACACGTTATCCATGTTAATGTCCTTAAACAGTGCACTTTGTTCGTCATTCCAAGTGTTGACTAACAAGTGTAGTGGTGAACCTTTTGCAAGAACCATAGAGCGTCCTCTCGAGAATTTCGGATGGTCAAAGTTGATATGGGCCCACAACCTAGGTGTCCGTTCAGCGACGTCTCGCCAGTGGCGACAGACGAGGATGACCATTGTCCACCTCAATCGGAGTCCAACGTGCTCGAATTTGCCCTTGTCTCCCTTTCGCACCCCCCAATGCGCATCTCTGCAAAAACAAAATATCTCTGCAAGTAACTCGGGAGGTAGACGGTTGATGAGAGCGAATGAGTTCAGGCGACGATGAAGACCGTTGATGGTGCTCTCAATCTCTCGTCGAACCTTGTCCTCTTCCTCGGTGAGGCGCAGTAATGTCATGATCTATGTGCGAGATCAGTCTTAGTGTTGGTGGTATATGAGAAGGAAATATCACCGCTGTACCTGCGGAGGCTCTTGGAGTAATAGCCAGCTACGAACAAGGCGAACTAATACTGAAAAAGTCTGAAGCTGTTGACGTCCTGTTTAGTCCTAGTAGAAGACTTTGACAAGAGTGCATGGCGACGTGTTACTAGTGACGATATCCACGCAATTGAATATTGATTGCCGAGGAAGGAAAATACCGTGTCAACTTCATGTATAAGTACTACACGGTCGGACTTCAGTAGGCTTCGGCACATCTGCCGCTATTCTCGTAATCAAGGGCCGTACTGATTTTTTCCTACAGCAAGTATTTATATAAGGAGAATCGAAAAAAAGATTTTTATCAGAGGTACCGCGCCGCGAGTGAACAATGATTCCGCCCTGGACAGTCACTCACCGAAAGGGTCATAATTGTCGAGAGCGTCATAATGATCATAGTCATAGGATTCCTCGCTTTCAGACCCTTCCTCAAAGTCAATGTATCCGTCCCAATCGACAACCATCACCTCCTCCTTAAGAGTTTCAACAACAAATTCATCCATGTTCACGCATCTCCTGAGCACCAGCTCCGTGAGGATCCCGGTCGTCTCCGCTCTCGTCCATAACATGACAAGAAGATCTTCCATGAATTCACCTTCGTTCTCTTCCCGCACTTCGTCTAGACTGCACCATATCACATCTAAGAATTGTATGACTTGGGTAGCAAGGCCGCCTGTATCCGGATTGTCGTCTTCAATCTCTCGTAATAATTTGACCACCACATGGGCGACCTCGCCTTGCAGGCTGAGACACTTCAAATCGCTAACCGAACAGAGAAGGCGTTTCCAATGTTTTTGGACACTATGCAATACATGCAAATCTCCGAAGTGGACGGTTTCAACCTGGTGTAGATCGAGGATATGCAAGAATTCGTCCCATACAGTGCTTTGAGTTTGAAAGGATGTGTGTAACCACAGACCATAGGGAGGGTCCGGCTCCCTTTTGTCGAGCGCATCGGGACAAACAACTTCGTCCCACAGCGCAGCAACAAAAGCAGGGCCGGTGTTGCACAACGCCAGACTACGAAACACGAGAGGTCGGAAGAATGCTAGTGTAACCCGTAGGAGCGTTAGGATGTCCTTGTCGGGCATTGCATTCGTGAACATGAGCTGAAGGCGCGTTTCGGTGGGAAGTTCTAGTGCTTCGAGGAGGGATAGGTAGTCTTGGTGAGCACCGGAGGGAGGTTTGATAACTAATTGACGGAGGCTTGGCAACGGCAGTTTCTGTCTTGCAACATTTGGGGCATGTTTACTTCCAGTTTTGACAAAGGACACGCCTTGTAAGTGTAATATCTCTAGCCGAGACATATGGGATAGACTATTGATGAGGGTTTCAAGGTTGATTGGCTGGGGTTTCTCTGTTTTCAGCTTCAAGTGTGTCAGGGTGGGTCCCAGCAAACAAGACGGCAGATTATGGATACAATTTTGCAGTTCCAGTCTCTGGATTGAGGGGAGTTCGCACTTCTCGAATATCGAGATAATCGAAGTGATGGCTGAGAGATGTTTGTTTATGACGCAAATAGATCGGAGCGGGGTGGTGATGGCTGGAGAGGGTTTCAAATCAAGGTGATTGGACGGGTTCCCGTCGTGAAATGACCAATTGACGGAGTGTAGACGGTCCATATGGGAGGGAATGTCGTTTATGAGAGTGATCTGTTCCTGAGACCATTTGCTGGCCGTGAGATGCAGTGGGGATCGTTTGGAAAGAACTAAGGCGCGATTTATTGCAAATGACGGATGGTTTAAGTTGACCCGGGCCCACAATTTGGGTGTTTGTATCGCGACCTGACGCCAATGGGAACAAACAACAGCAATATAGGTCCACCTCAATGATGATGCAACATATCCATAGCTCGTAGTTTGCACAGGTAGATCCGAGTTCCAAACGCCATTTTGGCAAAAGTAGAAGATCTCCGAAAGGAGCTCGGGAGGCAGGCGATTGATACGGACGAACGAGTTGAGACGACGTCGAAGCACAGTTACGGTCTGCAGATGATGAATGATGTCGTCTGCTATGTTTCTTTGGACCTGTTCATCCGCCTCAGTGATTTGCATTAAAGACATGGCGACCTGTAGTATGACATGAATGTTAGTGCATAGATAAAATAAAATAGGGGTGCTACCTACCGAGTGACGTTCGGCAATATGTAAGACCTAGACCGTTTGTGTTAATGAATATTGTGCAAGTTCAGTAGTGAGGTTGTCTAGATTTAGATTTGAAACCCAGATCAACTACGACAGTCGTAACGAAGGTGGTCAACCGCTTCTATGCAAGTTCAGTAGAAGTTTTAACAAAAGTTTGAGACGATGTTACTGTGACGGATACACGTGATCGTGACCGTGCTGATCAAGTGTGATAGAGCAACCTGCCTACGGGTAAAACAATTGCAACTGATTTCGCGGTCTTAGTACAGACGGGATAACCGCTGATGAAAAAGCGGAGATTGAATCGACCCCGTTTTTGTAGGATAGACTTGACCCCGTATACGGGGTCAACTTTGTATAATTCCTTCATCATATATACCAGGGCCTGTCTCCCTGTTTTCCATCTCAACCCATCCTCCCCGTTACGCTGACCCCAATCGCTGTCACCCTTTCTCTGTGCATCCGTTTACGATCCTCACTGACACCTGTTGGAGACTCCGGTGCCACGTCATACCTTTTACCTGCAAAGCATCACAAGTCCGTCACTGGGCGCCTTACCCCGTTTCCAACCGCCCGTCGAAGATCCGAATATCCGAGTCTCTCCTTTCCTTCCAACCGTCACGTCTTACCATCTTTAACCCTACTGCCCTCCACTCCCTTATCACTCGCACGCATGCTTGGGTCACTCTACCACTCATGAACTCGATCTTATCTTGGGTGTCGTGCGTCGTCTGCATCTGGGGCCTATGTGGATTGTAGTTGGGGGGAGTATGAGCTTCAGCATGGTATGTCACAAGAGTACTACATCGCCACACTATCTCTCATTACTCTAGAGCTGTCAGATAGGCATATATATCCATAGCTGAGGCGATATCCTCCCCCAGTGCCGGCTTTGGTTCACTGCATTGAACCCATGTCTTCTCCGTACTGTCAATCCTCAGCTGCCATCCGCATCATCCTCGCTAGTCAGCGTGCCCGAACACTACCGTCAAATGCTTGTATATCTTGCTGGATGTTTCGATCCGCTGTCACTCCCACCATTCGCTTCGAACCTCATCAAGTGATAGCCTGTCCTTAATTCATCAAATGCTATCCTCGCCTCCAATTGTCTAGCTCGTCGTCGGTTCAGGGAAAAGAAGGTCCAGGAGGATGAAGTATTAGTGAGTCGTCTCTGCCTTGAGCTATGAAAACGGCGTGTTTGCTTACTTCAATGATGCACAGCATCAAGCAATGCTAGTATAGTCTCGACATTCTCCATGTCATCAACGAGCCTATCGCTCCTGCTCTCGCTTACAGCCTGATCGTTCCGGCTCCTCGGTAATTTTGGTTGAGGAACTCTCTTTGACTAAATGCGATACTCATCCGAGTGGGGAAGTATGACAAGGATCTTGCCGCTGAGCTAATGGCTATCCAATATATCTGGGAAGCAGCTGAGAAGGCTATCAGGCTAACATTGAACGGTCGATTTCATCTCTGCTGGTCCTGATGGTGCCATGCACATCAACAGCAAGTTTCTCTGTTCACAATTCGGGTTTTTGACTGCCCGCCCCCCTGATCAACTGAACTATTGACCTGTGCAAGAAAGCGTTGGTCAATGCTGGTGTCAAGGTGAGCGAAGTCAACATAGTCATTTTCGTCAGTGGTATGACTCATATGCCCAAAGTTGTCGAGAACGTCAAGTCAGTGTTCGGTTGTGAGCCCTCAAAGGGTGTCAACCCCGATGAGGCCGTTGCTATCGGTACCACCATTCGGTGGTGTCTTGGCTGGCAACATCACTGACATTCTCCTCCTCAATGTCACTCCTCTTTCACTCGATATTGAGACTCTCGGTCGTGTCATGAGCAAGCTCATCACCTGTAACACTACTATCCCCACCAAGAAGACTCGGACCTTCTCGACTGCCGCTGATGGCCAAACCGCCGTTGAGGTCAAGATCTACCAGGGTGAGCATCAGTTTGTCTGGAACAACAAGTTGACTCAACCTTGTCGGTATCCCTCAGATCGAGATCACCTTTGACTCCGATGCTGATGGTATTGTCCACAATGACTCCATGTCAACGCCAAGGACGATGCTACCAACAGGGACCATTGATTCATCGTCGAGCTTCAGTGACAAGGACATTGAGTGCATGGTTTTGCGTCTGAGCAGCACGTTGAGACAGACAAGGCTCATTGTCTCGTCATCGAGTGGGCTAAGAAGACCGAGTCTGTCTGCTCTGACACTTAGAAGGTAATAGGCGAGTTCAAGATCAACTTGATGCTACCGAGAAGCTCGTCATCAAGCTCCGAGAGAACCCCATTGAATCCTTCCAGCCCGCTCAGGCGGAGCCCTCTCCTCTTGCCTCGTGCATAGACCATAACCCTGTTGTTCATCTTGCCTCAAAGACGATGCTGCTATGAGGTAAACTCTACTTCGATGCTGTCGCGTACAGCCCTGAACAACTAGGATTTGTCATCGGCTATCCAGAGAATGTTGTGAGCCGTTGTGATATTATGTACATGGATTTGTGATAATCAAATAAATGGATATATGTTTACTCAACGTGTCCCAAGTCTGTAGCCGGGTGGAACTTGTGCTTAGCATGCTGTATTATATATATAACTGCTTGCATCGGTTCTCATAAGATGATTCCTCTGATGTCCTCCAAATCAAAGTCACGCAGTGGCAGTCGCTTGATCGTGTATGGCGGTGGGTCCAACGAATCTGATTCCAATACCGCATCACACAGTGGTCGCTACAAGAGTCGTATTGTATCTCATACAATTCAGTCCAGCAAACCAAACCGTGTACAAAGGCCTGTTGCCGAGCCTATCCAACGTGCTGTGTCATACAATGGTCTGAACGCCATTGAGCTAGGGGCACCACCGTTAGAGCGACGTGGTGTTTCGCTTGGTGGTACAGTATCATTTGTTAACTTACCTGCCGACACGATCCCCGCCATCCATACACCAGGGTCATGCAGCACATCAACCCTCAGTAATGAACAACGATTGTATTGGGATGTACTGCAGAGTACTTCATCGGTCTTCCGTGTTGATGAGTATCAGTACGTATTTCAGGACTGGGATCAAAAGGCAGAAGCCCTCCGAGTAAGCTAGAATTTTATGTATGTCATATGAGGGAACTCACCTCAACCGTAGATAGGGGTATATTACCATCTCACTCGCTCCCCGAAGAGCGAGAATGATTATGACATTGCATGCACATGTTCATCGTTCAAACGGGATCGTACTTGTCTCCATGCTGTACTGTTGCAGATAAAGGTTCACGACATTCAACGGGACTATCCTATCCTTACTCCGGCAGTGCCTACGCCACCTGCAGTTCTTCTTCAGACAACACCGTTTGATGATCGGTATATTTTCTCGTGCACTTCCTCTGAGGGACGTCATGAATCGGGAAAGCGTATTATTGTCTCATTGAGATTCGACGGTCGATGGCATTGCAGGTCTGATGGGTATAATCCAAGCTGCAAGCATAAGCCGCATGCAGTTGCATTTGCGACTGCTGCTGGGTTCGTAGCAGCAGATGGTAATACCCTACCTATTGATGGGGATGAAAACCATGACGAGCACGCCTTGCTTGCCAAAGCCAATGGCTCGGGCACCCATCAACCTGTGTCACACCAACATATTCCACCCCCTCGATGGTGCTCTCTCCCTAATGAGACATCCGCCCTTCCACCAATTTCTGCTCAAAATCATTTTGATCTTGGTCTTGCGGGACGTTGCTGCTGCGGGCTGAATCTCACAGATATCACTGGGTCAGAGAGGGTAGACAAGGTGAACGCAGTCCTTTTCGGACTTACATCAAGTCGTACTGTCACCATCGATACCATTCGGTGTCCTGCATGCAAACATGCGAGGCGATTGATTGGGCCCGATCTCAGTGAATGCGGGCTGTTCAATTGGAACAACACCATGATCTTCTCCCATCAGCTGTTGAACGCATACATTAACATGTACACAGCTTCGGAAACTCCCTTTTCGGCATTCTGCTTGAATGTACGACGTTGGTACCAAGACAGTGGCACAAATACATCATTTTGCTCCGATGAAACCTTTGTTCGTGTATGGTTTGCCTATGTAAGGCTCCTCGATATCGACAGCAAGATGACGTGTCCCAAATGTGGACCTAATCCCGATGTCATTATTGTTGACGGTGTTAGCCTATCAACTCATGTCTCAAAGCTGACGAAACATATTCAACCTCCCACCTTCGTTGATGCAACCAGTGAAGAGATTGAAAGTATCACATCTCAAAAAGCGAAGCAGCTGTCAGCAATTACACAAAAGGACATACGGACATACATATTGAAAATCTTGGATACATCGAAACCCACAGTCACCACAGACACTCTCTCCGAACTCACTATCAAACAGTCTCTCCATGCACGTTACCCTGAAATTGCCGCCATTGTTGAGTACACTTTGCAGAAACCTCGCTCTAGCCCCGAATACAAAGTGTATGCAACACTTCTCAAACAGATTGCTGCTCCTGACATCATACTTCAACTTGTACCATATGACGCAATCCACCTCTTATGTGCAGTCGAAAGGGGGGAGTCACCAGTATGGCTTCAACGATACTGCCCCGCTTTGGGTGCAGTGTTAAATCTCCATCGACAACTTATGCAACCAATCCCTTTGGTTACCTGTCGGGTTGCGGGGTGGTTAGCAAAGTGTGCTAATGAGGTCTACACTCGCCTCGCACAACATGAGCCAGGTCCATGCCAGGATGTTCTGACACAGGGCAATTGGCAGGAGACGGGAACAGTGTATGGGAGTCGCGCGGTGCGGAGACGTCGTAAATATATCAAACTTCGCAATGACTCACCTCAGCAATATCCCGGGCCTGAACAGGGAGAAGAGAATCCGGATGCAGGAGATTGCAACAAATTTTACAAGACTTACTCGAAGCATAATCTGACTGGAGGGATTTTCGTAGTGTGGTGTACACACTCTATCTGTTTGGGATTTCATTCGATCCCGCATGCGGAGGGTCGAAATGATGTTTTTTCCGCCATATATACCAGGTTTCCATCTGCTCCCAAGGTTGTCATTTACGACTTTGCATGCCAACTTGCTCCGTACTGTTTTGTGCGTGAAGCATCCTACTTCCGTCATACCCGATTCCTCATCGACGAGATGCATGCTCATGATCATACTCGCTGTGGGCAAGCCTGTTTTGCCAGCAATGTCATGAGGTTTGACAACGATGTACGCATGGCAAATACGAGTGCTGCAGAGTGTGGCAATAAAGGCATGAAACGAATCCGTAAAAGTGTGAGTTTTATGATTTACGAACATGCTGTTATCTACACAAAGACCTTCTTGGATGTCTGGAACCGCAATATCATGCAACGTCTTCAATCGTAGATGATATCATGTTACCAAAAATTGTATGACACTATCGAGTTGCTACAGCAATAAACATTTATATACAATAGACATTAAGTCGTGATTGAGCTACGTAGAAGTGGTCATGTTCTGATTCGGATGAGCAAATTGTGCCCGTAATCGTGCGATCTCTACATTTGCACGTTGTAATGCCTCCTCGGCTTGAATACAAATCTCTTCAGCAGACTGGAGTGCAGTCTGCTGAGCCAGAATCTTTGCATTTAGCTCAACGACAGCCTTCTGATCAGATCTGCGACTTTCTTCGTATTCGATTACACGCTTATGGAATTCCTGGGGATATTCGGGGTGGCCCTCGGCAGCAAACATATTTGCCATTGCCGGTGTACAAACTAATGTCGTTGTGCCATTACGGTTGGTTACCGTTTCGGGTCTATCAGGATTTCACAATCAGACACGTCATGTTCTTGGTATAAACTGAGAACTCCTACCGGGAAATATAACAGAAAATGTATGAGCCCGTCTTGACACCGAGTATCTCAAGCTGTTCATATCATATTCAATGATTGCGTGCAAATTTCAGAGAGAAGGAATTACCTTCTTCCTCAGTGATATTGCCTGTTTGCTATG
Source organism: Cerrena zonata (assembly GCA_038087015.1). Classification (NCBI taxonomy): domain Eukaryota; kingdom Fungi; phylum Basidiomycota; class Agaricomycetes; order Polyporales; family Cerrenaceae; genus Cerrena; species Cerrena zonata. Next base: position 508,822 of record JASBNA010000021.1, read on the forward strand.
ACATCTGGTACAGGCCCCTTCATTGGTTAGGTACTCAGGCTTAGCCTCTGGAAGATCACTGAGCATTACTGGATTTACTATTCACCCATGTAACTTACTCTGCTTGGATTTCTTAGACGAAGTCACTTCGGAGTCAGAATCTTCACTAGAACTGGAATCCGATAAAGGCAAGGCATCACGATCAAGCTCCATCCTGTCACAGGTGTCAACACTCGGCTCTGCTACATCCTCAGCTGAGCGGCCTGAGCCAATACCACCAAGCAATGCCTCAACGGCCTCAACATCTACAACCTGAAAGCATATTAGAAAGAGTTTACATAACAAGCAGAGACAGCACCCTTACCACGTCATCAGATGGGAATTGGAAATCCCACTCTTCAGGTAAGGAGGTAGCCACTCGGTGAGAGGAGTCATTAGGCAATGTATCCGAGATAAGAGGAATACTGGTCAGTAGGCTATCAGATGTTAAGTTGTTAGAAAATGTATCCAAGGCAAGAGTGAAGCTATCGGGAAGTAGGTCCGAAGCAAGAGCGAAGTCATTAGATGTAACATCCGAGATGGGAGTAATGTCATTAGGTATTATATACGCAGTCGTAGAGATCTCGTTGGGTGGTGAATCAAAGATAGGAGCATTGTCATTAGGTAGTGTATTAAAGATGGGGGTGTCATCATTGGCCTGTAGCGTCTCCAAAAGAGGAGAAGACGAAGCGGGTGGTGTATCTGAAACCGGAGAGAGGCTGCCAAATGGTGTGTCATAAAAACGAAGAATATCATCTAATGACAGGTTTCCAGAGAAAGACGGTATCACAGAGTCTGTGGTAGACACTGCAGGGGCCACGTCAGACCCCTCATAAGCCATCGGGACTTGTTGGAGCATTGTCGCAGTTGCATGAGACGAGCCTATATCAGGTACGGTCAACACCTCTGAGCTAGGTGCCAATCGCTGTGTATAGCAGAAGTAAGCCACAAAACCAGACTCAACCAAGAAGGATACGTACTGCTCGCTTGGGGTTGCGGTCTATGATAGCCATCCGTCTCTTTCCTTTCATGTCTGCATATGGACATTTGTGCCCTTTGAGCGGGACCTTCTCCCGGGTAATAGGATCGGTGCAGATCGAACAATAGTTGATTCGACGTGGCACTATAGGACATTGAATATGACATTCAGGTTAAGTGAGAATGAAAGACTGTACCTGATCCTTCACCTCTGACATGTAACGGAATGATAGACATGCAGTTGCAATGTTGGAGACGGAGTGAACGTAGTAAAAAGGCAGAGGCAGCAGTGAAAGCAGATGAGGTGAGCCAACCTAGTGATCCACAAAGAACCCGATGTGCACAGCGCCAGCGCGACCAGCACGACACGACAGGCAACCAAGGTGGATGGTGCACAACGGAGAGACGATGAAGAACGTTGGTATATATCAAATACATTGACGCCGACAAATGGTTCTTCGGGATTGTCCGGAAACTAATTTACAAAGTTTGACCCGTATACGGGGTCAAGTGCGTCCTACTAAAATGGGGTCGATTGTATCCCTATTGTTTTATTAGCGTCGGTCCCGTACAGACAAGGATAGCTAGATGTGCGTATTCAAAACCAATTGCATCCCATGTTTGACATCCGTAGTATCCACGTCGAAGGCTCCATGGATTAGTATCGCTTTTCGCGTGCCTTTCTTCGTATCCAACATATTTATCCCACTTAACCTTTCGACGTGACAGCACTATTAGTGTTGTATAAAAGTTGTAAGATTTTGCCGATCGTTGAGAATATCCTTCTGCTCTATTGGCACGCACTTTGACCTCGGAGTCTATCGAGTGAGCACAAAAATGTTGGTGCACAACATGATGACAATACACCTTTTGATACCGTTGACAGTGATGGATATTGAATCTTCACAGCAAGATTGTCATCAGTAAGGATGTGAAATGTATACCGACTACGAAAGTCTATGTAACATTGTCTGAGCTGTATTACGAGATAAGAGATGTCTCTCTGCAAGAGAAGTTCAGGCCAAGACTATTATTATATTATATCAAATATTGAGAGGAAAATAACGCAACAGATGTGTTCACAACTTCCCCATTTTCTCAAACTCGTTGTCAATGGCCCATCGGACTGCCTCCTCTACATCTTCTACTTCGCGTGTAGGTATATGAGTGGGTGGACCTTGACTTGGGTCGTATACGCCAGTCCGTACAAGCACAGAGTTCCACCCAGCCGCATTTGCACCTGCGATATCAGACTCTGGGTTATCTAAGAGGACCGTTAGACATCTGGCAGAATGGGAATGCACCGATTCTAAAATACTTACCACCGACCATGTAAACATGCGGGGCTGGAGCATTGGTGATCTGGCCATTATGGATTTCCACCAGACGATCTTTCAGTACATTTGCCGCGAAGTCGTAAGTCGGCTTAGTGGGTTTTCCGTACTGCACGTGAGGGTATGTTGTGCCTGTCAACGACTGATAGAAGATGTAAGTGTCGTTTTGCGATCGTTGAGACCACTGTCATTCATAAAGCACCTTGAAGACCGCTTGGAAGGCATCCCTGAAGGCCCCTTGACCTAACCTGGGTCGGTCAAAATCACTTCTCCATATAAGATCCGGGTTGCAGAAAACTAAATCGACTCCAGTACTTGATCCGTAGTTGGATGGAGACTGGTAAGGTCCGCCAATTATCCCGCTTGACATGATGACGTCACAGGCAACTTGAATGTCAAGTGCCCAATTACGTGGATCATGAAAAACGAAAATGGCCTTGATTGGTGTCTTAGAGAAGTCGACTGTCTAAGCAATAGTATATTAGCATTTAGAGAATGATACGAGGATTCGTAGCTCGGTTACCTTGGTCCTTGCTAGCTCCGCATCAGTAAGTTTGTGGAGAGGCCAGACCCTATAGAAAAGATCTATGCCGTTTCTTGAGCACAAGGTTATATAGCTTACGCTGGATCCCAAGCAAGTACGTCTAATGTGGTATACGCTTTCTTGAAGCCATACCTAAGGTGTAGTTAATGAGATTTTAGACCCGGAATTATCGTGGCACTACTATACACACCCTTCAGCTACCTTCCTGACCGTGTCACCGATCCCACCAAGGACAAGAACCGGCTCGTCAGCATACTTCTGAACTACGGACTTCAGCACAGTATGAGCTTGTATATATTGCGATGGTTCTATCTGTTACATGTGTCAGACAGACTCTACCGTGAAACATCCGACTACTCACGTTAACATCGAGAAGCTTTGTCAATTTGCGACATCGCTCATGTTCTCCTACACCTCCACCGTTCGTAAGCTACAATAGATCAGTATTTAATCACTAACATAAAGCTTTGAAAAGCATACAAGTATGTATGGTATCTTTCTTGATAGGATGTCAGAGCATAGCAATACACTGATGAAATGATACGTACACTCCAAAGCGGTTGTGACCGTCAAGCAGGGTTAATGCTCGTTTTGCTGAGGGCAACGCGTCCGGTCCACGGATGAGGACACCATCCTAAGCCTAAGTTTAAAATCTAAAATTGTACACGTCGTTCTCAGAAGTGAGACTCACAATGTCAAAGGCGAAAGCAAGTGGTGACGACTTATGTGAAGATGCTACAATAAAATTGAATAAATGATGAAACCAACGTGTATTTAAATGCTTAATAGACTTACTACGTATCCACCGAGAGAAATTGAGGAATCTGGGGTGACATGCAGAGGAACCTATTCTGTCCAGAATCAATGGACGCAGTGAGGAGAAGCGCAACGTTGACATGGGTGTCGAGTTCACGCTTGAATAAGACTCACTCGGGCCGGGAAAGACAGGGTTATCCAAATACGGTATGTGAACGAAGCTGTTGAAAAACAAGGACAAATAGATTTAAGTGCCTGAGTAGTGCCACTTCGTAAATACTAGACTTAGGCCTCATATAGTACAGGACTCATGTGAGATAGGTCCTGACTAGATATAATGTGAATGTGAATAGCAAAAAATGGTGTGCTCTCTCGGCCTCGGAATACTTAACATGCTCGTGCCAGCTGAGTCTGTACCAAGCGCTAGCCAGGCTTGCCTTCAGCCGTCATGCTGGGTAGTAAAGATAGCATTCTTCCTATTCCTGTTTCCTTCTCCGGTTCTCGTCGACAATATCGTATCCGAAGCGACTCCCGATCGCGATCACATTTCACCAAATTCGATGCCCTTTTGACCCGTGCCCGGGTGACCAATTTAGGCCTACTACTACTTGCAAGCTTTGCCGCACTGTCGTTCCTGGTTAATCTTAGATATTTTCTATTCTCATCTGCTGGACAGTCACACAACTCCTTCCCCGCTCATGCACCATACGGCATACTCGAAACGCTAAGTCGAGACAAGTCTCTCCTAGGCCTGAGTCACCTTGTGATGGTGCCAGGACATGCAATATGGGAGGGCTCGAATCCAGAAGACATCTTAAACGAGGATAAATGGATACTAGAGGCGTATCAAAAAGGTGGCGGTCGTGTAGCTGCTTTCGTCAAACACATAGAAACAGGGTGAGTAATCCGTAAACCTGATTAGCAGTAGAGTGATAATCTCGGTCTCAGTATCAAGACTACGTTGGCAGACGAGCACTCCCTACTTATATTTAGTGGGTGAGTTGTATCAAACGCTGACTTGTTGCGGAGGCTCACCGTCTGACGCAAGTGGTCAAACTCGCCCCGCCTCTACGACTACCGAAGCAGAGTCCTATCTACGAGTAGCCCTCAATTCTGGACTCATTCCACCAGAGGCGCTGCCTTTCTTACGAGCAACTACCGAAGATCATGCGCTAGACTCGTTCCAAAATCTTCTCTTCTCCATCGCTAGATTTCACGAGTATACGGGCAACTATCCATCCAAAATCACAGTGGTTGGATATGAGATGAAGAGACGTAGATTCACTGATCTGCATCGTGCTGCTTTACGGTGGCCTCAGTCCAGGTTCAACTATATAGGTATCGATGCCGAAGGCGAGGCGACTGTTTTGGCGCAAGAGGGCGAGGTATGATAATTGCCAAATAGATGCTCAAAGTACTAAGGCTTCATCATCTATAGAAACAAAATGGTTACCTGCCGTATACTCGAGACACATATGGATGTCATGACATTCTTCAGTCAAAACGTCGATCCAGAAATCATTTCGTCAGGTATCACTCATACTATACATCTTCACCCGAACTTGGACATCTGTTCAATTGGTGTCCCGGCCCTGAGGAGGGAGGACAAACCGCCCTCTTTAAGGGAAATCTGCCCTGGGCTACATCCCCGTAGCCAACCCGTGTATATTGCATACCGCCCACTGTTGTACTATCTGTATGGGGCGGCGTGATATCTCTTCTGGGAACTTGCATTATTGAAAGGCATGCATCTTACTTATTACGAGCTACACGCTCGAACATTGAACGTTGTAATTATGACGTAGGTATGTCGTTTCTGTACTGTCAATCGGAACCTGACTTCATATCACGTCTTAGGATTTACAGTGATCGCTCCACGGACTATAGATAATCATACTGTTCTTGGACTGTGCCGTTGAGTTTATACAAAAGGAGCCTATACTCCGAGTCATTAAACTCAGCGTGTCTGAGACTACGAATGTAAAACCTTAGTAAGCTCTAACCTTTTAAGCTTGAGAATTGATACGCGTGGCTTCAAAAAAAACTTCACTATCACAATATGAAGGCAGATCATCCTCTGTGTCCGGATAGTATGTCTAGATCTCAGCTTGTGTTACAAAGTATTGGGGAAGCTGCTGCGTTTGAAGTGCCTCGATCGGAACGGAGTTCCATTCTATTTCATCGTGGCTTATCATGTGGCACCGTCGTCGTACGTAAAGTCAACTTTTGATCTTGTACAGGACCACAATCGTTGACGTGCAGTCATAAGGTATGCCTATATTCATAGTGTTGGGATCCCTCTCGATGACAAGGTCAAGCTTTCAAATCAGGTTATTGCATCGGTGATATACAGTGATGTCTGAATCTTTAATTGCCGCCCGCAAAGCAGACGAAGATGCTCGCAAAAGTATCGATGATGATATCGTTATACATTCAGCAGCAATCATGAAACTCAAGGACAGACGCAACGCACTTGCTGCCATAAACCGTATCCCTCCCGAGCTGCTCTCTGAAATCTTTCGGATTTGTCGAGCCGTTCCGGATTGGAGGAGTGCGGGCGATCGATATAGCCACCAAAGAGGATTTTGCGGCTGGATTACCATCACCTGGGTCTGCCGTCACTGGCGTGAGGTGGCATTAGGCACACACCGCCTGTGGAGCCAACTGGACTTGGACGTTCCTTCTTTCGTTGAGGAGTGTTTATTGCCTCGCTCTCATGAGTCGCCATGGCATTTGACGGCTCTCCATTGGGGAACCAGACAGGACGGCCTTTTCCGATCACTCTTCTTGAATTTCGATACAATTCGTCACATCGACTTCACTTTTGGCCGCCTCGACCAACCATTTGGCCTCGTACCCATTCCCTCCCGCTCCTCTAACCTCGAGTCGCTTCAAATCGGGACAGACGGAATCGGTACACACAAGTGCTCTCTATCGTTGTTCAAGCAGTGCAACTTTCCTCGCATACAAAGTTTACAACTTACCAATTGGTTGGATATACCGCCATCTCTTTTTGGGTCCACGTTGACCACGCTGGCTCTTCGTGCGTCAATATATGAAACAGATATGGCCCCATCATCCATCGATTTCAGTGAATTCCTGAAATCATTGTCTAAGTTGATGTTGCTTGAACATCTATCCATCGAAAATATAGCCTTCAGTGGTATATCGCGCCGCACTGCGACCACGATCACTTTACCAAAGCTCAAGTTTCTCTTATTCCACTCGCCATCCCCCGAATACATAAACTACGTTGACGTCTTAAAAAGGCTCAAACTTCCTCCCAGAGTGCATTGCTACCTTATATGCTCCTATCACAGCGAACTACAGGAGATCCCCAAAATCCTCACAGACATTAGAGTGTACTTCAGCCCCATGCGATTCAAATCTCTGGGGGTTCTCGTGGAAAACGGGTGGTTTGCGATTCAAGGATGGCTTGACGATCCGGGACCTTTGTTTGACGAGTCCCGGCCGAAGCCCTCCCTTCATCTGGGATTTCCCCCCTATGTCAGTAAATTGCGTTACGTATGGGAAGAGTTCCTCGAGACTATACACATACGTGATCTAAAGTCCTTATTGCTTGGCTCACCGACGGACATGGATATGTTTGGCGATCCTGAAACCACGTGTATACGGTTTCTTACAAAGTGTCACAACCTCGAAACCCTCACCATCTACGGAAATAGCGCAGAAATAGCGATATCGGCACTGAATGACCTTGCTGAATGGTCCCCGGAAGACGGGCCAGATGTGGTTCCCATCATGCCTAAACTCACGACACTTGTTTTGTCTAACGTGATATGGCGTACCCGGGAAGAGTGCGATGCACTTGAGCAAGGGCCATGTATGTTTGATGGACAGTTTGTGCGAGCCTTGCAAATTGGGTTGTCGGGCAGAGGTATAATCGGTTACCCTGTAAACACCGTCTTGATTCAGGAGTGTGTGGCCATGGATGATCAGGATGTAGCCCTTCTTGAGGAAGATGTATTAAACGTTGAGTGGGATGAACATTTCGAATATCATCCAAGCTATTACGAGACAGAGTCTGATTCAGACTCATATGCCAGTAATCCGTAGTACTCCCTTAAAATAGTGATTTCTTCGCTGTAGTGCCCGTTGTGTTTAGCTTTGTTATATTAGTATTGCCCCGTGTACCTCCAGCATAGAATGATGCTTAGCTATGGTAGAACATGGTGAATGTATGAGAGCGTGTGTGTCACATGAGAAGTTACAATGTGAAAAAACGAATATTCCGTCGTTGATATGATTTCGCTCCTATGCAAGTAGTAACGAGACCGCAGTAAGTGCCCTGGGATTTATTCGAAAACAATCGGCAATGAATCAAGTAAATCAATTGCGGAAGACTTACGAAGATGAGAAGAATAGGAACATATCTGAACGATCATCGCTCCAGATCAATTCAAAATGTAAACAACACAATATATGACCACTTACATTGAACGAGCAAAAATGCCTGTCGGCGATTTAGTTCATCTCTGAGTGAGAATGTGATAAAATATAGAACTCACTGCAAGGGTATCTACATTTGCATCCGGCGAATACAAGCTCGCTACTATGAGTTGGCTGTTTCGTGATTCTTCAGTCCATATATCCACTTCGTTGTAAGAGAGACTCATACTTGATCGCTGCAGGAGACCCGCTCAAAAACATAGCGACAAATTTCTCCACCTTGGCATCGCGATGTATCATACCACCATTCACCATCCCCTGTACCATGAAAACGCCAATGACGGGCAGGAGGATCATTTTGGCAAAAGTCACTGATACCATTGCAGTAATAGGGAGGCGGGAAATGGGTCTAGGGATTTTGAGTCGGGCAAAAGAGGCACCGAGAAGGATGAGAGCCAAGGGAATAGCCATTTCGCCGAGAAACTGTGCTGAAGGATCTCATCGTCAGACAAGAGACTTTTTGAAGAGGTTGGGTTTAGAAGAACATACCGGTGTCGAGAAGGAACGCAAGAGGGGGTCGGTCGTCAGGTCCCTTCCAGTCGGGTCCACCAGTTTCGGACCCATCAATGAAGAGGGCCTTAAGTTGTGGCACAAGAGCAAAGGGAAGCGACAAAACCAACGAGACTGTGACGGGTGAGAGAACACCATAAATGCGGATTAACAGGCGTTTAACTCTTGGATGGCGAGTCCTATCGAAAGAAGTGGTGTGCATTGGTGCTATTTCTTCTTTACTCGATTGAGGAGCATGGTAGCTGGATGACTTGGCCACAGGATGTGCTTTGGGAGGCCGAGGGACAACCACGACTTGGGTGGACGGTTCAGGGCCTGATACTGAGTTTCGATATATGGAACCTTCATTCGTGGTGGCATTCATCTCAAGACTGGCACGTTCCTGAGAAGCAGAAGGTCTGAGGGCACGTAAGCGACGGTGAATGTATGAGCCAATCGGCTTTTCCTTCCACGACACACGGAATTCAGCGGCTTCTCCTTGAGGAATTCCAGGCAAGTAGTCCCATGATAGCGTGTATGCAGCACCCAACACGAAAAATACTAGATGATATGCAACAATGAAGATCGCGACGTAAGAAACACCCACTATTCAAGAGAAATAAACTATTGAGCGAGAAAGACAAAATCCAAGAGGATAACGCACGCTCTGTGTCTGTCATTGGATTGAAGGGGGGTCTCTGAGTTATTGACATGACCACTGCGTTTGCTGTGAAACAATTTCGATTTCTGCATCTTTTGGGAAAGAGGATAACGAAAAAAAACTGACGTAGACTGCTCCAGTTACTTAGACCAGACACGACCAGAATACCTTGCCAGAAATTCCTTGGTACATAGCAAATTTCGCGAATGATTAGTCCAAACAGAAACCCGAGAAGCTGATATACGAAAGCGACCATAAACAGTGGCCCTATAGCCGCTGCATTTTGGGTATTGAATGCCGGTACAACACTAGCAAAAATGAGCAGAGGTAATGATACGTTCATTGTGAGATGAGATGCCCCTTTGACGGCTGCCGCGGGAAAGAGGTCTTGTCTCGCTAGAAAATACCCAACCGCAATCGACAAAAATCTGGAAGTGATAATGTTAGCTGACTGTATTGTAACCATTGTTCTGAATCATACGTTTTCACGAGGGGCATGATACCGGAAAATATGAGGAAGCTGGGAGACAACATGTCGTATGGCCTATATCGATAGTCAGAGTCTCATGAGAGTGAAGAAGGTACTTTCCTCAAGGATTCATCCACCCAGAATCTTATAGTAGATACTATAGCACCAAGCATGGCATGTGGATCATAGGGAGGCTACCGCTCACCCATTCATGCCAGGACGCAAGGCGTAAACATTAGGGGATATTGCGCAATTCATATAAGATTGGAGGTTTAGGAGCCTTAATCAAGAATACATTCTGATTAAAAAGTTGAGGAAAAATCCGTTATGTACGAAATGGAAGTGATGAACGTACGTATTCATTTGTTCAACACACAAAAAGGCCTCTATTTAAAATATTTGCCCATTGGCTGGATTGAACAACCGACCTCACCATTAATCTTAGTAATACAAGTGGCGCGCTCTACCACTGAGCTAAACGGGCTATACTCTGAATCCGTGTGATAGACCCATAGCGAGAAGTCTGAAGCAGGCGGCTGCTTTGTCAGCTGGTGGGTGTGGTTACGGGTTTGGAGGCTGAGACGACCTTGTCACATCCACTCACTCGACTCGAGATCCGTTGTCTTCCAGTCGGTATCTTTTCACTTGGGATCACTCAATTTCGATGCTAACACACCCTGACGGTCTTCTGATTCATCCAGATCTCCAGCTATAGCTCATTCCCCGAAAAACGCAGACAAGTTGGCAACCCATGTCGAATTTTATAATGTCCAATTTTTCAAAACAACAATCTAGTATTTGCCCCGCGTATGTTGTCATCCTTTGCATACGCGTTCACCAGTACTGACTTATCCTTGCATTTAGCAACGGTCGTCAAACCGTTGGAGATGGGGCTTTCTCTTCCGACATGACTCCTAGCGTGCTTGCGGTCTGCCAAATGCAGGGCAGCGATTCCATGTACTACTATTCCACTACGTTCTCTGGCGGACCTGGGGTATGTCTTCCGCTCATTATCCCTCATACTATCATCATACTGATTTCAATACTCCTCGCATAGTGGCGTTTTTGACATCCCTAACGCCAAATGCCCTCCTGACCGAGGGTCGTCAGACTGGGTGACAGACAGTCTGGCGCCATACCCTTCCTCGCCCTCTTCCGACCGTTCATCCACGCTATCATCTATCGGACCAGAAAAGTTTCCAGATTCTATCGTATATCCACCCACTCCCCCTCCCGATCATCACAAGAACCAATTCTACGATGATCTTTTCGACTCAGAGATCCAATACCCCGCCTACCCAATTGCTATCTCAGCTCCAAGGGATATTCCACGTGCACCTCCAGCCGACATCCCTACTCCACCTTTAACGCCTGACGATGGTCATAACGAAGAAGGTGGAAGTGTATCTGCTATTAGTGCCAAACAGGCCAATGCCGCATTGGATCTCTTGAGCGCCTTGTTCCCTCGAAATGCTCTTGGAGCTCTACCTTTTGCCAAGAGTGTCACTATTTCGTCTCCCAATCTCGGCCAGGCAGTCTTCGATGGCGTTGTTCTCGAACTTCCCGATAAGCCAAAGACCCTCTACGTAGATGGGAAGAATGCTGCACACGTGAACTTACGCGAAAGGTATGTACGCCTCATTGCATTTAATTTTGTCCCCCACCTTCCTTCTTCTGCCTGTCCTTCGTACACGTTTGCAACCTTACGCCGCCTTCTTTCCTTCTCTTCCCTGTATGCGTCACCAGATCGTCTGACCTCTGTTTAGTATTGTCGCCCTTCTCGATTTAGCAGACGAACAACTCGGCTGCTCTGGCCTCGTCATCGCTTTGGATAAGAGCTGTCCTATGCTTGCTGATCTCTTGCACGCACTAATGTATGTTGGAGGCACAGTCGTTAGCAAGCCGCCTTTCCAAACCGATCCTGCATACGTCCTCGTCGGCATGGAGATTTAATGCCCTATCCTTAACAAAAGGAGGTATTGTTTCTTGATCTCCAGTCGAAACATCGACTATCTATGTTGTCTCGGTACTGATCCAGCAGGCTTTGGGTCATTATAGTGGAAGCTGCAAAGGAGTCCTTTTTTCTTGTTTCTTTTCCAAAATTTACCTCCGATACATGTAAACTTTCTCTAGCGTTGTGATGTAACTGACTACTTGTAGCTCTCTCATGTCCAGAGATGAGCACACTGCTTCTTTTTGTCTGAACTCAAACAGATACTACATACCTATATACGCGTTCACCTTAGTTTTTTCTGCGTGATGTGCGTCCAATCGCTCAGGTACAAGACAAGAATCTAAGAAAACGACATTGCAATGAGAACTTGCAAGTACGACGTATTCAAATTCGAAGGTGTTTCTAGTAATTCTACGTGTTGCTTCCTCCAACCCTTGTAACCACGTCCACGTAGAACATTGAACATGGAAAGGTATATTCGAATAGATCTCAGATCTGAACATGGATACATACTACTTACGATGGGAGACAATGTGCAGCACAGCCAATAAATTCAATATATCAAGAGGTACCATTTTCCCCCAGACATTCAGAGGACGACAACGCCTATCACGAACGACGAAAAGTCGACAAGACCTTTGATAGATGAAGTCCATAAAGAGCCATAAATACTCGCAGGTATATATACACAGCAATACAACAAGCCACCGTGGCGTAACCGTCCTAAAGCGCGGCCATCCAGCGCAGAAATAACAAGTCGTGGTCGTATCAAGAGTTCTTGGCGAACCTGAAGGAAATAAATGGAATAACATCGAATTTGGGACATTATATCCCGAATGGAAATCAAGGCAAGGGTGGGGAGACAGACGCTTAGCGACTGAACATCCGCGAAACCCTGTCATAAGTAGGCATCTCGATATCGCTGATGGATTTGCCCAAGTCGAAAGGAGATGTTCGTCCACCTCCGCTGAACCCCCCTATCGACAGTTCGTATTCCATATGCTTCACTTCGGCGTTTCGTAGGCGGAGAAGCGACCTGTTCAATACAGTGGTTGTCATCGCCCACACGAAGCTAGAGTAACGTTCAACATCAGTCAAATTTGAAAACATGGTCATATGGGAGAGAGAATACATACAATGCTCCGAGCATGATCAAGGATGGTTGTCTGATCGAAGCAAAACCTAAGTTTAGGGCTCGAAGAGTGGTTAGAGCCTAGGTGCGGGGGTTGTGTGGATTAGAACAGACTCCGGTTTTCGCACCAAGGTGGGAATGGTACTCACGACAAAGTAGATAATGCCGTCTCGATACAATGCCTTCACAACGGGTAGTTGGGCACCTCGTGGCCGGTCCAGGGCATTTAAAATTGTTAATACCAGAACGAGAATCTCAAATAACATCTGTTGTATTTTAGCACATGGTGTGAGTTAGAAGAAACGAAGACACTAACTGGTGCAGCCCAAACCGCGATGAAAGTTGGTGTTGTGGACGAAACGATGCACATATTTGCAATCTCCGACCATGTTACCGTAGCTGAGAAATACCGGAGTTAGTGGATCCTTTGTTGTTAGTATTGTATACGAGACTTACGACCAAGGTTCGCAAGGGCGATTCCCATAAAGACCACTTGGGCTGAGAAACTTGCTACGAACCCTGCGGTCATGAGCTTGACAACAAGCTTCGCGAATCAAGTTCAGCCCCATTTTGCTCCGAGTTTGTGATTGGATCAACGCACCGGTCTATGATCCCACAAGATCATAACTCTTAACAATACCAGGGCGTTGGCGATACCGACAGAGCCAATTGCAAGAGTCGAAGTAGTAAAAAGGAGATGTTTGCAGCTATCGTTGGGAATCACAAGAGTTAGTCTGACACTGAGTCCCATAACTTTAATGTATTTACCCCTGGATTCGAGTTAGTAAATCGTGGAAGTGATCTTAGAATGAATACTAACAGCAGTAGTGAATGCATTATGCTTTAGCCCGCTCATCTCTGAATAATACGTCCAAAGGTCAGTGACAAAAAGTCTGGGTGTACAATACACTCACCATGTGCTACAGGCAAAAGACAACTCAAGACCAAGTATCGGTTGAAAAGGAATGCATATTTCGCAAAAGAATGAGGCGCATGCCATACGAGCCTAATCTCTTCACTAAACGTTAGGATATGGTCATAGAGAAGAACAACAAGTCCTGCGGCTAAACCGGGATTTCAGCAAGCGAAAATGATCAAGAGAGAAGAAACGACATACCACTGAGATATCGAGTTGCGTATGCATCCTTCAGAGCAGCGACGAGTTGAAGGTACAATTCTGGCTGCAATGCCACCGGACCTGAGACTCCAGACATTATGCTAACATAAGAGGGGAAGAGAAAGGTTCAGAATAGTGGGACGGTATCGAGCTTGAAATAGGGACTTGCCTGAACTCAATTCAGTGGGAATATGGTATAATTGCTGGCTCAGAAAGAGTGCATTGCAGCGCGTACGGAAAACCGAGGAAGAAAAGAAGGAGGGACAAGACGCGTATAGCACCGTACCGGTAATATACCTCTTCTCCCGTTCTCCCGTTGCATCAAATGCCATCAGTCCGTTCCCTCATGTCGCATGACGAGGGACGCCACGACCGTCACAAGGTTGAGACCGTTTACAAGTCCGGAAACGTCCCATCAGAGTTGATCAGACACATTGATTACAGCCCTACCATTGGCTGACTCAGGAACAGCATCACAGATCCTGACAAGAAAATGTTCAGGATCTGTAGTGATCTGTATAGTTTAAGTATGTCAAACCATCTGTGGCGGTGCTGATGCATTCTATGCGTGATCTATCGAAATGCAGAATGATCAAGAAAGGTCTCTGGGGTAAAGGCTTGATCGACAGCGAAGCAGTGCATACCGAGAGATTCAACGTTGCAACCCATGTCCGAGGTCGTCATGGTGGTAGCTGGTGGTAGCCTCGGCCTTCCTGGTGGATAGAATCCTGCGGCTTGTACGATTCTCGGTCTGATGGAACTTGTACCAAGCATTCGGGTAATTATGTAGCGTCTGTAACTGAATGATCTTAAGTACAAAAATATCTCACTAAAAGGAGACCATGTTATCGAGAAATGTTACAATACAAGAAGAGAAATGTGAATCAACCTTGTGTATGACCGTGACTCGCATAGAGACCTATAAGTATAAATGCGAGGCGAGACCTAGAGTGATCTAGAATGGGGAAGTGCTTCCTAAAAAGGAAGCTATCGGAGGTTACAAGTAAACAGTAGCAAATATCTCTGGTGGCAACTCGCCTCAAGTTATCGCCATCGGCCCAACTCTCGACTATTCTTAGACAAGCTGCGGTCTGTTGCGAGTAGCCCCGGTAATGCGTACAGAAAAATCTATCAGGCTTTGTTTTTATCAAAGGCACCAACTACTATGTATTGCAGTGGGAAAGCGAACACTTGTTAAGGGTTGCTATCGGTTGCCTATATGTTACTACACTAACCTTATCTCAACATTAAATTGTAAACCCACTATAATATGCTTTGATTGGCGTTCTCCCGGGCAGTTATATTTACATATACATGCGAACCCGTATGAAACCTTGTAAGATTCAAGAAGATCAAACGTAAGATGTGTGCAAATGGGCCAGCACCTTGAACCTGAAGAACAAATGGAACACATACGATGAACAGATTGAGAATAGATGATTATGAGTATACATGCAGTGAACATCTGGTGTTATTGGAACGTATCGGACTGTGCCTTGAAATGGATGCGACTTTCATGAATTCTAAGTTTAGAGCTCGAAAGGGAATCACGAAAAGGGAATCTCCCGGAGTTGAGGGGTTGTTCTCAGCTCGTGTTGTATGTGTTGTCTAAAATGAAAAGCATATTCAGATGTGCGACTACATCATGGTCTAGAAATGGATAACAACACCTCTCCATGTGCTACGGTATGTGAACGGTGGTCTGGATTTGTCTATGAACACTCCTCCGCATTTCCATTTGTAACTATTTCCCCTGTGATCCTGCAAGCACACAAACGAGATTTTAGCTCCAAGGCCCTCAATTTTGTCCCCTCCTTGCTGTCTTCGCCCTGCTAACCAGGCGGAAAATGGAGCATCCGCCGCCCTGCATTGCGGCGAACGCGTGCGCCATCATTCATCCTGCCCAATTCATGCTCGTCAATTCCCGTTTCCCCACTATCTCTTGTTGCTCCCATAGTGTCGTCCACCATCATCGTCCTTGTCGTAAAAACGATACAGAAACAACTTTATATATCGTCTAAGGACTAATTCTCCCGAACAGGGGTCAAACACCGCATCCATTCTCGAAGATTGAATTCTCAACATGGGTTTCCTAGCGTCGCTTGTCCGAGCACTTGTGTCTTGTTTAAGTCCCTCACAGCCACAAAAACCCTCCGACCATGAATTATCTCAACAACACGGTTATGTACCTCCTGTGGTAACCCAACCACCTGTTCAGCACGTACCGCCTTCTCACCATACCACACCTCAGGGGCAAGTCCCGCAAGCACCACAACATCATGAACGTCCCCATGAGCGTCCTCATGAAAAACCTCATGAACGACCTCATGAGGGACACCATGCTCAAAGTCCTCCAAGGAAACATAGTCCGGGCCCCAGAATTGTACGTCTCTTGTGGTTGATTCTATTCCTACTACGTTTAACTCCTCAATCCTATGATATGCACAGGACCCAAACCAGGTTAACCAACACAACCCTCATTACACCTCTCTCCGTGCCAGGGCAAATGAAGAAGGCGACAAGATGGCTTCATGCTTCGAACAAAGTCACGAAGCGTACCAACGTGGGGATGGAGCAGCAGCCAAGGAGTTGTCGAACGAAGGCAAGGCGCACCAGAGGGAAATGGAGCGGTTGAACAAGGAAGCTAGTGATTGGATATTCATCGGTCCGTGTGTTCACTTTATGTCTCTTCACGCTATATAACGGTGGTTCGGTTTCACTTATTGTAGAGAACAACAAAGATAGCAATCCTGGAGAAGTGGACTTGCACGGATTGTATGTGAAAGAAGCAATCAGCTATACCGACCGGTCTATTCAGGAAGCAAAAGCTCGTGGTGACTCTGAAATCACTTCATAGTCGGTATGTCATCATACTATCTTGTTTCCGCGAGAAGACACTGATGGGGATACTGTTAGGCAAAGGCCTCCATTCAAGAGGCGGTGTAGCTAAACTGAAACCAGCTATCGAAGAGCTGATACAAAAGTACAATTTATCATCTCCCGTTTTTACATATACTCACCAATGATCCGTATAGACACCAACTTATCGCCCAACTTGACCCACAAAACGCAGGGGTTCTCGTTGTCAGCTTGGACGGTAGCGACAAGGGGACAGGCCGAGTTATGCAACCCGACGATATTACGAGAGGTATCGAGAGCAAAGAAGAGGGTTGCGTTATCATGTAAACTATTGTTATATATGAGGACTTTTGAGGTGAGTTTCCTTATCATGTTCAGTGGTATGCTGAGAGTTCTAACCGTGTGTCACTTTTCAATGCTGCAGTACTGTAGTCTATTGTATGCTTGATTTACCGAACCGCTGTGGACGATGTACATATACAATCAGATGTCGAATCTTGCGAAACGGACGTCGGGCTTCAGACTCTGAAAAGAGATCAACTTTCTATTTGAATGATGAAACGAGAATTTGAGTCTGTCTAGCTGGTACGCGGTCCAGGGGGTAACGAGTAACTTCTATTACTGACCGAGCGACGATGAACGGTGTATTTCACCATAAGGAGTTGAAGGAAAGAAATAATTTGGGAATGAAAAGATGAACGCGGTCGCACAACATAGAACGACCACGTCCAACTGCGAGTAAAGACATTCCAACAAGACGCAGAGCATCGAATGTCTTGAGACCCCAGATGGGGCCCAGCCAATGTTATTGATCACCAGGGAACCTCACCATCCTAACAGGAGTGCGAGAACCGGAAGCAATTCTACTCCCAGGTCCCTCCTCACCCATGCCATCCCGATCTTCCAACCGGGCACGACCAGAAGCGGAAGGAGAACGGGATCTCATTCTATTGAGTCGTTCGGAGATGAGAATTGGGTCGAGTGAGTCCTGACCTTGAGTCGGAACGTGTATCTTGATAGGGACAGAATTTTCTGTGTCAGTAACACGGGAAGTGATACCGTTCTGATTCGGGACGGTTGTCCCAACGTTTCCAGACTCTGATGATTCGAGGCCGCGTCTTCGCAAACGGCCTATACCATCCTCGACTTTCCCCGTCTCTCGGAGGAACCCTGGGGTATTGTACCCACTGGAACTAGCCTCTTGTTCACTAATGACGACTGTGCCCGATCCGGTATCTTTGAGTTTACCAGGTTCACCAATTACCTCCGCGTTGACATCCTTCCCTCCTTTGTTCAAACCCTCGCCAGAGGAGTTCAAGGTCTCAGGAGTACCTCCTTCTAAATCAGCATCTCCGGTTGTGTATTGGGTAACTCCTGTAGCGGTTCGCGGGAAGTTTTCATTTGGGGGAGAGGCCGAACGAATCCAATGTAACCATTCAGGGAACGTTTGGATTGAGGGATTGACGCGAGGTCCAAGTTCGAGACATTGATAGGGTACGACGACCGAAGGAGAAGAATGGGATAGAAAGACCGTCTAATGGGGGTATAGTTTAGCACATATACATCTAGGTTAGACAGAAAGGATTAAGGGTAAGACGTACGAATAAAGATAGAGCCGAGAACAACGAAAGAAACAATCGTTTGGAGAGTTGCCGCAAGATATTCCTCCTGATTGCGTGGGGGAGAATGAGGCTCGGGGAGTCGAGTGAGAGCGAGTGTGGAGATAAAGACTGCGCCAACACCCATTGGTCCAAAATGTCCACTGAACAAAGCTTCCTTCCAGCCGTTGATTTCCGGGACCCATTTGTACAGCAAGAGCAACGGGGGGATTCTCCTCAGGGCAAGGATAGCTATGAACAAGACGACCAATTTCCATACTTCAATACCCAGTTCTGGAGAATTGAACTCGCTGAAAGGTAGCCAGGCACCGATGTAGACAAAACAACCACAGTTCAGGACAAGGTCGATCACAGAGCTGAAAACAAGATTTTCGACCTGAGTATTGAAGTGACCGTCCCATGAGATCGCGGATCCTGCAGCAAAGGCTGCCAGAAGATCGTCAGAGCCTATGGTGCTCGTAACACCAATTGTGAAAAGTGCGAGAGCAATGAACTGGGCGATGTATGATTCCCGGTCAATGAATCCCTTCCGGAGAGAGAATTTCATGAGGAAACAAAATCCATAACCTATGTTAGGAAATGAATAAGACGATGCTGTTCACTGAATTGAAATATACGACTTGCCTAGAGTTCCTCCTAAAACAACGCCGAGGATCACCTGGTCTACAAAGTGGAATAGAAGACGGTTGACAGATCAGCATGACACATTCATTTAACATGAATTCTAACGTACAAAGCCATCCAACGAGGAACCACTTTCCAATGGCCACTTTTCTGGACTCTTCTACCGTGAGGTATATGGCAATAGAGAGGAACGGATAAGCAAGGCCATCATTCGCTGCAGACTCAGCCGCAAGGATGCGGCGTAGGTTTGTGGGAACGTGTTTGATAGCAAACTTTCCACCTGCGAAAACGTCGGTATTAGATAGGCAAGAAGTCAGTCATAAGGTGAGAGCATGAAGAACTGACCAACTATAGCGGCGCAGATGATAGGGTCCGTGGGGGTTAGACAGGCCGCCACGGCAAGAGCAGAAACGAAGTTGTATGCTGGGAACAACGCCTTGAGGATACCTGTTATTCATATCGACAGTCTGTATGTTTACGGTGTAAATAAAGGAATCTGAGCTTACCAGCTACGACGAGCCAGCCGAATGCCATACTCGGTACGACCATAACTAATAAACCCTTTGCATGATCCGCGAGATACGATTGAGGTAGTTCGACTCCGATAGCAAACAAACCCGTAGCAAGCACAACTCGCATGACCTCCAATGTGACTGTATTTGTGTGTCCGCCCCATGAGCGGGGATCAAAAATGTTAGCACAATATGGACCCATGAGGATCCCGAAGAGCGTCCCAAGAACGACTTCATTTATGTAGAGCTGAGGTGGAAAATATTAGTTAGCTGATTTCAGAGAAGGGTGGTATGCACACCTTTTCCTTGACGAGCAAAGATACTAGGCTAAACTATGGAACGGCAGAGCAGCATATTAGTATCGATCTGAGGGTATTTCGCTATGGGGCAGACGTGATACATCATGCACTCAGGAGAACACAACGTAACACAACCTGAAGTATACGATTAGAACACTCACAGCAACAACGAAGCCACCGACAACAGTATAAGCCAATGACGGCTCAGTCACCTGGGATTCGGGCGAGTTTGTGAGATGTCAAAATAATGAAATGGCACACGGACTTCCAACAGATCCAGTCCCATGCCTGCTTGAATGAGAGTACAGAATGAATGCAGGGAGGAACTCGATGACAAGGACAGGTATGCAGTCGAATTCAGTACTCTGGGTTGGACGTTGAGAGCAGGTACAAATATTCTGCTGCATTTTGAAATACCAAGTCATTAGAGTTGCATTACGTAAGCAATTCATTCATTTAAGCAATTGACGGTCGTCGACTCACCTCGAACTCGCTCCTTCTCTTGGTAACTTTGATTTATAATTACATATGTACGGTGGTAATGTGAATGCTGTTCATAACATGATGAACATCATGTTGTCTTTACTTTACTGATTCGGAAATGCCGCCGCTGCACTGAAGCTTGAAGGTTGAAGATCAACTAAACGATCGACGTCGACAAAGAAATTCGGGACAATTCGGACGTGTGTATGCAGACTGTATCTCAATACGAAATGTAGTGTGATATCCTGGTTAGTAGAGACTTCATCTGAAAAAGAGACCGTGTGCTGACTGAATGTCTATTGAAGTATGTTGATTAGATATAGTGATGTACCCAGAATATTATAGGTTCTTGTGAACACCTACTGCTTTGCTTCCCCTCTGAACGTTGAACCTCAATATGATTGCCGTCTTTCTTGTCGCAGTGCTCTCGGGACCTTAATTGGCTACTCATGCACTGTTGCTAGGCTACCGCTTCAGGTTATCAGTCCTCCTCTCGATATTCATGAAAACCACGGTGACGTCGTATCAATCGGTAAGAGGCAACGCTGACGTCTTATTTAGGATGGGATGAATTTCCTATTCGTGACACAGATGCGGTGAAGCCTGCAAAAAAAGGCCTTGTTCATGTGTTTTGGGATTTGAGCCTGCACGCTCCTTGGAGAAAGCCGTGAAAGAATGACATGGGTATCGCAGCCGGATAGGTGTGCAGCGAAAAAGAGGATCTACGTGTTGATAGGGACACTGGAAATTTCTACGTTTTGAGTGCGTGAATTCAACTCCTGAAAAGACTATTTATCTCATTTTACTCCATGGAATAGGTTCTACGTCTACAATCGTTGTTCCTTCCGTAATTTTGAACTAACCAATGATTCCACCTTCCTGACGCTGGGGCGACTAAATCGAGTATGCTATGAAAAGATTCATTCCTTATCCTTCCTTTAGGTGATATCGCCCTCGTTCGACTTTAGCCTTGGTGGAATTTCATCGATATTTCCGGAAACAATCCCACAGATCCCGCTTCTATTTGTAGAAGGTCTTACACCGATAACACCTCGGGGAATGATGGCTTACTTTTCCCACAGCTTTAAAGAAAGGAAACTGTCCTGCCAAACCGACCTCGACTCCAAAATATTCTTCTCGTAACTCTCTTCGTTCTGAATGCATACCTGGGATGTCTCTCATGGTTTCCGGGCCCCGCGAGAATATCTTTGGTCGTGGTCAGTGGTGTGTTCAATGTTCAATTATTCTAAGCTCGACCCACTGGAATATGAGACCACTGACAATTTCTAGGCTTCTCCTGCTACTCTACTTATTAACGCATAATGCTCCTCATGAGGGAGCGTATACCCTCCTAACATCACACCAAGCAAACACTTTACTTTGATTCCAAAAAATGTCTACTCGCACAGCAATCATCACAGGCGCTGCTCAAGGAATGGGCGAAGCTATTGCTGTCCGTTTTGCCGACGAAGATATCAATGTTGTCCTATTCGATATTAGAGGGAAGGAGGCTCTCCTTGAAGGAGTGGTGAAGAAGGTTGAAGCCAAGGGCAGGAAAGCCTTTTACTTTGTCGGTGATGTCACTGTCGAGAAGGACATTGAAGATGTTGTTGCAAAGACCGTCGCTACATATGGTGGTCTCGATGTTGTGAGTTTCAAAATATAATGGTCTTGATGGATAGTGTCCGACTAATGAGTTTGATTTCAATAGATGGTAGCCAATGCTGGTATTCTTCAGCAGAGGGCTCTCATAGACTGTATGGATTTTCGTTCTTGAGACCATGTACTTCTCATCTTGACTCGAACCTGACAGCTACAACTGAGGATTTCAACCGGATTATGGGTGTAAATACCCTGGGCGTTATGCTTTGCTACAAGCACGCAGCCCGCCAAATGATCAAGCAAGGCCGAGGTGGCAGAATCATCGGTATGGAAATTCCATCATTGCTATGTGGTCTAGTATTTATTCGGCATTGTAGGAGCTTGTTCGATCTCGGGGAAGCAAGGTAACAACCTGAAACACACTTGGCTCGGAGACGGGTAGAACTAAAAGATATTTGACTAGGACTTCCTGATGTTGCACTGTACACAGCCTCCAAGTTCGCTGTGCGTGGGTTGACTCAGACCACAGGTATGCTTTCATTAACGATCTAATATCGTTAAAGGACTAAGTTCTTCGGTGATTCGTAGCTCTTGAACTTCAGAAATACGATATCACTTGCAATGCCTATTGCCCGGGTATGATCCTAACGCCTATGCGTAAGTGATACGGAATATCATTATTGTTTTGCATTCTTAAACCCTTGGCTTCGGTGCGCTTCTTACTCCTTTTACTGCAGTTGCACACCCCGATGACGATAAACATGGCGGACTTGGCTCCGTGGTCATGATGGTCAGATTCATTTCTCGATTTTTAAAATGTGACCCTGACTGAACTGTCGGATGCAGGCTGACAATGTTCGACCCGGGACTAAAGCTGCCCAACCGAACGTCGTTGCTGAGCTCGTTGCATATCTTATTAAGCCTGAAGCACATTTCATGACAGGTGAGTATTCTTTTTGTCTCATGATATTCCTACGTGGATCCATAATGGTATGCAGGGCAGTCAATCAGCATCAACGGTGGCTTGTTTTTCGATTAGAAGCAAGGGTGACTTTAGCAAGAACACATTGTATAGTATCTCCAGGGTTCTCTTATCTGAATAACACAATAACTGTATTGTACAACATACCGATCCCTGAAATGTTCGCCATGCGACGAGTGTGCTCTTGTTTGGCCGCGTGCGACTTAGTTTGGGCGGAGTATGTCGGAAGCAGAAATCCATGCGGCCGTGATGGCCGCTCGATGTCGAACCAAACTCCACTCTCACCCGCCTTCTCGTTCGTTTCATGATGCAGTTCCCCGACGTCTTTCTTCTGGTATTGGCTCGGACATATGACTGATAAGCGATCCTGACTGAATATCACTATGTCGGATGTTCTTTGACTGCGAACCCACACTGACGCCCAATCAAGCATCTTTGTATCAGACTCGGACATCTTGAATTCAATGACTGGTTCTCAGGGTTCCGAAATGCCTTTTGCTCTTGGCCCAATTGTTTCTAGCGTAGGGTCCTTGTCACTGGTCGACAGCTATAACTCTAAGGAATCCAAACATAGCATGTGCATCGCTAGGCCCCAAAGAATGGAGATGACCGTCTACAGAAGCAGTACTACAAGGGTACATCGGCGCCAGTTCGCATGTCAGAGTGACGAGGGCGGGGTTTTCACAGAAACCCATCACACGTTCCTCGCGCCCGATGCGATGAATTATGGCCTTAACCATAATAATGCCAACAAAGACTCATAAACGCTCCGTGTTTCATGGAAAGCCAAGAGGCGTCGCTACCTGTATATATATCGCTTAGTTCAAGCTTTATATTTCTCTCCCTAAGAACCCTTCACGCCTCTGACGACCTGTTTACGATCCCTTTGACTTCACGTCCACGAACAACCATGCCCAATGCTAAGCAACCCCAGATTTTCCTCACAGGCAATGATATTATCCCGCCCACTAATGTCAAGAGAGCAAGAACATTGGTTCTATGCTTCGACGGTACTGGAGACCAGTTCGACAATGATGTATG
Source organism: Cerrena zonata (assembly GCA_038087015.1). Classification (NCBI taxonomy): domain Eukaryota; kingdom Fungi; phylum Basidiomycota; class Agaricomycetes; order Polyporales; family Cerrenaceae; genus Cerrena; species Cerrena zonata. The sequence goes on from JASBNA010000021.1 coordinate 532,765, forward strand.
TGCAGTTGTTCCTAGGGCTTTGTATCCCGTGCTAAATGCTACACTTGCAGAACTCCAATGTAGTCCAGCTCTTTTCGATGCTCCAGAAAGACGACCACACCGAGCAGATGGTTTACTACCAGGTAATCTTGGTTTCTGTGATTACCCTTGCCCGCCCAGATTTATTTCGTATCCATAGGCTGGCATTGGTACCTATACGGTCCCTGAGATTGTTACCCCTATCATGTCCAAGGTGTCGCAAGCCATGGACGAAGCGGTTGCCTGGAACTTGGACGCCCATGTCATGGGTAAGTTCGCGCTACATGTGATATTTAGAGAGAACGTTCCTAACTAATTCTATTCTTACTGACAGATGGCTACAAGTTCCTGATGGAGACCTGTACGTAGTCCCTCATCGTAGGACATGACAGATTCTAACGTTCTCAACAGACCAAAACGGAGACAAGATCTGTTTGTTTGGATTCTCGCGAGGCGCGTACACCGCTCGTTCACTGGCTGGAATGATCCAAAAGGCGGGTATCATGCTTAGTGGCACATCGTTAGTAAAACTAACTTACGGTGTTCAGGTTGGCCTTCTCCCTGCCGGTAACCATCAACAAGTCCCTTTCGCATACAAGATGTATACTCGAGCTTCGGCAAAGGGCTGGAAGCAGAGCGCAGCTTTCAAGAAAGCCTTCTCAATTGATGTTGATGTCGAATTCGTTGGTGTCTGGTAAGCATGACGTCTGCATCACAGAAGCTACTCCACTTATTCATATGGCAAAATGAAGGGATACCGTCTGTTCGGTAGGATTAGTCGCCAAACGTTTACCATTTGTCTCGTCCAACAGCGCCATTCGTTATTTCCGACATGCTGTCTCGCTCGATGAACGCCGAGCTAAGTTCAAAGCTAATCTCTATAACCGACCCACGGAGGAAGAGACCAAGCTTGGTGTCCAGCGTGGAGAGATGCCCAAGTCCGGGGTCTCTGCTAAAGTGGGCGTGACGGAAGTATTCCAAGAATGGATCGACAAGACGAAGAACGGTGCCCAACGAGAAGAACAGAAACAGATGCAACACGAGCAAGAGTTCAGCCAATCCGATGCTGATTCTTGCGAGACTGACACTCTCGAAGTTTGGTTCGCTGGATGCCATTGCGGTATGTGCTGTCGTCTCTGGCGTCATGCTATGCATATTCATTTCTGATTCATTGAACTCTTGTAGACGTCGGCGGTGGCTCTGTTCCGAATGATACCCCACATAACTTGGCTCGGATTCCTCTTCGCTGGATGATTCGACAATGCTTCCTTACCAACACTGGTATTCGTTTCCACTCATCGGCGCTGAAGAAGATTGGCATAGACCCTGCCAGTCTGTACCCCATTGTTCAAACACGACCTGCACTGTCTTCTTTCAAGCCTACCCACAAGCGCGGGGTCACCGACGCTACTCTGGTCGATGCCGACATAAACGAGATCTCCGATCGGACCATTACAGAGGAAGATGAAGATGTGAAGGATGCCCTTTCGCCTATTTACGATCAGCTCGCAATCAAACCTGCTTGGTGGGCATTGGAGGTTCTTCCTCTGACACAACGCTATCAACGTGACGATGATACGTGGGTTGAGAAGAGGATGTAAGTGTCCCTCGTCTTCTTCATCGCTTTGTGATTCTGACCTGTGTAATTGCTCAGTATGAATTTTGGAAAGGGGCGTGTAATCCCTCAACAGGCACTAGGATTCAACGTCCATCGTACCGTAAAGATCCGAATGGAAGCCAAGGACCTCAAAGGAGGCAAATACGTCCCAAGAGCTCGTTTCACCTGTGAACCCACGTGGGTTGACTGAGCTCTACTCTCAGGTCTTGTTCCAATGTTTTGACGATACCCGATTTCTACTATTTGTTACCGTATCCGGATTCTAATGTTTTTACGAGCATAATGTTTACTTCATGTTTTACTATTCCACGACTAACGAGGGAGTGATAGGTCGTCAGTCCGGTGCTCTCGGTGCTCTCTATCCGAAGTGACTCGCTAACACGAGTATGTTGCAGGGTCCACAACATGTGGCCTTCCGTTCTTGGACGATGGAAGGTTTATATAACCTTCTGTTTTCTATTGTATCCCTTATGCGGGATAGTCTCGGTCCTGTGGATGTATGCTGAGTAGAATGCGGTGAAGTCGTTTTGCATCGCCTTATCGTACCGAGCTCTGTACCTATGATGAGTCCAGCAGTGCGTGTAAGTGTTTACCTTGAACTTCTTTCCCTTTCCTTCCATCATCAGCCACTCCGCTATGACCAGCACTGTAGTAGAGACGAGCAACAGTAAGTGATCCCTCTGATCCTGTAACATCGACTAACATCTTCTAGCAGAACTTGATTCAGTGCCACCGCTTCAGAATGGTCGAGCAATCAAGCTTTCCAATCCGCCGAGACCTGATCGCTCTCTGAACAATGGACGATTAGGCTCTGCGTACGCACCATCAGCTTGGAGGAAAGGTTCGCCATTGGAAATGTTGACCGTTCTTGATCGTCGTGCTTGACATATTCTCAGGCGATCACCCTACACTCAACAGTGCCCCATACCGATCAGCTTCTTCACTTCCGAATTTCCCTGAGCCTTATACTCCCCCACCACTGCTTCCTAGGGCACAAACGTTTAGAAGTACAACTTCTGCAACAAATGTGATACGGGGGATTCGGAGAACGTTGAGCATTCAGATGCAGCCGGAACATCCGTTACAGCCTCCACCATCTATATGGCGTGGCTTAGGAAACATCTTGATGGGTTCTTGTATGCGGAAGGATTTGTTATATGTTCTTGGGCTTATTCAGGTTCATCCAGGGCTTAATGTACTTCTCGTGTGCCTGCCAATATCAGTATGTTTCGTCTCCTTGGTATTATTGCTATTAGCTCATATATCATCTCTAGTGGAGTTTAAGATTCACGGTGGACATGCCGCCATTAGTATTCACTTGTAAGAGCGGTTCTTACTCTGTCAAGAAGGTCACAACTGAATACACGGGCATTCCTAGTTCTGTTCCTGACTGCTCTTCCCCTCGGAAATGTACGTCCTATGACATCCTACGCTCGATGTATGCTAACATGTTGCTCAGCTAATCGGACATCTTACTGAAGACCTTAGACTGCGAGTCAAATCTTCCTTGGGGATCTGGATTGCGACCACTATGGTGAGAGGAGCGTTCATTTTCAAGGGTAATACAATCTTATTTCTGTTTTGTACTTGAATATAGGGTAATAGGTACGTCAGGTGTGACCACCAAGAATAAATTTGACTCATCTTGGTTTAGTGTTGAATTGATATCTGCGGTACGAGACAAAATCGAACTTCTATCACTTTGTGACGTTTGCTGAATACTTAATTTCTCCAGATCGTGGCTGTCCGTAATTGTGAACTGAAGGTTGTTCAGTCATCACGTAGGTTCTATTCTTGAGAAATTGAAAGACCAATTAACCTGATCGAAACAGTTATGGGAACTATGTTGGGCAATCTACGTACGACTAGACGTTGGCTAAGAAGCAGAGCTAATGTTAACATAATCTTCTCCGCCAGTGTTGATTCTAGGCATATCCTTCACGGCTGGTGGAACTCTGTATGACCACCAATCCGTAAACTTCGGTATGTTTTCCCGAGTGATTCTTCCTCTGTTCATACTGAAGAGATCAATAGACATGGCCCAAATCAATTCCTCCCTCCTCGTATTAGCCACGATAGCTATCGTTCTTCCAGCCGCATTTCATTTTTCTGTCAGCGGGCAACTCGCAAACCCCGCTGAAGGGGCTGCCATTCTACATATGAGTCACGCTGTAAGTACCTCCCTGTAACGCTCTGACCTCAGAAAATTCATGTACCACTTTACAGGCTGCCGTGATTCTGATCTCACGTATGTCATACTTGTGTTATTCTTCCCGACTGTATTTAACACTTTGCAGTCTATATGTTTTATCTCTTATTCCAGCTATTCTCCCATACGTCCATCTACGCTGATGGTGATACCCTACAAACACCATCCATACCTCTGAAGGTTCTAACATCATTATCACCCAACCTAAATCTCAAGGCAGAACATGATGATACCCCTGATACTGTCTCAAGTAGTGCCACATGCGTCGATGCTGTGGTGATGCATGTAGGGAGCAGCACAGACGAAGACTCAAAAGTGGATAATACCCAAGGACATACGCTTCGCAGACGTCGTACGCAAGATGCAGAAAATGGTCCAATGGAAATTGTAATCCCTGTCCCCCCTAGTACCATTGATCCGGAATCAGGAGGAAGCGTAGGATCTCCACAAGATCACAGCTCCCCACAGCTGTCTTTACCCGTCGTACTTAGTCTACTGGCAATTGTCATTGCGGTATGTTGAGCCATTCCCAGACACAAAGTTGAAATCTCATGGAAAATTGGCTCGGACTAGTTGACTGCCGTCACTCTGGAGTGGCTTGTGCAGTCTATTGGAGATATAACTGCGTCTGGTCGTATTAGTCGGGAATGGATTGGTTTGATATTGTTGCCTATTCTCAGCGGCAACACCGCTGGTACGTAGAGTCCGTTCACTAGCATAATATTCCACGCTAACAACATTACGAATAGAACGATTGAAATCGATTACTATATCTGTGCGAGACGAACTCAACTTGTGTATCAAGACTGCTATAGGTTCTACCATCGTGAGTGAGATATACTACCCGAAGTTAAATATCACTAATCTGAAGCAACTAGCAAATGGCTCTCTTCATATCCCCGTGAGTAGACCTTGAAAACCATCAAAACAAGGTACGACTAACCTCCAAACAGATTGGTTATGTGTATTGCATGGGGTCTTGGGAGACCGCTCACCTTTCTGTTTGACCCCTTCGAATGCATTGTACGTGTCAAGTGTTACACTTCGAAATATTCACTAACATATTTGGATTGGTGGATAGGCTCTGTTCTTTAGCGGTAAGTCTGTAATATGTTTCAATCAAACATGCGTAACTAACTACAAATCAGTCATGCTACTGAATTATATTCTAGCGGATGGCCGGACAAATTGGTTCGAGGGAATGATCCTTATCCGTATGTCACCCTCAATACAGTCTGTTAACTATGCTAATAATTATCTAGACCTCTACATTCTCGTTGCTGTGGCCTTCTGGTTCTATCCTGGTAAGAACTAGCCCGTAACCTCAATATTGGGACCATACTCATCTTAAGGCCAGGTACCAACCTGACGGATGGAATGCTGCGATGCTAATCAATACGACCTCGTATACGAACGAGTACCCTTACCTTCGCTTCACAAATTGTTTAATTAGTTAATACTCGGATTTTGACACTACAGTTACCTACATTGTTCAAAGTGAACTCGCATTCCAGCTCTACGATACATTGATAAACAAACGGAATGTAATAAAACTTAGATTAGCCACCCGGATGCCATGCCGAGATCAAACTCCGCCGTAAGCGGTGGCCCTACCAACGTCGGCATGAGTCTGTCAAACTGTGGACAGTGGTTGATAGATCGCCGTCACTGTCAGATTTCGAAGCATGCTGACCTCACTTCGACTTTCCTGTGATATCTCCATACTCTCAGTCAAACCTGTGCTGTCGCACTCAATCCTCAATTAACTGTTCCGTGTCGGAGCTCACTATATTGTAGCTAAGAAGGTGGGCTATTTATACACGCAACAACCAGAGAAAGCACTGAGGGAATACTCTTGAAAGGTGAAGAACACCGAAGGGGTGTCAAAGCCCGGCGTTGTAATAGTAACTTAGTTACATATCTCGGATCTATTACAACATCCATGTCACGCTCAAATCCGGCAAAGGAGTTTCAAATGGTTAAGTACAAGTTTCAAGCTTTAAAATCGATCATCATCCGCACCCCTTACACACAGCATCTCCGAGTCAATCATGCGTGCTGTATTCTTGACAACCTCAATGGTGACGATCACACGTTTCAATTAGTATAAATCCTGCGACTCCATCTCTTGAATCATTCATTTCCTTACAATATGTCAACAAGCATAGGCCTAATGAACATCTCGAGCTCTTCTTCGCGTATTCAAAACCGCCCCGCTACCCCAGAACCTGATTCGTACAATGAAACACGGCTCCCAGAAACATCGATAGAAATCCAGAGGCAAGATGGAAGTCTGACCCGAGTGTCCTCTAGACTCTCTGATATCTGTCATGCTTTAACCATGAATCTCACCCCTGAGCGACCTCTCGGACGGGTACCACCATTGACAACTGGAGTAGTTTCATTAATGAGGTGTTCATGTGAGCATATACGTCCGCGACGCTTGTTCAGATTTATCCTGATGGAGACGACAGGGATCAACACATTATTAATAATTGTCCCAATTGCTGTAAGCTGCTTTAGACCCAGTACAAATATCTGCCAATTTATCTCGAAGGATTTAGTGGGCACTTCATTTCATCAAGGCAACTCCGAAAGTTACCTTCCCATGTAAGCACATAACGCATATTAAATACGTGTCGACTTATCATCATCAAGGTCTTTATCTTGCGGCTATACCACTTGGTAATGTAAGAAATCTTCCCTTTTTCCGATGTATCAGCTCAGACCACTCTATTAGTTAATAGGGATCTTGACCGAAGTTATGACATTACGCACAAAGAAGAGCCTGGGAATATGGATCTCAAATACTATGGTAAACACACATTTAATATATGATATTGTTGAACTAGGTCTGAATGATTCATAATATAGGGTAATAGGTGTGTTTACATGAACCGTCAATCAAGATATCGACTCATGTTTGTTTCTCAAGCGTGGAGTTTATATCGGCAGTAGGTCTGTTATTATGTAAGTTTCTAATAGCGAGACTTACGCTACATGCGAGATAATTGGAGTGAGAAATTGCGAGCTTCGAGTCGTCCAATCGTCACGTAAGTGTCCCTCGCCTCCAACCGAGCAAACAGTAATTGAACTGTACACCAGTTATAGGTGCGATGCTCAGCAATCTGTGTAGGTGTGGGGCGTGGGTCGCGTTGGGTGTACGTCCTACTCACTTAATTAATAGTGCTCATATTGGGAATATGTTTGTTTTCTGGAGGTATGCAATACTTGGAGCAGGGATTTGACATCAGTAAGTGCATACATACACCTATGCTGGAGTCGCATTTTTATCTCTATTTATAGGCATGTTCCAGATGTACTCTGTAATCCTGCAGATAACTGTAATCGCCGCGTTAATCCCAGCTGCTTTCAACTATCTCGCTGGTCCACGATTCCCTAATGTTATTATACAGGCAGAGCTACTTCAGATAAGTCACATCGTATGTCATGTATATCTTATCTGGATTGAATATGTCATTGACATCTTAATGTAAATTCAATCTAGGTTGCAGTGATCCTGTTATTTCGTGAGACTAATAACCTCTAACACTCATGGATATTGAATGACCAATTTGAGTTTAGTCTACTTTACGTTTGTCTTCTTCCAATTGCACTCTCATGCCCAAATGTATTGCGAAGTGGAAAGAAAGGGTAAACGCTTTACCACAAAAAACAACCCGACTGGTATCATCGTTGATGAGCAGGAGGAGATACTTCCTATGCTCTCAGTAAGGGTCGCATTATTGTTTCTCGTACTGATTATTGCTGTGAGCAGATATTCTCTTTATATTATAAAGTTATTTACGCTCATGTCACGGTCATAGTTAACGGTTGTGACGTTGGAGTTTCTAGTAATATCCATAGGTGATTTAACGGCAAGAGTGGATATCAACAAGCAATGGATTGGTTTGATCCTTCTACCACTTCTGAGTGGCAATACAATGGGTGAGATCCCAACTGCATACAAGAAGAACGAGGATACAAACGATCTGGCAGAGCGCTTCAAGTCCGTTACAGTCTCCATGAAAAACAAGGTAGACCTCTGTATGGAGCAAGCCCTTGGGTCGTCAATTGTATGTTTCATCTTTTCACATTCTACTCGGTGTTATTGCTTATGAATTCTTTCTGTAGCAAATAGCCATTCTAGTTATTCCGTGAGTAGTCCTTATGGCAGTCTCAATTATCATTGTTCAAGGTAGTACAGACTTGTCACAGTCATAGCATGGATGATGGAGAAACCACTCATGCTTTCGTCTGATCCTTTTGAATCTATTGTGAGTTCAAACTGTAATTGAGCTTCGGAATGCTCATTTTGACTTTTGTAGGTATTGTTTTTTAGTGGTAAAAATTTGGTTTATAAACACAAATGCCCTGGCTGATATACTTTACCAGCTTCAGCACTAAGCCGTATTTTGGCTCATGGAAAGACGAATTGGCTCACAGGAGCTCTATTGATCAGTGAGTAAGATAAAGTATCTAGATGTTTCGTTCCACTAAAATACATTGTAACAGAGCTATATCTTCTCATAGCTATTGTATATTGGTTCCATCCTGGTGCGGCGATTTCAGTCTTGCAATTCATAATTATGGTCAGTTGACCTCGCATTAGGCGTAGATACCGCAGAGTTGTCCTTCGAGTGTACTGTTGTGCACGCATTTGGTAAGGTAGAGAAGTAGATAGATAGTGAACTTAGGGAGAATTCACACGGGCTTTTATACGTCTTTAGAGTGTGAACGGAACGGCTACGGTACTACGAGAGGAACAGATCATGGAAAACATATAGAAGGTAAACGGAGATAAAATAATATATGGAAGGATAGTGGAAGAGGTCAGTCTGAAACCAGGAGCGATGTGGGTGGCGGTCTCGGAAGAAATGGGGAGCTTGGAGACGAAGAAAATAGAATAACGATCTAGGAAACACGTAATTTGTAAGGAATGGGGGTCTGCCCGGATATATATATTAATGAGTGCCAGCGTGTGGCACCTACGTGACTGGCTTTTCATGAGTCTGTAAAATGTAGTTACATCAGTTGTCGCAGAGAATGGATGCAGGCTAGGGTGAGTCTCAAACTTATGAGTATTCTGTAAAAATTGGGGACTGTTCAATATGGGTGACGAAGGTTGCTCGCTCACGCGTTACGTCGGGGTTTCCGGCTTGCTATACGGTAGCATGTTAAACATTGATTCCATCGGAGATCCGAAGACTTAGCTATGCGATGAAGTGATGTCATTTGCCAGAATCCGTGCATTGAAATACAAGGGATTATTGATCAGCTGCGATATACCAGGGATAAAAGAAGGAGATATGAAATAAGAACGGAGAAGTACGGAAAATATACATATCGCCATGTTCTAGAATCGCGATATCACTCATCCTCAGGGACAGGGTGGGCCAGGCGAGCTTCACGCTCATCCTCATTCTCCTCTGCATGCTTCCAGTTACCCTCGTTCCCACGTTTCTGGTAAACCTTCCAAACCAGATCCAGGTCTGGACTGGTGGTCACGAATTCGAGCAATATAGCAGCGAGATCTAGAGGTAACACATCTCAGCTATTCCGAAGTTTTTAAAGTCAAACGTGGCGCCTTACCGTTAGTGTGCTCAAGCATTACCATGACATCTGGCGTGACCCATTCAGGAGGGTCTGCAAACGCAAATCGACCGATCGATACCACGAAACCACTTAAGATACCGTTGAACGGTCTGGTATGTGTGTACTGCAATCGCCGGGAGATGTCGTATTTCGGAGACGGAGTGACCACCATATAGAAAAGTAATGATGTCATTCGATTGATGAGACGCATGACACTATTGTATAAATGAGGGATGAGCGAGACGAGATGTAACTATAGAGCAAAGTACTTACACGGCGGCCCTCTCGGGTGAAAACAGAATGTCAGTGTCTTCTTCCCAGAACGCTGAGGAGAGCTCGGAGAGGTATTTGACGAGACACGGGATGAGCTTCTCGGATTGGTTGAGGATGCTGACAGCCTCGGTGTTGGAGATAGCAAGAGCTATGAAAAAGCCTACGATATCATCCTTCAAAGAGTCAAACTAACGACAGCGGTTATTATTCCACAAGACCTTCGTAAAAGTCTTTGAGCATACCTGAGAGCCATCTCGTTCGGGATCTATTAGTAATCCGGCAAGATGTTCGATGTGTGGAATAGTCCGGTATTGTTTTGTGGAAGAGAGTTGAGTTGAACGAGGATATGAGAAGAAATGTTTGTACAACTCAGCATCTGGAAGGCAAAGACTTAGTATGTTATTGACATGTAGATATGCGAGGGGAAAGAACTTACGAGAGGCAAGGAAGGTTAGCATCTGTATAGAACGTTGCAAGATCGAAAGAGTGTGGGTAGACGAGATCAATGCCATGATTACGCCGTGATCCTTAGGAATTTCAGCGAGGCTATACAACGATCAATCATAACACCAATAGTAAATTAAATAGGAGAACGTACCATCCAGCTAGGTCATCCGGAATGGCCCAGCACAAGGTCTCGATTAATTGTAAACATTCCAAAAGAAGGGATGATCCTTTTGCGACATCATCGACTGAAGATAAGCTCAGGATGATTTTGCATATGACGGTCATTATTAAAGGAGGTTGTGGCAAGGGTAGATCATCCAGATTATCAGAGTCTTGAGACGCTGTTGGGTTTTGTGGATCATGAAGCATGTCGTATGCTCGTGCGGATTGTGGTAGTAGTACAGAAAGCAAAGATGTCGCAAAAGGAGGTAATGAATACAATAAGGTTCGGATTAAATGGATAAGACCGACGAGAGGGAAGATCTAGACGTTTCATGGATCAATAATGTGAAAAGAGAATGATAAGTTTAATACGCACCCAACTGTTTACGGCCAAGATGTATGACATTCGAGTAAGTGACGTTGCAGCAGTGTGTAAATGAGTTTCATAATCAGCTGTTTTGTGTATAGATCCGAGCATTTCCAGCAACTCTCTGGATGCCGTGTTATATTGTGAAAGTTGATCATCAGACGTGGATAGTGGCAAGGGTGAACTTAAGAGACGTTGGAAGGTGAGCTGCCTAGAAGAGTCATCCTGAATGGAATGCGTTAAAATGATACGCTTGAGCTGTAAGAAAATTGGGTTAGATTGAATCGGAGCTATGACATTGACGATCACTAACCTCTTCTTTGGGATCAGGATATTCGAGTTCGAAAGACTCTTCAGCAGAAACCTCATCGGGATTCCCCGTAATAGACTGTTGGGACAACTGTGGTATGTCCGCCTCAACCGCCATAGAGACATCTTCGTTATCGTTAAAGGGATTATCCATATCGTGTTGAGGCATTGGGAGACTGCTCGATACATGTTGTGAACGTGGTTGGTCTGGAATAGCAAACTCAAGTCTTTTGATAGGTCTCAGAGGGGTAGTGGGTGATGAGGGAGGATCTCCATGGTCAAATATCGAATCTGGGTCGTGAGCTCGAGCTTCGAGTTGCGTCGCAGATCGTCCCTGCTCTCGCACTTTGCCTTTGTCCTTAGACTTCAGTTTGCTCCTCAACGGGGAAGTAATCTGGAAAGCGTCTTCGAAGTTAGGTAAATTAGGGTGTTTGTTTGTGCGACCATTTGGTGTCTGCTTGCGAGTGCGCTGGCTGGGTTCCGGGCTGCCGTTTCTAGTATCGAAGCGAGCATTACGAGGACTTTGGGAAAGATTGCTAGGCCCTGCAATTTGTGAACCCCCATTCCGAAGTTGCATCTGGCTTGGAAATGGAGCAGGGGACGCGGGAAATTGTTTCTCGATCCTCTTCGCCCTAGCCGTGTATGGCGTTCTCAAAGCGTCTGCCTCTCGACCGAGGTTCTGTAGGGATAAAAGCGCCATTAGAGCAGTTTGACGGAACGTGGGGTAAATCTACCTTGAATCGATAGGACGTTCTCAGACTATCGAGCTCACCTCTCAGGGTCTTTTCGACCTCAACTTGTTTAGCCTCCGCAGCTGCCTTAGCAGCTCTGAGTTTCTCTAACTCATCGATATGATGTTGGGCAGTCTGTTTCGAATCGTTTAAGGCATTCTATGGATATAGCATAAAATAATCGTAACAAACCTTCTCAATACCGGTCCTTAGAATCTTGACCTCCCCTTCCTTAGCGAGACGAGCGTCCTCTACTTCTTGCAGCCTCCGTTTGAGGTCTTCTTGCTTTCTCTCGGTCTAGTGGGGTTGATACCATAAGAAATCTACAAAAGGAAGACCTAAATCGTACCTCCTGCACTTGGAGCTTCAATAGTTCCACCTCTAATATTAGATCCCGATTTATTTTACCCAACGAGACTTGGGAAAGTGAAGTGCCATTTAGTTTCTGTGTGATTTGGGGAACGGAAGGTTCTCGTTGTATAGGTGCACGAGATGGACCTGGGACAGGTGCATGCGCCCTAGGAGCAACATTATTTGAGGTCGGGCCTGACGGTCGACGAGTTGGAGCGGGTGTAGGTCTATGCTGATTTATAGACGAGCCAGAAGAAGATCTGGATACGGATACAGGGGCTGGCCTAACAGGAGGAGCATTTATTGTGACATTGCTTGGTTGTACGGGTGCCGTAATTCTATTGCCTAGACGGTCAAGCCCGTACATTCCTTCGCCTACGACAGACACTTCCGGAAGCCCATCGGACTCTACTGTATTATGTCGTCGTAGACCAGTATTCTGCCAAGTATGACTTGTCTTTTGTTTCTTAGGTGGAGGAGGCTGGGGTGAACGACTAGGAAGTAGGGTCTCTCGCTGCGATTCTTGGAATTTACTTTCCGCTTGCTCGATAATAGCAAGAGTAGCTTCGTCCAGCACCAAGTCATCGTCTTCAAAGTAGTCGTCAGAGTCATCCATCCCCGTGTATTAAATGAAGGGTGGTATGTTATAGAATCGGGGTCATGTAGTGAGTAAGCAATAGTTGTCAATGGTGTCAAAGGATTGAAAGAGTCGCGAAATGCAAGTCGCGCCAATTACCGCGAAACCGATCACTGAACGCGATCACGTGCGCTCATTCTCATCACGCCCTCTCTGTTTTCGTCCTCGGGAAGTTCGGGGTTGTAGCTAGTGTGGTGTTCGTTCATGATTCAGGCACGATAGTCTACTCAGAAATGCGATGGATCAAGGTTGTATCCTCTAAACCATCATGGTCTAGATAGAGAAGCGGATTAGCGATGAAACCCACTTATCCCAATGACGGACTTCGGGCCCTTCTCACACTGAGTTCATCAATGACGAACAACTATAATAAGTGCAATGATAATGGACACGAGGGAAGCACTAATATACTGGGCTAGGGGACAATCCTTCAAGGTCACTAGAGCATTCGTATCAGGGGTACCGATCGAGACCTTCGTGAGGCTGACACGATGTCGTGGGTTGACATCCTGTCTCGTTGTAAAACAACGCAATTCGACACAAAGCAAGGGTTCCGACGGAAATCTGGGAACAATCCTGAGAGCCATGCGTCGTCGCATACAGGGTAGACCTGCGTTCGCGGCGCGCAGCTCTCCATACAGGGAGCAACTGAGCACAAAGGCATGCAAGGGGTAGTAGTGTACGCAAGTTGTATGCAAACAAGCGGTTGAATCACCGATGTCTGATGCTAACCGACGTATCGTATTTTGATAGCACCAGCGCGATTGCGTGCTTCAAGAGCTGTAAAACAAGGTCAGTCAGAAACTAATAAGGCAACATCTTGACTGACCCTTCAATTCTTCGGCTTCCTCACGCTGCTCGTAGTTGAGTACCAAACGTTTGAGTTGTTGTTGCTCAACCTTGTCCTGCATCTGTGCTGTACGGGTCTGGACAGCAAGAGCTGATTGAGCAGGAATAGCCAATTGTCGGGTCTGTAAAAGAACTAAGCAAGCTTCGTAAACAGATGGAGAAGCAAATTACCTGTTGCTTATTCCCACGTTTAGTAAACAACGTGAATTTCATTATACCTTCATCTTTGTTCTCAGCATCGACATCGCCGTCCTCCTCATTCTCGTCGATGCGTTTCTTGCGCAAGACCGGGGGAGGGACAGTAGTCTCCCACAACGCGAGCGCAGTCTTCTTGTCAACCTTCCTGGTCTCGGCAGAGTTATCAGTGACCATCTTCGCAAGTTCCTTAGCAAACTCAGCATCGTCTTCCTCAGAGGGTCCGACGATTTCTTGAGTAGATGACGACTTGAGGAGAACTGCTTCAGGCGAGGGTGCACGATCATCGACCTGACGGCGAGCGTGTCAGTCAAATTGGGTGTGAACTATTCGGTGATCAACATACCGGTGAATCCAGACCGTTACGATCACCATCTTCTTCTTCATCGTTCTCTCTCCTGTCTTGTTCATCACCGGAGTCCTCACCACTGTCATCTCCAGTAACGACTACAAATAATGTTGAGCATGCTAAGAAAATTAATGAAACCAGCACTTACGTCCGGCATTCTGGAAAGCGATGTTGAACATTTCGTCGACAGCAGCTGCAGCCTCCTCAAACGTCTTCAATCGAATGTGCCTAGGTCTCACAGCCTAGAAACAGTCAATGTTAGTTTATTAGAATTGTTGCAAACACAATACACGTACCTCGAGCGAATCACCCAACATAAACTCAACATCCATCGGTATCGGGTCTTTGCATAAAGTGTACATCTGTGATCGTGGTCAGTATAGGGGAATTATTCTAAGTACTATACATACCTGGAAGAATAACAAGAAATTATCCAACTTCTTCTGCTGTGTTCCACGATCGAAGCACATCCCACAAGTATCCAAAAGGACACAAACAAGACGAACACGGAAATAATCGTCGGGCATGTCGATTTGGCAGGGTGCACCTGGCAATGGTCGACCCTCAGCTAAACCGAAGAAAATTTAACCCAGTCAACATCAGTTTCGTCATGACAAGTGTATTTGAGACTTACGATGTCCGAAAGTGACCAGCGTCCACAAAGTATCAAAGATGATCCCACTTCCAACCAATCGGTAAATATACAACTCTCCAAGATACTTCATCGTCGCCACCCTCCTCTGGTTGATACTGTACACATTCTGTTCCAATCCTCTCCTGATATCTTCCAGAACCTGATCCACCACAGAAATAGTGAATTCACTATGATACCGTTGCAAATCATATGTAAGCATCGCTAACAAGGGTACGCTTCCATACTTGACCTTCCATGGTTTAGTGAAGACCTTCTGCAGTGTACGTCGCACTTCCGAATCAGTCCAGTCAAGCTTGCGAATGAGTTTGAGGACTTTGTCGATAGTCTTCTTGGTGAGAACGTCGTAAATAAGGTGTCGAATGAAGAGTTCCATTGGTGTACGTTGTTTGATCTCTTTGATGGTACGCTCGGGAGGGTTGCATTGGTAATATGCGTTCTCGAGAAGCAAGAGTTGACGTTGATCAAGGTGTCGCATACCTTGCTTACGCCTCATGAGCTCAAGCTACCGATAATGTGTTAACATCTTAGGAGTCGTTACGTATGGAATAAAACATACCATCTTGCTGAACGGTTGTTGTGTCTCCTCACTTCTGAGCAGGAACCGACCGCATCCTTCCAACAGAAGAGCAAGGTTTTCAATGTTCGTGCCCGAAAAGTCATCCAAGCAAACCTTAAACATATGTAGGATAACATGAGCAGGGACAACACCAAACTTAGTCAAGTTTGAGAGAAAAGTGAGATTCTATGATTGATAACGAATGGTTAGGAATAGGGACAGTCACAACATTTGCTAGAAATTACCTTCAACCGAACTTCTGAAAGTTCTTTGACCACATTCTTCTTTCGCTGAAGGTAGCGAAATTCTTCATCGAGCTATCAAAATGGGCTATCGATGATTATCGTCATAAAAGATTAGTACGAGGATGCCTACCATGCTCACGAGCTCCTGTCCGACATCAGGCATGTACTTATTCAAAATTGCCACAAGCCTTGCATAGTGTGGTAACAGGTCGGTTCGACTCTTTGGTGTCTGGCTGAAAAACTAAAACGTAACATTAATGCCGTCAATGTTATGTGATGGAGGTTACGCTGAAGAAAATGGTTACCTTGACAAGACGCTTGCGAGCGGCTTTCGAATTTAAGAATGCAAACTCTACAGCGACTTGATCGATACCAGCCCGATTGGTGGCGTCGGGGAGCCTGGCAAGTAAGGCAGTGAGGAGTTGAGAAGGTCCCTGCGCTACGAGCTGAGGCGTAGAAGGGGGCGACGTCTTCGGAGTTCCAGCAGTAGGTGTCGGAGCGCTGTAAACACATTCTGTCAACCTGGTCCGGAAATTGAACCTCTCACTTACTCGTCTTCTTCATCAACAGGCTCGTTATCTTTGGCTTCCTCGTCCCTGGAACTCTGCAGCTCTTCGTTCTGTGACGCCTCCAAACCCGCCAGTTCCTCTTCCAGCTGTCGCACATCCTCGTCGACCCTAGCCTTAGCTTGTTTCTCTTTCTCGGCCGCCTCTTCTTCTTTATCTTTCTCTGCATCACTTTCTTCTTCAACACCTAGGATGCCTTTAGGTACATAGTCCTTGAGATCAGGTATGTCTTCAAAGAAGCGTCGTTCTTCTTCGTCCTCCCATTTCCCGCCACGGATACTATCTTCTAGCTCCGCATCAGTGTCCAGTAAAGAACCGGCGTTGGACCCTATCAGTATTGACTCCGTCTTGTGAGAAGCAGCCTTCAGAGTGGGCATAGGAAGATACAGTAGCTCCGAAAGTCTATAAAACTGTCAAGCAAATGTAATGCCCAGATGTAAGAATCTTACGTTTGACAGCCAGCAAGTAGCTTTTCATATCCCTTGGTCATCTTCTCATACGCCTGTTGCCTATCTTCGAATATTTCTCCAGATCGAATGTATGCTTCGTGGTTCTTACGATCTTGTTCTTGGAGACGCTGAGAGTAGACGTTAGCACATATATAGTGTTTCACTGAGGACATTGCAGACATTATGTTCGATGACAAGTTTCTTTGAGACACTCTCAAAGTAGCCCTCACACATCTTCTTGAAACGATCACGGATATCCTTCTCCACAAGTTCATCGTCTTCCTTCGTTAAAGCTGGAAACGGTCCGTTGGCCTCCTTGGTTGTTTCTTCGGACAGATTTCCAGGTTGCGAAGACGGGGAGATCTGTTTGGAAGTGGCCTGCGGAGGTGCAATTCCCAAGTATGGAAGAGAAAACGACTTGAGGAATACAGAAAGTAGGGGTAATGACGAAAGCGAGGGGTCGTTAGATAGCTAAGGAAGCAAGATTTAGTTGGTGAGTCGGCAGGTTACTTAACTTTCTTACTAGTTCCTTGATCACTTTCATTATCCATTCCCCCCCACTCCTGTCCGGCGCATCTCGAATAATACCAACAAGAGCTAGTTCGGCAGAGACACGCAAAACAGGTCGTTGACGCGTGACTCGAGATGAATCCTCCTTCTCCCTCTGTTCAGAGGATAATGCAGAAAGAGCAGCGCGCGAAGGCGCAGCTAGGGCAGCTTGTAGGCCAGAAACTACACCTGGCGTGAATGAATTGGGAAAACGGCGGTGCAATGCGGATATTATCTATGAGGCGTAAAAGCAAAAATGTATATACCAACCGTGACAACATTGGACTTACCTCGACCGCACTCCATACGTCTTTCTCAGTCTTACATCGAGAAGTACCCTCCACTACAGCTCCGGCGATTTCATCTACATATTTTTCAAGGGACAATGATTCGATGTCCTTCAGGATCTGGTCATGATTCTCGGTGCCGATAGATTGACGTATGCGTTTGATGAGACCGGTGTGTCGTTTAAGTGAAGAGTCTAATGCCTTTGAATGTTCTAAATTTGAAGGCCTCAATGGGGACCATTGTAAGAGTCTCTATAATCCACAGCAACACACCTGTACACGTTTCATTTACGTTCAGTTGCCTCAATTCGACGCGCTTGAGCTTTCGTGCTTGCTCTTCTTCGAGTTTAGTGTTGGGGTGTCCTGATGTGCTAGACTCCATAGCGAACGTGTAGCTAAGGGTTTAAAGTATAGAACTTATTTGTTCTAGGGAAGTCCTGGTAGAACTCGGAACATAAGTCGCGCCAGCAACCTTCCGACCGTAAGTAAGCCTTACTAGTCCAGAGTATGACGCAGTATATATCGAGCCAAATAGACGTAAATATCGATCTGTCATTTCCGCCACAATATATGATATTGCTAAGTACATAAGTTCATACCGTGACTGTCCAAACAGAAAGCGCCAGCCTGTTTGAGTCTGCCTAAGGGAGACTACCGTGACTGTGAACTATAGCTAACCAGTTGATATTTGTCACAGCACCGTGAAACAGTGGCAATATCTTAAACGTTCTCTAAGAATTTGTTGACTATGCAGTGGAGACTCATTAACTGGATTCGATTTCTGGCTTTCACGGTAGACACATTGTGTTTCTTGGTGTCTCTCGATCACTTCTGAGTGGGTTTTCGACATCGATCAATTGCCACTAACGTACGCTACGTACCCCGCTGCTCTCCCTTCCTCTTGCCGCAGTTTCAGACGTCCTCGGCCTCCTATCCAGTGTTCGGGGTCCCTGCGTCTCTCCGGAGAGACGCGAAAAGTTACACGAAACTCACGGTCGGTACGCGCTTGTAATCACTGGTAGACGTGGCTACCGATTGTTTGACAGCTTCTATCGATTTGTATAAAATTTCCGACTCGGGATTTTCTGAGGGTTTAGGAGCATCTACGTCGGGTTTGGGAGCATTTGCGTCAGGTTTAGGAGTATGTACGTCCGAGGGCCAGGTGAACGTAAATTTGTCACAAAACCACAACTCTGTCACTGTTATCTCCCCAATTTCCATTGTCGGGGGTTCAAACCCCGGAACCAACCGTGAATAGATATCAGCATTGATGAAGTTTTTGTCATGACCAGAGACCAAAGGCGAGGCGAACTCCAACTGCACGTTAGGGATATATCGGAGCGAGCGGTTGTCCTCAGATGCTAGGCACAAACCTGAGTCTATACTTAACCATATGCAATCCATAAGTGACTGGATTGCGATTTCGTTTTCCCGACCGTTCTCCGTGTTAAATACTAGTTTAACCAACCCCTTGACACCGATTAACAATAGTAACCATTTAGACAATAAGGCCAATGTATAATTGGGCTCAGAACAATCAACCCTTAGACGTAGATCTTCGAGCGAACGACAGTGCGACCAGCCTATCTTATCTAGGCCTTGTGGAACCTGTGAGACCTATATACAAATGTGAGGCGCTAGGTGAACTTACAGAGATCATTTATAGGCCACAGATCTTTCTCAAGCTGTTTGAAGGAGAGCTCCAAATGTTTCAGGTTAGGCAGGAAGGGCTCGAACATGCTCGCTAGCTTCTGTAGCTCTTCGAGCGAATTGATTGTCTCTATACCTAATGCATCAATATCGGGCCTCTGTCTGCCTGTGGAGCTGTCGAGAAGGGCAGATAATAGGGGTGTCAAGAACTCATAGGACGTCATATCGATTATTTGTAATCTGACTAGACGAAGTGCGCCCCCGGCTGCCTCCCACTCATATATTGTTGGCCTTCTAGCTTCATCTAATGGTGGATTAGATGTGGACTCGGATTGAGGTGGCGCGGTCTCTTGAATATGTTGGTTATTGTTATTGACAGAGCTTATCCTCTCTAGTGTACTGACACTGCCATTTGACAGATCAGAACTAGCTGTTATCCGTTTCTGTTCGAACCGACACCCTTTGACAACAAGAATTTCGGGGTTGAATAAGCGTACAAGGCGCATAAAGTCATCTAGGTTTAGGTTTTCAACCTTTCGGATAGTCAGTATGTGTACGTTGACTTGGGGTAGACCGTGTATGAATATGGGTTCGCATTTCCAAGTGAAGTTCTTCAAAGTATACTTGGCGTCCTCAAGGCTCAGGCTTGTGATTCCTATATTCATCAATTCGTTTATGATAGTTTGTGCGCATTTATCTTCTAGAAAGGTGTTAGTCATTGTTTTGTACTTTAGGCTAGCGGTCGTAACTGGAGAGGGAGGTTCTTTTGAGAGACAGAGCTCTAGGGTGCCATTTTATAGACAACTTGAAAATAGACCTCAGGCACCTCCGAATCACCGATAGACGCACATCTCGGAGGTTGCTTCTAGTCGGATAGCTCTCGTCTATTGGTAGGATCCTCCTACTAGTGATCTGCAAACGTAAGTACTACTCACTATTTGATACGCCACACCATCAGATTTCCCATTCAATTCTCCTCATCCCAGGTACTCCAAATAACGTAGCGGATGGCTGGAACAACACCCGCAATGCCCTCTTTTGGGGGCTTCGTATCCGCCGTACGAGGTTCCGGTTCAATGTGTCGGAGCTCTGCAAAAATCACGGTGCGTTCGGTCAACAGGCGTCCAAGCCTCCATTTTGTATAGCACAGTTCAGGGCTTCATCTCTACTATACCCATCCTTAGGACATAATTCTCACTTTTACCACTTCCGTAGATCAACTCTGGACCTGTAAAACGTCTTTTGGCATCAGCATCTTTCCTTGGCACATTTCCTCGTCTCCGTGTGGCTCATGGGATGTCTCTTCCATTGTCATTCTCCTCGGTACTCGCCGAACTAAATGTTCTCTGCACTCTATCTCTGCTCAACTTCGCCTCCGGTTACCGAGTGCCCTTACATGAGGCGACTGGACGAGGAGCATTTGACTCAATACGAGCTCTCGTGTTCTCCATGTACATCTCATCAGATACCGACGGGGATCTTCTTTCCGCTACAGGAATGCAGAATATCGAAGAAGGAAAGGTGGCGGAACTGATGAACGTCGCTAATAAGGTTCACCAAGAGAAACCTCACAAGGATCTCCCCGGAATAATGGTCGGAGAGCTCGGAGGACCCATTTGGGAAGTTGTACAATTGATTACAAAAGTACTTCGAGAAACAGGAGACGTTCTAGTGAAGGGTGGATACCCGAATCTAGGGGCATTTGTTCTTGAGGCCCTGAAGGAGGGCGAAAAGGCTAGACAGAGAGCTGCACCTACGGATGTGGACCCTGAATGCGATGTTATTCTGGAACGTGTACGTTGTTCTTTCATGTTTCTATGGTAAATATGCTTATTGTTAAAATTGAATAGCTTGTCCGTGCCTATCCCTGCATTCCAAGATATGGCTATTGTTAATGGACAACGTAAGTCTACCATTGTCCTTCAATCAGATCTTCTCGAATCATTATTGTCCAGCGGTCTATTGCTTCAAGAAGGCTCTTTTGACGATTCACGCTATCGCACTTCGATTCGGAACAATGACACCACCTCCGTTCCCTATTCCACGGACCTCGAACCTTCCCATATTCTCGGATAATGTAATCCCATCTATGTTGGTGCATCTCGGAGTAATCGATCTATCTACGGCCACCCTGGGTCTCGCGGAGATCTTCCCTAACGCCAACAACCGCGAGACTTTGGACGCTCTTCTTTCTCTTCCGCCACCTGCCGAAGAAACCAAGGGCCCGAAGACAAAAACGGTACCTAAAGAGGGACCTATCCTGACCGTCGAGCAAGCTTTCGCGCTACGAGCCGCCGCCATCGATGCTTGTGAATTGATCGTCGAGACTGCGCGTAACCTCACAGACGAAGAACTATCACAGCATGAGAAGGGTGGAGAGTCTCTTCGATGGCTCAGAGAGATCACTTTACCGGAAGTCGATGCTTGGATCTGGGCTGTAGCAAAAGATCGGGCGGACTATAGAAGCTTACCAAGATTCGTTCTTACCAATACTCCATATTTCTAGTATTTTTCTCGCTGAACTGTAAAGAGTAAAAGATAGCAGTGTATTTTTGCTGGCACAATTTAACATAGGTCTCAAACAACCCAGATAACGAGGAGTTTGTGAGGCGTAACACAATTTTGAGGGACACTGGATATATCGGGTAATTATGTCGAAGCTTATGCATAACAATGACAAACAAAACAGCCACGCGAACTCAATCTGTTCACTGCAGTGCCGGACCAGACTGCCGCAGTCATCCGAGTCACCATCATCAAAGCTTCGACTACTTACCAGAACATTGACCATGATCATCAAAGATAGCAGAGCGCCAGACTCTTTCGCCATTATCTCTCCAATGATATGTAGTTACGCAAGCGCAACCTGAAGTCTACACAAATCGAGGATATCGTCCAACATATGCAAAGCATACGACTAAGTTATGTAGTACCATACTACTAAGGGCATCATGATGTGAACAGCATTTGTTCCATTCCATTTTTGGCGAGTGCGAATCTTCGTGAGTAACTATAACCTCGTTTCACGCTCGTACATACTTGTGGATTCCTTTACGCCACTCCCGCTTTGTAAGATCGAGGATGCGACTTCCTAGTATCAAAGCGACCTATGTCGTAGATACTAGCCTTACCTTGACACAAAAAGGCTCCAGATATTTCTCAGGATCGGTTCGATTTGTATGCCCAAAACTAATATGCTTGTGTTGATTGGCATTGTCATAGACAATAGTAGATGACGCGTACCATTGACATTTGGCCATAGTTGCCACCCAACATCATGATAATCGACATCTTTGACTCGAACCTTTTTTCCCATATAAACTCTCCCAAGCCTCAAATCCTCTCGTTTACAACCCTCTTGCCACCCCACCATCTTCTCCTTGCCGATGAATCCAAACCTTTTCCCTTCCCCCGCGTCAAGTAAGATTGGCTGGGTAAGTCTATTACTATGATGATCTCTCAAGCTTAACATACTCACATCTTCCCTTCTGCTAGGAAAACTTTAGGATTTTCCTCGAAGAGAGGACGAACCCCTTACATCACGGTCCCCATCTGGCGAGATCTAGAAGCCTTTACCAAAACCGAGTCAAGTCATAATACCATTGCACCACGCCCTAATCCTGGTCTCGTCTTTGAATACACTGGCCCACACCATGGGAGTGGCCCCGCCGAGGCTTGCGCCGACATACGTGGTATCTTTGATCACATCTACAAGAAAAGGTGGTCCATGGTGATGTTCTGGCATTATATCGAATTCCGCGGGTTCCGCTCAGTCGACATCTTTCCTCTGTATAATCCCAAGAGGTTGACTTTGCATATGCATGGTAGACCCAAGGAACTTGTCTTCTCTGGATGCACGCTCGACGACTATCAAACCTTGGAGCTGCTGGCTCTCCGATCCCGGTACTTCTGGTTCAAACACCGCGCTTGCGAGGCTGCGATTGTCTTGGAGAATGGGACGTCTGTGTCGCATGTCTCGAATCCTTCGACTTACTGGTCAATGCACCGGGGTAGATGTTTCCGCCATAAACTTGAGATTCGTGGCTTTAACTGGTCGTCTTGTCTACGAGTGGCTCGCGTTCTTGCGCTTTGTAGGGGCATTACGAATCTGGTCATCAAGTTGGAGCCGACGATGGATTGGGCAGAGTTTCATAAGTGTATAGGTATGGACGGCGTTCTTGTTTTTACATCCGGAGTTACTTAGACTGACTTAATATCTCGTCTTCCGTAGGTCTGCTTTCGCTCTGCTTGATGAGTCGTACCCAGAGTATTCCGAACTTGACTATCATACACTACCGAGAGGATTGCGACGCGTTTCGTGACTTTGGTGGAGTCGTCTGGGCGGTCAAACTTAGATCGCGACTTACCAACCCCTCGGAGACACTCTGTGTTCAGAAAGAGGATGTCGAGGAACTTCTCCCAGCCTACTGCTATGCAACTCTATCTAATTAGAAAATCTGTACATGTAAAGTAGCTCTCATCGTAATACAACGCCTGATTTATTCACCATTGTAAATGGAAGTGTGATACGAAAGTATACAGGATTACCTGATAATAGGGATGTTCGACGCTAGCGTAACCATTAAACCTAGAAGTATGTACTTTGAAATGTACGCGGCAGAACCTTACCTACCATGAATTTTGGAGCTGGATGGTTCGGCAACATCCTTATCCCGCGACAGAAGTTTGAGTTTTTGATATCGAAAGTTCTGGCTTGGGTCGAAAATGTTAAAACGGGTGTCCAAATACAACATCAACCTACCCCGTTTATGTCAAACGCGTCGATGTGTTCGATTGGTACCTTGTTCTGATGTATTCTGAGCGATATACCTTAATCATTGATGAACGTGCAAGAAACGAAACCTTCGGTTTGGGTTATTGCCTTTGTCACTCAAATTGAAATCCGGGTAAAGGGATGATCAAAGGAGTGACGAGAAGCATACCTCGTGAATAGGTACCCGGATACAATGCTGCATCGTATTTCTGATTCGTGTGTCAACCAGATGGAAGAGCTATCAGGATACAAAGAAGGAGCTCGCGGTACCGCCACGACGGAACCTAGAGGCGAAGGTCAGGTTGAATCTGGCCCAAGATAGAATGCCGCAGTCGTAGTCGGAAAATAGACTCGGCGGAATTGAGAGAGGAATGAGGAGTACCAAGACAGCGCCCAGTTCAGGAAAGAGGAAGATACTACCCGCGCTAGTGGGAGGTTGGACCCACATTGAAGACGCTTAGGTTGAACGTTTGTTCAACGTGTCAGGATGAGATTCGGGGAAAGGTAATCTGTGATCAAGTATCTGTCGTACACGTTACGTTGGCGTGGCTCTTGGGGCTTATGCGAGTCACCTGGATACGAAGTGAAACGTCTCTAAAGATGCTAGACGGTAGGCAATGGGAGTTTAGTGGTAGTATGCGCGGGAGTAGCCTGAGAGGAGGAACTTACTATTTTTGGAGTAGTAGGCCGTGATAATAGAAAAATGAGTGATGAGAGAGTTCTCGGGAAGCAGTGATCTGCCAAGGTATCGTACGGAATGACGAAGTCCGTTGGTCGGTCTGTTGTGTGAAGATAGGATGTGCAGAGAACACTGAATGGGATTGTATTCGGACCTGTTTTGTGGGTGACGAGGCGGGAAGTACATGCACCAAGAGGCGCGCCGTATGTTTTGGCACTCCGCTTGTGGACGGATGCTAAGGCGGAGTCGAAATTAGAACGGGCCGGAGAAGCGCGAGATCCTTCTGAAGGTGTCAAGGGTGCCTTCATCTGAGCTCCGATCTGATGCAGGTTGGAAGTAGGTCTGGATGCTTTGGAATTGCAAACGCTGTCATCTCAGCGTGTGCACCTCCTTCTGATGCATTTATTCAACCCCTTCGACAGCCCATGGTGCAAGTGGAGCGTCGCCGGCAGGTGCTGTCTTCGTACTTTTGTTCTCCCAGCTCACCGGTCTCAATGTGTACACAGGGCTTGGCAAGAGGCCGTCGACACCCACAAATATTGATTAGCTTCACGGGAAAGGGGTTGCCTGGACTGCGAGGGGCCTGATCGTGCTATGATGGAACACTGGGCTCGGCAAAAAGCAGTGATTGTGAAGCGAGAGGAGGGTTGAAATTGCCTTTTCGTGCTCCGGCTGGGCGCTGTGCTCCAAATATGACGGGATTCTGTACACGATTCGCAGTGGCGGCCCAATACGCTGCAGACTGAGAACGGGGACCGAAATTCGGGGCGTGTTCTCAATCTGCGCCGCGATATAGGCATGTTTTCCGGCGATTGGTCTGCAGCGAAGCGTACGAATGGGACGGATCTGCAGCACGATCTCCCTCTAATTACTCTCAGTTTCTTGCGCCGTCATCCATCCACTCGCCTTCTTTCTTTCGTTCGTATAAAATCTCTCTCGCCTCTATTGTCCCCAGTCCTTCCTTGCTTCCGCTCACCCATCATCTCCTTGCTCTCTTGTTGTTTCGCCGCTCTTTGCGCTTCTTGCTCTCGTCTGCATTGCTATCCCATCCTCTTGCTGTGTGCTTTCCTACCTCGTGTTGTTGTATTCTAAAATGGAGATCCCATTCCCAACCCTGGCTCGACCCGGCGACGAGGTATGATGGCCAACTTACTACACTCGCATCTACTAAGATCATCTCCCGTGTCACTAGTCCGAAAAGGCAGAGGAGCGCCCTCCCTTACACGCTCGCACGCATTCGTCGCCTTCCACTCCGAGTTTCCTGTGAGTATTCCGTCAAGATACTCGCCTCGTTTGTCAAGTTGTTATCACCGAGGACATCACAATGATCCTCTATTACTCGCTTCCTTTGTAACATGACACGTACATTCTACTAGTGTCATCGGATCCATATATGATTATATGCGTCATATTCAGCCCTTATAACATCCATCTAATTTCTATAATTCGTTTGTAGACCTCCTATTGACCATTACCGCCATTTGCGCCAAACTCTGGATTTGGCATCCTCTCCTACCACTTCCCCATTCTCTTCTCCGCTCTCAATCAAGACTAAAAAACTCTCCGTCCCTTCTGCCGAGAGCGGCAATATGTGTGGCTCACCTAGGCGTGCCCCTTCGTTGAATACTCCACCCCTTACCCCATCCTCGTCTTTCAACTCTAGCTCGCAAGATAATGCGAGCGACTTTACTCCTACCACGCCCGAGCCGGTGTCACCCATCCGCTGGAGCCCTCACACGACTGGGAAGAGTCAGATTCACAGCGTGTCTGGATTGCAGGGTTATTTGACCCCCTCCAGTATCCGGTCGCGTTCCATCTCATCTTGCGATGGAAAGGCTGACATGGTTACATCCGCTCTGAGGAGACTTGAACTAGTCTCTCCCACCAGTGATGCGACACCTAAAAATGAGAAACCATTCAATTTCATGAGCCACGGAGGCGGTCCCTCCGCAGAAATCGTAGATGCTTTCGATCGCTTCTTCAGGAACCGTGAGGAGGCGACCCTGAGTCGATTTGTGTTGGTATGTTAATCTGTCCGTTCTAATCATGTCATGCGTTAACATTGGGTTTTTTTGTCGTATTAATAAGGTTCGCAATATTCCTCAGGCAGCTCGCGATTCCGACTCTCTTATTCGCACCGCTTTCAATAGCACGGGTAACGTGAAAGGTATATTCATCCGTCATCTCAAAGCCCATGGTGTCGTAGTATTGGCGTATTACGATCTAACGGTAGCCGAGGCGGCTGTTGGGAAAATACACGGAAAATACTTCTCCGAGCTCTGCTCCGAAGTAGGATTCAGCGGAGATAGAGAACAGCAGAAGCGCGTTGAAGCAGTTTGGGTCAATATTGCTGCTCTCGGATCTGTAGGGACTTTCTACTTTTCTGTCTTGTCAGTGAAAAACTCATTTCAATTTCAGCTGGTCGACCAGAGCAATTTTGCCGCACAAACCGATACTGTTATTTATCTGACGCTTCACCAACCAGGAATGGATCCAGATGGCATAAAAGGGGTTGCGATGTCTTTCGGGAAGACTGTTTCGTTCGAACCGGTAGCGTCTACCGGTCCCGGACAGGTACGAGTCTTTCGAGCTGATCGCAATTTACCTTGAATAATCTTGCATTCTACTATAGACGTACCGTGTGGAGTATTACGACACAGAGCACGCACAAATGGCATGCGCTCAACTGGACAATAGGCAAATGTTCAACACCTTTGTGACCGTGTGGGCCGATTGGAAGAACAACGTCACTCCTACTCGCATCGGCGGTCCTCAAATTCCGCGAACGGTGGATCTTACAAGTCCTCTGAAATCGACCTTTCCGTTACCTGATGACGGTGTCGACAGTGAGTTATAACCACAAAGTCTTCCGTATTTTTGCTCTAACTCGTTTGTCAGATCGTCCACGGCGCGCTATGGCGGGCCAAGATGGGCGTCGGTTGGAGCGAAACAGCAATGATCAAGACGATCCCTTCGTTCATCGACCTTCACCCCCTCATCTTGTTCCTGATAATGCGTATAGTGTAAGATTCTGCACGGTCACTCAAAGTCTCGTCTAATCTGTACGCTCTAGGTCCCTCCTTACGTCCAGCAAGGCGTTATCCACGGTAACGAGACTGGAACGTATGAGCAAGCTCGATGGATGCCGTCAGACTTCTCTTCAGGTCTCATGTCGCCCTCCCCTATGTCAGATCCTCGTCTCGATATGCATCCTTACCCTTTCCAGCCGCAGTCGTACCTCCCTCCTTTTCAGCCCACCTCTCACCCTTCGTTGTTCGGCCCAAATGCCCCTCCTTTCCTATACCATGGATCCCCGCCACCTCCTGAAGTATTCATGCCTATGAGAACTGACGGTTTTGCGGCCCACCATCCTCTTCACGCCCAAGATCACTGGGGCTACCCTCCTCCTCACACCTACCCTTTCGGTCAGCAGCTTCCTAGTCCATCCCAACAACCAGAGTCACCCTTCCACCGGGCTGCAGAAAGCTTTAGCTTGGGTACAGTAGAATCCTCTTTGCAGTTGCAAGGACCTCGTCGCGAACGCCGCAATGGTCACTCGAAGAACTCTGCTCGCTGGGCTTCTCACATCCCCTCTTTGGCTGGTGACTGTGACTCCTCTGCCGAGAATAGTACCAAAAACCAGCTCAACTTAGATACGATAGAGAACGGAGGGGATACTCGCACTACGGTTATGATCAAGAACATTCCTAACAAGATGAGCGATAGAGATCTTCTTGACTTTATCGAACGGGTTTGTCCTCGGAAGATCGACTTCCTCTATTTAAGGATGGATTTCCAAAATGGTAAGTCGGTCACTTACGAAAGATGCTTCGTCTGTTCTAATTGCGAGTTTACAGGATGTAATGTGGGCTATGCCTTTGTGAACTTCATCGCCGTTCAAGATTTGCTTAGCTTCGCAAGCACACAACTAGGAGTCAAATGGTGAGTTCATCGTGTTTCGTTTATGCTCTAGTTACTTACTACATCAAACAGGAATATGTATTCGAGTGAAAAGACTTTACAATTAAGCTATGCTAACTACCAGTACGTTCCGCTCTACTTCGAATAATTGCTGTAAAAGCCTAACCATCGTCACAGAGGAAAGGAAGCTCTTGTCGAAAAGTTCAAGAACTCGTGCATCATGGATGAACGCGAATCTTGGCGACCGAAGATTTTCTATTCATCTGGCCCGGATCAAGGGTTGCCTGAACCTTTCCCTGCGCCTACTCATCTTCGCAGGAAAGAACGTAGTGCTCACAACCGTGGTGCTCTATTCGTACCTGGCCCAGGCTCTCGGCACCACAACGACGGCTTCACAGAGGGATCCAGGATCTCTAGGATGTAAGAGCATCTATAGCTTGTCTTCAGTTTTCGATTTCTGCCTCTCGGTCGTGCTGTGTATATGGACCTTTGAAACTGCTAATCACCCCTGCTTATCTCGTGTTCTATGTCTCGCTTTGACTATATCGACCTATTTTTAATTCTGCTTTAAGTGTCTTTTTTTCTCGGACAAACTTGCATTACTCTCCTGTTGTTGTTTTCGTTGCGTTCAGATAGTTGTTTACGTTACGCTACCATCTTCCATTATTTCGTCCCTATTGCTTTGCTAATCGTTTATTTCTGCTTCACGTCCTTATAGCTACAAACATGTTATTCGGACTCACTCTCCCTCGCTCCCCTGTCTTCTCTTTGCTGCATTATTCCAAAGTAGATAGCTGTAAACTACTGACCTGTACCAGAGAAACAACGTGTAAAAGACCTTGTGGTCATCACTCTACAAATATCATATCATCTGTCATTGATTTGTTGGACTAAGTACAATGTACAATTCTTAGTGTGTGCAGTCCAACCAACTTATTATGTGTTCTATATCCCCGAACTCTACTTCGCAACGGCCAACGGAACATGAATGAGCTTCAGTTCAGCAATTTCCTTCACCTGACCGACAATGGGCTTGATGACATCGAGACTGTTAAAAGCCTTTCCTGTCGCCTAGAACAAATATCCTTAGCTTCCAACTATCTTTGCAACATCTTAGAGAAAGACGTACCTCTGGGCTAGTCCATCCCAAAGTAATCGCAGTCGCGGCCTCGCTCTCCTCAATGATAGGACCCACAGTCCCCTTCGACACTCCGCTCTCCACGGGCAACTCGTTGAAGTTTCCCACAATGGTCTTCGCCCACTCCAACACCTTGGCCTGTTCCTCCTTGGTCTTGTGTCCGTCTTTGAGGGACCAAGTGACGATCTCGGTGTAGGGTGCTTCGAAAGCGGTGTAAGGAGCTTCGGGGAAGGAGGCGTGCCAGAGTTTGACACCTGTGCTGAATTTCTGGATGTAGGAACCGAGAATGGGGTATTGGACTTTATCGTTCATGAGAGTTTGGTGGTGTTCGAGGGTTTCCCATTCTGTGAGATGAAACAAAGAGTGAGCACTTGGTTAATGGAGACGGTCGGGATATTTAGGTTGTTGGAGGGACGTACCGATGAGCAACCACCAAGTGGTACCGTCCTGGACTTCGAGTCCATGGTAAATCCTGATAAATGGGAAACCACCCGGTAAGTCGACAAGGTATAGGTGAAGCGATCGGTGCTGCACTTACTTCTTTGCGCCATCGACCTTCTTCAGGAAGTCCAAGGCTTCGTTCACGATGCTCGGATCGTTCTTGTAGGCGTCGGTGACTGTGATCTGGGCGAATTCGACAACATAGGGTGGTGCCATTTCTGCAAGAGTAGTTTCAAGTTTACGAGCTCAAGTCTCAGCAGAGTCGATGGTGGTGTTGATGCTGATCCGACCTCAAAGTTACCAGAGTATAAATACCAAGGCTAAGATGTGGTGACCCCGTTGACGGAGGGTTGTTGGATTGTTGGAAGAAAGATGTATCAGCCAAATCGACTCGGAGTGCATTTATAAGTGTGGGCTGAACTAATCTCGCGGATTAGAGGCCATCCGAGTCCTGAGCCTGGGATGAGATATCACAAGTTCACAATTAGGACGAGTCTGAGAACGCAAGCAGGGCCGGTATGCTGACAGAGTCGCTTCGTAATACAATGTCGACATTTAGGGTTCATTTGGAACCCACCCTCATGGGACCGCTTTCCACTAGATATCGTGCTCGTACACGAGGTCAAGAATGAGTTATGATGTCATATATTAGTAGGTCGATTATGAAGGTAAGTTGAAGCTTGAAGGAATCCAAAGAAGGCGTTTGACGAGCTTTGTAGGAGTTGCATAACAACGTGGGTTGACCGTTAGCGGCGCAGTTATTGGTTCCTGACACTCACTGATTGGCCCAAGAGGCTTTTCAATGACGTAAAGGCCCTCAGAAACGTCGTGGTAATACCAACACTCATGTCCTGCGACTCGGACTTGCGACTTTAGCACAATAGTGTGTTAGCTCACTCAGCCTCACTTTCTATCTTCGCCGAAATGGATACAGCCGGTGGATTGCTCTCTCCCTCGACAAACACACAGTCAAATTCAACGGAGGATGAGATAGTAGTGGTCTGTTGAACACTGGTCGACATTCCTGAATTAACTAGAGCTGCTGGTAAGTACAGTATCATACACTTATTAGCCACATATAATTGATACATTATAAAGGGATTGAAAAATTGACAGGATAAAACTCGTAAGACTCAAGAGACCAGCGAAATATGAGCCAAGAATTCAAAGGAAGTACATGCGCAAGCAGTCATGCTGCCCTCCCCCCTGTTGTCAGGCTCATCGTGCTGCTAACTAACGATAGTCAGCCCTCTTGAATATAATGTGTACTTAGGTATGTAGCTTACTTTCACTTACGTTCAGAATACGTACAGGATCAATCTTATCTATTCATAATCACCACGCACCGACGGTGCTGGCGAGCTTGGACTTGAACGATCAACTTTCAACGTTAACAGTACCGCGATCCCCAACAGACACAATGGAAGCACAGAACTCTATCGAGAGTAATGTAGTGTCGATGGTATGCGGTGTGGTGTTTACTTAATCTGTTCAATTTGTCTTAACCCCCAACCTAGGAACCATTGTCTATCATTTCTGACGTGTTAATCCACAACATTACTTGGGCCCCAAAGGGCGTGGATGCAGTACCGATGAAACGTTCAACCACGTTTCCTGCCTTCCGTTACAGTGAGGCTCTGAAAAAGATGACACCCCATTCGAGTTGGGCTCCCGTCCCCGTCCCAGAAGGTAAAGTCTTCCTTGAGATCGAACTGGGAGAGCAACTCGGCACTGGAAGGATAGGGCTCACGTATGCTGTGCGTATAATACGGGCGCGTGCAGGTGTCGATGGTCCCGAAATCCCACTCGACACGCTAGGGATCACATTCGAGCTCTGTGCCAAGGTGGCGAAACCCTACCACTGCAGAAGTCTCGCGCGTGAAGCATGGGTATACGAGCGACTGCGAGCACAGGACGGGTATCAAGGCGTCGTTGTCCCTAGATGCTATGGTTTCTTCACGATTCCGCTTCTGGATTGTTCCGATAAGTTGGGTCACTTCTTACACAGTGCTTTACATGTCCGACCGTGGCGTGAAGCCAATGTCGAACTTTACAAGATGGAGGAAGAGCGGGAGGAGGAGGATGAAGAGGAGGATGACAGAAAGTCAACAGACAGAGAGCATTTTCCTTCACGGGATCACCTCCCGACCGACAAGTTTAATCCGCGGACCTTGGTGGACGACTGTCATAAGAGCAAGGAGAGTTCAAGTTGGAATACCTGGAATAATGACCCGGAGGAACCACTACTTGCTGTCCTCCTCATGGAACGTCTAGGAGAACCTCATGAAGAGGACCATCCTGACATAGCGCGGTAGGTCCTTGGATGTGTGTCAATCGCTGTTGCCCTTCATACTGATTCAAGCCGATGTTGTCCTAGCGGTGATCTTCCTTTGGTCTTGAAAGACATGGTAGAGTCTGGAGTGATGCAGCATGATCTGCGCTGGAACAATGTCCTTCATGCACGAGAGGACGATGACACAATTTGTCCTCGACACAAGGTCAAACATCTTTGGCGTGTTATTGACTTTGATCGGTCTCTGGTAGCAGGAGTGCCTCTATCGGCAGACGATCGACGTATGATGGAGAACGAGTATAACTGGGCGTATACTACCTCTGAGTTTTGGACCGGTCGTATACTTGATGATTAAGGAGGACATGCATTTCCTTTGTTTACGACTGGATTGTCTATTTTGTCCGCTCTATTCTTGGTTCAATGTTGAATTGCGGGCGTTCGCTGTTTGACATGATGTAACGGCGGTGTGAGCATCTAGTATAGTGGAAAGAGAAACCTAACTCAGACAAGCTGTATCAAGTACCTCGGTATATGACCTGTCAGAAACGACTCTTTGAAGAAACTCCATGGATCGAAATCGATGACGAAGGAAATTCAAATAAAAATTCAAATTTGAGTGTACTGAAATAAACACATAGACATGTCGAAGCTGACTTGGACATTAATCGTAAGCCCGTAGAGTACGTGATATAATAGTGGATTAGCAACTTAGGTTTAAGAAGACGAGCAGTGGTGTTCTCAACCGTCAAATTAATGAGATGCGCTCAGACGAGGAGATAGAAGAATCAAATTGTGTGATGTAAATTGAGGACTTGCCGAACTACCAGTATCTGAACAGTTTGAGATCCTAGTTAGCGTCGGGTAGGGGAAAGGTGAACAGTACTAACGTACGAGGTAAATTGACCGGCAGAGTATCGGATAGAATTATCTAGAGGGATACATCATGCTAGGTTAAATGAAAGCCGGAGGTGGTGGTTTGGAATGTTAAAGCTAATATACGTCATGATAGAGTTCCAAATATGGCAGGAAGAGATCGTGTCGACGTTTCATATAGTCGATGGTAACGTGCGAGCCACAGCGGAATGGTTTATGAATGTCCATGACCATTGCTAACGACTGATGGTGACGGTCAGACCTTACTCCTCGTTTTGCACATGAGAAGAGCAGGCTGTGTGTGGCTATGACGACCCAGAGCTTACAGAACTTCTCTTAGAATAGATCGACAGCTGTCCCTGCACTATCAGCATTTGAAGTGCGGAGAAGGATCGATGTAGGCCGCATGAAAGCCTACAACAATGATCGTTGGGATATATATGACGATGTAAGGGGATGCCGGGGAAAGATGTCAAACAGAAGGATAATGAATATGCGACTTCTAGGTATGAGAGGAAGTCGCCGTTGATTGATAGGATGGAGTGTACGCGGAGCATACGGTGGTGAGTGTCGAGATGCTGGTTGCCCTGGCGGTGATTGTAGCTGTTCAGATGTGGGCGTCTCTTTCTATCATCCGTAAATTCGAGATCTTTAAATTGGAGGGGTGCAGGGACTGATCTGGAGTCTAATCCCTCTTTCCTCCTCCATTGCTTTGCTATCCTTCACAACGATATCTTGGCTGTTTCATACCCAATTCCACAAACGACCCATATTTACAACGGTCCCAAATCATGAGTTCCAGTGCAGCCATCCCTCCAGTTCCTCCATCACCGGGCGTTGCTGCACGACGAAGGGGTCCTAAAGGCCACGTCTTGCCAACACTTCCCCTCAGCGCATTCACCCCTCCTAATACCGGAACCTCTGAGCAGTTCCCCCTTCCGCCAAGCCCAAGCACGATCAACCCCCAGAAGGTGATCGATGCGAATGTGATCACCCCCTCGGGAGATCTTGCCCAGTGGAAAGAAGAAATCGGAAGGGAAATAAAGGATGACCAGATCGGTGGAGTTGTCGTCAACTTGACCGGTGTCTCAAGCGATGCACTCGAGAAAACGATCGCAGAGTGAGTAGCATTACTCCAGATCCCTTGGCGAGATAATTGGCAGATCGGATGCTAAACAAAGGTATTAATATCCTTACAGTGTCACTTCCTCTGCTTCGATACCTGTAGTCGCAATTCTGGTCCCTTTCGATCTCGAACAAGGTATCCCTGAAACTACTCCTGGCTATCTTTCTGGTTCGGCCAAACCGCCTATCATCCTGGCCTCGACGTATGCACAGTCGTCACCAAAGGCTGTCGAAGCATTCCACTGGGCTTTGACAAATGGGTTCTCTGTCGACCTTGACGTTCAAGCTTATCTCAGAGACGGAGAGAATGCTTGGGAGTCCCTCGAGGATTTCTTTGCTAATGCTATCCCTCGTACATCACCGATCCCAGATGGCAAGGTGTTCCTTTGTGAGCTATCATTCAATTACACATCTCGTAACCTTATTTACCGAACAACCTTCTTTCTTACTCATAGCGAACCTTCTTCCCCCTCCTGATGACTTCTCGCTCCCCATCGTGAAACTTCTCACTCACCCGACCTACCAAGCGTACCAATCTCATACTGCTGCTCTTTCCCTTTACGCAAACGTTTTCGTCAAGTTCCTTCCCCCCGTTTGGGGAACACCGACTCCCCCGACACCCGCCCCTACCCAATCAATCACTCCCAGTAGCGCGGAAGCCTTACACTCCTGGAGGCTCAACCCTCCCTTCAAGGGATACCAAGGAAAAGAAGGAATGGAAGCGTAGGATCAAGATGTACAGTGCGTGATACTCCACTGTTCTATGATTTGAATATCGTTTGCTAACGTTGATACAGTCGGCCCTGCTTTGGAAGCTTTCGGATTCCAAAGAATCATCTATGGCTCCTCACCCTCGCCCCTATCCCACGCATCTTCCAATGCCGGTGATTGGTACGAACTTGCCCGCGAATCGTTCGCCGAACTTGGTGTTGAACAAGAAGGCATCGATGCTGTGTTCTTCGCAAACGCTCAACGCGCCTTCTCCAGTGGCAGTTCATAGTCGTACCTGTGCCTTCCACATATACATACACACGACGGAGAGGGAAAGAAATTGGAATCTTATTTTGTGACGGCAGATTTTACACGTGGAGGAGAAAGAATATGTTGTAGTTTTCTAGGGTACGTCGGTGTATTCGTTGAGTGAGATCTGATATATAAGACTGTAGACATTTATAAAGTGGCTGGATGGAATCGCGTTATTTATATATGCAATTGGTGTCTTGGATCTTTGAAATCGTAAAGCATGATGGTGTTTCATCAAGGCCAAAAAAGATGATGAACACCGACCGTGTCATCTGATGTATTTGGTATTAGGGATTTTGTAGGCATATCTTCGTATTTGGTACAGATACAATCACAGCATTTCGGGTCAAGTTCACAGACTTCGGATATAAAGCTAGGACTCTCTCGTACATTGACTCCTGGGACTTGCGCACATCCCATTGGTGTCACAACACTATCCACTACTTCTACTGACCGCTCTTTGTCGTTCTTGTCAGATGCGAACGAAACCCCAAATGAATCGTGCAGGAACGTATGCCACAGACCGACGGTCTGAGTCCGTGCGCGAGTCCGTGGTTCCGTCTGGGCATCACAGCTCCATCCCCTCCGAGTATGCCCTTTCTATCTCTCCCTCAGAGACCAACTCCTTTCGTAGTACGATTCATGGAATCGGTACCGACATGGGAAGGGTTGCCCTGGGACTGGGACTAGCTGTCTTCCGTGGAATAGAGGTCATCGACGTTTCCCTGAAAGTTGCTATGCTTAGACGACAACTGTATAAATCGGAAGGAGAGTATGGATCGAATGGACAGTTGTGGATTCAAGATAAGGAAGGATTTAGGAATCTTATGTCGTTGTTATCCTATACCAGGTACCATGAAAATTAAACTGTGGCGGTAACAATGGTACTGAAATGATCCAACTATTCAGGACAGGTCTCTTGACGAAGACAACGAGGCAACAGATTCTTCTGTTGCTGGCTGATGTTAGAATCAACCATTTCGGCACTCAGCATTTTATACATTCTTAGAAAGAGCGTCGTGGTCTTTGAGGGACATTTTTGATCTTGCCTTGAGGTTGGGTATGGCGCTTTCAAAAAGGTACGTGTCCGGATGAAGGTACCGATATTTATCGTAACATATAACCCTATCCTCGTAGATCACAAACCTATCTGCAAGATTACAAGTTACTAGTGATACTCGTGCAACAGATAACCACGCGAGATTGCAGCCTGGGGTGTGAGCTGGATGTAAAGCTAGGAGGGTGTATTGAGAGTTATTACGCCTATAAATCGCAAATTCTTTTGGATCACGCACTTCACTTGGGTGCTTGCAAAGAATGCCGTCGTCTACTGCCCACTCTTTCAGCTAGGAATCCTACCTCACAATAATATGTAGTACTAATTCAAGAAAAAATATACCTTATTCGACGTATAGTCCACACTTAAAGGATGTCGAAAGTTCAATATATGGAAGGCTGTGACACGGATGTGACACCACCCCTCGTTGAACCTAAATACCTTCCCGATTTGGACAGCGTTCTCTTCTTCAGATCTGGGCGTTGAATACAACTGACGCTTGATTGGCATCTGGGTGATTCGGAGTCAATCTCTTTGGACTTACGTTCAACCTCCCTTCATACTAGGTGATCCCAAATGACATGAACATGAAGCCTCTTAATTTCCGGGATGATGAGGTATAAACCTCGAACAATATATATCTCCATATAGTTAATCTCCGCAACGGGTATTCGACGGTGTTGAACACCGGCAGTTCCTCCCGTCGGGCTGATAATTATAGGTAATTATCTCCAATCCCGATTCATATAACACACATCACACAGCGCTGTATCCTTGAACTGGAGTCGAAGATGGTACGGTGATGAGGGCGAAGACTCGGTGAGTGACATGATGCAATGAAAAACTGAATGGGTTTAACGTTCACAGAAATAGCGGTTGGAAGGACTTGCTTTCATCGCTGTGCTGTCTCGGTTGCAACTCTCCGAACGGAGATACAATTGACAGCTATAATACAGGGTCCCGTGTCTTCCATCTCTCTGTTAACAGATATGTTCCACACAATATCACGAGTAACCATCCAAGTTTGCGTTAAATCTAACACGGATGGTTCTTCTCACCTCCCACGTCACCATGTTGCCCTCGGGAGTTGATATCCTTTTCGCCGAAGGCCTCTAGTTCGTCCTCGAGGCACGAAGCCCTTACTGCGGGATCATCGACGATCGTCACATGAACTCAACTAATTGACATAGGTGAACGTAGGTCGAATGTTGGTCTTACTAATACCTCTACGGACACGGATGCTCCATGCTCACAATGGGCCGGATCCGTTGCTCTAACTTTGCGTTTGGCCTAGCAGGAAATGCAGACGCGACGAAAGCCCAGTCCAGCCCAAAAGTATATTTGATGTGCATCGTTGATCTACAGAGGGCGGGTGCACAATTGAAAACCGCTGCGTCGACATGCATGTCTATGGACAAATAGAGCTTCGCTCAATTCTAGAATCTAGAAGGCCATCGGGCCCGAAAAATAGCCTAAATGATGTATGCCAAGGGACATGCTTGAGGGGACCAATCGAAGCCTTTCAACCATTATGCACTATTATTGCTGCAATAGTATCCTTCGACTTGTTACGGTCAGTTTTACCTGACTGCTCTGGTTGAAATTAGCTGAATCATACTCGTTTGTCATTTTCATGTGACGTCATGAGACCGTGAGCAAGTTTCCTCGCTCATCCGTTCTCCGTTTAAATGATCATTCTCAGGTTTCAGCTGGACACCACTGCCCAGCTGCCTTCAAATGTATCGTCGCTGAGTGATTGTATCAAGCCACTACCGTCTAGGCACGCCCCAATTAAGTGGCGTATTTAATGTTTTGAAGTCTAATTTTGCTTTCATTTGAATCTGAGCGGCTTAACAGTCCATCCATATGTCTTCGGGGTTCGGCGAGGATCCTCGGGCTCTTCGTATCGCCTGACAGCAACTTCCTCATCTCACGGTCAGATGGCTGTGAATCCTTACGGCCTTCTCTTGGCGCTGACAGGATAACTATGTAAGTTCTCGGGAACAAAGTTTATTATAACTTCACTCCTCGACCAACTCAACTCATGTCTCATTGATGTCATCTAATATTTGCCTCCTTTGCATTCCTTTTAGGATCCCACCAGAACTCATCCTTATGGTGCTCGACCATATCAAGGATGACAAGGAAACAATGTTTTCATGCTCTTTGGTATGTCGGGATTGGCTTTACATAGCACGGATGACGCTTTTTCGGAAACTCCAATTCAATGCGGGAGCTACCAATTTCGATCAAGAATTCGTGAATTTCCTCCACTTCTTTGGTTCCGCCCCATTTACCGCTAGATACGTCCACTCCATTTCTCTCGCAACTCAAGGTACCGAGGAGCGTAACTTCAAGCCAGGACGAATCACCACGTCTCACATCAAAGCTCTCATACCGATCTTTCCCCATCTTCGCGAACTATCCCTCACTCGGATTGACTGGCGTTCGACAGAAATTCACCAGATGGACAAGATCCAAACCCTCCGCCTCACGACTGTTTCATCGCAGGATTGTGAGCACTGGCTCAATCTTGTGGGGACATTTCCAAGCTTGCAACAGCTCGTCATTGACCGTTTCTTTATTCCGATGCCTATGCTGAATGCAATACATCATGATGCACCATCCTCGGGGACCACTGATTCGACTTTGGATCACCTTCAAGTGCTGGACATACAGTATACCCCGTTGGCGTCACGTATATTGACAGCATTGCGTCGAGTTTCAGAACTTAAAACACTCCACACATTCAGCGTCAACCTGATACATGCAGCCGATATTACTTGTGTACAACAAGCACTCCATGCCGCTCGATCCGTTCTAACCAATCTTCACCTAACCCTCACCCTCGCTGCCGGATACCTCGTCACCGAATTGTGCGATCTATTAGGTGGACTTCCCTTCTCCTCCTTGACTGGTCTTCGCACCATCGCATTTTCGATCACCTACAGCTCGCCATGCTGGTTGTGGGACTGCATTGTCGTGATGCTTTCACGCACCTGTGCTTCTGTACAGGTCGTGCGTTTTACGTTCCTATTTCGGTATTACAATACCGTACCGTGGAACGAACTCGACCAGGTGTTGGTCTCGTTACCAAGTCTAAATAAGGTGGAGTTCGTGAACCATCGGCAGGCCGGAGAGGCGATACCGAAGGATTTTTCCTTCCTCATGGAGCTAGGACTACCTTTAACGCATGAAAAGGGACTACTATTCTGTCCATAATCCCCAGTCGATCGATAACGTGGGTGAAGCACTTGTTTGACTTTTGATTTGCCTTATATTGATCTTGAAATGGTTTTACATTTGTCTTTAGTGTCATGATGTCCGGTCGATTGAGATCATCATTAGATATGACCAATATCGGTTGACTCTCCGGCGTAGGGGCCGTTAGTACCCTTGTGCGATATGGAAGCTTGAGAGCTCCATTCCCAGATGATGTACACACGGATAACGAGAACCCACTTACCGAAATCGCACGTTTGGTGGGAGACATAGTCTATGTTATCTGCACTCCAACTGCGCCCACCTGAACCGACATTCGAGACAGGATATCCATTTCCCTCCTTCAAGCACGGATTCTCGCTTTCACTGCACCGTACATTATGGGGCAGCTTTTGTGGACGTCATAACGATCTGTTCAGACTACCCAGTAACTGGGCATGTCGCATCAGACAATGACACGAAACGACGGGTTTGATTCGCCCAAGTTCTGGGCTAGAATCCGGGTCACACAAGTGGACCATTATACCTTCCCTTTTAGCGGGAAATGTTTAAACTGTAAGCATTCTGTTAGGTAACATTGGTTCGTTATGAATCTGATAGTATCGGATTTCTCATCTCATGATTGCCCACTAGGTAATGTCGAGAACTTTGTAAATAAATTCCAAAATTAGTGTACAAAACTGTCGTAGTGTATACAAGAGGTGGCGCGATGATTTGGATGGGGATACATTATGAATATTGCGTACGATCTAGTAACGTTTGATGGGCGAAGATGGGTATGCAAATAAATTCAAATCGTCCGAGGAAAGTTGGTCTGCCGCACAAACACCTGGTACGACTTCAAAGTCGTCGTCCATCCCGTATTTCCGGGAAGATTGAGTGTCAGATGAACTGTGATGGATGAGGAATTCGTCATCACCATCGCTATCATGCAGAATGACACGGTTCATTTGTGCATCGGCAAGGATCGATGTAAAGTTCGATACTCTCCTGGTTTTCCTTGATGTGGGCCTGAAGGAGAGAGCGTTTTCGCAGTCCGGAGAACGCTCCGTTGTCGAGGACAGTGTTGATTGAAGACTCGGGGATCTATTTTGGCTGGTCCTTGACAAAGTTGGGGGAGCACCACTCATGGCGGACGACCTTGATGACCCTGCAGATTGCCGCTTTCCTGACGTCCGACTGGATGTCATGAACAGTCTTGTTCCTATAGAAGGCGATGTACTCTCAAGATCATACTCGAGCACACGAACTGGCTTCCACTGTTCCAATGAAGTTCGTTTCATTTGTAAATTCCTTCTGGAAATCGGCGATTCACCTTCGATTGGACGCTTCCGCTTCTTTGGGACCAAGGGTGTTTTGCGCACCCAACAATCTACAAGATCATCCCAACGCCAATCCGATTCTTTGTCTGTCGACGAGACCGTTGATCCAGAACCGACTTTTGAAGAAACCCCATTTGCGTTAAACTG
Organism: Cerrena zonata; assembly: GCA_038087015.1. NCBI lineage: Eukaryota > Fungi > Basidiomycota > Agaricomycetes > Polyporales > Cerrenaceae > Cerrena > Cerrena zonata. The sequence goes on from JASBNA010000021.1 coordinate 573,847, forward strand.
CAGACGTTCCACTTCTCCCACGCGCTCAACCAACTCCATCCGCAGCGATAACAGTAGAGGGCGATAGGCGTGGGGTTTAGTACGGTGGTCTTTGAAGGCCAGATTCTCTACGTGTTGAAGAACACTGGACCAGAACGCTGCTTCGTGGGCATAGAGACGGCGAGTCCGGAGGGGAGTAGTATAAACTTTCCAATCCTCCAAGGAAGGTGGTTGAGTGTCCTCTGCTGTATCAGAGGGATACACAGAGGATATGATTTTGGAGTACGAATCGGGTCTCGGTTCCAATTCGGACAAGAGCCTGACGAGTACATCTTCTCCGTCTGGGCCCAGGTTGGGAAGATGGACGGACGATAAACAGCAAAGGACAAGCGTTGCGAAAAGCTTCCTAGCCTCGGACGAACCTTCCGATACGTGACGCTGCAGACCACAAGAGGCTACCCCGCTGAGGAAATCGAAGACGGAAAGCAAATCATCATCGCTAAAACCCCGTGTCGAACAAAGTCGTGAGGGGATGCCTCGGAGCTTCTTTCCAAGAAGCATCCAGAGTTGCTCGGGGGATATGCCAATCCCTTTTCCTCGCTGCTGTGTACCGACTGACACCGAAAGAAACCCTATTATTCCAGCACAAAGGTTCATATAGGATGGAATGTCGAGAGAGCGAATGTGTCGCATAAGAAGGGACAAGGCGGGGGAGGTCCATACATCGGATGCTCGTTGATGATATGACTTCGATAAGACATCAACCAGAATTCGAGTGAAGGTGCGAGAGCTAATGCCGGAGTTGGGAGTGCAGCATTTGTTGTGGAGTGATATCAGATAATGGGAATTGGACGCATCGAAGATGGAATCCTTCGTGAAAGGAGCATGTGGCGAGAAGACCTCGGAGAATATCGCCATGAGAAGCAGCTCGGACTCTCTGGGTAAGGAGTACATTGATGTCACCTCTAGCAGGGATCCGTGTAGGTCTGGATAGTTAGGGCATGCGTTAAGAATGATCGAGAGTGCATGTGATATGACTGCATATCTAACAGGAAGGGTAAGAGGGAAGCTAATGTAAATGCGCTCAAAACGCACCTTCGATAATGAGGGGGAAGGGTGTCATATAGTTCCGTGATTATCGTAATATCTTCATCATCAAAAGTCGAAACGCTATCCTGAGTCTCTTGATGGGCCTGGACCTCTGATTCCATATGTTCCCCGACAATAGTGCAGCACAAAGCAGCAAGACTTGGGATTCGTTGGTAATTCGAGGGATCATTAGAGTGCAGAATATGCCTCTGAGAGGCATTGATTCCGAGAGCGATTTGTGCAATGTTGCGGAAGGCGTCTGTGACTTCCTTTATCTTCTTCGAAAGTTGAAGATTAATCAGAGTTTGGTTGACTGGATGGTGGTCATTGCGTGTAAAAGTCGCAGCAGCCAATTTTCCGAAAGACGTTGAGCTAGTACCCACAGAAGACTCCTTCTGGCGAGATGAACTTGCATATGTAGCACAAGGTTTTGGAGGTAGCGGACGCGAAGCAGAGAGGTATTCGCATTTCGTCCTCAGAGGGCGTAACGCGCGTATGATACGTGTTGTTGATACTTCCAGGTACGAGTCTCTTCTAGATAGCATCTAGGAGCGGTTGACACGGTTATGGACGAAAGAGATACAAAGCTTCAAGTTCAAGAAGGTTCGTAAATCGATGATGGGTGCCACGTGGCTTTACCAGAATGGTAATATCCAAGAAGCGTCTGGCTAACAGCAGCAAACAACCTGTCGATAATCGCCGAGGCAGCTCGTGGGAGTCATGTCCCTACACACTTGCATTGTTTGTTATTCTAGAAGGACCCAAAGATCTTGAGATCGCAATGATGTTACTTGCTCCGAGACTTGAGTGGCACCCACATTGCCACTATATCATGCAGCGATTTCATTTGCCACTCCTTCAAGTTCACAACTCACAACCACGCTCGAATTCCCTAGCCACTCAAGTGAGCTCTCATTTCTAATACCGTTATCAAATACTTACCTCATGAGCACCCTCAGAATGTCTGCTGTTAATCAACAGCCTCTCTCCAACGAGTTGCATTTCTGCTCGCTCCACGAGTTGAATGAATACTTAGCATCGTTGCAACGTAACCCTGATATCCTGAAGCGGTTGAACAGGAACCTCACTATCATATTCAGATTCTACTTGGGACTGACGCCGTCAATCCAAAGCAACCACACATTCCACAAAATTTGTGAAGACTTTTGCGCAATGATACCCTCTCTTCTGGAGCACCCTGAGATCCAGGTCAAAACGCTGGTATTTGATGGACATATGCCACAGGACTCTGAAATAAGGAATCGTATTCTTCAAACGATCGAGAGAAAGCTGGATGGCACAACGTTGTCCTTGAACTTCCAACGTTGCGTGTTAGACTCTGCGGAAGCATTGACCGATTGGCTACAAGTGCTGCACACGAAACTGAGGACTCTGACCGTATTTCATATGACGAGAGGACCGTTGTTCGGAATGATGCAGACTCCTAGTGTCAGCTCTCTCACCGAGTTGGAGCTTCGACTACCTGACAATGCCGAGTGGCAGTTATATTTTGCTCTCATCAGCCATGCACCTCATCTGCGCACGTTGCGACTTTCTGCCGACTTTATTCAGGATGAAGGGGTCATAAGAAGTGGGTGTTTGCTTATACCTTCCGATTCACCTTGTATTGAATTTTTAATGAATAATAGGGTCAAACTTATTCGACGATCTTAAATTATTCGACTGCAAATATTTGGATCTCCTCCATCTTGAGATCAGAATTGACCCTTCTTACCTTCACTGGGTGGTGCCTGTCATTCATAGTGCATGCGTCGCCACTCGCACTGGGGCTCTGAAACCACATCCCACTCTGAAGCGGTTGGAACTGAGCTGGTTTGAACCTGCCGGTCGAGATGAATATCATTATTTCCCCGAGCCCGAATGGGCCAGTATCGTTTATCACCTTTCTACCTTAATGCCTCCCGATGGAACTGGTGTTCGACAGATGATTCTAACTAGGGTGCCTGGACAAGGAGCGATGCCTTTCAACCGAGCTGAGGGTGCCATTAGACGACGGTTGGGATTGGAGATAAACCAGTCCCTAGTTAGAGTGCAGGATGGGATGTGGATGGTAGTGTGATTGATCACTTGTCAGATGCCTTTTTATCTGAATAAAGATTCGTACCGAGTATCGAATTCACTGTGTAACTAAATTCTCGCAGCTCAAGATCGAGTACTTATAGTACTTACTTGTTAAATATTGAGATTGACTTAATATTGATAGCTGGCGTATGTAAATTAATATTTCTACACTAGAGGGAAAATAGGATTGGATTATCTAATACGCACAAAATAATGGCTCTTAATTGAAGCATCCGCGACGATCCCCGCTCAGGCTGCCTTTCTTCTATTTCAACGTATTTGTGACACTACCTGGGAATGTGCAAAGATACTGCTGATCTATGGAGTCACGAGTGCAGAGACTGATATTCTACTCCCTTGTTTAACGCAGGTGGTATGCCTCGAAGAGAGTGAAGACAAGCTCCGAATCCCGAAGTCACTACAACGTTGGGGTCATGGCTGTCTACTGTCAAGTAATCGAAGTTCATATACCGTTTTCCCAGTAGTCAACATTGTTCGGAAGTGGTCGCCGCCGTGGTATTTGGACCACGCTCAATCTTGTCGATCCCCATAGTGAGACCGAGCTTGAATTATCTCTGGGTTGCGTTCTTGGCTCACAAATCAAATTCAACAGTGTTGACATAGAACATTCTCAGGCGCTAGACTTGACATTGCCACCTAACATGTCTGCCCTCACCTGCTATTAGTAATGCAGGAATACAACGTCGGTGATACATCCCATATCCTCAAGTGAGACAAACACAGCGGGGATTCAGCTCTGGCATCAGTGATGCCAGGGAAAGAACATCGAGGAAATATCTTATCTGTTTACATAATGTTCACTAAAAAAGAACACGGGAGAAACATGTAGAATATTTCTATCGATGTTTATTACCCTATTTTTACAATATTTTTGACCAGAGTATATGCCTATTTAGGAAAGTGGTGGCATTCCCGAATCATGAAATACCAACCTGAGTGTCCAAATAAGACTCTAAATAGTCACCTGTGTATCTCAGTATGCCATGTAGCATTAATAGTAATGCAAGAAGCAGCTATTTTTCCCTAAATGAGTGAACTAAGTGTCTGTTCTCCTAATTAAATATTGGAAGAACATTGAAAGAAAACATTTAGAATATTTTGCACAAAAATCTTTTTAAAAAACATCGTGAGAAACATAATAAATATTTCCTCAATGTTCTTTCCCTGGCATCATTGATGCCAGAGCTGAATCCCCGCTGTGAAACGCTCTTTGTCCAAATGAGGACCATATTTGGTTAAGATTTCCCCACTTGGACACCGCTACGGACTGAGGCCTGAGGCCAGAAGCCCGAATGACTATAGCACTATGACTTGTCTTCCGACTTGATCTCTGGTTCTCATTTATAGCCATAGTTCGTCGGTGAACACCATTTCTGCATGTCTATTGACATAAAAAACGAGGTGCGACCGCTTTGATTACTTACGAGCACTTAACCGTAATATCTGGTCTAAAGTGACGTCAAGGTTCCCAATAGAACCTCCAGCGCAAGGCTCTAATCGAGCAGAAGAGCCCGTGATGGGACCGGTGAAGGTGGCTCGGCCTGTCATCATTATGAGAGTTATGGCACTCGGCCCTTGAAGGGCAATCCAACTGCCGTAGATATCATACGCATGATATACCATGATGGTGCTCTATCTCCGTAATAAACTCTACCAGGGATTGACTATAAGTATCTAAGTTGCTCTGCTGCATTCCCCAACAGCATCTCGCATTTGACTACTATGACTACTCCAATCCCCAAACCGCCCACTATCCCCTTCTTGGGGAATGTCATGAATATAGACAGTGATGTCCCTCTCATGTCCCAGAATCTTCTTGCACGCCAGTATGGTGAAATCTACTACCTCGATCTACTAGGTCAGTCCCAGTATCATCCATCGGAGGGTTGGCTCTGATCCTAATGCTTCAGGCCGAACCCTGGTTGTCGTAAGCTCTCGGGAATTTTGTAATGAGCTTTCCAACGAAAAGCGTTTCCTCAAAGCCATTGGCGGTGGTCTTCGAGAGGTTCGCAACGGTGTCGGTGATGGCCTTTTCACTGTGAGCTATTTCTTCCTAGGTCTCTTCGTGATTCTGACAGAGAAATAGGCTTTCCCACATGAAGAGAATTGGGCTATCGCGCGTGCGTTGTACTTTTCGTGTCGAAACTTAGTCTATCTTACTCAGCATATTGTCTTCCACTAGACCGCATTTTAATGCCTGCCTTCAGTACTTTGGCGGTTCGCGATATGTTTGATGACATGGGCGACATCGTTTCCCAGTGTGTCATGAAATGGGAGCGGTAGGTTTTCAAAGTTGCTTTGTGACATTGTGCTCATGAGAACTGCTATACTAGCTTCGGTCCGAGTTACAAGGTTGATGCTGCTGCTGACTTTACGAGGCTTACGTTTGACGCGATCTCTCTGTGCGCCATGTCGTATCGGTGCGCTTCTTTTTCTATTTTCACTGCTTTTCTACAGCTCAATTCTCATCATACAATTTAGTGTTAATTCATTCTATGAGGTTGGTCTCAGTGATATCTTCAGCGAAACAACACATTCAATTCGCATCAGCCCGAACTTCACCCATTTATTCAAGCAATGGGTGATTTTCTAATCGAGAGTGGTCGTCGCGCTCAACGCCCAGGGCTAGTCAATACTCTCATGCGCGGAAGTGCGTCGAAATATCAAGAAGATATTCACACTTTGATGAGTTTAGTCGATGAAAGTAAGCATACCACCCTTTACATTATGATATATCTCCCAACAGTATTTCTTCAGTCATTGCCGAGCGGAAGGCCAATCCTGTTGACAAAAAGGATCTCCTCTATACTATGTTGGAAGGCAAAGATCCTCAGACCGGAAAAGGGCTATCCATCGAGAATATTCGTAACAACGTGAGTAGTATACCAGTATTTCCATTTGAATTTAAATAGATATTGATTCTTGTGATCTATCTTAGCTCTTGACTTTCCTCATAGCGGGTAGGTATTTTGTAGAGCTCCATATCACTACTTGCTAATCAGTACATTAGGTCACGAAACTACTTCAGGTTGGTCCACGAATTCATCTCAAACATCATTATCGTGGATATACTCATGATGTGCTTGTATAGGCATGCTAACCTTTGCGACGTACTATTTATTGAAGAATCCCGATACCTTGCAAAAGCTCCGCGGAGAGATCGACACTATGATCGGCAACAGACCTATGACAATTGATGACGTGCACAAGTTACCCTACTTGATCGGTCAGTACTTTTACCAACACCCTAGTATTTCTTCAGAATGACTAACCTCGTTGCAGCTGTTATGCGTGAAACGTTGCGTCTCGCGCCTACTGCCGCAATGCGCTCTGTGGCTGCTCTTGAAGATACAACCTTAGGGAATGGGACGTACGCTATCCAAAAAGATCAAATTGTCGCTCTCAATATATATATGGTGCATCGTGACCCCAAAATATGGGGTGAAGACGTAAGCTACCTACTTCAACGCTCTTTGGTATGAACTGACATTTTGTTAGGCTGAGTCCTTCCGACCCGAACGCATGCTCGACGGGAAATTCGAACAACTACCTGTAAGTGACAGACTCCATTATAGTCGATGTTATATTGAAGGTAACAATAGCCCAACTCATGGCAACCGTTCGGATTTGGGATGCGAGGCTGTATTGTATGTCGCTTTGCTTCCTTTATACACCTTATTCAATCTCGGGCTGTAGGGTCGTCCTTTTGCCTGGCAAGAAGCACAGATGACACTGGTTGCAATCCTCCAACGTTTCGATCTGGTTATGGATGATCCGACGTATACATTGCAATTGAAGCAGACTTTGACCATCAAGCCAAAGGACTTCTATATTCATGCCATTCCTCGGAACGACAAACCGAAAATGACGGTATCTCCTTCTACCATAACGTCGCAGGCAATGGGGACGCCTTCTGGTATAACTTCTACCCCAGCCCAATCTATCAACGAACCTAGACAACCTCTGTATGTCTTGTATGGCTCAAACACCGGGTCATCGGAGGCGTTTGCTCAACGCATCGCGTCCGATGCACCCTCGTACGGTAGGTGTCGTACGACTATATTGTTCTATACTGTCCTTATTTTGTCTTCAGGCTTCCAAGCACGTATCGGCACCCTTGATAGTGCTAAAGACAGGATTATGACGAACGGGCCAACCATTATTGTGACGGCTTCCTTTGAAGGTACTTAATCCATTCCACAAATACACTCCATTCCTTGTCTGATATACATTTTTAATTTAGGTGAACCCGCCGATAACGCGCAACAATTTGTTTCTTGGTTAACCGATCTACGAGGTGAAGAACTGAAGGGTATTCGTTACGCTGTTTTTGGCTGTGGAAACCGTGACTGGGTTGCAACATACCAGAAGATCCCTACGCTGATAGACACCGTCGCGGCTGAACATGGGGCAGAACGTCTTCTTGACCGTGGGGCTGGAGATGCAGGGGCAAGTGATTTCTTCGAGAGCTTTGATAAATGGGAGACGGATCTCTGGGCAGCTTTAGCTAAGGTTGGTCCTTACTCATTCGTTCGGAGATACATGCTTATTATTACTTATGTTCGTAGGTTTATAGTACTAAGGCCACCTCGGAAGATGGAGGATTCAAGATCGAAACACTTGAAACTGGGTCCGCACGCGCACAGCTTCTGCGCCAGCCAGATACCGCCTTCGGCACTGTTATACAGAACTATGTCCTGACTGCATCAGGAGCCCCCGTCAAGCGTCATATCGGTTAGTTTCTCCTTCCAATATTAAGAAAGGAAAGAATCGTTAACAACAAAGATAGAATTCTCTTTGCCCGAGGGATCCACATATCGTGCAGGGGACTATCTTGCTATGTGCGTATCATAATCAAATACTTTGTCGATATCACTCTAAGGGTATGTATGTCAGACTACCGGTCAATCCTCCTCGTGATGTTCATCGTGCTATAGCACGCCTCGGCCTAGCAGCAGAGCAAGAGGTGTGTATGAACCTTAACGTTATTACGACTCTTATGTCCACTCAATTAAATTCTTCTCAGGTCTCTATCAGCTCTCTCGGGCCAAGTTCACTGCCTGTGAACAAGCCTATTACAATCTTCACTCTCCTAAGTGGTTATGTTGAGCTTGGTCAACCGGCCACTGGCCGTGAACTTCGGGTGTTGATCGGGGCCGCGAACTCGGATGTAACTGTCAGTGCGCTGAAAAATCTGACTCCAGAAGAATTGGTTTCGAAAAGAATTTCCCTTCTGGATGTTCTAGAGGATTATCCAGATATCAACCTTTCGCTTGGGAAATTCCTCGAAATCCTACCCAGAATGCGTATTCGCCAATACTCCATCTCATCTTCTCCCTTGTGGAACCCGCAGCAAGCCACATTGACAATCAGCGTCATCGAAGCTCCGTCTATCTCTGGAAGGAAGGAACCCTTCCTCGGAGTCGCTTCCACCTATCTTGCTTCCCTCCGACCCGGAGACAAAGTCCAAATGGCGGTTCGAGCATCCAACATGGCATTCCACTTGCCTGCGGATCCAACCATACCTCTGGTTCTCATTTGCGCGGGATCAGGTTTTGCCCCCCTTCGCGGGTTCTTACAAGAACGAGCTTACCAGGCTCTTGCCGGCCGCCCTGTGGAAAAGAGTATCTTATTCTTCGGGTGCCGTAAAGCTTCAGAAGACTTCCTCTACTCTGATTCTGACTTGAAGAGATGGGTAAATCTTGGGATTGTTGACGTAAGGCCTGCATTCTCAAGAGCCGAACAAGATTCTATTGGATGCAAATATGTTCAAGAGTGAGAATCAAGTTGACTTTTGTTCTACATGTATCTCACCCCCTCCCCTCCCTTTCTTTAGCCGGATCTGGAGCGACCGCAAGGATATTTCTGAGTATTTCAAGAAAGGCGCGAAAGTAAGTGGAACTCGAAAATAATGTACATGTTCTGACTGGTATCACTTGCAGTTTTACTTGTGCGGTTCGAGCAAAGTTGCGACGGGGGTCAAGGAGAAGCTAGCCAAACTCATCGAGGAGGTGAGGCAGATCAACGAAGAGGACGCCTCGGATGTTTTGAAGCAACTTATGATCGGCCGTTTTGCGACTGACATTTTTGAATGAAGAGCGATTGTTCCTTCGTATGAATGAAAAGTGTATCGTAGATCGGCTTTTTGAAATTGTAATATATAGGAATATCATTGACACTATATACTTTGTTCTCTCCAAGTCGCCTGACAATGAATCCACACTAGTCCGGAGGTGATGTAAGAGCATGATGGACAGCGGTATTTTATTAGATCACCACGAGCGGTTGAGCGGCGGTAGCGCTATCTTAAGAAGCCCGTTTAGTAAGGATGACCTTAGTAGGTTTCCCCACACTACTGCGTGGATGTAGCCTCTGCAGTCTCATTCTTGGCCGTCATGTCAGCACTGGCCTCCGAGTAAGGAGTTTCGTCGTCTCTGGCGTACTTGGCTAATGTCATATCATAGGGACAGGAGCATTCGCGTCACTAGTAAGTAAGCTGGAGTCAATATATTGAGACTATGACAAATGTTGGTGTTTAGTTCTCGCCGCGGATGGTCTGTACAAACGTGAAATATTCCATCTACCCGATCCATGTGCAGTCATTACCATCGATGGTCAACAGTCCCAAACAACAAAGACTGTCAGAAAGACATTGAACCCATATTGGAACGAAAGCTTCACCGTGTAGGTATTCTCACTCAATAAACTATTGCCAAATACAAGTTCCTGCTGACGTTCATAACAGTACAGTCAAGAGATCCTCCATTATCTCTATTCGACTATTTGATCAGCGCAGGGTGAAGAAACGAGATCAAGGCTTTTTAGGTGTCGTCAACATCCGTGTTAGCGATGTTTTTGATCCAGACTCAGGCGGTCATGGTATGTGTATATGCAATTCATTGATAAATCGACACACTCATACTTCCTTTGAAACAATCCCCCAGAAATGTTGACTTTGACTTTGACGACACCTGATCTTAACCGACCCGTAGAAGGACGCCTTATCCTATACTTCTCATCCAGCCCTAGACAAAGTGTCGGTGCACTGGGGGAAGCGTCTGACCAACAAACTCTCCCGAACGCTGGTCCGAGTACTATTTCAAGTGATGCTGCACCTTCTGGATCGAGATCGTTCATATTCGAGGCCGTAGCCTCTCGAACTGTGCCAACCAACTCGGTACAAGAGCACCCTCGCAGTCTACTATCTGTCCCCATCCCCGATGCTAGTAATGTTCCCCAACCGGGTCCGTCCATCGAAACCATTACATCGGCCACAGCCTCCCCCAGGGCCAGCAGCCCAAACCCGCGGTCCGAGCGACTTCGCCCCTTGCCCAGAATTGATCCACACTCCAGAATAAACAATCCCGATGGCAACACGACTGTGACACCACGACCGCTCAATATACCTCGTGTGAACACAAACCAATCCCGTCGGCATAGTCTCACCAATGATACACTGAGCAGTAATGTGAGCACAGTACGTGCTGAGAGCATTCTTTCGACTACCCCAAGTGTTACATCCAACTTTACACCTCTTCCGAGTGGCTGGGAAGAACGATACACTCCAGAAGGCCGTCCCTACTTTGTGAACCATAACAATCGTACCACGTCATGGAACGACCCTCGCATGCCTGCTGGAACCATGCCTAGACAGAATGTGGTAACTCAACTTCAAGCTGCGTCTCAACTTGGTCCCTTGCCTTCAGGTTGGGAGATGCGTATCACTGCGGCCGGACGTATCTATTTCGTGGATCATAACACCAAGACTACGTCCTGGGACGATCCCCGAGTACCTTCGGCATTGTCTGCGAGTGTGCCTCAGTACAAACGCGACTTCCGAAGGAAGATGATCTACTTTAGGAGTCAGCCCGCTATGCAGACGCAGCGCGGAAATTGTATGCTCAAAGTCAGACGAAACCGTATCTTCGAGGACAGCTACGATGAAATCATGAAGCATACACCGGACGATTTGAGGAGGAAGCTTGTCATTCACTTCGATGGTGAGGAGGGATTGGATTATGGTGGCGTTTCGAGGTATGTTGATAAAGAAACGCATCACTATCTTTTCTAACGTACTCTAGGGAATTCTTCTTCTTGCTCTCACACGAAATATCTAACCCCATCTATTGCTTGTTCGAATACTCTGCTCAAAACAACTACACGCTCCAGATCAACCCTGCATCGGGAGTCAACCCTGAACATCTAGGCTACTTCAGGTTTATCGGGCGATGTCTGGGTCTCAGTGTTTTCCACAAACGATTCTTGGATGCCTACTTTATCTCTGTATTCTACAAGATGATCTTGAGGAAGAAGGTGACCCTCGTGGATCTGGAGAGTTTTGATACTGGATTACACCGTGGTTTGACTTGGATGCTGTAAGTATGATCTACCCATTTCAACGCCAATCTCTGATTTCATCGTTCGCCAGGGATAACGATATCACCGACGTCATTGATGAAACCTTTACCACCACAGAACAGCGGTTCGGAGAGATGGTCACTGTAGAGCTCAAGCCTGGCGGGCACGCCATTCCAGTCACCGAAGAGAATAAGACGGAATATGTCAACCTCCTTGTTGAATACCGCATCTCAACACGCGTCAAGGAGCAGTTCGATGCCTTCATGACCGGTTTCCTGGAACTTATACCTCAGAGCCTCATTGATGTGTTCGACGAACGCGAACTAGAACTACTAATTGGCGGCGTGTCAGAAATCGACGTGTACATCTATCCGTTCATCTTGACATCCTGACGCTGACTATAACCAACTACAGGGACGACTGGAGTAAATACACCGACTATCGTGGCTATGACCCTAACGACGACGTTGTCCAGTGGTTCTGGAAGTGTGTCCGTAGCTGGCCCTCTGAACGAAAGTCCCGTCTTCTTCAGTTTACGACTGGTACATCGCGCATCCCTGTCAATGGTTTCAAAGATCTTCAGGGCTCTGACGGACCCCGGCGGTTTACTATTGAGAGATCCGGTGATACTAAGTCACTGCCTAAAAGCCATACATGCTTCAATAGGATTGATCTACCACCGTATGAAGATTACGAAGCGTTGGAGCATAAACTAACGCTTGCTGTGGAGTACGTCTATTTTCTTCTCGTTTGCTTGAGCCAATATGCTTATCTGTCTCTAGGGAGACCATGGGGTTTGGTCAAGAGTGATGTCTACTAATTTGGTCTCTTATACCCCTGCCCATATATCACCCCCCTCATTCTTAAAACATGACGTGTATGTCGTGTCTGCATTTCGCTCTTCACTCCTTATCATTCCAGTCTTCCACTTGCAATACTTTACTGGTATCCTACTCTCCCATATAATGGACATCGTGACAGCTACGTGTACTGATATTGCATCTCGAACGAATATCATTTAACACTTGAAATTGGAAATCTTATACTCACTAGCAGCCCAGTCTAGCTCTGTGCCGCAATGTTCGACCCATAATCGCGCTACTCTTCGGGTCCGAGTCCAATCGTGGTATGTCCATGATCACCGGTACTATACATTCGAACGACGGTCCATCATTGTAGGCCAGAGTTCGTCTCGATATGTAGCATGTTCACAAGTATTGGTCGCGCCCAATCAGCCACAAGACTCAAAGCGAATAGCCCGTATAAGCCTAATAAATACATATGGCAACTAAAACCTGGTAAGTAGTAGGTATTGAATCATCAGACGTCACCAGTCACCAGTCAACCAATGATATTTCAAATAACCTGGACAGCTTCAATTTGGATCAATTTGGTGTACAGGATGCCTCGTGTTCGGAGTTATCACGAGTTTGGGAATAATACCTCCAATGGCAATAGTAGACTTACCTGCAAACTCAACAGACGTATACTAGATGTACGTCTAGTACCAACTTTCTTCTTTAGTTGATGATTATTTCTCCAGGTTATGCAGGGAATAGACGGCAAGCATCATTAGTGGCATCTGAAATGCGCAGGTATTGAGTTACTTCAGATAGAATTTCGAACTTTGATACGACGGTCATGAGGCAGTGAACTCTCCGAGCTTGACTACATTTGGGCTGAGGAAGAATGACATAGTGTTTCCACGATTGCAAAATCCGCAGCCACGCTGTCTCAATAAATACCCCTTCTCCGCAGAGAAGGTAGCTATTTACGAATATTACTACTCCTTCTCACCGTATGTTGCACCCATGGCGATCCCTTCAATACCCTCAGTTCTTGACCAGGCTGATCAAACATCTCCGGGGTACGCACCCTCCTTGAACTCGCTTTCTAGAGTGGGAACCTTCCGTAGTGGCACAATACGTGGGATTGGGAGTGACAGTGGTCGGGCGTTCCTAGCCTTGGGGGTGTTAGTTCTACGAGGGATGGAGGACCTCGACAATAATATCACTCTGCGTCGGCTGTCGAATGAAATTCGCGAACTCTCCGAATCATTCACTCCGATATCAAGCACCTCGTTACAAACGTTGCTCGATGTTGCACAGTAGGTTAATACCATATACCTTTTCGTCCAACCAACTTACGTTATGTGTGTTGATACGAGATCTTCTTTATGCTCAGAATTCAAACTCTCGAGAATCCGTGTATGGACTCTACTTGTCGCTGTCATGCAAACACGAGTGATTGCAGAAGAAGTGTGGTCGCTCATTTGCACTCGATGGTACCGTGAGGACCAAAGACATCTTTTGCAATTATTGGGTATCTTCAGACTCTCCTTGTGAGTTCTTTTTCTCTCTAATGTGTAACATGAGGCGATATAAAAGTTGGCAATTTCAGAGAGGATGACGAGGACGATACCAGTGCAATACGGCAGGCGTTGATGAAAAATTTGAGAGCCGTTTGCACTTCGCGTGACTCGAGAATCCTCATTTGTAACGCTTGCCAGGTGTTCTCTGCTGTAGTACAACGAGAAGACCCTGCAATGTTATTAGAAGTGTTCAAGCCTGAGTTTGTAGGGCTGGTGACATCGCTAGATTACCTTGCCAACCCAGAGCGATACGGGAGGCTACGAACGATTCCTCCCTCATATCGGAGAGCAGGAAAACAGCTTCTTACTGGGTTTATCTTGATAAACCAGTAACATGAGAGAGATATCTTCTGTCCATCTGTGAGGCTAGGCCTAAGGGAATTCGAAGGGCAGTATTGTATTCATTTAGTAACTATACCCCAAGTCATTCAACTGTACTGTAGAGTAATCACCAATATTTCGCCCATTTTTTGATCACTTTGTGTTGTATATCTCCTATACCAGTACCTATACATCATGTTCTCGTCTTGTAAGACGGAGAGGAGAAGGGTTCAAATTGGTAATTGAGCGATCGATATTTCATTGTTCGCGTCCTACTTCATTTGATTACAGTAGGGCATTGTCATCGCCATGAGATGCCCTGCGGGACCGACGATAGAATAGAAGGTTCAAGGGTGCATCTGCAATGATTTAAGTACACTGCGGTCCTCATAGACGGTGATAAACCGTGATGGTCATGATGTCATCCCATTTTGGTATGAAAACGATGCCTTTGATCAACAACACCAAACAACACCTTCGACCCTCAGATGCTTCCATTTCTGTTTAACAACTACTAATAGGATTTAGAGGTCAAACTTCGATTCAACAATAATGTTTCGGCGATATGCATTGACGTCATTCCGTCGTGGCGGTGTGCGACAATTTGCTGACATTGCCCCAGTCGGTAGGTACTGCCAGCTAACATGAGTTTTAGAAACGTTAACGTGTCATGCTATTTGTAGATGTTCGCAGTCAAATTCTGTCAGAACTAAAGGCTGCGATGAAGGTAACTCGATATCTATACGACTTTTGGTTGCATCTATGTAACGTTACTTTGCTCAGGCTAAGAACACTGTAAAGTCGACCACTATACGTGTAAGCCCATTTACTTCTGACCTCGAGCTCCTCGTACTGACTGTCATTGCTGTCAACAACAGTCGGTTCTGACAGAGGTGTATTCTGTCGATAAACAAAAGTCAGAGCTTATCCCATCGAACAAGATCCAGGATATTATCCGTAAAGCTGTTGACCGAAGGGTCAGTTATGCATCTACTGTTCATTCGAGACCAATTCTCAATTACATCTCTTCAAATTCAGACACAGGTCGCTGAGGAGTATGTGAAAGCCATGCGGCCTGATCTGGCCGAAAAAGAACTCACCGAAGCAGCTGTCCTTGCGGAATTCTTGCCACCTCAACTCTCTGAGGAAGAAATTGATCGCGTTCTTCGGGAGGTGATCGAGCACAAGATCTTTCAGGTGTTAAAAATCCCAAGCAAGCTCTCGGTAAAATCTTCAAGGCATTTTACGCACAGGTTGACAAGTCTGCTATAGGTTCATCTGAATATGTCACTCAGAGGGCGGAAGCTCTTCTTGCAGAAGGCTCTCCGTCATCTTGAGGCAATGTTACGAGTCGACTGTTCACGTGTATATCTTTCGTTATCATGTAGTGCCAATGATACACATCATAATTATCCGAACTGTTTGGAGAGCAAAACGACAAATACAAGGTGCAAGAATAGCTGTCAACGAAGTACTAGTTCGAACCATCAGCCACATCGTTCTCTGCGGGACTGCCTTCATCTACAGACCCTGACAGACTTGCTTCGACCGGAGGTGTTAAAGAAACCTGCCTCGGGATAGGCGCGTCGAGGTCGCTTGAGATAGTGATTCCATCAGTATCGAGAGTCTGGACGCCATTTGCAGTGTCTGCGGAAGGGATTTGAGTGATTGGAGGTTGAGAAGAGCTGCTCTGTACTATTGGCTCAGAGATGCCCGTCGAACTCGACGCCACATTATCTGTACTAGGTGCTTGATCTGTGGCAGGCTGTGATGAAGACCGCGACGCACTAGGCGTAGGAGCGGATCTGGGCAAAACACTTCTCATCCGCGTCAAGTCCTCAACGCATCTCCACACTGCGCCCGAGACGCCTTCAAGCACCCTCAACCTCTCATCAATAGCTTCCCTCGTCAATCTGTCCAGTCTTCCCAGCTGCTCATCTGTCAACGTAGGAGGCAGTTCAGCTAGAGGCGTAGGTTGCTGGTACGGTGGCGGAGGCGGTACATTGGCCAATGGAGAATGTTGATACTGCTGTTGCCGCTGACGAAGCTGTTGCTGGTGTTGAGCCGATTGAGCCAAGGGTCCTGTTGCACCTGCAGGGAAGTTCATTTGGGCGCGAACAGTGGCAGATGACGGAGGTGGAGGGAAACGGTACTGTGGAGGGATAGCTTGAGGGAAAGGGTAACCATAGCCTAGAGGTGCTATCGGACGTGCCGAAAGGTCTGGAGCCGGGATCAGATTAGGAAGATTGTAGCGACCGTGTTGCGCTGGGGGTGAAGCTGCGCCTGTTGTTTGGCTCTGACTCGTAGACGCACCGGCGGGAGCGGGTGAAGTCACAGTAGGTGTAGGTGCATTTGACTGACCGGCCGAGGTGCTTTGCTGCTGACCAGGCGTTGGAGTTGGAGCGGGAGGACTAATAGCACTCGTAGTTGTCTGTGTCTGTGTTGGTGTAGGTATACTCGCTGCTTGCGAACCACCCAAACGCCTCAACGCAGCTTCAGCCGCAGCACTTCTAGGTGAGGGGCCGGTCTCTGCCCTCGGTATCGGCTGAGATTGCTCAGAAGAGACGTTGCTAGTAGCAGCTGACCCATCTGAAGTTGGCTCTTGCGATTCCGTTCTCGGAAGTTGATTAGCTGAAGTGCTCGTAGCAGAATTCGAGGAACCAGGTTGAGTTGGTGCTACTCGAGTTTGTTGTGCCGGTGCTGTTCCTGTGCCCCCACTTGTACCCGCTTGAGCTTGATCGGCTTGTCCGGGAGTAATAGGCCAGGGATGTATCTGCCCACCCGGTCCTTGGAACCCTCTCAGGTGGGGCGGAGGGTTCAAGGGTACGTTCATTGTAAGAGGTGGAGGAGGCTGGTACGGGTTATACAGTGGCGGGTATGGATACGCTCCATGAGGTGGATATAGGTATGGAACTGGATAGGGATAATATCCACCAGCGGGTCCGGGAACTGGTTGTGGAGCTTGAGGTTGTGGAACTTGTTGAGCAACAGGAGTGGGTACTTGCTGACCGGGTTGTCCGGGTTGTCCAGGTTGTACAAGAGGCGGAGGGGGATTCACCCACCATTGATGTGGGGGCATAGCAGGAATTTGGGCGGCAGGAGGTTGGGGAGGTGGAATACCGAAGAATCTCTGCAGCCAACCCTGGGCTTGTGGTTGAAGACCGGGTTGAGGGGCTACACCACCTAAGCCAGGTTGACGTGCGTTGGGCTGAGCTTGTCCGCCTTGGGGTCTGTTCTGATTTTGTTGTGTGTTGGTTTGATTTGTGTTTGTCTCCAAAACAGTGCGACGGCTATGTCATGAGGTACATGAGATTAGCAATTCGAGATGAAAATACAAAATAAACGTACCAAGTAGGACAACTCTGCTGTCTCTCCAACCATGATCTCAAACACTGGAAGTGGAAGACATGTCCACAAGGCAACTTTTTCGGTGTCATATTGGGTCCATCCTCCTGTTGAGTTCTCTCCTCCCTAGGACCTGCAGCGTCTCCATTCGCCTGACCTTGTAGAGTCAGTTCTTCACGACAAATAATACACGTCCGATCTGACATAGCAGTCAACTCTTCTTCCGTCGCGTTCGGGTATCTTCTATCCATGTCACGAGTAGCGTTGTGGTATCGAATTAAAGCACGGAGACGAGTGATGAAAGAGCGAGCGGTAAGATAGACATCTCGGATGATGTTGAGAGGGAGGCCGTAGAAGGTGAGGATGATCATGAAGAATGTTAGATAGGTCGTCAACTTGAGGAAATCTACATCACACCACATGATCAATTACTGAAATCGTAAGATGACCGTGAAGAAACCATACCTGTGACAAGCTCGATGTAGAAGACATACATACTCTTGCTCTCCCATGGTGCGGCATTTTCGCCACCACGACGGGTGGCTCTGCGGTACTCGAAGATATTCAAGAAATATCTAGAGATGGCGTTCAGAGTACTGGCAACCAGAATTGCGTACTGCAGAGACAGTTAGATAATTATTTGACTGGATTGAGGATTAGTGACTTGCCTCTGTAGCGAACAGAACCATTCCACCCACACCATTTATCAACGTGCTTTCAACGGAATATGCGAACATGACGACATCCACAAGGAATAACAAAGAAAACAAGCAGTTCATACGTAGGTGCCAAGTAAACTTAGGCCCAGGATATTGCACCTGTTCCATCTGCATAGAGTTCAGAGAAGTGAAGAGATGTATATATGTTGATGTACATACCGATTCGATGCGATCCGCCATCAACCAGTGGAAACATTTCACAAATAGTAGGAAACCGAACATAAGGAGGAAGGGGATGTCGAACTCATCTCGGAAGATAGTGAACGCAAGTAATGATTCCGTAACGAACATCCATGTCTGGTCGTATAACCGCTATATTGACAATACGTCATAATGAATTGTGCTCTTGGGGAGTAAGAGGCAATTAAACATACCTCGACTTCCCGTGCTTGTAACGGTCCAAAGAAGATCTTTTGTAGTATCTTTCCGCATAGCAGAGAAAATAGGAAGCCGAAATTGGCCAGTATCTTCAAATAAAGCATATAGGTCTTCAAGTACGTAAAGCAAATGTCAGAGTATCACTCACCAACAGACTTCTACCACTTCGCGAGAGATAAATGGCCACAGCATAGAAGTTACTCTGGTTCGACATGCATTAAGTATAGCTCCAAACATGGCACCGGTACTGAAGATTGCATAGAGGATAATTCTGTTCGACGTCATGGCTGCTGTGAGCGGCTGCATCCGTTGTCGAAGGATGTCATTGAAAGGCATGTCTTTGCACGCAGCTTGAGTCAATCCCTAGGTTTGGGTGGCTCTTCAGAGCAAGAGGTGTTCCAGTGTTCAAAGTCCACAGGTTAGTCACGTAGTGCCTGAGTAGCCGAAGATTGAGAATTCAGCTCCTTGCTGCTATCGCTTTTGTACTGCAATAGCCCTCCGGAGTACGAAAGCAGGCTAGGTAGAGTTCCCAGGTAGATTAGAGTGCAGCGTAAGTGCACAAGTGAGAGAAGAACATAGACTTTGCACAATACGATATTGAAGCTGGTCGCTGAGTGAAGACGTGGAACGTCGTGTCTAGAGCGTCCTCCCGCCTTCCTTATTTGGGAGCTCATTCCACTCCCGAGTTCAAAACAGCCGAAGTCATAAATACTAAAATACAAAGGCTAATTGATCCTGTTGGCGTATATACGATGCTAAAGGTATGTCGAGTACTTACGTTGAAACCTCAAGGAATCGAGCGAGATAGGGATTTCGATAACTTATATTTATATTGAGCATCAACCCGAGTAGATGATGTCCAAAGGATAAACCAGTTCAAGAGTACAGCGGACAAAATATATGTATATAGACGATCCAGTCGTAAACAAGGTCAATACATATCTCCCTCGTCAACAACAATAGATTGTGTCCAAAGTTTATACTCACTGACTACTTATCACCCTACCCAACTTGTCGAAAAAATGATGGAGTGGAATTATAAATAAGTTATAGCATCTAGGAGCGAAGACTCCTCAATATTCATCGTGTGCTCGCAGTCGCTCATACACCAAGGCTTCACGCGCGAGACCTTGCAGTGGTATGGTTTCGCTAGTTCAGTTCAGAGCCCAGATGTACGAGTCGAACTCTTCAGGTACTGCCAGTGATTTGCTCTCCCAGTTCGAGCCCGACGCCCGGAAGACTTTATGATTGAAAAGAAGTAGTGAGGATATTTGTTACATATCCTCGAGGACCTTGACAGAGGAGTGATCGTGGTACTGAGGTCCTGTTAATATTTTGATGCGGTCCATACAGTACAGTAGTGTCACCTCCACCCGGCCTCCGTCTTGCGTGTCGTGAAAAACACACACTCGAACTTGAATCCGAGTCGGGAACCATTCCACAAGTACTAACTTGAAGTGTTGTACCAAGCCATCACTGCCACCACTAATAAGTTGTCGTGCCTTATCTAATCAAAAGTACCAGCTTGTATCGGGTAGATAAACTAAAATCGAGCAAGAATCTCCTCTGAGTCTCTCCTCCTCTCCCTCCTCTAAAAATGGGCTGGCTTTTTGGATCTCGTCAAACCGCCGTCTAACGTCTTCAAAGCTTCATAAATAACACGCAATCTCATGTCTATGCAAAACTACGTGTTTTCTATTCTATCCCGACGTGCGGATGAATTCTATCGTGTGGCCTAAATCTGACACACGACTTGCTCTCTTGGCGACCTCCAACGACATGGTTCTATTGAGCAGATCCGATCCCTTTCCAATGTCTCGAAACTTGCTCGTCAAATGTCTTGGCTTTAACGTTAGCGTTCAGACGTTAACGTTCATCGATGACGTCGACAAACGAAATTCAAACAATTCACATGCTTTCATAACCCACTGGCGTCCGGTCTTGCACCGACGGTGATGTCCCTAACGTTATACACCACTCATATTTCATGACCCATGTCATAAGATGTACAGTAAGCCAACCAGTGCCTCTGATCTCACCTAGTTCTAGGACTTCACGCACAAAGGGGCACACTGGATCTTAACAATATTCTTGGCCTATCAGCAATGCGGTGGCACCTGACCACGCTATTTTCGCAGAGGATTGTGGCGTATTTCCCTCGGCACCATTCTTAGAATCAATCACTATAGCTAGCTTCTCTTCGCATCACCAGACCTCGGTTCGCTGTATTATTACCACATATATTGATCCCACGCTCAGGGGATGTCATTGCTACCACTTATATAGAGGCCCGTCGGGGAAGCTTCACGGGTGCACAGAACGTAGACCACCACCATGGTTTACGAGCTCAAACGACAACCCTTCAGGGCTCTTGCCTTGGCTCTAACAGTCCCAGTAACAGCTTTCGTCGTAGTTCCGTTTTGGTGCATCTGGTATATTCCGTCGTTCAATCGTCCAAGGAAAACCTGGAGATGGTGGCAATGCGTGGAGCTGTGTCTTATCCGTAACTTTGCAGATTTAGGACGAGTACCAGAAAAGTATGTGTGTTTATATCTCTACTTGTTAAATAAAACTAAGCACCTTCAACTGTTAGGTTGGGGCCGCTCATCGCTGGCCCGACGGCAGCGGCAAAGGACCCTAAGACCAAATCAGTATGGGTCGATCCCGTCCCTAAATTCATCCTCGGCAACATTAAGAAGTACGCGGAAATCAACAAAGTCGAACCTGCGCGGATACCGGGGTACTGGTATGACCGAAAAGGTCACAGCGTTCCCGTAGGAGAGAAGGCACAAGCAAATGAGAAAGTGCTCTATTACTGTCACGGAGGAGGTTACGTTGCTCTCACAGCCCACCCTAGCGGAATCTACAACTACATGATAAATCGGCTCACCCAGTGTCACTCCGATGTCGAACGCACATTCGCAATCGAATACCGTCTGACAACAGGCCCTCCTGATGCAACAAGCGCAGCATTCCCCGCAGCGCTCATGGATGCATTAGCAGGATATGTCTATCTCATTAAGGAACTTGGTTTTAAGCCCGAGAACATCATCGTCGGGGGTGATTCAGCGGGAGCGAACCTCGCTTTGGCACTCGTGCGGTATCTCGTTGAATTAGGACGTACTCCAGAGACCCCGGAGCCTATTCCTATCCCATCAGGCCTGCTCCTCATATCTCCATGGTGTGACCTCGGAACCTCTCATGAAACTCCTACAGGTTCCTACAAGGCCAATGCACCCTCCGACTATCTCTTACCTTCCGACAGCGGTTTGCTGTTACATGCACGGAAACTTTTCATCAAAGACCTCGGTTTCCCCTTCGCAGGCGACTCCAATCCATATATTTCTTCCGGTTCAGCTCATCCCGAAATGTCTGGGATCTCCTTCAAGGAGTTCCCAAAGACGCTGATCACTTGTGGTGGAGGGGAGACATTGTATGACATGATCTATACGTTGAAAAATAAGATGGTGGGCGAATTGGGTGCGGAGTGGGTAAAGTTTGTTGAGGGAAAGGATGCGCCTCACGATTTCCTTCTGCTCCAGTCTTGGGACGTTGTGTCTGATCCTGTTTACGAGGTAATCGGGGAATGGATGGAGGCATTGTGATTTCTTGAATCTTGTACTTGTATCTTCCTGTCGATCTATACATACTTACGGTCATTCAAATTCTCAATTCGGAGTCCGTGATTCATTTGAAAAGCAGGGTGGCTCGACCGTCACTCGCAGACTCCGTCTCCCAGTTCGAGACGTAATGCATCCATCAGATCATTTCTGGTCGATAGGCAATTTCATCGCATTCCCAAAATAGACTAGATCTTGCACTTCATATTTTGGGCGGTACAACTTCATGATAATTTCGATAATTTCTCGCTCGAGCTGTCAAGCAAGAGAAATATCGCTGATGGTTTTCACAATCTCGCATGCTCAACAAGTCTTACAGTGCCTGGTGTAATATGTACACCACTGTTCTTCCCAGCACGACAAATGATGATATGAAACGCTGTACAGACACAGTTCATTTGATGAACAACCGCCGGGGCACCACTGACGGAGCGCAATGTTGATAGAGGTTCTGTGTCTTGGTCCGCGACCATCACATTCTCTACGACCCTTTCGTTCCCTTCTTTCTTTCTTCTTTTCGTTCTCGGGCTGGATCCCATTTTATTTTTGTTTTACGACCCTTAGCTTTTCACGACACTTCTCTCTTGTGCACACGACCTTGGTCTTGCGGCCCTAGCTCGCCTTCTGGTATAACTGGCTTGACTGGAACTGAGACGACACCAACTTACGACAAATGTCTAACACGACTGTTATAATTACCAAACTTCCTAATGGCGAGGACTTTCTGTTGAGGGTTGGATATGGAGCATCAGAGTCCGAAGGTGTTATTGTGAGTATCACATATATTTTAGCTTGAACTCACATTGTTGAGCCCTTCAAGACCCTTGTAGTGATTTCCATGATTTCCATGACAGCAGTTGTCGGATTGTTAAGCTGCATAGCGGTATGTTCCTCCCTCCGAGTGAGGCACTAGTTATAACCCGGAATATGGTACAGGTCTCTGCTTGGAATACTCGCAAATCCGTGAACCCAAACATGTTTGTTCGAAGCCATGCCGCAGCATACCTCTTATCCTTACTAATCTGTGACCTTATGCAAGGTACGGGTTAGCTTTTGAAAGATATCGTACTTCGAACTAAGCCGTTTTCCACAGCCATAGGGTCAATAATGAACATTGAATGGATTCGGAAGGATTACGTAGAGTTTGGTGACACTTGTGTTGCCCAAGGTATATATCAATTGCTTTCAAAACTACGTCTGCAGCTGACGGTGAATATAAAGGTGTTGTAAAGCATGTCGCCGATGTCGGAACTGCAGTTTGGTAAGTGCAATAAAGTGCAAATGCCTAAGTTACACGACTGACCAGTTCTGTAGGTCATTGGTACGTTTATGACAGGACGTCCGCGTTCGTGAACCAATCTAAATTACCGTTGCCTCAGATTATTGCTCTGCACACTTTCTGGATTCTGTTCCTGCGATTGGAGACAAGGAGATATATCCTCATTTCGACGCTTGTGGGTGGATGGTCTGCCATCGGTGCGGTTGTTATTGCGGGTCCAGCATCGTTAAATACTGGTCATAATGGACCATTCTGTGCGTTTTTCATAGTTCCTGATTATGTCTTGGTATCGCTAACATTGACTCAGTTGGAATCTCTGGCTATTGGTGTTGGATTTCCGAACACTACGTCGTCCCTCGCATCACGTAAGTTTATGACGTCTGGTCAGTTCCTTTTCTAAACTAAACGATATTTTACAGGTTGGACTACCTTTTTGTAAGCGCAACTCCCGAATGTGATTGGTTCTTGAAGCTTATCATCCGAATCTAGATGTTCGTATCGGCCTTCTTCAGCTTCATCCTTTACTTGATGATCTTCTTCCGTCTTCGAGGGAACATTGTTCCGAAGGGATGGAGGCTGAAGTTCCGGAGACGGAAGGTCTTCCCTTCCCAAGCAGAGACAACAGACAGTTCGATCATCGCCGTGGCCAAGATGATGCTTCTTTATCCAGTGGGTAGTTTGTTTACCTCAATGGGATCTCTGTTTGACAGAATGTTATATAATAGATCGCATACACGATCATGATTCTGCCCATTGCAGTTTGCCGATTTGCCGATTGGACTGGTCACGAAATTCCTTTCGCCGTTACCATCTTTAGGTATGTATCTGTTGGAACCATTGATAGGGACGACCTGGTCTGACAATCTTGTTCTAGTGACTCCATCTTCCTGTTATCGGGTAAGTATTTACGATATGCATCTTTGTTTACCGCCTAACATATCTCACAGGTCTCGTCAATGTTATCCTCTTCACAACGACTCGCCGAGTTCTCCCTCAACACAGCGTCATTCCTCATCGATTCTCTCGCAGCTTGAAATCGCAGAGCACCTCCTCCGCGGGGTCTAAGACACTCATTGACGAAGATATAGACCTGGAGAAGTCAAAGGATAAATTCCAACCCACGTATATCGACCACGACAATGAGAACTGGGCAGGGAAGGGTACGAATATGTTCAAGACCGTGGATAGTCCGGACGATGACGGGCGGTCGGATTATTCTTATCCAAGTCGCTCGAACTCACTCCCCACGACGGACCCTGTGCAGATGCCGGTTCCTCAACACAACCACAATCAACATGATCAGTATGATCAGTATCCTCACCCTCCTGGTGTACCACGACACTCTCCCGGGGAAGATCGATTCGAACGCGTGTCGTTAGACAGTTCGAGTGCGACTTCTTCGCCGAGATTCGAGCATCATCATGAAGGACATGATCATGATAGATCTGAACCCGAGAGCCCGTTAGTGGCAACTGATTATATTCTTCGTAGTCCAAGCTCCGCAGGATCGAAGTTGTAGAACAATGTCATAGTATTTTTATTTCATTGGATAGGTTTACCTGCATGTATGCAAGATACTTCAAATTGCGTGACGATCTCTTAGATCTGAGAGGGTTGGAAATCAAACTAACGTACTTATTTGAGGCAGTGAGAAGGCACGGTACTGTATCCTGTTGTTTGACCTTATTTCTGTTGGTACATTTCCTGTATGGTCTCAGGTTTATTCCTGGTTAGTTATGCATGCGTTTACTGCACATGAATGGGATTCCAACTGATCGCTCCTTCATCACCACAGTCCAAAGCATCCAGACGCTTCATATCGTCCTCGTCCAATGCAAAGTCATAGACTTGACTATTGGAGAGAATCCGAGCAGGATTCGAAGAGCGAACGAGAGGGATGAGACTCGAGACGATCGACCGTATTGTTAGGATTTGGAGAAATAAGAAGAAAGGAATTATTGGACTCACCCGTGTTGGAGAGACCATCGGAGAAGAACCTGAGCGGGCTCCTTGTTGTGCTATTTAGATTACGTTAGCTTTACGATGCGTGTCTAGTAGTTGAATGAAGTCTGTTCACCTTCTTTGCGATATCAACAATTACAGGGTCATCCATTTTGCCACGAATAATTGGACAGTATGCTTCCACTGCAATGTCGTGTTTGCGGCAATACTCCACAATCGGCTTCTGCTGACAGAATGGTTGAAGCTAATGACAAGAATAAATAGTCCGTTTGGAGCAAAATAGGTGAAACGTCGCTGACCTCAATCTGATTAACGGAAGGGATCTCCAAACCAGCTTCCCGAATTTCTTCAAGATGATGAATATTGCTAGATGCAATAGAGTTAAAACTTGACAAGTTTTTTAAGACATTGAAAGTAGCGTACTAGTTGGAGACTCCTGCGGAGCGAATTTTCCCTAACTTCTTAGCCTCTAGAAGAGCTCTCCAAAGTTTGAGTCGGGTTTCCTTTCCCGGTGGAGGACTATGGATCAGGTAAAGGTCAATGTATTCTTCGACAAAAAAACATGTTAAATTATGCGAATAATGCTGGCCATGGAGACAGACATACCGAACTGAAAGGCTGCGAGGGAGGCATCGATGCTAGCGGTAGGATCTCCATCCTCAGGGACTTTGCTCGCTGGAAAGCAAGATGCGTGAATAGGTCACTACAAACCGATATATGTGACACTGTTGTGAACGTACTGATGTACACGTCCTCCCGTTTGATCCCACTCTTTCGCAGAGCTTGTCCTACTTCACGCTCGTTCCTATACAGCTGTGCGGAGTCGATATGTCTGAATATAGCTATTTGTATGTGGACGCTCGCGGGAACACTGGCTTAGACACACCTATATCCGACTTTGAAAGCCTCGAGTACGCCTGGTACTGTTAATTCCAGCGGGTCCTCGACTTTGCCGTAGCCGTACGCGACACCAAAACCGAACCGAGGAATTTCATAGCCTACGTGTTGAGGGTAAATGAGTATTGTTCAATCCAAATCCGATCGCGTTCGCCGACGTACCTGAATTGAGCTTCACAGTGGATTCAATGGTCAAGGTCTCAGCCATGGCGAGAATCGAAGGAAAGTCTGCGGCAAAATAAGGGATGGGTGAAGGACGATGTCTGTTGGGATCGTACTGTCTTTATTCCCATGAGTCTTTTATCTGTTACGGTAAGGCTCATCGGACAAGCGATGGGTCCCGCTTATCAATCTCATCGTTCGACGTAATATGTACCGAGCAAGGTGCGGACGTGGAGGGTTGTTTGTATTCCTGGAAGTAGCTAGACCAATAAGTTCAGGCGCGGATAGAATACCTGTGTTGCCAGTGCTCGGAGCAGATGTAGTTGTCCTATCGTAACTTGACCGTGACGAACAAAATGATATATGGTCCAGTAGTGCCGAACTAATTATGTTGTTCTATATGATAAGATGAAGATTTGTTCAAACACGTCTTCATTCATGGGTTTACCTTCCACTGAAGGTAATAACATCTTCAGATTAGTTGTGTAATATACGTCACCAATACCTGAAAAAGTTACTTCTGAGTTCTACAAGGTTTTGATCCTGGTGGTAGAGAAGGCTTCGGCTGCCGCATAGACACGACCACGTGCAGGATATCGTCATAGGCTCGCGCGATCAGAATTGCCCATGCGAACTAAGGATAAGGTAGAGAGGCCTTAAGCTTTGTTCCCAACGGCCATGTCGTCCTCTACAAATACAGGGGAGCAAGCACCCTTGCTTGGTGATGGACCTTCTCTCAACTCACAGGACAGAGCAAAACGCCAGACCCCAGCAGCCAGAGTCACTATTTATGGCTCCTTGACGCTTCTATTTGTCGTGGCTCTAATTTTGGGAATCGTCTTCTGGGAGAAACTTGGCGGATTTGTAGGTAATTTACCAAAGGATCCGGAGAAGGCGGCCAAGAGGTTACTAGACGTTGCACCGATCATTGTGAGTGAATCCCTCTGCATCAAATCAAGCAAAGTCTGAAATTACCTACAGGATGGTCACATCGGTATAACAAATCATTATATTCTTTAGTGTTGTGTAATGACATCATAACCATTTAGATCTTCCTATCCTTGCTCGTTGGGCATTCAGGAATAATGCAACTGCCATTGATCTCGAAGGTGATTTGTACGGGCATGTTGATATCCCCCGTTTGAGGAAGGGTCAGGTTGGCGGGTTCTTCTGGTCAGTCAACAGTCTGTACAATGTTGGTTGACTGACTAACTTCCGCATCGTTCTAGGTCAGTCTATGTCGGATGTCCTGATGACGAGGCTGCCGGTGAGGACTACATAAATGCAACATGGCGTGTCCGGTAAGTTCTGTCTATCTTTGAGTCACGCGGGTTAAACAGTGTGTGTTTGTTATCCAGAGACACGCTCGAGCAGATTGATATTGCGAGGGAGCTCATTCGTAAATACCCTCAGGTTTGTTTTATTTTCTCATATTATACATTACTGTTCTCAATCTAGCCTCGTAGACTTTCGAGCTCAGTAAGACCTCTAACGAAATCAAGTCTGCTATCAAACTCGGCAAAGTTGCTAGTCTCCTTGGCGTAGAGGGCGGACACCAACTTGGAAACTCCCTTTCCGTATTGCGACAATATTACGAGCTTGGTGTCCGTTATGTTACTTTGACCCATACTTGTCACAACGCGTTCGCAGATTCATGTGGTTACGTGCCTGGCATCAAACCCAGATGGAATGGTCTGAGGTACGTACTTTCTGGCCTAAGTTCTTTTATCTTTGTCGAATACAACTGCTTCCGATAGCCCACTCGGAAAGACTTTGATCGAGGAGATGAACCGGATCGGTATGCTCGTCGATTTGAGTCACACCTCGGATGAGACTGCACGTCAAGCCCTTAAGTTGAGCAAGGTTTGTGCTCTGAAGCCAAGCAATCGAATGAGTTTCCCCATTTCTAACAATACTCACTCATAGGCCCCCGTCATCTGGTCCCACTCTTCTTCTCGTGCCGTTCACGACCACCCTCGCAATGTTCCCGATGATGTCCTTGCTCTCGTTGGTACCGAAGACAACAAGACGGACGCCGTTGTCATGGTCAACTTCGCTCCGGCATTCGTAGCAGATGATGGAAAAGCAGACCTTGAGGCCGTTGCTGACCATGTTGAGCATATTGCCTCTATCACGGGAAAGAAACAGTATGAACTCTTCTTGAATTGATTGCAAAGAGCAGACATACTGACTGTACCTTGTGATTTTCAATAGTGTCGGAATAGGTAGCGACTTTGACGGTATCGAGTCTGTACCGAAAGGACTAGAGGACGTCTCAAAATACCCTGCTCTCGTACGTCCTGTCTTTTCGCATCATTTGTCCAATTATCTCAAGCTTTTCTCCCTCCTAGATCGCCGAGCTTTACCGCCGTGGTTGGACACGCTTCGAACTCTCCGGTCTGACTGGAAGGAATCTTCTTCGTGTTATGGCCGGAGCTGAGCGTGTGGCCAAAGACTTGCAGTCTGTTGGAACAGAACCAAAGTACGATATATACACAAAGAGGAATGATTTGTAACGATACCATACGTTAACATTTGCGACTTGCACGAGCTTTTGGGGTTCATGTCTGTTATGGCTTGACTTTATATGCTATCCGTATGATTGTATCTCAGCTTGCTCATACCACATAGTGTGACCAACGACTTTTCTTTCATAATTTCCTAACAGTGCGTGATATACCGTAGTCGTTGCGAAGCGGGACTTAAAAATGATTCCCATTAGCCGACTTGAACGACTGACCTCGTCATGACTAATACTAGTGACGCGCTCTACCAGCTGAGCTAAACGGGATTACAGGAAAGTCTCTCCATAACAGCCATAATCACGGAGGAATACAATGCAGATTTTCATGTTACAATATTTGGGTGGTCTTCTCCAAGACCAGTCTCCGTTGCTGACCACATACTACCGGATGAAAGTCGATCCGAACCCAGTATATACTCCAAAACGGACGCTAGAAACTTGTGCCACGGCTTGATGACGTCACCAGTTCTGGCAAAACGGGCGCTTACCAGCTCAGTATATGAGTCGCAAAACCTTTGCTGGCAACATTTCCAAGCGTATACGTAGCTCCGACTTGCCTTCCAGTGCTTAGCGCTTGACTCAACTGGAGTCTTGCTTAGGATAAGTTCTGCTTAAACTTACTGATCAAGATATCATATGTCCCAACGAAAGACTCTTCTGAAGTCCGTTACTGTCTTTTTTAAAGCAATTTCACGGATCAGGGTCAATCTAGCTTTCTCGCTCGCTGGGTCGCGAATCACCTTACGCCTAGTTCTGACTTCACTGCTCAGATGAGCTCTAACGAGATACAATAATCCTCTTGCTCGATTCGACATACAAGCCTTTTCGTATTATGTTATAAGCCGTTCTACTTCAAGTTGATCGCTCGACTTCGCTGCTTGTACTACGGACAATGGTTCAAGAGAGTCTTGTGCTGCTAGTATGGATGCAAGGTGCGTAACGTACTGACATCGTTAACTCTCGCGTTCGGGTTAGCAGTGAATATGCCATGTACTTAGGTTCCTTTTTGCCATGTTCATTGTTCATAGTCTATGCACGATTTGGACAAGGAAAAATAAGATGTCACCCAGAACGTACGTGATTTCTTTCTATAAATGACGTGCAACTCTTCTGTAGGTCTCGGTATACGTGAATTATATCCAGACTTGCAACACACGGCCGTCGAATTCTGTCCGCCACTCGGCCATGCTACACAGGCCACGTTGTATCCCTATAGGGTAGGAGCGATAGTCTGTGGCAAGAAATAGCACCTATTATGTCCTGCATAACCGCTCCTCCGTCAAATCCTTTTAGCCCAGCCACTCCTGACAAAAGTCTCGATCACCACTACCACAAATGGTGTTCCTACTCGCCGACCGCCACTCGGCAACGTCCTCCTTCCAGCTCTTGCCTTTCTGAGTACCCATTTCTGTATGGTCCTCTTTGGTTACTATCCCACAGCAATCGTCGAGTGGCACTCCCTACCAAGAGGCAATCCAGAGAGTCGTTGGGCCAGGTATTTAAGGGTGACCATGTAGAGGGCTGTAGGGCTCATCTTTCGGCCTCACAGCTCTCTCCAGAGTCCCTTTCATCCCCACATCCCTCCCTCCCCCTCCACTCTCGTCCTCCCCGACCCTCAGAACACCCCTCCTGTTGAACAATGCCTGCCAGACGCTCGACCAAGGACCACATGGCACATGGCTGCACCCCGGCCGGTTTAGGGAATGACCCCGTACGCTACCGACCGCAGGCCTGTTGCCACTGGCTGTGAACCAACACTGATGTCTCCCCTTCTCGTTAATCTTACAGGCTCTCGAACCGACAAAATGTAAGATCTGCTCAAAGAAATATGCCATAGGGGTCATGGTAAAACACGTACGCGATCGGCATAGTGTTAGAAAGACGAGGCCAGACGGGTAAGTGGTTCACGTTTATCGTATTGACAGAGACTGATATCGTTTACAGTAATCTACGATATAAATGCCCATGTCCCTCTTGCAAAGCCAGAGATGATGGCGGCGAATGGTTTAGTACCCCTCGTTTCAATACTCATTACAAAAACTAGTATGTTGTCTCTCCATTGTCCCGACTTGAACGATACTAAACGCCGTTTACAGTGCTGGAATAAAGGATTGTTTCTGCTCTCTCTGCCCATGGAAGAGCGCCCATTCTTCCGCTCTCACTAGACATAAGACGAAGGAACACGAAGGACAATACACGCCGAAGAACGTAGGATGCCGGGTCAAGATGCTCAGGGAAGCCAAAGAGGAGCAAGAGGATATTATTCCCCCTGCTGTGGCCGCGACGGAGGCTTGTAATGGTCTCGTTAATGACGCTCTCAACTTTGCATTTTCCCTCCCAGCGCACGACTCTTGCCCCATGGCATCAGGTTCCAACGTCACTCTGGATTATACCCATCTCATCCCAGACTACATCAGCGTCCCGGCAGCCCCATTTACTACACCAGCATCGTCGCTTCCCCAATACGAGAACACTGACGGCATGTCGTACAATGGCTACGGATACCCCAACTCATACGACCACTCTGTTACAGACTTTGGATACCAGGCAGATGAGCAGTCGTGGTCAGGCGAGACCTCGAGCTTGTTTGAGGGCCATTCCTCTGATAGTGGAGAATCATCGCAGTTTAGCCAATCTTCCGCTAATGACTATGCTCAGTGGTCGCTGAGTGATTTCGCTTGGTCTTTGTACCCTGGGTCGACGTCCTCCCCGGAATCTTCGGAATGGTGATCTCTTTCGGATACTGTATTACTAGACTTTCTCGCTTCCTCTTGGATCTCTTGGTTGTATCACTTGGTTATATCTCATCGTACATTTGTATCGCTAGCATCTTCAACATCGTTATTCTTCTTTTCGTTTTTCTGTACTATTGTTTTCCGGGAATAAAAACATACTGATATACATCACTACTTCTTTCAAAGGAAGTACACTCAACTGGGCTGACGACACTCACCGCTTCTGACTCTCTACCCTCGCATGAAAATCGCGAAAGATTATTTTGTTATGCAACAAAATGATAGTTAGCTTCATAGCTTCACCACATTTGGGTCACCTGCGTGCTCTCCGCGATATCCAACGCATCAACATAACTTCTCGAAAGTACATAATATGTCACAATAGCCCAAATTATCCATTACATTGCCAGGTCCGCGAAGAATACCTACTCACGTACCCATTCCCATCGCTAAGCCAACAATGGCGTAGACGTTTGCAGCAACAACGACGATGAAAATGAGAGCACCCACTGCAACGACAACTTTGTTATTGGCGAAACTAATCACCTCACTGTCAACAGCCTCCACGTCCAGCCCCTGTGCCTGTATCGAAGAAGCTTCAATCGGTGGAAGATCTAGAGCTCTCCGACGCCTTTCGGTAAGTTGAATTGGTGAGGATTTGGCTGACATGACCGTCTTTGACGATGTTAACCAGAGGAGAGGGAAGATGATAAAAGGTAAAACAATAGACAATGCCACTTGTGAGGCAACGAGGAGGGTGTCAACCCCTGATCGACCGACGGAAATCGCAACCACCATCGAAGGGATCAATCCTAGGCATCGAGTAATCAATCGTCGAAGGATGGGCTAACAGAATATATTCATTCAAAGGATCCGTTAGGACGCGGATAAGGGTCACTGGTACTTACCGATATTCTCCAGCGTAAGAAGCCTTCAGAGACTGTCTGTCCGGCCATTGTAGCTATAATGGATGAGCTCTGACCGGATGCAAGAAGTGCAAGCGCAAATAGAGTGGCAGCGGCTACATATAAGGTCGCATCATTGATTTCATTGTATCCCAAATAATCCGACGTACGTTGACCAACAAGATCTCTTAATAAATCATAGGCATCGAAGAGACTGGCTGGCCCACCCGACCCTGCACCAGATCCGTAAAAGAAGACTGCACTTGCGAGAATCAGGATCCTGGGTGAATATCCGTATCGTGTTAGTGCAAGCACGGTTCTTTCACGTAGCACACCCACAAAGCATTGATGACCACAGCAAGTCCAAGGAGACTTACGGCCATATCGATCGTCCCATGATATATGTGTGCACGCACAACATCGAGAGGTCTGTTGTCCCGCTCGGCATGAGTTGTTGGCTCATTAGTGAACTTTTCGATGGGGATAATCCGGAAGGCAGACAAGGCCGCAGCTTTGAAATGATGAAAAGCGCGGCGGAGTCGCTGCCATCCCGAGACTTTTCCTGCTGTGCTAGCGAGAGCCGATTGGGAGGAGGCTGCAGAAGTAGCAGTGGATAGTGATTTATGGGACTCTGTGTCGGAAGTGATACGATCTTGAGTAGCCAATGCAGAACCAAGGAACAGACTGTGAGGCATCACGGTAGCCCCTATTATTCCAATGGCTAAACAGGCGACCATAAGTATACGACGGACATAAGATGAGGAACTTGCATACATGTGTATAGAGCTCCAGATTTGAATAGAGAGTCCGAGGGTACGAAACCGTCAAATGCCTGACCCCATTGGACACCTACTTTGGAAATGATGATACACATGCATATCAACACGGTGAAGACCTGAAATTCATGGTAATCCATGAGAAGAATGGTCGATGATGTGCTTGTCGGATCCACCTACCAATGCAGCTATGAACAATTCGAAAGGACGGACAGGCTGCCCACCCAAAGGATCACCAAGACCCAACAGTAATAGAACATCTGACGCTGTGAGAAGTACACCAGCCCACAAAGGTAGACGTGGGAACAGGAGACAGAGTGCAATAGCAGACCCTAGCAACTCGGCGAGATCGGTGCTAATAATTGCAATCTCCGAAAGGACGTATAGTGGGTAGAGGAGTAGCCACCGATACAGGCGAGGGTGATTGGGACGATTGTACAGCAATAAACGGCAGTGAGTTGCTAAATCTAAACACACTGTTAGAATAGATCAAGATGACATCGATGAGATATTCTACCTAGACCAGTTACACACCCTAATCGTGAGGCGAGAATCTATGCAAAGGGGGCTCTAGTCAGCAGATCGTCGAACAATGACAAACTAGGTCACTTACCTGCAGAAAAACTGCAAAGAGACCTGCAAGTAAAACGACGAAAAGTAGCTTGTATCCGAATTGTGAACCGGCTTGCAAGTCTACGCCCCAGTTTCCTCTGGAGAGTAACATTAGAGGATTACTAAATTAATCCCTGCATTACAACAAGAAATGACGAGAAACTTACGGGTCAAAGTATGCGACAGCACATATGATACCTACACCAGTATGTTTCATGATGTGGTTCACTACTACTCGACCTGTCTGTCGAATCCGAGTACGAGTTCTGTCACCTGAAGGCTGTTGGGCATTACGGGCAGAGTTTAGTCGGTCTGTTGGCAGGCCGCACATTGTGGGGGATGAGGAAGATGAGATGGGGCTCCAGCTCCCATTAAGAGGGTAAGGGCAAAACCCAGGACAGCGGACGGTGAGGAACGACACTGTGGTACAGTAGAACAATACTCCGGGTCTGTACTAAATTCTCGTTCGTCCGCGTCCTCTAGTTCGTTTTGTTACATTCTAAGTCAACTAGATGCAGTGAGTGTAAGCGATATTTGAGTCAGTGGGAAAATCTGTTTTTACAAATAGATATGTACTGGAGTTGAGTGTGGTACCACAACCCACAACAACGGTGTGCCAAGTAGAAACCAAACTAACGAAGGCGCCCACTGACACGCATCTCAAAACAAATTGAGAACGGACATTCGTCCGCCTGGGTCCTGGGCTCATCATGGTTCATCAAATGTCCAGAAGACTAGCATGACCCTTCAGCCGGGTCTCGAGTGTGGTGTTCGTTGGTGATGACGGTTTCTAGGTGGACAATTGCCACCATTCCGTCGGATAATGTACGCGCGTAGTAGAACGTGGATGATCTTAGGCCTCAAGACCACTACGCCGAAGAGAAAGCTTCAACGAGATGCAATTCACAATTCTTCGTACATGCTTTGAAGCGGAGATTATCGTGGTAGAAGAGCAAGCAAAGAAGTTGCGAACCAAGAATACGTTATTGTGACATGTCTTCGTAAGCATGTATCGAGTGATATTCCGTACATCTGGAGCAATAGTGCATGAGGCCTTGAGGCGTCGTCCATTGATAGTGAACGGTCTTATGACGGAAACAGCTTAGACCTTCCGTAGAAAATCTGATTACGTGCAGCGCCTTCCAAACCTGATGCATGCCTCCCAACCATGACGCATCCGTAGTTGATCGACGATACGGCAGGCTTCAGGTTCATACGCTGAGGAGCAATCTTGCAATAGTATAAATGAAGACTAGCCGACTATCCTTGACATTTGGATTTGTATGGCCAACATAATTCAGGGCCTCTGGATTGAGGCCACAAATCTTTTTGAAAATCTAAGGTTGAGGAACTGCAAGGTTAGGCTGTGGTCTGAGACACGACACCCGCAACGTCCGGGAATTTTTGAGGTGCTTGAAGCTGAAACCAAGTCAATAAACGTTGGAATTCCGAGCATCACCGATGACCGCATTCTAATCCCTAAGTACGCACTTTTTACATGAATATTGATGTGTACGATAGAATCGTTCAAGATGAAGGAAGTTGGCAAAAGACCGCTGCCCCAAGTCAACCAGCGGATATTACTGCTTACTAACATCGCATCACGCAGACAGACACTAATCTTATCAAGGGCTCCCAGTAGATCTTATCTTTTATCGCGTGGCACTTCAACTTCAAGTTGACGCGAGCTTCAAATTGAACTTACGAAGTTCAAGGTGAACCGCCTCGAAGTTGGGCCTGAATTTTGAAAGAATGGTATGCTTGAATGTCTGTATAGACAATATCGTACCTGTCCCTGAACCATTACAAGGTATGTTTAAATTTGGCTCTGTCTTTGGGGCTTCTGCCGAGATTCTAACAGGAAACCAGAATTAGATGAATTTGAACTTTAGATCAAGTTCAAGCCTTTGTCAGGGGAACTTAGTACTTGAGTCTAGTCCCCATAGATTAAACTCAACTCAGACGCCTTCCGAGACGTAGGTTCGTCACCTGTGCAAACCATCCGCCCTCAGCCGGATGGCATCTCGCCCAAGGAGCAGCATATGAAACATAGATTAGCGGTCAATGGGGCGATGTCATTTAGCACCTACCCCAAGCCTACATGCATCATATATTCCGAGGCGCAAGGGGAAGCGGAGCTTGTGTTCTTTTTTCTCCCCTTCTTGCTTCTTTTCTGTTGTTCTTGTGTATTGAGGCGTGGAATAGCCACCATGTCTACGACGGGCGGGTTGTATCTTGATCAAAGCTCCTTCTTGGACATCATGCAATCTCAAGGCAATGCTCGAAGTGGAAGTTCGTACCTTCCTCGACTCTTCTGATGATGATTTGATGTCAACCTGAAACTGCAGTCGCCGCCCTTTCTTTTCTCGTATGGGACATCTTGATTTCGTTGGGGGAAGAGGTTCGATGATATTAAATTGAATTTCATCATGCTACTTACTGACTCTTACCGAACTCTTTGTAGGTGGAGTATATATGGCTGTATGTAATGAGCTCGTCGACTATTTCACGGGTCACTAACGCAAATGTATAGGACGCCATGGGCACCTCTTAAACTCCTCTTCTTTTTCACGCGCTACTACTCCCTCATCGTCTTAACGTGCGTTTCACAGCCTTCTCAGGCTATAAGTCCCAACCCATAACTCTCATTTTGGATAGGATCCTCAACTCGCGTACACTCACATGCAAGCAATGGATTGTGATCGAGGCTACGTCTGCGGTAGTCTTAGAACTCGCGGTAGAGATTCTATTGATCCTTCGAAGTGAGTGCCTCTTCACCATGAGCATAGATTATTATGCTCACAAACATTGTTCTGTAGTATATGCTATGTATTCGGAACGCAAGTACATCCTCAGAACGGTTGTCGGACTTTTGGTAGTTCAGATTATAATTATGATCACGACCATTGCAGTTAGCATGCCGAGGGTGACAACAACGCCGAATTGCATCGGAACTGTTATACCCGTTGAAATGGTAGCATATAGGTGAGTTTGATAAGGTCCAGCATGCCTTAGTCGCAGCTAACTTCTTTCTTTGTAGCGTCACTTCGATCCTATACGAAGCATTCTTATTTATTTTGGCCATCGTCAAGTTTCGTTCAGCGTCGAAAATCGGGTTGGCCAAGATTTCTTTGCTCAGAGTTCTGGTTCGCGATAACATGTGGACCTTCCTGGCTATTTTGGGTAACCCTTCTTCGTGGCGTGCTAGTGATTTAAAGAGACTTATGATATGAATATAGTTGTTATGATCATGAACACCGTCCTGTTCACTATCGCTCCGGCAACACTAGCAGCAATAGGCTTCCCGTATGCATCCCGTTTCTTATTCGAGTACTCGGGCTTACATATGTTCTCTGTTTCAGATGGGCTTTAGCAACTCTGGGTGCATTGGTACTATATTTTCCTTCCGTCATCCCCCCCAGTCAACCTAACGTTTTGTTCCCCAGGGACCTCGCCTTATGCTTAACGTGCGCCGAGAGCACAAACGATGGAGCTTAAGTTCTCACACGAATGGTTCCTCAATCTCGTTCGTACATTACACACCTCTACGGAATATTCAAGGATGGGTTCCTGACTAAATATACTTCGTTTTGTCTTTTAAGGGGTTCGAAAACTGCGAATTCTCAGGTAGAACTTCTGAGGAAACAGCAGAGACGGTCTCGGCCTGCATCCACGGGAAACTAGGACCCGACGGGCCAGCGCGTCGCGCAAGGAGATTTCAAGATATCGACAAAGTCCCCGTATGGCTGTACTTGTAAGATGTCGTCAT
The DNA here is from genome assembly GCA_038087015.1 of Cerrena zonata. Lineage (NCBI taxonomy): Eukaryota > Fungi > Basidiomycota > Agaricomycetes > Polyporales > Cerrenaceae > Cerrena > Cerrena zonata. Next base: position 611,751 of record JASBNA010000021.1, read on the forward strand.
ACCGCTCATTACACTGGACGCTGATGTTGTTGCGCTTTTATGATCAGTGATTAAATAAGTTATTCTGCGTTCTATTATTATATGTAACTTGAACCATAGTTCTACTTAACTTTCTCTTCCCTCCTCTTGTATCGCAGCGTCACGAAATGTAAATTCTCATTTATATTTAGAGAATTATATCAGGGTACATCGAGAGAAGATTATATAGAAGCAGGGGAGCATACAAAATGACAACGATGAGGAGAGGGAAAGGGAATAGACAGATTGTGCTAGCGATACATTACCTATGGCAGTGATGAGAGGGTATGAACCTATGATGAAACGAGATGGGAATGGAGAACAGCAAATGAATGGTCCAAAATAACAGTACAAGAAATAGAAAGATGGGGGCGGGAACTTTAACAGGGTGAAAGCCATCAGGGAGATCAACTCAAGATGTACCCAGTCCCGGAGGGATAATCAGGGGTGGCGTGGCCTATTTAACAAGGCATGCGCGCTTTAAAGTTGGAGGTTGGCGACGAAATGACGACCGCGGGCATGTACGAGACTGATTAAGCTTAACATGTCGATTCCGAGTCCGTTGTGCTGGTCATGTTCTGAGGTCGATAGAGAAGAACTAGATGGCTTCGGTTTGTAGTGGCCATCTTTAATAGCCTACAACACAACGAGTATCAATGTTAGTAAAGGTAGGTTGAGACGACCAACACTACGTTACAAACATACCTTGTTTAAGTACTGGGCGGCATATATGACATTAAATGCAATATAGAGTTTTGTAACTGGTTTTCCATGATCGTCCCAGATCCGGAGAACTAATGGGAAAGAGTATCTTCGGTACTTTGGGAACTGAAGATATAAGATGTTTCAGAATTGAGAGAGGTATAGTATACTGCTATGAATACTCACCCAGAAGTGTATGATAATTTCTTTATAATGAAGACGAGCGAGAGGGAATTCATCTTCTCCTTGTATGTAAGGGAAGTATGGTAAAGGCGAATTGCATGGGACGCCCTTTGTAATACTGTTTAACATATTGAAGTTGATGTCGGGGATGGAGGGTTGGCGTGCATGCCAGTCCTGCGTATAATCCAGGACGGGGGGCGGAGGGGACAGTATCCATGCAAGCTTCTCGATGATGTTGAACATGTTTAGGATGATGTCCCGTTTATGATTGAAGTAGTGGATGCTCGTGGAGCTCTCCTGATAGGCTAGTCGAAGTCTAGCTTTGGGAGAAGCATCGTCGACTTTCACTTCAGCGACGTGGGACTCCTCCGAAGAGGTGTCCGAGGTGTAAATGTCAGATGAATCGCCATACCACAGGTCAGACTCATCAGTCTCGGACCCAGCGACAGAGTTGGTTGCAAAAGCAACACCCTTTATTGCTTTGGAGGCCGCTTGAGAGTAGGTCAATGTAGGATGAGTCGTAGACTTGTCGTTATAACGCGAAGACGCGACGTTCTCGACCCTTCCAATGGTCTCGATGAGAGTGGCATTCAATGGAGACATCTCGAAAGAACGTCGTACACGAGGGAAGAGTGGCGAGAGATTAGATGGTATGTGTCAGGAGTGCGTCTCAAAGTCGTGAAAGTGGCCGTGAGGGAGATGGTAGGATGAAAGAGCCACAAGAAAGAGCAGCAATCCCCGGGCCACTCATTTCATTCTGGTCACACTTCCGTGATTGCTATTGTCACGCTCATTTAGCAGCCACACTCGCGACGCGACGCGTTCCGTCACGTGTATCTAGTTTCAAATGATTTATAGTGGAGAGAAGAAAGAAATAATCCAGAACTAGAAGAAAATGTCGAAGATGCTAGCGATACAAATGTACAATGTGATATAACCAAGAGATACAACCAAGAGATCCAAGAGAAAGCGAGAAAGTCTAGTAATACAGTATCCGAAAGAGATCACCATCCCAAAGATTCTGGGGAGGACGTCGACTCAGGGTACGAAGACCAAGCGAAATCACTCGACGACCGCTGAGCATAGTCATAATCAGAGTAAGCGGAGTAAGCGGAAGATTGGCTAGACTGCGATGAATCTCCACTATCAGAGGAATGGCCCTCAAACAGGCTCGAGGTCTCGCCTGACCACGACTGCTCATCTGCCTGGTATCCAAAGTCTGTAACAGAGTAGCCATATAGGTTGGGGTATCCGTAGCCGTTGTACGAGATGCCGTCGGTGTTCTCGTATAAGGGAAACGACGATGCTGATGTGGTAAATGGGGCTGCCGGGACGCTGGGGTAGTCTGCGATGAGCTGAGTATGATCCAGAGTGACGTTAGAGCCTGATGCCATGGGCAGAGAGCCATACACTGAGGGAAAGTATGCAAAGTTGAGAGTGTCATCAACGAGACTATTACAAGCCTCTGTCGCTGCCACAGAAGGGGGAATAATATCCTCTTGCTCCTCTTTGGCTTCCCTGAGCATCTTGACCCGGCATCCTACGTTCTTCGGCGTGTATTGTCCTTCATGTTCCTTCGTCTTATGTCTAGTGAGAGCGGAAGAATGGGCGCTCTTCCATGGGCAGAGAGAGCAGAAACAATCCTGTATTCCAGCACTGTAAACGGCGTTTAGTATCGTGCAGGTCGGGATAATGGAGAGACAACATACTAGTTTTTGTAATGGGTGTTGAAACGAGGGGTACTAAACCATTCGCCGCCATCATCTCTGGCTTTGCAAGAGGGACATGGGCATTTATATCGTAGATTACTGTAAACGATATCAGTCTCTGTCAATACGATAAACGTGAACCACTTACCCGTCTGGCCTCGTCGTTCTGACACTGTGCCGATCGCGTACGTGTTTTACCATAACCCCTATGGCATATTTCTTTTCGCAGATCTTACATTTCGTCGGTTCGAGAGCCTGTAAGATTAACGAGAAGGGGAGACATCAGTGTTGGTTCACAGCCAGTGGCAACAGGCCTGCGGTCGGTAGCGTACGGGGTCATTCCCTAAACCGGCCGGGGTGCAGCCATGTGCCATGTGGTCCTTGGTCGAGCGTCTGGCAGGCATTGTTCAACAGGAGGGGTGTTCTGAGGGTCGGGGAGGACGAGAGTGGAGGGGGAGGGAGGGATGTGGGGATGAAAGGGACTCTAGAGAGAGCTGTGAGGCCGAATGATGAGCCCTACAGCCCTCTACATGGTCACCCTTAAATACCTGGCCCAACGACTCTCTGGATTGCCTCTTGGTAGGGAGTGCCACTCGACGATTGCTGTGGGATAGTAACCAAAGAGGACCATACAGGAATGGGTACTCAGAAAGGCAAGAGCTGGAGGGAGGACGTTGCCGAGTGGCGGTCGGCGAGTAGGAACACCATTTGTGGTAGTGGTGATCGAGACTTTTGTCAGGAGTGGCTGGGCTAAAAGGATTTGACGGAGGAGCGGTTATGCAGGACATAAAAGGAGCTATTTCTTGCCACAGACTATCGCTCCTACCCTATAGGGATACAACGTGGCCTGTGTAGCGTGGCCGAGTGGCGGACAAAATTCGACAGCCGTGTGTTGCAAGTCTGGATATAATTCACGTATACCGAGACCTACAGAAGAGCTACACGCCATTGGCATAATAGAAAATTATACCGTCCTGGGTGATATCTCATTTTTCTTTCAACTGAGTCTGCAGTCCAAGTCATGCATAAACGGTGGATATGATGAACAAACGTACATGGTATATCCGCTACTCACGCGTTGGTTGGTGGTGTTAACAAGTACTTCAACAGCATAATATTCTGTCGAACGACTAGGCATAATGTAGACAGCTAGCCCGAGATGTCGTTCATTGAGGGAGCAAGACTGGATGACTTTTAAGGCATAGCGCAAGCTTGCCGTTACGTGCGGGCGCAGTGTAATGCGAAGACTTGAGTAAAAGAAGAGAAGGAATCATGTGAGAGTGCATTCCAGGTCAGAAGCAAGCCTCTTAAGATGAGTTCCAGCAAGAGAAACTGTCAGTAGATCAGTGATCATGAGTCTCAGGCTAGTATTTCGAAGCCGAGTCGTTACAGAAGCATATCTCGTTGGGGGACATCATACCGCTTGGACAATATTAAATGGTCAAGTTCAAGCTTTGAATATTCTCCGTGAAAGCTTGGTGGATGGACTGAGGAAACCGAGAGAGAAGTTCGAACTTCTACAAGCGCCTATTAGTGCCGTCATACACTCGTGAAATTTATGTCAGGAAAATCAGCTGGAAAATCCCGAATAATATATAAATTCATAAAATTGCAAATGGATTATGGTACCTTCATTTTTTGTCCATGTAAACGTCAAAGTTTTGGATCACTGTATTTTCAGTGTTGGGCCGCGATCATGGTACATCATGATGCCTCCGTCTTCCATGATTGAAGTTGAACAGCACCCAAATAACCCACAGCGTCCATCTGCAAGTCAAAGCCCGCTTTTTCGGGGTTACGCAAAGCTGTGTATCTCACTTAGGTCGTCTATTATTGAGCTGCCAGCGAGGAATCGACGAGTGCGTATGTACCACCTTCCTATGTCTATCCTTTTGTTAGCTAAGGCGGCCATATTCTCTCATGTAGTGAATGCACCAATGACATATCACATCCATAGCGGAGGGTTAAGCCTTCGTCACGATTGTTTCTAGGGATCCGTCGTCAGATCTCCCACTTCCATATGCTTGATCACCAATATGATGATGGTCCTTGTATCTCTCTCTATCATTCTTACATGCTCATCATCAGCCAGTGTTTCATCGTTATTCTGCTGTTCAAATTCGAAGTGCCTCATCAAGCAATAGTTGATGTCACTTCCATTCCTATGACCCATAGTCTAACGCCATTCAGGGACGAACATGTGAGTATCAGATTTGTTACCTATCAACGGTGCTACTTCTTGTGAGAATGTTATCAGATCCCGGGTTAACACAGTCTTGTTCACAGAGTGCAGGCCCATCCTGTTCAATCTGGTATTTTCCACAGCGGCCCCCATTCACGATCAATAGTAGAGAAAGATTTCTCCTCAAATTGCTATTCTAGCAGTATCGGCCTATCGTCCAGCGGATTCAAACGCCAGCACGTAAACGCCATCATGCATCTTTCACCCTAGATTCATCGCCGTGAAACGTATTGCCCGATAACCTCTGACGTTCCCCATCTGTCTTCTCTCGTGTGTTAATTCCCACCGCTGTCGTGGGACCATTCTTAAAGACACCCGGAACGTACTCTGGTACCTTACTCCTTCGGTTGTTCACAAAACTCAAGCTTCAATATTATTACGCAAAATGGATTCTCGCCGTCTCTCAGTTGCCCATGCTAGAGATCAGTCCAGCGGTAATGGTTCACGAGAAGAGCAGTCAGAGGCATATGCTCGACAAGTGAGTTCTCAGATTGACAACGTTCTCAAAGCAGAGAAGATGGCGATAAAGAAGAGCAAGAAGCCTGTCAAAGTATTACTGCTCGGACAGAGTGAAAGTGGCAAGACGACTATCATCAAAAGTACGTCTTTTGAACGTTTTCCGTCAGCGAAGAATACTGATCCTCTTCCAAAGACTTCCAGATGGCCTATGCTTACGATGCATTTGTTGAAGAACGGACAGCATGGAAAACAGTCATACGATTGAATCTTGTTCGGTCGGTGGTCATTATTCTAGATGCTGTGCAACAGCGTTTCTCTCGGTCGTCTTCCCCCACTCGCCGGTCAAGATCATCTTCCCTGTTTCATACCGAATCTGTCAAACACTCAAGCTCATATGATACAATTCCCGCTTTCACTACAGAGCTTAATAGATGCCTTGATAATCTGACACCGTTACGGGATACCAAAGCTTTACTTGAGCGAAGGTTGGGCGCATCACTTGACTCATCTTCTCCAGAAGAGATAGGACATGATCGTGGTTCCAATCCAAGGAGACCTGAAGAATTCTCTATAAACAGCAGGGTTGGATGGAGAGCAGCTCTCGATCGAGTGAAGCCACGTCGGAGAATGTCCGAGTCTGGTACTTTGATGTACACCCAAAATGTATGTTTTATTTATTCCCACGTTTTCATTCTTCAGCCAACAAATGACTCTGTAGCACCAGATCCGAAAACGTTCACGTCCATCCACATCTTCGGAAGCAACAACAGGAACCACCCAAACTTCTACCGATCTCGACGAATGTGGCACCGCTCTTTCACATCTTGCTCACGACATACAGTCCGTTTGGACCGATCCTCTCATCCAGACTATCCTTAACCGTGAGGGAATATGTCTCGAGGAAGGCCCTGGGTTGTAAGCCAATTACAAAAGCCTCGTGGTCTGTACATTGACTCGAGAATATTGATATTGTAGTTTCCTGGATGATGTACGACGGATCGCTTCACCTCACTACACACCTACCGATGATGATATCGTTCGAGCACGCCTTAGGACTATGGGCGTACAGGAATATCATTTCCGACCAGATAATTCATCGAATGTCAAAAACAACGGACCAACGATCATACGACAGCGCAAAGATTCATATTTAGGTAGAGAGTGGATTTTGTACGATGTTGGTGGATGTCGGGCATCGGTAAGGCCATATCTTACTCATCCTATCATGATCTCAACGTTCTTACAGCGTCAAGTCTGGCCCCCTTTCTTTGAACATATCAACGCGATCATTTTTCTCGCACCTATACATTGTTTCGATGAACGGCTACCTGAAGACAGGAGAATCAATCGACTAGAAGACAGCGTTTCGCTTTGGACCTCTATCTGCAAAAATAAAGTGCTGAAGAACGTTCAATTAATATTGGTCAGCAATTCCTTTCCTTGATTGAAAACATTCCGAACTTGACTCGCTTGAATATAACTATAGTTCTTGAATAAGTGTGATTTGTTACGGAAGAAGATAGCGAGAGGGGTGAAAGTGGCCGATTACGTGCTAACTTTCGCGGATAAGTCAAACGATGTGAAGACAGTCGCAAAATGTACCGGTTAATGCTTTTTTTGTGTATTCAGTCGAACTGATCTCCTTCTAGTCTTTCGGCAGGAGTTTTACGAAATTCTTCGTATTAATTCATTGGAAAGAAGAGGGTTCTATGCATATTTGACGTCCGCCATAGTACGTATTCATTTCTCTTTTGACTATTCGAACAATGAACTCAAGCTGACTTACTGATAGGATACGAGGGCCACGTCAATGACAATCATAGCAGGTTTGTGCCACCTTCACTAGCGTTTCAGATCTTGCTTGCTCACATTCGGAAACACTTAGTTCGAGAGGGTATTCAACGAAAGCATCTTAAAGAGGCTGAAATAATTTAGCCAATAACAATAACATGTATACATATAACCAGGTCTATGTGCGGAATAAGTATCGTTTCTAAATCTCAATAATTGGACAATCGACCCTCTTTGTCAATTGCAATGAGGTCAAAGCGTGCGTTGACGGGCCCAACACGAGGCGTATTGTGCCTGACAATGCACGCTTTGGCCCACACCGCGTGTGCAGCCGCCTCTGTAGCAAATCTGCAGCATCAGACAGTGGTAAGTAAATGCATCACCCAATAGTCTGCTGCTGTTGACACTAAATAAACTTCCGATAGAATCATCATACTTTCCTTAGCTATTATAACTCGAATGAATGTGGTGTCTTTGAACACGCCTGGTGTTTCAAAATGAGTAAAGCGTGCTCGTTTGTAATCGTTTGACCGGATAAAAACGATTGGCGGGTCCGTGTTCAGCAATTGACGGTAATTAACTTTGGCATTGTCCTGGATTTCCTTAAATACAGCATTGGTCTGTGAACACGGGCCATACTCATTTCTCTTCCAACTGCCACCCCTCCTCTCTCCCTTTCTCTCTATTGAATCTCTACGGCTCGCGCGAACTCTTGAATAGCGTATCCTTATCATGCACACCATGAAATCCTGGAGTTTGCCAGCGGCTGATCCTACGTCCGAGTCTAGAGTGCGTATTCTTTCTAGTCCACTCTTATGGTTCTCCTGCTTAGCAGAGTTTTTAGCGTTTCCTTATCACTGCTCGGATCGTCTCGAAGTCACTACAATGTTATTGGGATATCTCCACGCCAGACGATATCAAGTACTATCGTATACGCCCCTGTAGTCGCCACTCAGAGGATCGTACCGATGAGGGTTGCTGTGAAAACCCGTCTCCACGGGAAGGCCTGTCCTTACACATAAGGTACTGTGGAGACAATGATGACAAGAATCTCTCTGAACAACAAATGTTTGGGGTCTTCACACTCCTGTACGAATTCTCAAAATACGGTCCCGGCGGGAGATTTCACCGCGACCTGGAGTTTGATTACGTTGTGTTGGACATGTTCCCTCGTGTCTCTTTTCATCTATACAGCGGTTTTAAAATCCCAGCGAAGGCTCTTGCTCTCGTCGGCTGTCAGGAAGTTGTCAGAGAAGGGGCCAGTGATTGGGAGGACTACAGGCCTAAATCTGACCGATCCGAATCACCTATCTATCAGAATTCTCCACACGACATACCCCCGGACGATGTAACCTCTGCGACACCTCTTGTTGAGCAAGATGAATTTTGGAACCTGGGTAACTTTAAATTCGACATGCCAGGTCAATTTCCCGAGGACACCATCGAGGCTGAGACTCTCGTTGAAAACAAACCCTCTCTACGTTCCATAGAATATGGGGACCACAATCGTCGACTGGCTTTTAGTAGTCCCGATAGCTATCCTGATTATCCCCTCTTAGACACTTGCAAACCTACCCAGCCTTTCTTCATTCCTGATGTCGGTCCTCGTCTTTACCCTTCACATTTGCTTCTGATTGGGACTCCTATATCAACCTTTATCCCGGGAATAAAAGACATCAAGACTCTGGAAATCCGAGCTGATGCTGAAGAAGTCATGCACACTCTTCGAAACCTTCCCCGACCCAATCAATTGGATGAAATTATCATCGTGCGTCAGGAAGGTCAAATCAAGTCGATCGATAATTTTACAGTGTTGGACAACTCTCCGAGCTCTTCTGTCGATGGACTTGAAATCAAGACGGACAATGATTTTATAGGTATGTTATTCTATCCATGATCATAATGCATGTCTACCCAGATAATAATAATCTTCTAGGCGAGATCACGAAATTCTTGGTCTGCAACGGCTCTTCGATCTTTCAGATTCTTCCTTCCGTTAAGGTCGTCACACCAACGTTCACCGAGATCATAGGAAAGAATGTGGAACATTGGTGGACAACATTGAATGGACTGACGAGTTCAAGTCCAAATGTTCCAGTTAACCCTCAATTTCTACTTTCTCAACCTTCAGATATTATTCCATTGGACCATTTCTACCAGTATGTATAAGACCGCATCCAGCATGTTCACACCCCCTCCAGTAATCAGTAACGTTCTAGTAATTTCTCAACTAGTATATGTAAAGTTTTAGGTTATTCTCAAAATTGTCATCTACCATACCAATATCATCGTAATATTCCCTTCATACTCGAGTGCTCCACCCTCAATGTTTCTTCACAAAAACTACTGCGAGTCCCAGTTGTCCGGTCCTAGAACGCATGTTCAAAGCTTCGAAAGAGTATACCACAGACAGGCTCACAGTGGCAATAACTCGTGAGAATTTGTCTCATTCACACGCCTTTCTATGGTAGTATGCCCTTCTTTCAATTAGTTGCACATGCATATTGTATACCATGAACTCGCCACTCAGACATGTAAGCATCATCCGTTTTACTCTAGTATGAGCTCCCTCACACTAATATGTCTAAGCCTCTAGTCGTAATGGAAGACATACACATTTCTGATATAGCATCTCAGATTCCGAGCAGCCCCCACGATGTACAAGACTGTGACGAACCACTTCAGGTGCAACAGTATTTGCAGCGACGCTCAACATCATCAGGATGAGTCGACACCGACCTATGTTCCATTCATGGAATTGCATGACAATTTCAGACGTCTAACCATCTGTGCCGAACCAGACGGACGTTTTGGTCTGGCTCTCGGCCATATGGAGACATCGCTAGGGTACTACAATGCCGTTGTGACTGTTGTTCTCGAACTACCACCGTTTCTGCGCCCCTCTGGAGTCTTTATCCTCCAAACGGACGTCGTTGAAATCTGCCGACTACTACCTAGTCTCGAGAAAATCGTCCATCAAAGGTTTCAAGCTCGGAACAGATACGATTCAGCGTTGGGCTCTGGGGATGGTTCTGGAGAATGTAACTTTCGACCCATCATCAAAAGCTTGGAACTCGAGGAGGTGGCATTCCCCGACGCATACGATGCTCGACAAGTGGATCCAACAGACACTCGAGACGATGTCGGCATAGCGGTATCGTCCATTTATTCCTTTCTTTCATTGTTTTCCGCAATCGACTCCCTGAGGTTCATTAGATGCGAAGCGAGGCTAAGCTCTGACCAGTACTCTCTCTTCTCGATGCAGAAATGGATTCGAAACCCACAAATCGTACATGTCAATCAACTTTCAATATGGATGGACCACAAAACACCCTTAAAACCTCTTCTTGCTACACTTGACTGGGTTATGGCACCACTCGCACTACAGCACATCGTCTTGCGCAACTTGGATAAATTCGAGGACTTGTATTCCCTTTCAACCTGTCTTTCCAGAGGCAACATCCGTTCCGCTGCTCTCACTATGAAACCAATCTCCAATACGTTCTCGGAGGGTATGTATTCGGCCTCTTCCACGATTTTTTCCCATTCAGGACCGTCTGACATGCTAGCTTCCTTAGTTCCTTGGCGTCAATTAGCGAGTCTCGGTTTCTCGTCTTGCTCATTCCTGGAATGTCTGGTATTTGGGATTGAAGCCACTGCATTGTGTCCAGCGAAATCCGTTGTCCAGCAGGTTTGCTCTGCTCTCACGCTCATCTCCTTCCTGCCGAAAACAACATGTCTGAAATGGGTTCAGTTCGATGTCGACGCTCGCAGTATCCAGCCGGGGCTTCTTGCTAGTGCTTTGCATGGGACACAGTCTCACTGGATCATCATAGATCGGATTCTATCAGATAATTTCCCATCTCTTCATAAGCTATCTATCAACCTTGTTCATACTGAACAGGATGATAGCATAGAGCTCGACTTGGACGATGGTGACAGCCATAAGAAGACAGGGTCGGATGACGCGGAAACTGCAAACATCCTATGTGGGAAGACTCCCTCTTTCGCTGAAGACGTCTTGAACCAAATCACGCATCCTATAATAACTTGTGCCGTACCTGATCTCGTCCCACAAACATCTCATATAAATACTCTGCCCGAAATGTTCTCTCACTTCAAACACTTCTTCGGCGAGCGCATGGTTCATTTGGGTACCCTTGACCGCCTAGCTGTGGAATATAACGCGGTCAGTACCATCTCCAAGAGTACTTTTCTGCCTCGCAACGACTAATCGACATGCTGTAGCTGTCGCCTCTGCGATACAATACTCCTGGAATGTGGTACAATAACAGTATCCATAGCGATCTCTTGTGAACTTCTCGTGTCTAGGCTACACGCCGATTGGGAATGTGTTGTTTCTTTTTGAGACGATTCATCTGCTTGTACTCTTGATCTAGATGTATATGGTCTTGTATAATGATAAACTATGTGACACATGTCATAATCAGATAACAAGGTTTCTTTGTTACATCTCAGGGATAGGCAGACTAGAATCTTGGAGGTATACTGCAACCAACGAGAACTACCTTTTCTAGCTTGGACTTGATGAGCATGTGCGGTTTTATCCCTGTGATGGCTCTGGGAAATCACGGCTTGTTTTCAGAGTTATCCCCAAGTGGTCAAGTCAAGCCGAATAAAGACCGGGAGCAATTCCCATCACTACTGCTCTGGAGCGAATCATTCAAGAACAAGTATCAACGCACGACACGACCTAAATACGCCGTAGACTCATCCCTCGAGAGTGACACTATTTCCCGTTTTCAAAGATCCCAACGATGAGGTGGCTGAAGAAACTAGCCTCACTACGACCAAACGACTTTCTGCCAGTTGCTTCCAATGAGTTCGATGATTTTTCTCAGTCTCTCGTAACAATGCCACTGGCTCTACGACAGATGATCGGAAAACTTCAACTTATTTCATTGGAGTTACATCCACAAATGCTCTCCAACGTACTCTCTCACCTTCCTAATCTACGATATCTATCGGTCATAGAGGGTAGCTTGGTTGAAGTAGGGTTGGACGACCTTGCTGCACTTTCCGCTGGTCCGAAATATCGAATGGATTGGATAAGCTTCGAATTCGTGCGCAGCCGAAGATACAACATCAACGGTGTTGAGCAGGAAGTATGGACTTCTGCCGCAGCCGCCATTGCTACAAATACTGCCATTCTCACCATGTTCTCGCATATTGGGAGGTTGAACATCTACGATTGCAGTTCTCTGAGTACTCCTGAGGTGGAAGAAGTGATTTCAAATGCGAGGTTACCCAGAGAAACCCTCCGGGTGGATCATCTCGACCTTTCAGCATTTATAAACGAACCAAGTATGGAGCCTTTGATTATACTTCTCGATCAACTCCTCGTCCCAGGCACTCTTCGTGACTTGACTATACGTCAAATATGGGGCCCCGACGAATTACAAGCTGCCACCCTTCTCCTGAAACATGGAAAAATTCGTACCTGGGCTGTAAACTATGCTCCGTTATTGGGTGTGTATGATACATGTACCTCGATCGGAGTTGATATTGACAAGATAATTTAGAACTTCCTGAGGTCCATGATACCGCAGCTCTCGCAAGAGCATGCGTCGGACCTCTCCAACGAGTCTCTTTGGGAGTCAGTAAAACTGATGCATCACTTCCATACGGTATTGCCTCGGAGATCTGTACATCCCTGACCACCATTTCACTTATCCCACCTATACCTACCCTGACCGAGATCGACCTACATTTCAAGCTATGTGGTCAGGTAACCCAAGTGAAATTGATGAAGGCCTTGCTGGGCTGCAAAGATCACTGGAAATGGATCGATAAGAAGCTAGCTGGCGACTTCCCTAACCTTACCACGTTTACAATTAACCTCGTTCAAGTTCCTGAGGAGGACGCTCCTCCGCAGGATCCCATGCCGTTCGGGATCCTGGGTGATCGTGCTTCCGTTCCTCTGGCTGAGGATGGAAATATACTGAACCTGGGTTATGGTAGGGTCTATGTCACAGAGGTTGAAGTTGACAACGAGGTGGTCGAGGTGATCCACCCTCCTAAGCCATGCACTGTTCAGACACGTTTTGCGCTTCCTCGCGGAAAACCGTTTTTTGATGCCTTCCGCGAGTTCTTTGAGAAGTCGATGGTAAACCTAAAGAGGTTGCATAAGCTACAAGTCGTTCATAATGGGGTACGTTATCAGGTTATATGAAGGCGCAATGCATCTACTAATGTTTGTGGTAATACAGGAGTCACCAGTTGAAGACTGGTGTGTAGTGTTAAACCGTATGGACGATGATTAGGGGACAATGATTCATGGTTGTAGCAAGGGTCGCAAGATTAGTGCAGAATTTGAGACTTGTTTAGTTCAACGGTTCAACCGACTCCAAGTTTCCAACGGTCCATGTAAATATGTATAAATATACAAAAGATGTGATATCACAAGTACTCTGCACCCATTGATATCGGCCTGATGGTCTAGTCGCATGATTCCTGCTTTGGGACCATATCGGTTAAAACTGCAGGAGGTCCCGGGTTCAATTCCCGGTCAGGCCCTTTTTAGGGCGATTGGACCGGATAGGCGCTGGATATAACTACCTTGTGCCAGTGGATACATCGACTATAGATAGCTTACACATGCATATAGGTGACCTGGGGTACTCAAAAGCAGACTCAGAACAGAATAAGTTTACGGCTGTCTGACAAACGATCGGGCGCTATAGTACCCTGGCGCAATTGTAGCACGTTACCCTCCTAAGGCGAAGGTTGCGGGTTCGAATCCCGTTGGTAGGACGGGGAGATTTGTTTTGGATCTGTTGACAAGGATCACCCGAATTAGTTAGTCATATACAAAGTTGGTATTGTGTACTATGTGCAGTTAAAGTCTGGGATAAATTGACTGAGTGATTTTACGCTCACTAAAATGGGATCAAGATCTCTCGTGATCTATTCTACCCCCAGTTCCCTCGAATGTCACCACCTTTCCAAAGGTATTTCCCGTTCCCCAAATTCCCCGTCTCAAACAGGCCAATTGAACGATTTGACTATGGTCGAT